>JALMGA010000002.1:31930000-33130000 GCA_023333525.1 Aspidoscelis tigris stejnegeri
ACGATCCCCAATTTTTCCACTTAAAATGGAGATTTTGCGAAAATGGCGTGCGCAGGCTAAACGGAGCTTTGGACTTCCCAGTGCTTCAGGGACTTGGGGAGAGATTCCAGCCTTACCTGCTAATCCCGAGGACGGAGCTTCCACAAAGCGACGTTGGTGAATTCTACTATGTAGAAGCACCTAGGAACGCTGGTAAAGCTTGAGTGCGGCTTCTAGCTTTGCTGCCGCTTGGATGGCGCTGACGCAAAGGAAGAACCTGGCTCCAATAAATGGCCGCAGCAAAGGGCAATAAAATGCTGGCCCCTGTGTTCCACCCAGTGTGCAACCTCCTCCCCTACCAGATTATACACAAAGTGGGCTAGAGCAGCAGTCTCTGAGGCGTGGATTGCAGCTGGGGGAACACATTTCAGTTTTATCCATATTTAATTTTAATCAATGTATAAACATCCATTTAGAGATTTTAGAAAGGGTATCCTTGACTGAACTCCAGGCTAGAGGATCAAGGATTATGAAACTTTTGAAAACTTGTATATCATCTGCGTTCAGAATGGATGTATAGTGTAAACAGAAGAGGACTAAGAATGGAACCTTGTGGAACTCCAACTGATAAAGGAACTGAATCTGAAAATCTTCCTTGTCCTGTCAGAAAAGAATTAAACCAAGAAAGAGGAGTTCCTGCTATGCCTAAAGACGAAAGGCATGACAACAAAATTTGATGATCAAGTGTGTCAAAAGCTGCTGTCAAGTCTAACAAAATTAGGACTGTAGTGTGGTGGTGTGATTTGGCTATCAAAATTTCATTAAGAACAAAGTTTAAAGCTGTTTCCATAGAGTGGCCTTTACAAAAACCAGACTGAAATGGATCATAAGCCTTTTGTTTTGTCAGCCTATTCCAAGATATAATCCAGACTAAGGCCTAATGCAGAAAGGGCCTTAGATATAATTGAACCACTGAACAACAACAAAACCTATTATTATCATCTCTAGCAAGCTTTCATTGCTTAGGATATTATAACTTAGGCTAAACTTTTGTGTCTTCTTCTGCAATTAGAATGGTTTTCCTTTTTTCTTTTTTAAAAGGAAGTTTATATGTCTGCACTAATAAAGAGCTTTTTTGAACTTAACTTCTTTGAGAAGGTATTCCTTGTACTTATCCACAGGCTCTCAGGTTTTTTTGGACCGCAGGATAAGGCTTGTGAGAAAAATATATGAGCAGAACCTGAGGCAAATAAGGGTGTTTTTCCACTGCAGCCCTTAGATCCGGATCTAAGAAGATGGGTACATTCCTTAATCCAGATCTAGCTTTGCACCCACGTGGGGAATCCAGATCGACCCCCAAGGGTTCGGTCCGTTACCCCAGGTGTTTCAGGGGGCAGGGGGGATGCAGTCTTCGAAGCCACTTCAAATTGACTTCGAAGTCATTTTGAAGTCTGTGCAAAATAGCTCCAGAGTGCCTTTGAAGTCTGTGCTGATCTTCAGAGTGAACTTCGAAATGACTTCGGAGTCACTCCGAAGTTCACTTTGAAGAGCAGCACAGACTTCAAAGGCACTCCGGAGCTATTTTGCACAAACTTCGAAATGACTTCAAAGTGGCTTTGAAGTGGCTTCAAAGTGGCTTTGAAGTGACTTCAGAGCCTAGGTTTAGGGGGGCCCCAATGGGTGCATCCTCTCCCCCTAGCCTCTTTTGGACCCCATTGCCTGTTTCCAGTGGAAACAGGCTCCCTTTAATCTGGATTTTCTGGCAGAAGACCACATTGTAGACCCCATTTATGGGGTCTTCAGAAAATCTGGATTAAAGGCCAAAATGTACCCATTAGATCCAGATTTCCCCCACATCAGTAGAAACAATCGTGTTCCAAATGGGTGCCATGGTGGAAATGGGATCATCCAGCTCACACCCAAATGGGTCCTAGATGGGTGTAAAAATTGGTACTTTTTGACAGTGGAAAAACACCCTAAATGCTATGCTCCTTGCTGCTACTAAACCTCTGCTGTTGCAAAATTAAAGTTCTGCAGCTGTTAGGGTTTTGTCCTGGCTGCTAAAGCGTCTAAACAAAAATGACTCAGGAAATAGCCTGACAAGAAAGCAGCTTGGTGTTCTTGGTTTCAGGATACTGGTCCAATATACCACCTAAACCACTGCATGGAACTGTGTGGATGGAGCAGTCTAACCTGCTGGGTTGGTCTACTAACTCAGTGCAGACACATCCTTTGAGTTCACAAAGCCACAGTCTTGCTAGTGCTGAGTTCTCTTCTATGGGCCTGTTCTCACTTCCCTTAACAGTGTGGTTCTGGATGCTCCAGAGGAATTCCATCCATGCTCTGTGCTGCTGCTGCCATCTTGGAGTGTCTGGGAACTTCCTCCAGCTGACCCAATCTTCCACATATGCATATAAGTCACAGCGTTCACATTCTCTTCTGGGTACAAACACTGTGAGGGCAACTGTGGCTGTGCAGTCATGCGCTGTTGGCTGATTGCCACGGCAATGTCCCACGACTTCCAGCAAAATCCTTCCTTCCTTCCTTCCTTTTTTGCTGAAATGCTTGCTTCTTTGTCTTCATGGAAACACCTAGTTTTAATTCACAGCATATTTAATAACCAAAAACACCATCACTCATTCCAACTTTGTTTATAATGAAGAAACATGTTATTGTGGTTGGAAAAGAAAAAAAAGTTTAAACTGCAACCTGGACTAATGTTCTGCAAAATAATATTTGTATTTTTATGTCTCATGTTGAAATGTGCATGTATAGTAGGGTAATAATAACATTTTCAAGCTGAAATGTTCTGGGTGATTTGCAGAAATGGAACTTGTCAGTAAATTTGATAATTCATCTAAAGGCATCATCCAGTTTAGCAGGCATGTCCCTGATCACTCACAGGCTTATCTAGAATATAATGTGAAGGCAGTTTAGCTTGGAATTCTCTAGCCAAAGTGAATTTAGAGTTAATGGGCTTGTAGCATTACACGTTGCAGGAGCTGCATAATGGAAGAATGTGATTTATTAATGTAATATGCACATGCCTGTTACAATGAAAAGGTTGTTGGTAGCTCTTTAATTCTTCACAGAAACACCTTGTTGTTAATAGCTAAGCAAGAACACTTTAGCTTTGAACTGTGTCCAGCCACAGGTTTTGGAAATGAACAGAATAATATATAAAATCTTCCATTTGTTTTGTATATTGCTTTGTTTGCTTTGCTTTACTTAGAGCAAGCTCTGGTTTACTTTGAAAATACAGCAAAACTAGACAGGAGGAGGTATAAAACTGCATCAGAATAATGAAAGGTTATTATTTTCCAGCTCTTTCTTATAGGATACTGTAAGTCTTCACTTTTTAGTGGGTGGCCAGAGCTTTGTAAGAATGACTTTCTATTAAGGACAGTTATCCTGCTATTACCGTCAAGAATGAAGCTTTTGTTGCATAAGCATTCTTGGGCAGTATTAAAAAGCACCTGTTATTTATTGACTGTAGAATGTAGGTTTGTTTTCCATCCTTATTCTTTTCCAATTGTGCTATGTTTTTTTTTAATTAAAAGCCCAAGAGTTTTTATCTTTCCTGTTATTTTTATTGATGTATAAAAACTGCTTTAGGAACTTTTGCTGGTGACTCTTGAGGTGACATCCAGACATCAGTTATTTTTCTCGCTATATTTGGATATTCTGGAATAAAACATGGATATTTCGAAATATATCAGTGCTTTATTTGGGAAAGATTCAAATATAGTGTGATAAGTAAATGACATCTGGATGCAGCCTGAGGCAGCTCCTGTATGGCCCTTATGGACTGAGCTAGCTGCTACTGGAGAGTGCAGCATCCTCCCATTAGACTGGCCATCATTTCCCTGTGATCCGGATCGGTAGATCTGAGGAATCAGTTTCTATGGATCCCGATCTACTGTATGGCCTCAGTGCAGAACAGGCCCTTAGTGCAGAACGGGCCCAGATGTTTAAATCTATACAATAAGGGTGGACAGCCACACCTCAGAAGGAAGGCTATCACTGAGAATGCTTTCCCTTGTGTCTACACCCTCTTAACTGCTGAAAGGGGTGGCACAGATCTTTGAACATGGGCAGGTCTATACAGGAAGAGGTGTTCCTTGATCTATTTGGGAGCTAACTGTTTAGAGCTTTATAAATTAATGTTGATTCCATGAACTGGGCTTGGCAGCAGATAGGTAGCCAGTGCAGTTCTT
This sequence comes from Aspidoscelis tigris stejnegeri, assembly GCA_023333525.1. Taxonomy (NCBI): domain Eukaryota; kingdom Metazoa; phylum Chordata; class Lepidosauria; order Squamata; family Teiidae; genus Aspidoscelis; species Aspidoscelis tigris. Next base: position 31,934,197 of record JALMGA010000002.1, read on the forward strand.
TTAGGGATAGCATGATGTGTGTTCAGCCAGCAGTGCCAGTTACCAGGCTAGCTGCTGCATTCAGCACCTGTTGTAGCTTCTGAACTGCCTACAAGACCAGCCCCACGTAGTTCTTTCATTAAATTTGAAATCCAACATCACATCTCACCTAAGTAAACCTATGGCCCTTTCTGCACTTACCTCACTTAATCGCTATTAGTGAATCTGGATTAGCTAGATCAGAGGCCTTTTCACACACACGGCTCTCGAACGCGTGGAAGACAGTCCGGGACGCGGCATTTGCATTGCCATGGCCAGGTTTGCGTCCCAGCTCGTCCCGGGCTGTCTTCCACATGTTCGAGATGTAGAGCACTTTAAAGTGCTTTACATCCATTCCCGCCCGTACGAAGCGTCCACGGCCGTTCGGGGAGGGAAGCGTTTGCACACGCTTTCCTCCCTGACAGCCGTGGGCAGGCCCCCCCACCAGCATTGCCCAAAAATTGGCCTCACAGCTGGCGAGAGCCATGCTGCTCACCAGCCTTGCCGGGCTGGTGATCGCGCAGGCGCGCTGACGCCGGTAGACGGGACAGGGAACCCACCAATTTGTGAGTCCCCTGTTCTATCTACCAGGGTCACTGTCGCTGGTAGATGGCAGACCGGACCCACGATTCAGTGGCCTCGCTTGCCAGAGTCGGGGAGCCACAAGGATCGGCTTCCTTTCACCCCTTTCCGGGGTGGGAGGAGGCCGATCTTGGGCTGGCTGGGGGCAAGGGGCTGAGGGAACCCTTCATAGACGGAACCCACCTGGGTTCCATCTAAGAAGGCTTCCCCCCGACCGTGATCATGACCATCTGTGAGGTGCAGATCATTCCCCCCACCCCCACCCCCTGCACCTCACCCCCACCCCCCGTGCCTTTGAAGGTAATGTGAAGACATCTTCACTCTGGATGCCAGGTATCATTCCAAAGACACAATTGTCATCAATGTAGCAGCTGTAGCAACAGCTCTAAAGACGTATTCACAGTAACATAATAACTGTGCATGTCACTCAAAACATTGCCCATGTTCTTCCTAGGTCCATTCTATGTGCAGAGGCCCCTTGCTTGGTCCAGATCAGAGAGTGCTAGCACAGATCTGGATCACATTTATCAAGTCTACAACTAATACAGATTACTGAGGCCTTACCACAGATCAGATCCAGGCTAACATTTGTCCCATGCAGATGTGTCCTAAGCAGCTCCTTGATCCAGATCAACAAGAAAGTGCAGAAAGTTTTCCGGCCACAGTTCCTATTCTGTGTCTGTAATATGAAGATAATGTATAATGTTGACTTGGCCTGCAAGATTCTCAGTGAAGATTGTCCAGGAAAGATTTTGCTCATTTTAAAAAGAAAGTGTGCTTTCCAGGTTCTATGGCACATATTGGTGGGATTGCTCCTTCCACAGAGGAAGTGTTCTGGGCCAGGGTGGAGTGGGCTCATGACCATCTGCAGACACTGTCCCTGGGCCTACATTTAAACCAGGGGAACAAAAGGTGTGCATGGGAGACATTTCAAAAAGCGCCCTGGAAATGAATAATCTTCTGGAGTTTGGCAAAATGTTGCTGGGCTCCAGAATGGGTCATGGAGCATTTCTTTCACCACTGCCTATCTGCATAGCCACAGGAGGAACCAGGTACTTTGCTGAGATTGTGAGCAAATATTGAGATTGTGGACCTTTTCACACTTAGTAAAAAGAAGTCTGAGTATGCCCTCGCATGGGGCTTATGCACTGCGTGGAAACCCTTCCAACACAGAGGCCTAAATAGTGGTGGAGCCTAAAAACATGCTCCACAGTAGGGATGTCCACAAATTTTGGGGGGGATTCGATATGTCTCAAATTGAATGTGAGAAATTTCTTATTTGTTCAAACAGATCCCCTTCGAATGTGGTAGGATTAAAATTCAATACAAATGTTTGATACAAATTTGATATGAATGTTCGAAATGAATCTCCTTTGAATCTCCTTCATATTTCATATGAATCCCGTATGAATTCTCTACATAGCCAATATGTATCCCCTACATATCTGCTCGGAAGTGTCAAATCTGCCCTGAATCCACTTTGAATCCACTCTCAATGCACTTCAAATCCTCTGTGTATCTGTCGCGGATGTGATTGCTATAGCCGCTTTCTCTCCCAGGTTCATGAATGTAATGAACCTTTGTACAAATGTTCCAAAGCATTTGATTTGAATTCGAAGGTCAATCTTTGAATATGGCAACATTTGATTTGAGTTTGAATGCCCACATTTGGATGAATTTGTACAAATTTTAAATGTTACAAATATTCATGCACATCCCTACACCACAGTTATATTAGCTGAGTTTGTGGTACAGCACTGCGTACACTATTAACACCTCTTTCAGGTGAATGGTGGGGAGGGTGGGAAGCTGCATCTGCATGCTGCATCACCCGGTCACTGCAGCTATGGTGGCACATGTGTCCATTGCTGCCATTGCCATCGCAATACGATCACCTCTAGTATAGACGTGATTGAACTTATCTACCACTTGGTGAAGTGCTGGATAGCTTTGGGAAAGGTCATGCATTGCAAAGTATAGACGCCAAACCCATCTCCCATCTTTACTTCCTTAGGATGATTTCCCAGGGCAATGAAGGTGTGAATTAGCCTGCCAGCAGAGTGCCCTCCCCAGTGTGGATTCTTCACACAAGAGTGGGCCAGATGACTGTGCCAAATAGACACCATTCACCAAACCAGAGTCTGACCCTCGTTGTTGCACGATATAAACAGGCACACATCACAGATGGTCCAAATGGTCCAAAATATTTAACAGGCCATAGAACATTATTCTTTCAACATCTCTGTGATGAGTATTATGCTTTCCTGGGGAGGACTGCAGCTGATGGATAATGAGTTTCCCACCACTCTTTATTCATGCGAGAAGTGATTACGTAGAAGGAGGGATGCACTTCTATCTGAATTGCTGATGTCCACATGTACATATGTTTGGGTTGTTCACTGGCAATATTCATGAGAATGTATGAAAGTTTGAAAACAGTATTAGGGCTATATTTGACATTGTGGCACAGCCAGGAATGCCTGCCGCTTCCATAATTGTATGTGTGTAATGTGTACTTGAAGGAACTGGCACATTCATATCTGAAGTGGAATTTTAATCCAGTCTAATGCACCCATCCAATCAATATGACCCCTCGTGATGCCTGATACTTTGTCTCTTCCATAATGCATTCTGAGATGACTTCTCATATGTTCTCCCTTTGGTGCTTTCTATGTACCCAAATCTGCTTAGCCTCAATAACCTAATCATCATTAAAATGCTCACAGTCCATCTAGCTATGTTTGATAGATGGAAGCCAATAGATGTATATTTAGACATGGATATTTGGAACATTGGGTACTGCCACAAACCTTGCGAAGTGTCAAATCCTATAGGCTATTTACACTAGCACTTTATCCACTGGCATATGATAAAGAAAACACTGTAAATTTTTTACTCATTCCCTCCCCCTTCCAAAAACTGTAATGATTTTGGACACCAGCAGCTCTGTGATTATTGAAGGTTGATTTTGTGATAATATGTCTTTTCCCCATTTTGGACTATCAGAGACCAATTTCATGCTGTGTGAATTCACTAATCATGCAACAAGGTAGCAATCAGTTGGTGGGTAGGTGATTAGTTTGCTCTGGATTTTCAAAAAAAGGACAAGAAAAAATAAAAAAGCAGTAGAAAACAAGTAGACACATGCCCTAATTGCCATCTGGAAACATGTACTGTAGGCTGAAAGACTGAACCCAGCACACCCTGCATTAGCTTAAATCTATAGGCAATTTTGGGGTGAATGAAATATCTACTGAAGTGGAACATTCAGTAGTGTTCTACCACATATTTCTAGTAATGCCTACCCAAAGAAATCACCAATGTGCACTCTGCTAAATGTTTATCGAGAGTGCATAATAAAATTTGACCCATTTTGTGTTGCTTTTTGTTTACTTATAAATAACAGTCCCAGGGAGATTTCCTTTGAAAGTGTTTTGTAAAAAGTTTGTGTCAGATTTCAACAGTTTAAAGATGGTGATGAACAGCATTACCATCTAATACTTAGAAATTAATCTGGCCATTTGACCCAGTAACTGCCATGCATACTAAAACACTGATGTGAATTGAAAATAAAATAACCACACTTGACAGATATAATAGTTTAAGTGATTTCAAATTAACCACATCCCACTGACCGCAACTGAAGAATGTGTTCATTCTCCTGCAATGAAACATGCTCTAGGGACTCATTAGACAGAGTAGAGTAAGTAAAGCCAGAGCGAAGTAATTGATACCGAGGAAGAATGAAGAATGACAGGTATTTAATGATTCTCAAACTTATACATAAAGATATCTCAAGTACACTGTGTATTATTTTTCTCTTTCCAAACTCAGTATATTATCTGCTTATTAACTATTACATAGCAATTTTAACATTTGATAATGGCTTTTAGGGATAATGAGTTAGGATTCCCTATCTCCTCCCCAGCCCAGCTGCTGCACAGAAATAGTAGATAACAAAACACCTTGAGCCACTCTGAGTTTTGTCTATCTATATATTATGTAGCCATGCCTTCAGTGGTAAAATATAGGGTTTTTCTGCATTTATCAGGCTTGAGCTAGATTAGCCAATCCAGATTAAAAGACACCTTCTGATCTGAATTGTGGACCAGAACAAGGCTGGAATGCTGCTCTGGTCTAGCAGCAGTCTATTCAGTCTATGCTGCACTGGCTGCTCTGAGGCATTTCCGCACTGCATCGCGTTCGAAATGGAACGCGTTCAGGCGGAAAGCTTAAGGCAGCTCTGGGCGCTTTCCCCTTTCACACACAGACGCGCCAGAACGCGTGTAAACGCGTTCCGGAGCGTCTGGGTGCGAATGCTCAAAGCGCCCGAAGCTGCCTTAGCCGGCAAACGCCGGCCAGGGGCGCGCAGACAGCCGCGGAGGCAGATCGACAATCAGCTGTTTGACAAACAGCTGATTGTCAAAGCCGCGCGGCGTCGGAGGCGCGCCCGCAGCCGTTCGGGAGACAGAAGCAGGCGCGAACGCTTCTCCTCCCGAACGGCTGCGGGCGGCTCGTCCGCGTTGGAACGCATGTAGAGCAGTTTAAAGTGCTCTACATTTCGAACGCGGAAAAGAGAGCTGCGGACACGTCGGAACGCAAGCCGCGCGCGGGCAATGCGGATGACGTGTCCACAGCTGTCTTTTCCGCGTTCCGTTCAGCCCCGTGCGAAAACGTCTCTGGTCTAGCAGCTGTGCCGGCCACAAAGCTCACATATGCTTTGGAACCTGACTCTGCAGGCTCCAACAGCCAAGAATGAAAGTTTCTGGCTTTGGAGTCCAGGGAGGGGGGGGATGGACCTATTTTGGCAATACAATAAGGTGTGCTGCCCAAATTGGTCACTTGATGAACAAGATCATAGAGATGTGCACCTTCTACATGCCTCTGTGGTCCAGATTGCCAGCTGTTAATATGCTGATGAACCTATTTAATCAGGCCCAACAGTAATCCAGATCAAGAGTCTCCAGATCTGGATCACTTTCTGACTGTGCAGATGGAGCATACAAGCAGGAAGTAGGGCCTCTCAAGTCCATTGCAGCATATGGACAAAAGAGACCCAGGAGATGAGTATGGATCCCACTGTTCCACATCAAAGGTAAGTTCATGAACACTTATAGTTTCAAAAGCCTCCACTATTGTCTGTCTAAAGGTGCATCCAAATGGGATGAAAATAGTGCCATTATGGAGCTGCTGTGGTGGAGGTCATATCTTAGGCAACCCACTATAGTCTCACTTGTCCATCCCTAAAGTGCACTAAAAACTACACCACTGGTAGTAGGTTTTCCAGCAATAGCACTTTTTAGCTACAGACTTGGCTTTCTGAATGGAAAAGCAATTGGAGCTCTGTCCAGCGTATATGCATAGAGGCTGAAGCAGTCAACCACCTATGTAACCAACCATGCTTCTATGGAAGTGCTCATATGCATATGGGAGACTTTGAAGGCAGCTGATTTACTCAGATGGCACATGGCCAAAACATGGAAAGACAGTCCTGGAAGCAGCACTGGTAGGGTAGAAAAAAATAATAGTGAGGGAGCATACCAAATGTCATGGACAGGTCATCCACTGGTGAGATTTGGACTTGCTGTGGCAGCTCCCCCCTGTGAGGACAGGAGACCGATTCCTGAAAGCTCTGGGGATTTTCCGATTGACATGGCTGGTGCTCCTTTCAAGGCTCTGGTCTTTCTCTGAAATCAAGAGATGAGCGGGCTGTTGACATGATCACTCTCAAGTGCCCTCGTCATACCTGTAGAGCACAAAAAGCACCTTGGTATTCCATGGAGCTATGGACAATGAAACAGGAAGGTCAACGGCTAGAGCGCAGAGGTGTAAATCCTGCTGTGAGTCTGACCGAACATGGGTTAGAGCACATTATCATGCTACAATGTGGGAGTGATGGCAGCTAAAAGAAGGGGGGGGTTTGGCCACCATTGCACCCTTGAGTAGGCATCCAGCACAACTTGTTAAAGAGGTGAATGGCCTTATAAGATCCAGCCCAAGAGAACATGGGAAATGGCCATTTAATATCTGCTGTGTTAAATTTGCAAGCCTCTTGAGGGCAAAGTCACTCAGATTCATGGGGGATTGGACAGCACAATTGGTAATGGTCCAGAGGAGCATCCAGAGAACCATCTGGTCCAGTTATTTTGGATCAGTTTCAATTCTTGTGGCCTAAGGAGGGGGACAAGATGATTGAAGGGGTTAGCTGACAGCATGCTCTCTGGATCCTTGTGCTTCCTGGCTGATAGAAGCTAGCTGGCCAGATATGACCAAGGTATGAAGGTCAGCTTGGGGGTGGTCTGCCATGGCATATGCCTGTACAAAATGTGGCAGACTGCTCCAGCAAGCAGCAGGGACCCATCGGACCGAGCCTGCGGTCCAATCAGGTAAGTGGAGCATGGGTAGCTGGGGGTGACCTGTACCCCTGGATGGAGGTGGGCACCCAGGAGGCCCCCGCTGGCTGCCACCGGCCTGATGAAGGTGGCGTCAGCCAGCAGGACTCCAAGACAACCCCAGATTCCAAGGCAGCCCCATTGACCGATAGTGGCCAATGGTGACAGCTCCAGGTGGGCCTCCTGAGCTGTCCAGTAGGGAGAATGTGAATGCTCTCCCTGCTGCAAACCAACACAAATTCCAAGGGAAAAAACCTCAAGGTGCAAAATCAAAAATTAGACAAAATAGGGTTCTGCCAAAAACAATAAAAAAAGTCATAAACAGGGTAAAATAAGTCCCTCTTGCAACAAATACTCAATGCAATCTAAATCAAATAATATTCCAAATTGCAAAGCAAAATGCCAGACGTGTTTCGACTACAGTATTCCTCAGTGGCCTATAGCAGACTAGTAAGAACCCATACAGTTGATCACAGAGGTTGTATCAAAACAAAAGAATAGAGGCATTCAAAATAAAATAATATATATATTTTGGAATATTATTTGATTTAGACTGTATTCAGTATTTGTATACTTTTCAGTAGGGTATTGTTACCCTTTTAGTATTTATATTGGCTTTTCTGCTTTAGAATTCAGTTATTTCTTTATATAATTGCTGTTTAAATTATATTTGCAAGAAGGACTTATTTTACCCTGTTTATGGCTTTTTTAATTTTTGGGCAGAACCCTTTTTGTCTGGTTTTTGCTCTCCCTGCTGGACAGCTCTGTGATGGCCAGGGCTAAGGTTGGGCCGGGTGTGGAGTACGAAATTGTGCTCCACACCCTGGCTCTGACTAGGCCAGCTCTGAGAGAGCTCCTCTAAATGCGTATGCTCTGTCTCAGAGCTGTCCTAATCATTCACCAGACTCCTAAGTGCAAATAGGTCTTTGGCTTCTGCAACTGAAATCCCACCCACGGCTTTCTCATAGTCCAAAAGAACAATAGATATTAAGATAGCAGCAAGCAGGCAATAATGAACAGATCTTTTTTCTCAAAGGGGAACAGAAACTGCAAACTTAAAGCTTTGCACCTCCTCAGTGGCCTATAAACCAGCAGAGAAACGTATGGAGGGAAAATATTGACAAATGTTTTGACCAACTGAGATAAAAGGTAGGGTAGGAGGCATGATTAGACAGGAAAACAATACCCTCAGTGTTTTCTAGCCTCTCTAGATACAAAGGTTGACTCTGTACAGTATCTTTATGGTGCCTTAAATGAACAGTGAGGATCTAGAGTTCATTTTCCTCTCCGTGCATTCAATATAAGGGAAGAGTGAAGTGTCTGCACTGATGCCATTCCTTTAGCCCAACCATGATGCAATAAGTGCCATTTTGATATTTGTGCTACAGAGCTGTTTCAAGAGCTCAGGGAGCAATCGCCCATGTGTGAAATCCTCCCAGGCATCAGATTTGAAGTGGGGATTCCCTCTCTTAAATTCAGATCGCAGGGACTTCTCTCCTCTGACTGTCAAAGTCACAGCAAGGGAATCCCTAGGTGTGGTTTATAAGGAAAGGAGATATTCTCCCCGCACATTGGTATCATCTGTGATTTTGATAGAGGAGGGGGACATATGAAGGGAGATGCTACCTCTCCTCTACTTCCCAAGTCAAACACAAGCTGCTCACCTCCCATTTCAAATTCACAGTTGATCCTGAAGTTCTCCTGCTGCAATTTTGACAGATGTGTGCAGGCAGCATGCTGCCAAACTCTTGTTTGTCTTGATTTGGAAGAGAAAGAGTGCTATGCATGTTAAACCCAAACTCAGGATTAATTTTCAATACGCAAGATACAAACCTGCATAGGCAGGTAGAATTAAAGTTAACCAATAAGGAACAGACTGTACATTTTAAGACTGACCCAGAAGGTAAAAAACTACCTACCTTTTAAAAAAAAATTCCAAGGATCCCCCAAAGAACTATATTATGAATTTCTTGTTACTGTTTGTAATAGTGAACACTGGCATTTGCATTTGGGAACTAGTTCTAAAATAAGCATATTAAAATGGGATTAAAGTAACAAGTTTGCTGTCTCCTTCCTACAGAATTAATTTTCCAAGAAACACACACACACAGCTTTCTATGTAAAACACACTAACACTGATAGTAAAATGATGAGTTATATCCTCTGTTTTCGAATCTATTTCATATATAACTGGCACCAAAGACTCCACAGAAAACAAAACAAAATAAAAAGGATTGTTATGGGTGCAGAGAATTAATATGTATATTACAACAGAATATGTGATTAGCACCATCTGTGTCCGTCAACTGCAGGTGAAATGAATTTTCAAATTAGAGCAAAAAACAAAATTCTTCCCTGTGCCACACAAGAAATTAACATTCTCTGTTATTTTTATGGGCTGATTGTCTGTCCTGCCAGTGCTTTAAACCTAAGGGCAAACATGAGTTGTGATAGGTTGTCACACGGTTCAAGATATTATAGATGAAATGCTTCTAGGAGCAGCAGCTGGTTTGTTTGGTAAACTACACAGTTATTTGGCAGTGATGGGGCTACATATTTGCCTGAGGTTCTCTCAGATGGTTAAGCTTCTTTTCCTTAAGGGGACCTTTTTTTTTAAAAAAAATCAACTTTGATTGGGAGGAATTCATGCTCTGCAATATATGCTTAAGGCCAAAGCCTAACAATTTTTTTTTGCATTATAGCCTTTTAAGACCTTTCTATTATAAATAAGTGTGTTTGAAAGCTGGCCATTAATATGTTGAGTTGAAATGTATTATTCTAAAAGGGGGAAAATGGCACATTAGTCTTCTTTGAAATGCAGAACAAATTCTAATACTGTATGCTTCATCTCCAACAAAAGGCATGCTTTGTCCAGAGAACCAGAGAAATTAGTGATAAAAATGGCTAGGAGGGCAATCTTTTCTAGTCTCATCATTAATGTAAAATTATACCCTAGAGTCTATCCTCAATTGCTTTATCCAATCTCATTTCAAATTACCTAGACAGACAATGGGCTTAGTCCTAACTCAGCTGAAGTCAGTGGGAACATCTCTCCACTATTTGAACCTAAGGGCACAAAAATTGCACCCAAAGATACATATGAAATCCATACCTCTAACTACTAGTGCTGGCTCTATGAACTCTTCATGCATTACATTTCTGAAATATGGCTTTAAATAATCTTTTTTCTCCTGGATGCTTTTGTGAATAGTGTTTAACCACAGAAGCAGGACCCCACTATCAAGGCTTCCTTTCTCTCTTCATAAGTGGTAGTATTTTGGAAGCATTGACAGCATCCTATCTGTTGAGCTACGTTTATGCAACCATCCAGAAGTCAATCACACTTCCTCATGCTAGTCACACCTTGAATGCTCAGAAAGGGTACAAAAACAAGGCTTGGAAACAAAAAATAGGAACAGCAGTATGATTATGGAGTCCCAGTTGTGGCATTTTCCTCTTAAAGATGTAAGATTAAAACCAGACCTACTAGTGTTTGGGAAGAGCGAAGATATTTTTGGACTGTATGGCATTTGATCGTTTTACGTATATTGTTTGAACTCAGTTCCTATTGATTCTAAGATTTTAATTTTAGTCTATATCTCCATTTACATTTCTAGATCAACTCTGTGGATCTAAGAAGGTGCTTCCTATCACCCCTTCTCCATTTTCAGCAGAAGCAGGTGCCACACACTGACCATGTCAGCCTCTTTTCTGATTTGTCCCTCCCTGCACAGAAGCCACAGTTCTGGAAAACCTCCTCCCTCCAAAATGGAGACTAGGACAGTATCCTTTTTCTGTGATGCCTCTTCCATTTGTGGCACCTCCATTGGGGAAGTAGATGTCACCTTAGTTGTTGTTATGTGGTGACTCTCTGTAGTCATATGCTTATTTATTGTAAAACTCTCTAGGGCTAAGCACTGCAGTATAAAAAATATCATTTGAAAATAAATAATACAGCACTCCATAAGGTCTGCTGGACTTCTATGCAGTAGACTCTATGCCTATTGCTAATGAGCATTCACTTCCACCTGAACTAGTACAATAAGCACAGGCAAATTCACCCATGCAGGGTAGGCATGTGCATGAATGGGTTTTTTTGCATTCAATTTGTATCGAATTGAATGTAAGAAAATTTGTATTCATTCAAAATAGATCCCCTTCGAATGTGGTAGGATTCTATTTGATAAGAATATATACGTACAAATTTGTACGAATATCCAACACAAATGCATACATATCTGGTACGTATCTAGTACGTATCCTGTAACATATCTGCTATCAAAGTATCAAATCTCCCGGAATCCACTTTGAATCAGCTCTCAGACGATGTTGAATTCACTCTGGATCCATTGCAGATGTGACTGGCGCAGCCACTTTCCCTCCTCCGTTTCATGAATGTTTTGAAGCTTCATATGAATGTTCCAAACATTTGGTTTGTATACGAATGTCCAAATTCATATGAATTCATACCAGTAACGAATGTTACAAATATTTGTGCACATCCCTAATGCAGGGGACAGAAAAAAATTCTCATCATAGGAGCAGATAGGTTTTATTTCTGGCCATCTGAGTTCAAAGGGATCCAATAGTAAGCAATGGTCTTGGTCAGCCATTGCTCTTTTCAAAAAATCAGAATAGTCAGTGTAGTAACTGCAAAGTCTTGTTGGTTGGTTGGTCATGTTGGCTGGGACGGATGGGTATCTAAAACATCTGAATGTAGCCATGCCATCTACCTAAAGCAAGGATGGGGTACAAGATAAGATAATTTCCCTTGTTTCAAGGTCAGGTCTCTTTTTAAAAATTCATACTCAGGTGAATTTTATATCTTTACATAAATACTGCATTTTCACAGGAAGATGGTTGTTTAATGCAAATATGCCCAGCTCTGCAAGTAATGTTAATAAGATCTTGGTTTCAAATTCCCAAGGCATAAATGTGAAGGTCTATTTGACTTTGTAGTTTTCAAGAAGTGAAGTTCTTCCAACATTTGTTGTTATTTTTGTTCCTATTCATTTGCATAGAATGGCTGATGCTGAGAAGCTAGTGAGATTTCTATGATTCTGCCACAGGAAAAAAAAACATATCTGTCCCTTTTTACACTAGGCTTTTTTTTATTATATTATGGAATAGGGACCTGTTATCTGCATGACAGGACAGACTGTTGCAGGCCCAAAGTTGGGGCATGTTGTGTCTGACTAAGCATGTGAATAAGGCCTGGTGTGGAAGGGGCCTTGCTTGCTCCTGTTGCCCTTGTCTAAAATGTTCCTATTCAAAATACTTCTGACACTGAATGAACTACAGAAATGTTGACAGTAGTGGAGGCAAAATATGACTCAAGGGTATAGAAAAGTAGTTGCTCTGGCACAAAAAAAGCATTTTATGTGGCACACAATTCTACCTTTTTGTGGGTTTGATCATAAGCAACTTAATGTAATGCAGATGATATACTAAGTTTCCTCACCCAATAAATTGCTAGAAATATCCCTTTATGTTCTCTCATTCTTTTCCCAGCTCCTATAAGACCTGCTAAAGCATGTTAGACCTGTTTGGGTTCCTTTATATTTCAAAGGCTATTCAACCAAGTGAGTTTTTCTGTCTTCAGAAGAGCTTTTAAAACCTTTCTCATTTCTATGCAGCCCCATTGAAAGGAATTGTGGTTGAAAAACATCCTCACTTTCAGTGAAGAAACAATCAGGAAAGTTAAACATAATGATTTCATGCCGAGTCTATAGTGCAAACACATACTTAACCATCATTACCTCCTCTCTATATAATAACAGAAAGCATCTGTATTGTGTAACAAAACATTACATGGTGCATTATAATTAGCTATGTGCTGATGTATTGGATTGGGGTGGGTACATCTGTAGCCTGTGGAAATTGTTATTTATTTATTTTGTCATTTACCCAACCAAAAAGAGACATAAAGGAGTTTTAAAATTCAGTATTTTCATTGGGATCACATATATTACAGTTTGCGGCAGGCTTGGGCAATACATTTGTATGCTGAAGAATAATAAAAGTATATTGCAAAATTTAAGACAAGCTTTTTATTAGTTGGAACTTCAGTTCATTTTCGCTTAACAGAAGTCCTCTAACAAAAAAGTTCCTGTACGTGCTCTTGTGAGATTTAAGACCATTAAAAGGTATCAATTACAGGCTTTTGCACCTTTAATACTCTTCCAAATATGATGAAAGAATTAAATCAGAGGCTATAAAACGCAAGTACTTGAATAATCGTAATTGACCTACCATGTCTTTCTAGCTTGATGTTAAAATGCAAGGTTACAATCTTATGTCAACATTGCTGTGAATAAATATCATCATATTATACAGTACTAGTAGTCATGCACAGAATACCAAAGTGATGTAATATGTATATGGTAATTCTTCATATTTTAAGTAACTGTGAAATTTGTGTATTCATGGCTCAGTAAACATATACAACAAAAATATACAGTACCACTAATTGTACATGCTGTCACCTTTCTACAGCCTCTCCTGCTTCCCAGATATCCCTTTACCCTTCTCTATTTCCCCTAATCTTTTTTTCCTGTCACTGAAGCAAGAACTGCTGTGATCAGACACAGCAAAAAAACATTTCTGAGGTGCCTCTGAGGTGCCTTAGAAAAGGCTTTGAGATGGGATTGTTCACACATCAGTCTGTCCCATTCCCTCTCCTAAACATTATGTGCTAGAAAAGGTGGATTAGAGAAGGGTTTGGAACATGAGGGCCACACAGTGCCTCTGAGACACCCTATTTGTTGTCTGAACTGTCAATATCTCTGAAATTCATACAAAGCCTTTCAGAGCTTCTCCCAAAGTTCTGTCATTTCAGTGTCCCTCAGTTCTGTGCCAATGCTGCCTCCATTCTGCCCTTTATTTCTGAGGGTAAGCCATTTTTTTTCCTTTTTGGAGGGGAGGCTTACAGAAAACAGAACTTAGCATCTGGCTTCCCTAACATCTGTTTTCAAATAGACCCAATGACTTTAGTAATTTTTATAGTTAAGCAACCCAAGCCCTGTGAATAACAAGACACTACTGGAGCTATAATATTCTGTTCTTTAATGCCTGAAAGAAAATGGCTACAAAAAGAAGTACATTCTAGATATCAATGTAGTCTGACTACATGAACTAATCCCAAAATTTCTGAGATCTTATTCTAGATTATATCCTGGACTAGGGGCCTGCCATCTCCATGCTAGTGCAGACTATGGCAGGCCCCAATAATTTTCACAGCTTAGCCTCAAAATGTGCCAAGATGTGCACGTGTTTCTTTAAGAGGAGTATATTTAGTTTGTAATAGTCATCACTGGGGGAGGAAAGGCTGCATCTAATACAGAGATGTGTGGCTAGCCAATCTTAGTCTAGCCTTTACAGTCCATAATTGAGATCCCATTGCCTTTTTGTAAATCTTATATATGCCTAAGGTCAAGTTCACACAGGGCAAAAAATGTGGCTTTACAATGTTCATAAGAGTGGGGAGAGGCAGAATGGAAGATAAAGGATTCCACCCGCAAACCATTTCTAACAGCTTTCTTGTATTTAACTGCAGTGGGATAATATCCCACTGCAATTATGTTCAAGGACAGTGGCCAGCATTTGTAGCACGAGCTCTGGCATCTTCTCCAACATACCTTAGGGCCCTTGAAGAGTAGACACTTTGTCCTAGACCATCCGCTTTGCCATAGAAACAGCTGCATCAACTTCCACTATGTGCCAGGCCATTGCTGTCTCTTCTTTCATCAAGTCAAAAGGGGATCCAATAAGGGAGTGAACTGACATAGCGCTATTCTTAATGTGAAGGGAGGAAACCAGATCACTTAAAGCATTCCACCCTGACCCTGTTCTTCTTCTTCTTTTTTGGTAGGGTAATTCTTTTTTTTAAATAAACAAATTTTATTTGTGAAAAACAGGATATACAGAAACAACACAAAGAAAAAAGCAATAAGATAATATAATAACAATTCACAGTCAACTAACATAGGAGAGCCGTTATGTTGAAAAAAATTGTTCCAGACTAGATGTGACATCAACAAATACCAATGCTATCTAATTATACATACTCTAAAGCTTGTGGAATTGAATTAGGAAATTAAAAGCTTGTTTCGAGAGAACAAATTCTGAGTTTATCAGCTGGATTTGTGATAACAGAAGGTTCCAGACTTCCAAAAAGAAATAGGTTTCCTTTTCCCCCTTAAGTCCCCTGTTTCAACAGGGGTTTTCTGGCTAACTGTGATTAAAGCCGAGCCAGGAGGACAGCTGGCAACTCAAGGCTGCTGCACCGAGCCTGAGGAGGAAGGAGGGAAGGAAGAGGGCATTGGCGGCGGCATGATTGTCTCCCTCTCTCACAGCCAGGCTGGGCTATGCTAGGGTGGCACAATGAGGAGTAGGCAGGCAGGTAGGCAGGTGGTGGCAGGCAGGGGCCCCAGGGAGGGATTCCTTATCCTGCTCCCCCTAGGTAAGAGGAGAGCTGGTGAGTGAGTGAGCAAGCAGGTATGCAGCTACCTTCCTTCCTTTCCCCTCTCCCCACCTGACTCTCCCACATCTGAGGGGTGGCCTCCCCTCCACACACACCCTTGCCCACATACCTCACTCACCCTGGCCAGCAGCTGTCCTCCTTCACTCTGGGATGTTAGGAAGAGGAGGAGGAGGCTGGCAGCAGCTTGTTTGTGTGCACCTTCAGGCTCTGTTGTGAACAGCCTGACATGCACTCAGTGCTGTTTTCAACCTCCAACCCTAACCCACAGTCAAAGCCAGATTACTCCGCATCAGAGTAATCTGTGTTCACTCCGGATTCGCTGTAGGTGGGAACGTGGCCTTTGTCACTAGTATTGTAAAATGTAATAGGATTTGAACATGTTTGGAGATTGAGACTGCTTCAGGAAAGACTTGGGGTAAACAGAGCTCTGCTGAGAATGTAAACGAGAATTGGATGTGTTTACAACACTCTATTTCGGTGATGGCCAACCTATGACACGCGTGTCACAGGTGACACACCAAGCCCTTTTGGGTGACACACCTGGTCACCCTGGCACCTGGGCATGTAGTGCTTGCTTGTTCTTGAAGTGTATGAAATATCAACTTTCAATTGAAGATTTAGCAAACGTAAAGATTTGTTTTTGCTTTTAATAAAATACATGTATCAAAAATATAACTTTTTTACTAGAGCTACAAATATCACAAAATTATGGATATTTCTAGATGTGACACAGCACCTGAGTTAGGCTAGGTTTTCTTGCGAATTGTGACACACTGAGCTCAAAAGGTTCACCATCACTGCTCTATTTCAATGGTGTGCCGCACACAGTCCACCGTTACCCTGTTCTGATATGACCATTGTCTTTGTTATCTACACTAAGAATGGGCTACAATAATACATGTTATATGCAATTATCTTTTAAATGATTCATATACTTCCTCAGGTGTAGAATTTATTTTCATGGTATCAGTGAGAATAAGGCAATGAGTAGTCCAAGTTCCCTGAAGAATAATTTCCTATCATAATATCTTGCACAAACTGTGTGAATGAGGGGGAAATTTGTTATATATGTTCACCTCTCAGAGTAGTTTTGTTGGGGGGGGGGGCATGAGGCGCTTTCCTAGGCCTATGTAGGCATGTGGTTTAGTTTCAATGGCATATATTGTAGTGTTGTGTTTTAATTATATGGTGCATTTGCATGTTTTTTCTCTTAGCATATGCACTCCAAAAGGAGAGAAAGAAAGAAAGAAAACAATTTGAAAGGTTCCAGTTTTATTAGCCTGAAGCATTTGGCTACACTGGGTAATCTGACTCTCCTTAGATATGGAGTCTGCTAGTTCTTTACCTAATCTGGGCCAGTTGTGTCAATGCAAGCTCAGGTTTCTGCCAGACCTGAAAGCAAATGAAATTTTGATACTTGAATTAAACACAATGATTTTTCACATGATTCTCTCAAAAAGCTATAGAGAGTTGCAGTTGTCTGTGTTGCCCTTATCATTCAGTCATGAAGATGTCACCAAGAAAATATTAGGAAAAAAACTGCAAAATTTTGGATGACCACAGTTGTGCTAAAAGTTCTTGGGTTATCCAATTTCATACACATTTTTGAAAATTTAGATGTCCCAGTATTCTAGAAAGGTAGGATCCTATAAACTAGTACAGTTTGTGATTATTACATGCAACATTTTCATAAGGATTTGTACAAAAATATACACATATGTATGCAGCTGTATATAGACACTGCTGTCAAACGTATTTATGAGACTATGTGTCAGAATGGAAGTTAGAAAGTTGGAATGCAGTTCAGGTGCTTCACAAATTTGGATAGACATTTAATGATTTCAAAATCAAAAGCCTGAGATGGACACAAATTCAAACTTTTTTTGTCTGGCAATTTTTTGGAAGAGGATTGGCCCTTCTCTTGCCAGGGGAAGCCACCGCTGCCACCCCCCCACCCCTCCAGGGGTCACGCGATGCCTTACCTTGTCACTGGCAGGCCAATTCTGGGAGTGGCATGGCTGACGTCCATCATGTATGCACGTACCATGGCCTACATTTCCACGGTCTACATTTCCCAGGCAGCTGGGAAATGTAGGCCATGGCACACGCATACGCAATGGACACCGGCCCTGCCGCTCCCACAATCGGCCCGCCAGTGACCAGGTAAGGTGGCGCACAACCTCTGGTGGGGTAGGGGGTGGCGGCAGTGGCTTCCCCTGGGAAGAGAAGGGCCAATCACCCCTTCTTTTGTGAGGGGGAAGCCAAGGAAGCCTGCTGCCAGCTGCGCCATGGCAGAGGCTGGTGGGCATGCCCACCTGTCAAAGAGGCAGAGCATGTGCTCTGCCTCTTTGACAGCTGGGCATGCGCCGGCAATCCAGCTTTTTCCCCTGCCGCTTCGGATGCGTTTCCTCCCGAAACAGTTTCAGGGGAAAGGCCAGATGTAAGACCTGCATTGTGCAAGTCCTATTCTGGGCTGGATCAAGATTGGAGGAGTGACTGGAGGGACACATCAAGGTCTATCCATGTTTCAGCAACTCACTCCAGCCCTACTTCAAAGGCCAGAATCAAAAGTTCTCCAAAGTTCTCAGCTGGGCCGTCACCCAGAGGTAGCACATTTCTGGGACTACTTCCAAAGGCAAAAAAGCACCAAACTTCTTACACATACTAGACTAACCCATCTTACGTGTTTCTAGACACACAGAAGCACTGGACCAGTCTACCACTGGAGGACACTTTGGAGTTCACTTTCAAGTAATTTCCTGTTGGCACAATTCTCCCACTCCAATGCTACATCCATGTGGATACCTCTAATGTGAGGTATGGCCTTCTGGTAGGCCAGTCCTCAATGCAGATAGAGTATTCCTCAGGGGCTAATGGTCCAAGTCAGCGGCCCAGTGCAGATGCAGCCAAAAGTTCTGCTGTAGAACTGCTGTGAAAATGCAGAGCTGTTAAAAGCAACTGAAATGCCCCCCCCCCATTTCTTGGTAGTGATTCAATATTTCTTGTTGCTGTCCCCAAAGACAGAGATATAACAAGCTTGTGAGAGTATCAGCATTTCTGAACCATTTTATTTCCCCTGAGATCACTACTGCTAACTTTTTAAATGATGTTTTCCTTTTATTTACACTTTTCCTATGTTATTTAATAAAAGTAAGAAGTCTAAGTGGCAGGGGTATTCAAATGGGGATGAGGACAGAAATGGGGGTGGTGGAAATGTCCAGTTATTAAATTTATCAGTTTCATTTATCTTTTTTTTTCTAGGAAGACTCTTGAATATTTTAGCAGAGACCAGAAAATTGAAATGTTATGCATAACAGATGAAGTTACAGCAGGTCCAAATTGCATCTAATTTATTGGATGTGAAATATTTTGTTAGCAAGACAAGAATATGTATGTGTTGAAAATGTATCATTTCTAATGACCTTCATGCATCTTCTAACACTCTACCCATTACTGTAAGGAAAGACACAGGCCGTTTTGGGATCACCAGAACATATCAATGCAAATTACACAATGTAAACACAAAGTTATACACTGAGCAGGCACACAGATTTTGTTTTATACATGAAAGCAGTCAATAAACCAACTGGAATGTATATTTTATAAATATTATGTTTTGCATGACTTTTGCCTATTTTTGCTGTGCGGAAATAATACAAGAGGGATGGATAGTGTCATGGAAGCAACAAACCTGAAATTGGGCAGATTTTGGAGGACAGAGACGCCTGGCATGCTTTGGTCCATGGGATCATAAAGAGTTGGCATGAGCAACTGAACAGCAGAAATAACTTACAATAGCTATCATAGTAAAGACTGCAAATTGTGCTGTGTAGGTTGGATGTGGACTGGCCAGAACATAGACCTGCAGCTTGCACATTAAAGGATGTTGTTGGACTTTAGTTTCCATCAGGCCCAACCAATACAGGATAATGGGAATTGCTGTCCAGTCACAAAAGAATCACAAGTACAAATGGTCTTTGAGGATGAGTGCAGGTAAAAGCCCTTCCCCACACCCTGCTTGGTGGCACATAGGCATTGCTTGAAACTCCTGCTGCACTGGCAAATGTCACTTTAATGCATCTTTTTGATCTTCCATATGAGAAGAGGAGCTTCCACACTTACTTGCCTTTCTGCCTGCTACTGGGTGGTTTGTCTAGGGTGACAAGATGAGACAACAGTCAGGTAAGATGTCATTCCTTGCAGGAACTAAGCTTAGAACTGTTATAGATGACAAATCTACTTGCTACACTGAGTACCCCTTTACTTATCTCACTGTACAAGATGGGATAAAGCTGTACCATCTTGTAGTTCAAATAATCTTAAATGATATGCAACTATGTGTTGTCCTTCCTGGTCCCCTCGTTCCTTCAGGTTTGCTGATGCAACTTGCCACCATGAAATGTGCTGCTGGTCACCAGCCTGGATAACTTCAAAAAAGGTTTGGGCTATTCATGGATGTCAGAGTTATCAGTGGCTCTTAATCCTGGTGGAAATGTGATTGCTTTTGATAATAAAAAGGAATATGTCACCAGCTGGGTAGGTGTGAACAGGGAAAACTTTGCCTTGTGAAATTTCCACTGGTTTTGAGACTGTAAGCAGGGAAAATTGTGTGACTATGTTCTATTACTGAGCTTCCTTGAGTACCGGGTCGTTCAAATATTTTGAATCTATGAAGTTGCAGGCCGGACAAGTTTTGACCTATTGCCCAGAACCAATACAATTCAGCACCCATTTCTGGGCACCGGGTGAAATGGTGGCAGAGTTAGTACAGTTGTCTGCATGTGGGCTATCATCTGGAATACTTGCTAGAATGCTCTGTGGTCTGTCTTTTAGTAGTCCAGAAGTGAAACAGAATATGGCACCATTATCACACCATAGCCCTTTCCAAAGTTCCATTCATTGCTGAAGAATCATTCTAGTGGAACATATGGCCTCTGTTCCACTGCTGGCTGTATTTCCTCACTGTAATGTAGACAGAGTGGTCTAGCAGGGTTTTTGGATCAGTTTACCAGTCCAGTGCACTCAGGGCTAGAGGGTGCACAACTCTGTTAGCTTTCCTTGAAAGCTTTGCTTGACAGCATTTGAGAACTTTCCAGCTGGAATATTTTTATGCAGGGTGTTTGTCTAATTAGTCAGTGTGACGCCCACTGTTTTGTTGTTACTGTATTTAATGTGTATTGAAACTGTTGTATTTTAAACATGTGTACTGTATTTGTTCTGTTCTTGCTGTATTCCTTGAATTGTAAGTATCAGAGCAGCAGGTAAGAAGTGGGTAAGGCACCCCTAGTTAGCATAAGATAAGGGGGGAGCAGCTGCCCACAAACAGGCAATCAGGCTTGAGCCTGCACAGGGCCAAGGATATAAAAGGTACCACCCAGCTAAGTTTGGGGGTTCTATGCTTGGGTTTCCAGGGAGGAAGGACATGTGTGAGAGACTGCCTTGTGCCTGAGGAAACACCAGGGTAGTTCCAGGGTTCCTGAGCTTAGGGTGATAGCCTAAGGCGGTGATGGCCAACCTATGACACGCGTGTCACAGGTGACACGCCAAGCCCTTTTAGGTGACACACCTGGTCACCCTGGCACCTGGGCATGTAGTGCTTGCTTGTTCTTGAAGTGTACGAAATACCAACTTTCAATTGAAGATTTAGCAAATGTAAAGAATTATTCATTTTTGCTTCTAATAAAATACATATATCAAAAATATAACTTTCTTACTAGAGCTACAAATATCACAAAATTATGGATATTTCTAGAAGTGACACAGCACCCGAGTTAAGCTAGGTTTTCTTGTGAATTTTGACACACCGAGCTCAAAAGGTTAGCCATCACTGGCCTAAGGGAATCCTTACAGCATCCTGTGAGGGTATAGGTTGCTGGGCAGACTGTCTCTGAGAGGACTTTGATATTTATTTATTTGTTTGCCTGTTTCTTCACAAGTTGTAAGCAATAAACAATTTTTCTTATTTGTTTCAAAGAATCATCTGCCTGCAGTATTCGTTTGAGTCTTATAGGCCTTGGGCTTAGGGAAAGCAGAAGCTGTGGTAGAGTCTTTAGCCTGTGGGGGCTAGGGATGCAACAGCCAATGGTTTTAATAATTATACAACTAATTTATTCTTGAACATTCACTAGTCAGAGGTGAGGGAGGAGTGAAGTCCTGCCCTGGCTGAAGAGAACACCACAGACAGTATGAACAAAGTGTGCACAACTAAAAGTCATGGCTCCATTTAGTAGAATAAATATTTAGTTATAACCATAAGACAAATGAATCTAATGAATATTGTGCACTCAAATTGCATCTCTACCACTCTCAGTGAATTTTGATGCCATCAGTTATGGTATCCTACCAAAGCAGTTTAGAAGTTGAGGGTGCTCCTATCGTCAAGACTGGCACCTGAGAGTTGTCATGAGGGATTTTTATTCAATTTCCTAGGAACCTATCTCCCATACTTTTCAAATCTTTTTGAAACTATTTGAAGTGGTCCTCAGCAGATTTAGATTAAAGTGCTGATAGGATGCTGATGACACTTAGCTCTATTTCTCCATCCCGTCTGAATCAGGAGAAGCAGTTCAAGTGCTTGACCATTGCCTGCAGTCAATTCTGGGCTAGGTGTGAACCAATAAATTAAAGCTGAATTCAGATGAGATACTGTTTATCTCTGGATTTAGAATATATAAGGTAAAGAGACACCTAATTCTTAATAACCTTGCACTTCCTGGGAAGGAACAATGCAAAATTTAAAGGTCCTACTGGCTACGTACCTGCTAAGCATCATCAACCTTGGCCTTTCCTGAATATAGACAATTTGCTCACAGATATCTGCAATTTGGCAATCTCCAAATTAAATCTATTGGAATGTATTTCACATAGGGCTACCTTTGAAAATGGTCTGCAAGATGGAACTGGTGCAAAATGCAGCAACTGGATTACTGGTTAGGGTTTCTAGCTGAATGTACATATTGCCAGTCCTAAGTGTGTTGTATTTCAAATACTCAGTGGACCATCTGCCTGATTGTTAGGTTCAATACAAGAAATTATAATTGAGTTTGGCACCTTCAGATGTTCATTGAGTGACAACATGTGAGAGAGACCTCCTTGTCAGGGAACAGAGGTTGTGGAATGGACTTAAATAATAATAATAAATAAAACGTTTATTTCTAATGCCCTTTCTTCCAAAGGGCCTGACAATAAAACATATACAATCAATAAAAATATACACAGACAACAACCTACAATGAAACTTCTCGCCTACCCCCCATAGCAGGTTCACTCAAATACAAATACAATCATAACATCAAAGAAACATGACAGATAAATATAATCAGCAACTTAAATCAGAGACAAAGTAGTTTACATAAAATACATTGCATATTATAAAAATACATTATATAATAATAATAAAAATACATTATATAAAAATAATAATATTTCAGCAAAGAACATCAACTTGAGAGTAACACGATACCACAAATTTCATACAGTAATCTAAAAAGTCTAATTCCCAGCCTTATCATATATCAAAAAAAAAATTACAGTAATTAAAGTTTATTTAATTTAATTTGTTTTGCAAAACTGTTATGTTAGACTAACCGTTAACCTGATTGCTGGATATTTTTGACATCAAAGAGTGAACAAGAACTTATCAACAAGTTATGTTTACAGCACAACTATGTGGATACAGTATAAGACTCGACCTCACATTACTGTTCTTCTCAGTGATGCAAGGAACAGTAGTTTAATTTTGATTACTCCAATTTATATAACTATATTTTGGTTTATTATATTCATTCTGTTAACAGCAGTAGCTTTCACCAGTCTTCTGTTATCCGGCATGTTGGAGGGGTTTTTCTCTCCTTGTTATTGTCTTTAAAATATAAACACATAATCTCTGGCTAATAAATTGTTTACAATATAATATGTTAGCCATTCTGAAGTTTTGGTTGAATGGCATGAACATCAGTCAACAAATCAATGTTTATTAGCACTGGAAAAGGAAATTAGTATTTTGGTTCTGAATCATTTAATGTTTAGTGCAGTACTTCAAACTAAAGACCAGGAGCTTCTGGCCAGCCCCTGGTTAGTGACAGCAGCTACAGTAAAATGAAACCAGATTCCTGTAGCACAGAAATTAGTGCATTGCATGCATACGTTACTATGCAGTTACTTATATGCAAATACGTTTTCTAAAGCGGAGTTAGGCCACTGTGTACTCTAGAAAAGTATCAATTAAAAATCTAGGAAACTAAAAACTTTAAAATGTTATTCTATATAAGAGTTTCCTATGTACATTATGCAAGTAGCAATACTGATCTTTTATGCCCAGGTTGCACGCTGCGCACATACTTGTTCAAGTAATACCAAAATATCCAAAATATAAGGTCTAAAATATTAAACCCTGAAAGTGTCAAAATATCCTCCCCTCTGCTCCCACAAATTGTTATTAAAGTCTTCACATTCCTGTCCTAAGTATGGAAAAGTTAATGCTGATCCCAACTTAGGTAACCCTTAGGATAATTTTTTAAGCAGCAGGAAACAGGACTGTCTGGCTGAGTAGATAATGATATCAGCTGCTTCCTTCCCAAACAACAGGTGCTTTGGCATAAAAATGTATATCATCGTACTGAGATGATGACATCAGATCATACTTCAGCCTAATTGTACACCACCTCCATTAATCCTCAAATAATTCAACACATAAGTGTGGCAAGGTGAACTAGAATCAAAAAGGTGCTTTCTGATATAAGTTACTCCAGGGTTTTTTGTTTTTCAAAATCCACATGGATTCAAAATATGCATGGGAAACATCACTGTGTGAGTTTCAGTTAGGATAATATGACTTTGTAAAAATTCCCTTTATAACCAACCAGAAATACTGTGTTAGGAGGAGAAGAAAAAAACCACAGAGCCTATTTACTTAGAGGAAGTAAGGCTGATATTCTACTATGAAGATAAAAGGAAATCAAAATGAATTTGCAGAGTTTTAGAAAGGAATAGCTATGGATGTAAACTATAATAAACTCTTTAATAAGCATGCATAGGACTATATGGAGTGTGATGCAAATGACTTATCTGGTTTTCCATGTACTTCCAAAGGATGGTCTAATACTTCTACAGACATTGGGCAGACATATTCTTACAAGCAGTTCTTTTCATGTTAGAATTTGAGCAGAACATAGAAAGTGGAAAATAGAGCTCCATTTAATGAACTATACAGCATCAAGCACAATAGTAAGATGAACATGTACTCTGAACAATGTAAAACCATGTTTAACAATGTAAGTAATAAATATCCTTCTAGAATAGACAGAGAATTAGATACTTTTAAATAATGTTTTCCTAAACATGTTTAGGAGATGTTAAACACGTTTTCCTAAAGCTCCCTCTCTCTTTTCCTAACATGTACTCATTCATTGCACTCACTTCTTTAATGGGTCTCTTTATTATGTTTTTGAACTGAAACAACAGATTGCACATAGTTTGATTTGGTATTATATTAAGGAAAGGTAGACGCAACTGAATGAGAATTAACTCAGATTCTTGGTTAGAGAAGCATAACAAATAAAAAATTATGTTCTTTTGCCTTTGATTTTAAAATATAATACTGACCTTCCTTAAAACAGATGCTATCTCCATGAGCCAGATGTGTCTCTAAGCAAATTAGTTATAAGAAACACATCCAAGGACATGGCCATTTAAGGATCAATAAATTATTCATCCATCATTCATTACTGTGCGAGGCTCACAGTGGCATATTTGACATGAATGAAAGTGTCTTCGTCCACTGTAATGGCATTAACTATTTAAGAGAGGTGTACTTTTTCTGTTTTTTTTTTAACTAAAAGGGAAGTGGCTTTAGGAATTGCTGTTTATCACCACATACATATACACACCTTAATTATTCATGGTTTATCCACTTAAAAGAAGCACATACTCAGTTATGTAAGTTGTAAAAAAAAGAGATACAGAAAGAGAAAGAGGCAGAAGCCCAGACAGAAAGAAAAGTTGAATACTGCTTGCTTTTGTTCAGTATCCAAAGTGCAAACAATATTAAGAGCCAGAAGGGTCTATGGAAATTGATTTTCAGTAAACCATCCAAGGGCACTTCGTTTATCAAATTCATCCAAGATGATTTCTATTTTCTGTAAGGAACAATCTCTCTCTGTCTCCCTGTGTGTGTGTGCATGTGTGTGTGCCTATTTGTGTGTGTGTGGAGGCTTAGTTATAACATTTGGATGACCATATGGAACTCTTAGAGGCATCGTGGGACCATGCAGCTATGAAATCTGATCACTATCTCCCCAGTGACAGCTGGAGCCTTTACACCATCCGAAAATTTTCAGACTTCTAATTTGTCATAACTACCTCCTGTGGAAAGGAAATATGTTATACAGTCAGATGCAGGAATCCGACACTATATAACTACAATTGTTTTCCTTGTCTCTCTTTTTTATTTTTTTTATTTTTTTAATTACTTCTTTCCCTCTTTCTGCATTTGGACTTTAAATGAAATTCTTGTCTGCATTCGAGTAATTACAAAATAAAAATCCCACATTCAATATGGGGGTCATGTGAAGCATGCCTGAAAAAAGTTTTTCCTTAAGGAATGGAAGGAACAAATTGATCCTAACTCAAAGTTCCTTCCTTCGTTCCTTCGTTCCTTCCTTCTTTTTTTCCTTTTCCTTTTCCTTTCTTTCCATTGTTACCTTCTGAGTCATAGAAAAGGACCCTTAGTTTTGGGCAACTAATTTCAGATGCCTGGTATGTGACCAAACAAACATTGTTATTACCTTGCTCTTGAATATGCCATCATTTTCAACAGGGGCATCAAAAGGAGGAAGAAAAAGAAGTAAACATAGGTGGGGTAGAGTGGGAAACAGAGCTTGGATGCCAGTGGTTCTGCCCCTGATCTTTGATTATTTCAAGAATGTGGGGCAGCCACAGTGAACACAGTTCCTGGACTGGCAAAATGCTTAATAACATGTGGCAGAGACAAGAAAGACCTATTCCAGTTGGGCTTCCATTCACTTGGGCTGTGCATATCATTACCACCTCATAATTCCATTATTTTCCAGATATGTATGCTGTTCCATTAAGAAAACAGACTACAGGAACAAGTGAATGTCCACCAAAGAGTTCCATCCAGATATTGAAGCAGGACTGGGAAATCTCTGTTTTTCAAGTGTTTTATATTCCAAGACACATCAATGCTGAGTGAGTACAGGTATTATAGTACAGCATCATTTGCTGATTAAGAGGTTACGTGTCTTTATGTCCATGTGTGTATACATGCGTTCATATTATACAAATCAACGTAACCTTCATAAACGTCTTGGAAGATGTCAGAAATGAAGTCTAGACTTTTCATTAATCAATATTTAAACAGAAAATGGGAAGTAAAAGCATATAATGAAGAAAGACTTTTATAGTAAGAGATTATGCATGTGGATATTAGATTATTAGAATACACGTATGCATAGGCATATGTGAGTGTACTCGTGCATACACACACACACCATGGGAAACTTGTGAAGGAAAGCTGACCAATGGAAAACTTTCAAGAGAATATTGAACTTCAGTTTTCAAAAATACAAAACAGCACTTGGAAGACAATTGCTTGTGTTCCCAGAAATGATAAAAGACTTTCCATTAAAAAGCAATGAGGGAAGACCGTGCCTAACCCTAGGAATAAGGAAAGAGACGGCAGGAATAGCATCATGCTATGTAGCAACCTGCCACCAACTCTGCAATGGACAATAATGACAAATGGACACAAGGGATGAAATCCTAAACACACTGTGAAATTTTATCCTGGGCAGATGCTTAGTATACATTATCTAACACTGACAGACTCAATGTTTACTCAGTTCCTCACTTGCACTACTCAGTATGGCAATCTAATATTTTGACTTAAGCGTGGTAGCATCTCTGTTTCTTAGTCATCCTTTTTCCATGGAGGCTTTAAAAGCAAATGATAGAGTCTGACTTCAGACATATTACTAAAAAAAAAGTGGTTTGGGGAGTTATTATTTTCTTTCTTGCAAGAGATAAGGGGTTCTTTAATGTTAGATACAATTTGTCCAAACTGTGTCAATCATCCTTGTTACGCTGGTAGCAATGGGGCAGACTCTGTGGAAACCACATGGGTAGTTCAAGATTTATCTATTTAAAGCAACAATTTTGTATGCAGCATCTAATCCTCAGATTTATTTTTTCGTGCTGATTACTATTATTATGACATTTTCTGCATATTGATTCACTTCTAGTCCAAGATTCTTATTCTTTTGGTATGTGGTATACATGCCCTTTCTGTCTGTGGTCTTTAATAGGAATGATCTTTACTGTTCTAAACATTTACCTTACATCTTGCCTGCTACAGTCTTCCTGGAAATCACCTTCTGTTTTTCTTGAGATATCAAGGAACTAGTTTCATGACAATTATAAATTAAATCTTATTCAGCTACATAATTGATTAGCTCCTAGACTGTAAGCTTGTGCCAGGATTCTGATCTTTTGAAAGGATGACCAAGTGCCAGTATATATTATTTACACATACAAGGAGTAATATTTGACCCTTTCTGAAGTAGGCCTTATTCTGAATTATATACTAGAATAGGGACATACCATCTGCACACTGGTGCAGACTATGGCAGTTACACCTGGTGCAGAAAAGCTTTGGACTTGTCCAGTTTGAAGGGCCTTAGAAGTGACTTCTGCTTGATTCTTCATTTCTATTATAAAGTAGACACCTTTCCTAGGACTCCCTTTTGGCCATTCTATATTTCTTCTCCTGCTAATGCATTTTAGGGGGATTCAAATGGGGAAGGCCTTGGAAGGCCTTGGAAGGCTGTGACAACAGATACATCTCCTCCCAGGTGCTTTCAGCCTCGTAAGTGGACTGTGGCCAGAGAAAACCAGAGACTGGCATCCATGCCCTGTTCATTCTTACCTTAGTGAGATGGTATAATAATAACATTCCACAGAAGTTAAGATAGGGCTAACCGGGTTGCTTCCACACTTCAAGTGCTGAGCCAGTCCCAAAACTTGAAGTGAGAATGGTCAGTTTCTGCCCAACTGGATCACCATGGCATTTGTGCAGCTGTGCCACCATACCCCACTCAGGAGGTAAGTGTGAATTTTGCATCTGGAAGCTCACAAGAAGAAGAAGAAGAATTGGCATTTATAAATCCCATTTTTCTTCTTTTCTCACCCATTTAAGGGAACTGTTTTTCTCTTCACAACAGAAACCCTTTGAGGTAGGTGCTGTGAGAGCTGAGAAAGAGAGGTGGGAGTAGCCCAAAGTCACCCAGCTGGCTTCATGGGGGAGTGTGGAATTGAACCAGAGACGTTTTCGCACGGGCGAAAACGGAACGCGAAAAAGGCAGCTGCGGACACGTCATCCGCATTGGCCGCGCGCGGCTTGCGTCCCGACGTGTCCGCAGCTGCCTCTTTCGCGTTCGAAATGTAGAGCACTTCGAAGTGCTCTACACGCGTTCCAACGCGGACGAGCCGTCCGCAGGCGTTCGGGAGAAGAAGCGTTCGCGCCGCTTCTGTCTCCCGATCGCCTGCCGGCTCGCCTCCGACGCCGCGCGGCTTTGACAATCAGCTGTTTTTCAAACAGCTGATTGTCGATCTGCCTCCGCGGCCGCCGGCGCGCCCCTGGCCGGCGTTTGCCGGCTAAGCCAGCTTCGGGCGCTTTGACCATTCGCACCCAGACGCTCCGGAACGCGTTTACACGCGTTCCGGAGCGTCTGTGTGTGAACGGGGAAAGCGCCCGAAGCTGGCTTAAGCTTTCCGCCTGAACGCGTTCGGTTTCGAACGCGATTCAGTGCGGAAATGCCTCAGGTGACTGCCAGATAAGAGTTCAAGAGTCCCTAGCAGCTCCTGGTGAATCTGTAGAGCAGTGAAATCATTGGGTCAGGTAAAATAGATCTTATGAAGCCGATCAAAGAAGCATCAGCAATCTTGAGATCGTTTTCTTGAATTAGTAGCTACAGCCCTAAAATCATTGTCTGTAAAACCACTGACCAATCTTCCTTATGATGATTTTCTACTATGAGTTATATGAGCCCTATTTCCTACTATGAGTTACTAGAAATAAATAGATTTTTTGTAGTTTTGCTAATGAAAAACTGAGGCTTCATCTGCATGGGTGCTTGGTGAACCCCAGATGGAACTTTTGCAGTTTGGCATCAAATTTTACCAGCTCCAAAACAGTTCTTGAGCCTTCCAAGCAGGACTCAAGATAGGCCACAATGTGAGTTGAGAAATAAACTGTTTTCAGGAGATGGAGGAAATGTCTTCTTGGGCACAATTTCTGGCCTTGATCCCATTTACATAGGACCAAAAATGCCTGATGTCTGGCATGATTTCCTGTCCTCCGGGGCAGATTCTAGTGAATATTTTGCTTTTGGAAAAAGAACTGTCCTCACATCAGCATCCTATAGCAAGCCCTGCCCAAGTCCTGTAGTAGTCTGCTGTAGCATGCAGATAGCAGGTGTCTATTCCAGAATACAGAATAAGGCCCAGTGCAGAAAGGGCCTTAGTGTTTCTGCACAGAGTCCCTTCAGTGAACACAAAAAAATGGTGTGGAAGTTGATCGTTTTCTTGTGTTCACTGACCAGCAGCTCATGGGACCAGGTAGGTCCAGAAAACATGAACCAGTACACCTACAGAGGCCTTTGTAGTTGTTTACATTTATAGCATTCTACAGAGTGTTAAGGGCACAGAGAATGCTCCCAGAGCACAGGATTGTGCAAACTTTTTGCCCTAGAAGGACTCTTTGGCCTTCACAGATGAGATGCAGTCCCATGCAAATTCAACCAATGAATTGTTCTCAGAGCCAGATGTAACACTTTGCCCTCTGCTTTTTTCCCTAGAAATTCCTGTGATCAGCTGACCTTGTCCCCGTGGCATTGGTGCTAGGACATTTGTCCTTCATTTAACCTTGTTTTTAGATTTATATTGTAAATATAATAAATAAATAACAGACTGCTACAATGAGAGTTGCAAAAATCTTATCAAATCAACAAAAGAATATAACAAAGAGGAAGTAACAAGATGTTTATTTGTTCACGACATACTACACATAATGTTGTCAAATTCTGTGTAGCAACTGTTAAAGCCTGTAAACAACTATTAGCTAGCTTGATGTAGGTCTAACACATATGGACAAGACCATTCTCTGCAATGTTGGCAACTACAACAATGGAATGGGAAATTTCTCCCTCACCCCTGTTGGGTGAGTTGCAGAGAACCCCAGTATGCTTGTTAACATTTACAGCAGTTATTTGGGACTAGACAAAAAGAGCTTCAGAAATGATACTTTATGAGATCCAGATCTAGATCAAATGCTCATCTTGGAGGTATATTTATCTAGGGGCTTGCATAAGTTAGCGATCTGTAGGGCAAATAAACCTCTGTTCTCCAAAGCTGTTATTGCAAATACATATGGCAAGTAATTTAATCTCATCTTTGTACATTTATTATACCTTGGCTTGGCTTACTCAGAAAATAATACAAGCTTTTTTTGAATTCAAAGTTTGATGAGATATATATTTAATGGTGAACCTGAGTCATTTTCCTTGAATGACTGGCACCACTGGAAACAAAATTAGTAGCTCATTTTTTTTTAATTATGCATGAGATAAAGATACAATTAGTCCCATTTCATTGCTATTGGCCGGTGGACCTATAATTTTTTTTTTATTAGTATTGGGGCAAAGTAGGAACTTTGAAGTAGTAGGGCATCTTTTGCCAGAAATAAATCCCAGGTAGTAGGATTATGAATAACTGTGGTCCTGCATTGCAAGTAAGCATACCTGTCTTTCTTTTTGTGTGGTTTTGGCCGTAGAACACATGAAAGGAAGGAAACCTGTGTTTTATTTCCAATAGCTGACAATTCATCTCTGAGTGTTGTCAGCCTATCTAAGTAAGCCCCACAGATTAATTTGTTTCATATGAAGTCATTTACTGTTTGCAAGAATAGAATATCAAAAATGCCTGTAAATCTGAGTAATCCTTGCTCAGTCTACTGTCTGAAGCCTTTATCCCATGCCAATTTGTTTCACTTCATTTTCAGATCATGTAGAATTCTTGACATGGCAAAATTTATATCTACAATAACTGGCAGAAGGAATCAGTGTAGCAGCTGTGGTATGGTAACAGGTGAATTAGAACAAGTACTTTTCAAAGTTGCAAAATTTGCCTGAATTTGGCTTACTGTAGAATTTTGGGACCGATCATAGGCTTAAGCCAAAAAATCTTCAGTTCAAGCTTATGAATTTCACTATATCCTGCCAAATTTGAATTTCTGTCAAATATGGGGACCATCCCTGCAGATGACTGTGTCCTATGCCAAGGCTGTGAGTGATTCTGTTTGCTGCAGTAATCTTTGAGCTCAAGAAAATAGAATCTGAAAGGCTTCTATTTCCCCCACCATTTTTGCCAAGGAGTGAAGGATCTGAATATGATTATCATCTTAGGCTTGCATTCACACCTAAGTTTTAATCCAGTCTGGGACCACTTTCAGGGTCACAAAATGGATAGCCATTTTCTTTCCACTTTATCTAACCCAAGGATGAATTTTTTGAGTTACATATTGCTAAAAGAAAACAGCTTGATACTTTGCTAGTGCTTTCTCACTCTGGAAGTGGACTGAAACTAAATTAAAACACAACCTCAGTGTTCTTTTTAAAGCTGAGCTTCAAGCCAGCTTTTGCACAGTCTTCTTTCACTTTCATCAAGAAGTTCCTTAATTCCTCTTCACTTTCTGCCATCTGAGTGGTACCATCTGCATATCTGACATTATCGATATTTCTCCCACCAAATTTAGTTCCAGCTTTTTACTTATCCAGTCCATCGTTTCACATGATGCATTCTGTCAATGAGTTAAGTAAATAAGGGGACATTATGCACCATTGCTGTACCTTGCCAATCCAACTGATTTGTTGTTGCATGTTCGGTTCCCACTATTTCTCCTTGATCCACATACAGATACCTCAGCTAAGGTGGTCTGGTATTCATATTGCTTTAAGAACTTGCAACGCCCAGTCCGACACCACATCCAGGAGCCATAGAAGGCTATCTGCTGGTGACCTAGGCAACTGGTACACAAGCAGAATAGCCAGTCTCTGCAAAGAACCCAAGATCAGGCCCACACATTCCATGCTGGGAATTTCTGGAACTGGTAAAGTTCTGGGAGAGAGAACCTCCCAGTCCAGTATCACCACCCCACCCTCCCGGGGCCCCTTTCTGGCTTGCTGGTAGACTTAGCAAGAGGGAGGGAGTTCCAGGATTCTGGTGACACAATGTTCTTTCTTTCTTTCTTTCTTTCTTTCTTTCTTTCTTTCTTTCTTTCTTTCTTTCTTTCTTTCTTTCTTTCTTTCTTTCTTTCTTTCTTTCTTTCTTTCTTTCTTTATTTATTTATCCCCCCCCCTCCAATCTGGACAGGGCCTAGACCAGACCCAAAATAGTGCCCTAGCCCATTTTACCAGTAGACCTCAATAACAAGGTCTGCTGCTGGTCCAGGGCCAGTATCCTGGACCACAGAGGCACGTGATTGAGTTAAAGCCAACCCCCTCAGAAAATTGAAAGGCGAGGAACAAATGTCCCACCCTTCAAAGCCTCCAGTTTCAGCTTTGAGGGCCATCCCAAACTTCAAAACTAGCTGTGTGACTGGACTGGCATGGACTGTCCAGCATGTTGATGGCTCTTAGTCCATACTAAGACTAGTCCAGCCCAGTATGGGTTGGATTACATAGCCTGGGAAAGCACAGCACGGGGTAGCTCATGCCATGCAAAAGTGGTCAAAGTGTCCTATCTTAATATTTTTAGACACAGAATATAGCATCATTAGCATGGTGCAATAACACCTTCTGTGGTGCAAGCAGATTTTGGAGTACCAGCCAGGGTTTTCTGTGCATGAGGATGGAGTTCTGCTCTGAGGACCATTTAGTTCTGTGTTCTTGACTCTTTTCAAAAGATTGCCAGGCTGGGAACAAAGAAAGGCTTGCTCCTTATCTCTCCTGATGATGAAGGAACATTGCTGATGGCAGCTTTTGGCATTTGGATATTGGAGCAAGTCGACAAGTTAGCATAGAACTGTTGTAGTGTTTGGTTGTACTGTGAATGAATTTGTTCCTTTCTGACATAATAGAAGCAATTTTTAGGCCACTCATCCTCCTGCATGTATTTCTCTTCCAGCTCAAGGCAAGACTCAATGGATTTTTTATTGCTTTGCTTTCACTCTGAAGTGGCTTAGCACGAGGGAGCAACTTCTAGGATTCTGGTGACAAAACAGGTTTTCACATCCCCATCTTCACTTCTCCCCCACCTACTGCTCTCCTTTTTGTCACCATTTTTTTCAATTTACAGAGAAGTATGGGAGGGAATTGTGCAGGTCTAATCCTTCTCACTTGACTTTTGTTTCCATTGGCCTTAATTAACCTCTCCCTAGGTTTATAAAATATGTGATTATAATTTTTTAAAAGAAAGCCCTTTTTTTACTCACCAGGCAGGTTTCCTGTATCTCCTTGAAACAATTTCTCATACTGCTTTGAATGGAATATTGTCTGCACTGGTGGCCAATCCTGGTAATTTGTCCCAGATCTCCATTTTCCCCTTGAGTGAAATAAAATTATTCTAATACTATATAATTGTTTTCCATTTCCTTTGTCTTGTTCTGGTGCTCTGGTTGTGGCTGCCCACAGTTCCTTTTTTCGTTTTTGCTTCTGAACTAGAAAGGACTTCATTAGTTATAAAAAAATTGCCCTCTAAATGCTTCATACTACATTAATGACTATGGTAGGAACACATTCCTCATGTTCCTTTGCATTTGACACAGAAATGCAAATGAAAACATCTAGAACTATTCAATGATCCATCTCTTAGGCTACATCCAGACTGAAGCCCTTTTTGCGCTTAACTTCCGTGGGACAGTGTCCCACGGAAGTTAAGTGTAAGGATGATGGTGACATTTGCGTTGCAAACACTGTCCCACCATTCACATTGTAAGCTTTCCGGCAGTTACCTGTGTGCCATCGAAGTGCAGATACTCTGTTTGGACTCATCTGCCTTACCACAGTGTGTGGTGCTGGGCTTTTGTTATGGTGAATGCTATGGGGCTGTACTGCTCCACAGCTTTTTAAGATTGAGGACATATGCTCGGAGCCATTCCAATACAGAAACACTCCAAGACAGAGTGTGTGTGGCTTCCCTGGATGGTCAATTGCAAAAAAGCCAAGAATCTAAAACTCAGGATTACTCTGAAACTACACTGGGATTGTCCCAACATAATCTTGGGATACAGAGATGAAACCCAGGGGAAAAGAACACCAAACCCATGTTATTGTTTTCACGCAGTGATACTGCTTGTCTTGTTTGTTTTTTCTTCATGGAAAATGCCCACTGCACAAATGAAGTGCTTAATTTGGGCTAAAAATATCCACTGTGTAAGTGTTGAGTAAGTGCTTTCTCATCATACTATGTAGCAAAGGAGCAACCATCAGACTAGGTTAAGGCCTCAGGTGTGCCCTTTGATTTAGCCCTAAAAGAGATGATGAGAGGCAACTGTGGGATCTAAGGAAGATCTTACATTTTTGTGTCACCATCTTGAGGCACCCTTCATATATGCATCTAAAAATTTAAGCAGCAGGTGTTGAATTTGATCTCCCACATGCACATTGTGGTTAGGACACTGCATTCATTTTCATGTAAGAAGATGTCTGTTTTTATTTTTAATATTTATAGGGTTACCTCATTGTATTACTTTAAAAGAACAGTAAAAAAAAATCAGGCTGCTTCATCTTTCAAAATCCTTTGCCAGATATTCTAAACATCCATAAAAATGGTGCCAGAAGAACTTCAGTAAGGAGGCTGTTCCATAGCCTAGATGTTGCATGTGAAAACAAAGAGGAGACAAATGGAATAAAAACCAATTAGAGCTAATGTTATATTTAACAAACCTTCCCTACACATCAGGAGAAAGAGACGTCTTGCGGAATTTGTCCATCCATATTGCTTTTGTGTCTTCAGTCCCCTCAGAGGTGTGTTTTCCACACTGTGGTAAAATGTTTCTACCACCCTCTTCCATTACCTTCTTCTACACCTGGCCCTATTGTGGGATGCACAAAAAATGGCCAGCTTGCAGAACTATTTCCTGTAAATCCCTTAACAAATTTGAACAGAAACCTTAGGGGCTGTGGAACAAATGCTGTGCAGTCTCTGAAGTGTCCCTCATTCCTTGAAACTAGAAGAGTAAGACTAACATAGATATTTACATTTTGAGCCTCCTATCTGAGAGGGAACCCATAGGCATCTAGGGGACCTAACCTGTTCTAGCAAAGGGTCTAGAAGCCTCCCTTCCATATACTGGTGTGGGATCAGGGAAGCTCCACCCTCTCTTAGCATGTTCATCTACACAGGACAGAGTATAAATGAAGCTAGGGCTTCTGGTTTACTGTAATCTTGTTTACTGCTAAATCTTAATGATGAAGTTATCAGCATGCTACAACCTTGACCAAAAACAGTGGGTCATGTGCAGAAACCACCTGGCTGCTTGCTCCAGTATGTAATCGGGGGAGGGGCATTTTGTGGTTTAACAGGGTACACTGCAAAACTGATTTTCCAGGGACTGTGAAGCCCACAAACTTTCATTCTTTGCCTTTGGTGGCTTCAGTATTGGCTCTAAGCTGGTATAGCCTTTGGAGTCAGTGGTGGAGGCGGATATAGGATGGCTTGTCACAGTGTACATGCTCCTGTTCCACGGCGGCATTAACCACGACAACCTGGGATGAGTTGTGTCTCCCAGGCCAGGGCGATCCACCCTGGCCCAAGATACTGAAAAATGAGAATAGGAGCATTGTTTTTACCCAGTAATCAGAAATGTTCCCAGTATCAAATCATACTAGGTAAAGATCATTCCTGGCAAGTAATCATGTCTACCAGGATCACACAACTGTGACAGGGGTGAACAAGGACAAAATCTTCTCCTGAAGTGTTTGTCTTTTCCTGTTCTGTATGCAGAGGGGCCCATATGCCTGACAGGGAAAGTAGGTTTGCCTGCTGAGCTCCATATGTATCAAGATCATGTGGATGTAGCCATAGTTTCATGCCTTTTAT
The DNA here is from genome assembly GCA_023333525.1 of Aspidoscelis tigris stejnegeri. NCBI lineage: Eukaryota > Metazoa > Chordata > Lepidosauria > Squamata > Teiidae > Aspidoscelis > Aspidoscelis tigris. The sequence continues at coordinate 31,970,785 of JALMGA010000002.1, forward strand.
TTCAAAAACTCATGATAGTCTCGTCCTACAAAATGTCTCCAATCCTGTTGTTATTTAAATGGTATTATGATTTGAGAGTTCCTCTAAGCTGAGCCTGTGAGGAACTGCTCTCAGTCACAATTGACAACAATGTTCCTGTTTAATTCAGTGTGAACTAGGATTTATGCCTACAAAATATTTCTGTACTTTGTTTTATATATCACCTTAAAATTGATGCTATTGGGGCGCTTCTAGGGCCATGGGGCGCTTCTAGGGCCATCTGCTGGGACTCGAGAGCAGGAGAAGGTTTGTCCTTGTCTCTGCTTGAGATGCCCATGAGCATTTGGTGGGCCACTGTGTGCGACAGGATGCTGGACTAGATGGGCTGTGGCCTGATCCAGCAAGGCTTCTCTTATGTTCTTATGTTCTTATTGTTATTCATTCAAACAGACATTTCTGTGCTTTTCTCCATTCTAGATACTGAAGATGGTGTTAGCTGGAAACCTCTTGAGGATTCAAATAGCTTTGGGTTGCAGAACGAGAGTGCTATTTGAGACCATTGATGGTGGGTGGTCATTTACATTAGTGCAGCTGTAATTTGCTCCATGTAACACATTATCTGTGTAATACAGAAGTCGCAAAGGGGAACTTGTAGCCTTCTGATCTGGGATTGGTCCAGTTTTAAGGAATGCTAGGAGGCTTAATTCCTTTTATGTTGTATTCTTACCTTAAAGATACCATGAGGCAAGTTTTGTAATGATGTTAGCTCATTTTTTCCTTTCTCGTTTTGTTAAATCTTTTCTGCTAATCTACTTTTCCCATGATCAATGCACACCCCTCGATCATCAAGCTTTTCATATCCTCAAAGAATTCCTACATGTCAAAAGTGATCCTTGCCTTCCTGAAAATGAAGGCTCTCATTAATCAAACTTTCATTTCACAACTATTCCCACACTTGGCCCTGTGAAAACAGTACACAGAACTTTATTTTCAGAAGTTGGCATACCTTTTAGAAAAATAAAATGAAAGTTTTCTATGACTGTATACTTTTGAGGATTTGTAATGGTCCACTTAAATAACAAAGTTATGTTCCAGTCCTTAAGGATATCTTGTAAATTTAAAAATGCTTTTTATAAAAGTCCTACTAAACCTCAGATATATAAAACTTCCATTCTAAATTCATTTAGCACAGTAGGAAGTCTCTTGTCTTAAGATGGCCATGTAGCAGTTCCTAAAGTCCTTTGACAGATATTAAAAGACTTAAGACACTCTTAACTTGTCCATTACAGATATTAAAAATAAAATTCCAGGTGCATGTAACATTTTATTTGTTTTTACAATGCTAGAGTGAATGGTTTGTTTATGTCCTAGATTAGAACAACTGCACTAGAAAATATCCCCAAATGAGGTCAGATTCAGATGTCCTTACTTTGCTATCTCTGCCAACAATATTGTTTATTTATAACAAAAAGCAATATAGATACAAATGTGAGTGTGTCTTGTGCCCTAGCCTGTAGGTAGTTAACAAAAAAACCTTGTAGGTAGTTAATAAAATGATCTAAAATTTAAGATTGGAGTGTAAATGGGTATTTTCCCACTGCCATTAAAAGTACCCATTAAGTACCCATTAATGGGTATGTAATGGCATTTTTGTACCCATTAATGGATACTTAATGGGTACTTCTAGTGACAGTGGAAAAACACCCATAGACTCACTAAATTGTGCATTCCTTTGTTGCCTTTCCATTAGTATGTAGAATCAACATCAAAGTAACTGTATTTATTCAACACTGTGATAGTTTAATATAACTAAAATAGTTTCTTGTTGTTTTTACACTTCTGTCTTGTTCTTCTGTCTTATTCCCTTTCCTTCCCTGAATCCAAAAGCCCCAACCATATTTTATGGAAGACTTGTTTCAACTAGATAATCGTTTAGTTACCTTATGTTATTGTGTTATAATTCTGCTATGCCTTTCAAGATAACTTATTAAAATATCTTAAAATATTTAAAATGCAACCACATTGATGCAGTATTTTTTTATTAGACAGTAACATACTTAACTTGCATATATGTATACATGTTTCAGGTCAAAACAAAAGTAAATAAACACTAAATATACCAATACATACCTTCCCTTCTCCCCTGTGATAGATCAATTCTGTTGGCTTAGTCTTGGATACAGTCTAGACATACAGCCATTTTAATAGAAAATTCTTTTCTGGAATACATGTATTCATTTGTGCTAACAATCTTTCTATACAGGATTCCCATATTTGATGAAAATGCTCATTAATATTGCTATCTTCGAACTGACACTATTTAAGCATGATAAATTCATTTATCATAATTTTCCATAATTCATTATGTCAATCCTTTATTGTTAGATTATCAGCGTATTTCCAATTTTTCAGCAATATTTGTTGAGTGGCACATATCAGATAATGTAGCCTTGTTTGTGCATTTATATCCAAATTTGCTTCAGTAATGTCATGGAACAAGTAATTATTTGGTGAAAATGGGGTGTTTCTTTCAAACATTTGCCTTATTCATGTATCTCAGCCCAAAATTGTTTCACAGAAGGTCAAAGCCAAACCATATGAAAATATATAGTTAATTGTTGGCATCCTCTCCAGAGTCTTTGTTATTTGTTTGGTTATATTAGCAAATCTTAAATAGTGTAAGGTAACACCTATATAATATTTGTGTATGTTTTATTTTTGTTGATGTATACCATGTATGTTTTTTGTTCAACAAATTATTCCATTTTTTTATCTGATATGTTTGTTTACATATCAGTTGCCCATAGGACTTTTAGACATCATTTTGGGAGCTTGTAATTCCAACTAAAGTTTATAAATTGCTGAAGCTATGTCTTTAAGAGATGCCATATATTGTAAACTTTATCCCCTTCCTTCCTTCCTTTTTTTCTGCTTGATCTGTCTGTTTTTCTCATGCACGTACAAAATATTACATAAATAAGTAAAATGTAATAAATAAAAAAGAATTCTTATTCCAATGCAAGAGCAAGATATCACATTCAGACATTCTCAATAAATAATCTTACATTGTTTTAAACCATTCTGTGTTGTAATGTTACATGTGGAAATAATTTGACAGAAATACTACTGCTACTTCTTCATATGAAAGCATCCCTCTAAAAGGTATCATAATGTTACATGCATAGAATGGAATGCAGAACTGATGACAGGATGGTTATCAGGAGGTCAATTGTCTTCAGTTGTTCCAGTAGCAGAATAATTCTTCCAAGATAACCAAAATAATTGTTTGAACAATATCATAACTGACACTGAAATCATCACCTAATCCAATGCTTTCACATCAAAACAGAAAGCTTCATGGTTATTGAAGAAAATGACCTCAGTAGCTATAAATCAAAACTCATGGATGAGTTATTTGGCAACAAAGAAACTGCATGGACACTCTATTCTCCTGCTGTATCTCACTTTTTTGGCAAATGTGGAAGGATAGTTCTATTAAACTATCAGAATTTCTTCCCTCATTTCCTAAACTAGAGGCCTTTTCGCACACGCTGGTTTGGAACGCGTGGAAGACAGCTCCGAGCGCGGCATTCGCATTGCCGGGGCCAGCTTTGCGTCCCGGCATGTCCGGAGCTGTCTTCCGCGCGTTCCAGATGCAGAGCACTTTAAAGTGCTCTGCATCCGTTCCGGCGCGTACGAGGCGTCCCGGCGCGTTCGGGGAGAGAAGCATTCACTCATGCTTCTCTCCCTGACAGCCGCGGGCACGCCTCCCCTGTCAGCATGGGCCGAAAATCGGCCCAGCAGCTGATGGCGGTCGGGCTGATCTCCTTCGTTGCTGGGCTGTGGAAGTGATCGCGCAGCCGTGGCGAGGCTGGTTGACAGCGAGGGGGCCCACGATTCGAATCGTAGGACCCCTTGCCATCTGCCAGCCTCGCCACCGCTGGGCGATCACTCCCACAGCCCGGCAACGAAGGGGATCGCCCTCTGCGGTGGGGTGAGCTAGGCCCTTCCCGGCCCCGGCAGCCCCATTGCGACTGCCAGAGTCGGGGACTTGGGAGCATCAGCTTCCTGTAGCCCCTTTCCGGGGTGGCAGGAGGCCGATGCGTGGCTGGCTGGGGGCGAGGAACCCCTTGGGCGACCGGAGCGCGTTGCTCCGGTCAGCCAAGGGTCCCCCGCGCCCCGATCTCGCTCATCTACGGGGCGCGGGCGGCTGGATCTAGCCACCCGCGTGCCGCAGATGAGTCCCCCATCCCCCACTCCCCAAAGCCCCGATCTCGCCCATCTACGGGCTGCAGGCACCTAGATGTAGGCACCTCCAGCCCGCAGATGACCCCCCTCCCCAGTTTCAAGGCCCGGGGATGGGACGCGCGTGTGTGCAGGTCCTACCTTCTCGGTGTCCGGCCTCAGAATGAGGCGAGGATGCCGGGAGCGCGTACCACGTGGCGCACCGAGGCCCCATGGTGCGCGCTCCCGGCATCCTCGCCTCATTCTGAGGCCGGACACCGAGAAGGTAGGACCTGCACGCACGCGCGTCCCATCCCCGGGCCCTGAAACTGGGGGGGGGGGGCATCTGCGGGCTGGAGGCGCCTAGATGTAGCCCGTAGATGGGCGAGATCGGGTTCGGGGGGTGGGTGGGGTGGGGGCTTTGGGGAGTGGGGGGATGGGGGGCTCATCTGCGGCACGCGGGCGGCTAGATTCAGGTGCCCACGCCTCGTAGATGGGCGAGATCGGGTTCGGGGCGAAGCCTTCAGAGACCGGAGCCAGGAGCTCCGATCTCCGAAGGCGTCCTGCCCCATAGGGACCTTGCCCTGGGCCCCGCAATGGGGGCCCGGGGGCCCGGGCATCTTTGTGCCAGCTGCACGGGGCCCGATCAAGCCCCGTACAGCCAGCACGGAGCGGCGAAGTGGCTTGACAGTGCTGCCCGCCCCTTGGGTGCTCTCACCCAATGGGAGGCAGCGTTGACAGCCGTATCCCCGCCCCTGGCCGGCCTTTGCCGGCTAAGACACTTCCCGAACACTTTTACCATTCACACACAGGCGCGCCGGAATGCGTTTAGTGCGAAAATGCCTTAGATCTACAGTGGCTTAAATCAGTACACATTGTAACTATCAGTACACAAAAGGTAACTATCAGGTACATATTTGATAGTTACCTTTTATGAGCGAATCCAAACTCGTATTTAAAATATTTGAGGAAAGGAACTTGAAAATGTCAGCCACTTGTTGGATACTATTCATACCATTTGAGTTAAACAAATGGTAGCCAGAACTCAGCAAAATTATTTATTTCCAGTCTTTGACTGTTCCTTCTGCAACAATGCTGGAAACGGTTTTGACATAAAAGGTATGTTCTCTCCTCCTGTAGCCTTTCTCAATTATTTTCTTGCATCTTAGGCCATGGGATGCCGCCACAGGTCTATGAAGGTGCCACTGCCACCCTGTCTCCATTTTTGGTGGCAACAATACGGCCCTTTTACTGGTGTGATTGCTAGTAGAGGTACATTCTATACAGTGTGGTTTCTCCTTCCACCTTTCCATGGCATACTTTCTCTGCAAAATGGAGACAAGGAAGGGCGTCTTTTTTTCTGAAGTATCTCCCCCACCTAAAAGTGCAGATGTGGCCTTCAATTAGAGGGAATTAATGCTGGAGAAGGATGGGAGGGAGAGATATCATGGAAATTAGGGTACCAATGGAAGCATGAGGTAGTATGCCAGCTGCTAAGTGTCAGCAAACAACTGCAAGGTGCATGCTCATATCCTGCTGGTGGTTCCTCAGGCAGTTTACTTACCACTGTGAGAACAGACTTCTAGAATAGATGGGCCAAAGTCCCATTCACCAGGGGGTGGGGAGGGAGGGAGGACTGATGACTATATAATAACAAGGCAGCTCAGACAAAACATTAAGTCAATCCAGTAACCCAAATTAGTAGTATGGTGACAGCAACCAGTCTGAATGGCTTTAAGAAAGGATTAGATAAATTCACAGAGGGCAGTGTATCAATGGCTACTGAACTGGATACCTAGGTACTGACCCCAAGTCAGGATGCCCCTAAAAGCCATTTGCAGGGAAATGAGAGCAAATGAAGGCTTTTCCTTTGTCTTCTGCTTGAGATGGCCAGAAGCAATTGGTGAGTCACTGTGAAATAGGATGCTGGACTATATGGGCCGTGGCCCAATCCAGCCTCTTATGTTCTTAAATTTTCTTATAAATACCACCCTCCTTCAGTGTTGCTCAATTTCCTATAGGAACAATTCCATAGATTTCCCTTTTACCAGTTTACAGTGTTCCACAGTCCCTTGATGCTACAAATTTTAAAAAACAAAGCATTGGCTGTGGTGTGTCCTTTCCCTCTTCATTTTCCTGGGTGTTTGGTGAAGATCTAGCAAAACCTTATGCAAGTTCACCCTCATCCAGGAAGCATTAGGCCTCTCAAAGATGTAGCAGGCCTCTCAGAGAAGGAAGGGCTGACCATGTGTTTGAAAGAATCCTATCTGCTGCTTTGAAGTATTTGGAGAATGTGGGGACATTCCATTTGCCCTGAGAAGCTTCTTTGCATAGCAGTAAGCTTCACATTTCTAATTTATGTCTGGAGGCAGTTAAAGATGGGTGACCGTGGGCTAGTCACAGCTTTCTCTGAGCTCTCAGAGCCCCACCTACCTCACTGGGGTTCTGTTGTGGGGAGAATTATACAAAGCTTTGTCAATTGAGTCCCCCTAAATCGGTGAGAAAAGTTGGGTAGAAAAGCCAACTTGGACAGTGTCAGGGGCTACTAGTTCTTTTTAAAAGTAGAGTTCCAAGGTTGTTCAGATTGGCTATTTCTCTCAGTATGCGTCCCCATTTTGGTCCAAATCAAAATTGGGTTCAGCAAGGTATGTCCCCATGCATTTTAGATTTGGTTCGATTTCCACGGACCAAATCACCCAAACTAGGAGCAAACCAGGACCAAATTTGGTACTGGAAAAAACACGTCTGGGCACAGTTTGGGGGTTTGTCACAGATTGCTTTGTGAGCTGAGCCTGCACATGGAGACTGTCCCAGGCTATTTGGGGAGGAGGTTGGCGCTCGCATCAGTGGGAGGTAGAGCTTCATGTCCTGTGCTTGCCATTCATGCCCTGTGCACTGGAGATTGCAACCACTGAGATTTTTTTAGAGTAAATGGTGTTAAAGCCAAAATGATGAGGGGGTGAAATGGGCTTTGCTGCCCCACGAGACTCTTTTATACAAGTATTCCACCCCCTATTTCCTGACTGCCAAGGCAGGCAGAATAATGGCTTGATTTTTCTCCCTTTTACATGGAAAATATTCTATCCCCATTTCCTGATTGCCAAGGCAGTCATGATAATGGCTTGATGCTTCTCTGTTTTAAGCATGCTGGGTTTTCTCATGGTTCCCGGGTGGACTGGAAGTGCACAAAACTGCTCAACTGCTGCCAAATCTTGTAGTGGCTTTGGTTTTTAAAAATTACTATTTTTTTTCCATTCTGTCCTGACCTCTGTGCCATTAAGGGGGGGGAATGCAGCATTTGCAGTGGATGCCACAGGGGTGGGGTGATGTCAATCTGGCTTCCAATGAGGAGAGAGGGGGCAGAGAGGAGATGGCACTGCTCCCCCATGCCGGGATTTGCCGTGGTATGCATGGGGACTGCTGAATCCACACCCAGCCCACACCCAGCCTGCGTTACTGGAAACAGCATGGAGATGGGAAAGATTCAACGTTGGCCCCACACCAGGTCCAATCTATGCCCAATTAGACCCAAATGACTTGCATGGGGACGTGGCCTCAGTGTTACTTATTGTTGTCCCATTATTTGTAGAATTAAACAAGGATCAATTTTTGCTTAGCATTTCACACATTTTATTTTGCCATTTTGTTTGGTTTGGCTGGTATTTTGGCTGGTGACTGTAATAATACAAATGAACTGAACTTTAGTGCTAATGTGTAATTTTGTAGAAGCTCAATCTATGCCACGCAAACCCTAGAACACTGTAAGTCAATTAAACCTAGGGGTTGGTAAAAACTGGAAGCTACTGCATGTATTAAAGAATAAACCTTTCAGAAATATTCTCTTTGAAGGTTCATAGTACAAGGACAAAATTATTATTTATAAAAAGGGGAAATGTAGATACCTTTGAATTGACAAGATGCCTAGCAGTAGTACGGAAAGCACATGACATAAAAAAGGATTTTCTTTTAATGTTTTGTACTTTGAACTCATGAAGAAGGTCATACAGCTTTAATAGTAGTGAATTTAACTGTGTCTTAATTTGAGAAAAATGGTTGCACTAGATTTAGAAAGCTATCTATACACAATTAGCAAACTTGCTAACAAAACTGTCTGGTTCATGTGAACAAAGGTACATCTGATGGTTAAAGACAGTCCATATGGGGTTGTTAGGGAATTACTGAAAAAAACTATTTATTTGAAGGAGGAAAAAAAACTTTCTGAAAAAACAAACAAACCTTCTTGCTTCCTAGGTAGATAGTACATCCTCATGCAATAGCAACAGTGTTCAGATAGATCATGACCGTAAAGCTGTTGTTATAATGAGGTAGCGAAGGATCTGAAAGCTTCTGTTCCACCAGCATGAACTGAACTCTTGAATCAATTTGGGCAGATGGAGCTGAGGTTTTTGATCATATGACTCTCTTATTTTCCCCTGCTGTGTGATCCTGATACGTAAACCTGCACTGATTTGAAATATGGGAAATCAATATGCAACTCCCTAACTCCATATTAAATACAGGTCCAATTCGTACCTCAGTGAGACACGATGGCCATTTAACATCTTCAGTGATTTGTTCATCTAGACTTAGGGATACCCCAAACATTCAAAGCTTAGCAAGTGCTTGATTAAGCCTCAGCTAAGTGTGAATTGCTGCCATTACTGTGGCGACTGTTTTGCTGTGGCAAAGGCACCAACAGGCATGTGACTTGGTGATGCAGCATGCAACTGTGCCTGTGCCACTGGTCACATGCTTCCCCTGCACCTCTTCCACCTGGAAGAGGTGCAGCTGGAGCATACCAAGCTATCCCAGCCCAGCCAAGCTATTCCAGCCTGGCCACTAGTACTGGTGCGGAGCAGCTTTAACTGTTCTACACTGATGTGTGCAGACACTCGGGGTGATTTTCCACTTCCCTTCGTTTCCCCTGAATTAACATTGACTCAAGCACTAATGGATGACAACCCAGACCCTGTGCGATCACTCACTCACATGATTTGATTGCTGGGCCAATCCTCCACAAGGTGCCACCATCTTGAGTGTGGCACCCTGCACAACTGTGCATGCATCAGTGCCATTGCTACAGCAACGCTGACGCTTGGCACAGTCACAGTTGTGTTATAGGGGTCATCTGAGGTCCCAGCACACTTGTGCAGGACTGTAGACAACCTCCTCAGCCAGCAGAAGTGCAGATGGTCACTGGCTGGACACTTCCAGGTAGGTTCTGGTCACATGAGGTAAGGGTTAGGTGGCCTGTGGTGCATGATTTTGTGCCCCACAGCTAGTTCATGATTAGGCAGCATCTGGGAAGGCAGAGGGTGCTTGTAGGCTGTAAGCGCCTCCTGCAGGTGTAGATGCACCTGTCCAAATGTTACCTAATCACGAACTATGTGCCAAAGTGTGAACTGGCCCAGGATCTCTGTCCTCAGATTAGTAGTGTATAAAAAATAGTATAGAATATGGCTCCCTGCCATCTCAATTGTTCTATTCCTTGCAGTCCTCAGTCAATACTTCAGTACTACAGTTCTCTGGCATCTCAGTGGTTCTCTCTTGCTACTATGCTTTTTCTTCCTTACAGTTCTCCATCAATTCTTCAATACTATGTGTTCTGCTACTCGATCCCTGGTTCCTGTTCTCCATGTGCTTATTGCTAGCAATCCAGTAAGAATCCTCTCCAGTCCGGTTGCTGCCATGTATTGTCTTCCTGCCTTAAGCCATATGCTGCAGAACCTTTGTGAGCTTGCTGTCTTTGCCTAGTGGTGGTTCACTCCCCCTTGCTTTAACCATGATCTAACTTAACAGTGAAGCTTTTGCTCATGTGCAAAACCCCTCATGTCACTGAAGGTGAGAACCTCCTGATTAGTTACTAGCATAGAGTGTTGCAAGAAAAAGTCCTTTTACTTTCTTTTCCATCCTTTCATTCTAATTACCAAAGTTTGTCTCAGATGGCCTTCTATTTATACTTTTCCTGTGCATCAAGTTACCAGAACTTATTTTGGCAACCCTCATGCTTATGCCGCTGTTCAGATTCACTTCCATTTGTATTTTCAGTACATCTGCACAACACTAACCTAAAATGGCTGTTTTTCTATTTTTTGCTGCTGATTTCTTAAAAAAATTACTCTCTCTCTTTTTTTTTTTTTTTTTTTGGAGCGTGGAGAAACTATTTCTGAGGTTTACCTTGCTTAGAAGCATGTGGTGGTTTATTGTTTTTAAAACCGGGAAGGGCTAATGTTCCCAGTTCGGTTCATGGCTAGATTAATTTCTCCATACGATACACATGTCCAGACAGCAACCTGTTACAATGCGTGGACATCATTTTTTCAGCCTCCACAAGTGTGCAAGGAATGGACATATAATGGCAGTTCTGCCCAGAGGTTAAATAAAATGCACTGTTGCTGGAAATTACTGGCTCCAACTGTTCCTGTTGTTAACTGTCCTGGATTGTCAGAGCCCATTCCAAAAAGGTAAGTGCAAATCCAGCCACGGTGTCAGCAGAAGGAGGCTGTTTTTCACTTTTCCAAATAACTGAGCTTTTTAATATTTTTAAGGCAAGGCTTCTGCTGCCAGCCTCACCTTTACAATCTCTGAATCCATAGAGATAAAGAGTTTCTGAACTAGTTTGCTCTGCTGAAACAGTTAGCATGATCACAAAAAATGAGAGGGAATATATTTATGTAGTATGCGTTTGTGTACCAAGTCTGTCTTTTCAAGTGAACATTCCTCTGTATAAAATTTTCATATGTTGTACTTTTTGTAAGAGATTGATCAAAGCAGTCACAGTAATATGCTTTACAAAGAGTTTGAATTAGTTGTACATAATTCTGTTTCTGTGCTATGGTTTGTTTGTAGATACATCTTTCATTGTTTTTAATTATTAAAGATAAAGTAATTGGATCTCTGTGTCTATATCAAAGGAATTATGCAGAAAAGGTAAACTGCAATGAGCCCATGAATTAAATGTTCTGATATTCTAATACTGACGGAGGGGAGCCAAAGTCCACATAATATATATGTTTAAAATGTTTTCTTAGTATAGAACAAGCATGCATGCCCTTGAGTCATTTTGCCCTCTCAGCCAAGGGATATAATTTTCATGTATTCTTAATAAAGCCCAGAATTACGAAAAGCTTTCTTTTTATTGCATTGATATAAAATTCTGGGAGAATAGTATGTATGTATGTATGTATGTATGTATGTATGTATGTATGTATGTATGTATGTATGTATGTATGTATATTTATATCCTGCCCCATACCCGAGGGTCTCTGGGCGGCTTACAACATTTAAGAACAAGCACACTAAAAATTGTATCACACAATAATAAAACCAGCGTAAGATTTAAAAACCAACATGATAATAAGAATAAGAATAAAAACAATACAAAAACAGTTTAAAACAGTGGTGTTTGGAAGGAGGGAAGAATAAAGAGCATTTAGCCAAAGGCCTGAGTGAAGAGGTGCGTCTTTACCGCCTTTTTGAATGTAAACAAAGAAGGGCCCTGACGCACTTCCAAGGGGAGACCATTCCATAGCCTGGGGGCCACTACTGAGAAGGCCCTCTCCCGGGTGCCCACCCGCCTAACCGCTGAAGGCGGTGGGACAAACAGGAGGGCCTCTCCTGCAGATCTTAAGACATGGGCAGGTTGATATGGGAGAAGGCGCTCCTTTAGATATCTGGGGCCCAAGTCATTTAGGGCCTTATAAGTCAGAGTTAGCACCTTGAATTGGGCTCGGAAATGAATTGGCAGCCAGTGCAGTTCTTTTAGAACCGGTGTGATATGCGTCCAGTTAGCTGTACCAGTCAGCACTCGGGCAGCTGCATTTTGCACTAGCTGCAACTTCCGAACCGTCTTCAAGGGCACCCCCATGTAGAGCGCATTACAATAGTCCAACCTGGAGGTTACCAGAGCGTGGATAACTGTGGCCAGGTCATCTCTATCCAAAAAAGGTTTCAGTTGACGTACCAACCGTAGTTGGGAGTAGGCACTCCTGGCCACGGCCTCCACCTGAGCTTCAAGTGTTAGCGCAGAGTCCAGGAGTACCCCCAAATTTCGCACCTGTCCCTTCCCGGATATAGTAACTCCATCAAGGACAGGGTATCTCCCAACTACTTGGACCCGAGAGCCTGTAGCACACAGCACCTCTGTCTTGTCTGGATTCAGTTTCAATTTATTGGCCCTCATCCAGCCCATTACTGCCTCCAGGCACCTGTCAAGCACATCTACCACCTCTCCTAAATCAGATGGCACAGAGAGATAGAGCTGGGTATCATCTGCGTATTGATGACACCTCACTCCAAAACTCCTGATGATCTCTCCCAGCGGCTTCATGTAGATATTAAATAACATGGGAGATAAGATTGACCCCTGGGGAACCCCACAAGTGAGTTCCCAGGGTGTCGACTCATTCTCTCCCATCACCACTATCTGAGATCGGCTCTGGAGAAAGGAGCGGAACCAACGCCAAGGACTGCCTCCAACTCCTAAACTCCATAGCCTCTCCAGGAGGATACCGTGGTCAATGATATCAAAAGCCGCTGAGAGGTCCAGAAGAACCAGCAGGGTAGCATTCCCTCTGTCTTTCTCCCGGAGAAGATCATCGACCACAGCAACCAAGGTGGTTTCCGTGCCATGACCGGGTCTAAAGCCAGATTGAAATAGGTCTAGATAATCAGCTTCCTCCAAGCATGCCTGCAGCTGAACAGTGACAAACCTCTCTAGAACCTGCCTAGAAAAGGTATGTTGGCCACCGGGCGATAGTTGTTTAAATCTTCTGGATCCAGGGAGGCCTTCTTCAGGAGGGGGCGCACTACAGCCTGTTTTACATATGTATGTATGTATGTATGTATGTATGTATTTTAAAACCCACCATGTTGAAAACAGATTTCTCAACATAATTTGTGCATATAGGTTTAAAATGCTTGGATTTTCTTCTTCACATCATTGTTACAGATGACCTTGACATAAAATGCACAGTTTTTACTGAAATGTCATGCTACCTACCATGATTCAAACACTGGGATTTTGGGAAGAGGGAAAAATGTCATTATTTTTCAGAACTGGTAACTTTAAAGTACTATTTATGTATTCTTCATAAAATAATTACAGACTTTTGGAGACGTGTAGTATTTGTGTTGTATTTGCAATAGTGCATCATTTTAAAATGATTATGATGATGATCTACTTTAAAATTGTTCCTATTGTTTTGATTCTACAGCCTGATTTAAAATTTTAATTATGACTTTATTATGTTTTGTATTAAAGTGTGTCAATTTTGTTCTATTGGGGGAGAGAGACATCTGGAAGAGTGATACAATGAAAACATATAAAGTAAATGAATAAATAAAAAAGCTTTCACATATTGGGACTACAGGGTTTGTGTTTGTATCTGTGTGAGAGAGCCTATATTTTTGGCAGTGTGGATGGCAGAGACCACCTGTAAGTGTGAAAGCATAGTTGAGTTTCATAACTGGAGCAATATTTGGACCTCTCTGTATGGTCTAAAGTGTGTTAAACATGATGATTTTTCCTTCTGCGACTTGGACATCTGCTTCTCAGGAACAAGACTGAAAGCATCAACTCATTTTACACACACCACCACACACCTGTTAAATAGTAATAACTTAAATTCTCTGTCGACCCAAAGATCTAAGCTGGATGCCAAGTAGTGACCCAAAGGAGCAAGGTTTCAGATCTTGTTACGAATCCCTTGAGCCATCAGTTCCTCTTTGGTGGTTCCTCTAATCCTCTGAAAGAAATCTATGTTCTCAAAGAGAGCAAAAGCTTTGGCTGTTAAAAACAAAAAGCTAAGCATCTAATTAATTATAGCCATTTATACGAATTAAGATCTGACTGTGGAAATAAAACAATTCTGAAAGTTGTACCTATTGTGGACAATGTAACACAGCCAGGTTTATAATGGGGTATTTGGTAAAATTTATTATGATTAAAATTCTCAAATAAAAAAGGGCAGGAAGAAAAAAATAAAGGGGTGAAGTCCTTTTGTCCCTTCTTTGCAGTCATATGCTATTACTGTTTTTGAAGGTTGTAATCTAGGGTTGCTCAGCTAGAGCCATCCAGATGGTACTGAAGTACAACTCCAGGCACAGACAGTCTAGCCAGTGGCAAAAATAATGGAGCCACATCTGAAGGCATTCTTTTGAGCACCCTGTACTAATCACTTACAGATCCGAGCTCAACTCTTGCTCATTCTTATCTTCAAGGCCCTTTCTGCACTGTGCAGGATGCTCTGAATCATGTAGTACATTCCAGTAAGCACAGGCCACACTGGAACAGACTAGCAGTAGTTCACTCCAAGGGTTGTCTGCATTTGCATAGCCTGTTACACCTTAGCCCTTAGCAGGTTGCCAGTTTTAAAACCAATACAGAGCCTTCAAAGTTTCCAGCCTTTCTTTCTTTCTTTCTTTCTTTCTTTCTTTCTTTCTTTCTTTCTTTCTTTCTTTCTTTATTTATTTATTTATTTATTTATTTATTTATTTATTTATTTATTTATTTATTTATTTATTTATTTATTTATTTATTTATTTATTTATTTATTTATTTATTTATTTATTTATTTATTATGCTGATAGTGTTTCAGCCACTTGCCCAGAAGTGGTGCAGGTGTTGCTTCTGCACCAGGCCAAAAAATGGCCAGGCTGGTCTATGGGAACGTGCTTTTCAAATGCCTTTTATGATCTGGTCCATTGACTATAGCCTGCTTGTAGACCACTTTGTTTGAGTTTAATGGTAGACTGGGATAGTTTACCAAAACAGAACACACTTCCGGGTGAGGCAGGACCTGCACTGTTTCATCTTATCATGTGGAAGGCTGCCCCCTGGACTCCTCTCTAGAAAGGACCAATGGGTGCTTCTGCATTTGCCACCGAAAAAGGGATCTAAGAAGATCCATTTTTTGATGAGCAGTCCTTCAGAGGATCTGTCCCAAATAGGGACGGATCTGAGGAGGCTTCCCCACGTCTGCACATGTGCAGGGAGGCTGGATCGGGCAGCTGGATCACCTGGGTGCTGTGTGGAAGGCACAGCTCTTATTCAAAAAGTCCACCGGATTCCTGCACCACCAGTGCCGCCCCCAGAGCTGTGGGACTGGAGCAGGCAGCTGCCAGTCACCGCATGTTTCTGGCGGTGTGCAGCATGCAGGGGAGAGTAGAAGGAGGCAAACCGGCCAGCTTCTGCCCTCCCCAAGATGGCGGCCACAGGGACATCCATCCCTTTGCCTGGCCATGTGTGGAAGCATCCTGCTTCCATACAGATCCAGGCGAAGGGGCGGACTGAAGAACTAACAATTTTAGGTCTTCATTTTAATCCATTTTTTGTCAGTGAGAAACGGTGAGACCCGTTTTAGAAACAGGTCTTGCTCGCTGAAGTGTGTAAGCGGCCGCCAGGAAGGGTCGCTGGAGAGGTCTCCAGTATGGAAGATAAGTCTAAATGTGTCTTCTATGGGGTTTAAATGGAGGGTTAAAACAGTTTCTGCAGCCAAGACATGAACAGTACTAAAAATAACTACTTCGCTGAGTTTTAATACTTGTAAGCATTTTGCATTTGAAATACCAGGTATCCATTGCTTTCTTTCCTAATGCAGAAAACTTGTTGGCACGTTAAATTTTGGGAAGCATCACTCAGCATTAATTGTGCCTCCTGCACACTTAAGCTGAATGAGAAACGTGAACAGAGTGGAATTGTTTGCACAAGGCATCTGTGGCAGATACGCTTGCTGTTAATCATTGCTGAAGAATCAGAAGTTCTGCGTAAAAAAAAATGAAGGGGGCAATTAAAATGCCACCCCATGCTAAATCTTCTGCAGGGAAGACTTCCAAAAGCTTTTAAGTATTTTAAAGAGAGGTTGTCCCATCCCATTTGTGGGAAAGGATGGATGACATTTCTGGTGTGCAACTATTTGCCCAAAGGTTGGCCAAAATTTCTCTTTCAGATCGTGCCTTAGAGAATAGAGCTGCATTCTTTATTCACAGGGATTTCTGATGTTTTAAGATAAATGAGGAGCTGTAGATAAAAGATACTAGAGCAAAATGTAATCTGTCAGAATGGGGTGGGTACTGGATTATATTTCCAGTTCTACCATGCCTTCATCATCATCACTGGAAAACAACAAAGGGAACCATGGGTGGGTGAAATACCAATTTTGTTGCTTCATGTACTGCACTCAGTTCTGGAAGAACTCCAAATAGAAATTCAATTGAATGTCATTCTGCAATTCAAAGAGTTGGAAATAGGAAATGACAGGAACTAATGAAACGCTATATAAGTTTAACAAATTTGACTTGAGGACAGAATGTCCTTTCAAGAACACAATAACAAGAACTGTTCCTGATGAAAAATGAACAAGCTGTGTTTGACTACAGCAGTACTAAATCGTGGTGAAAGAACAACATCATAAAATCAAGGTGTATTGACACTGGACCTGCTGCCTGGTGTTCAAAATAATCTTTAGTGTGGGTGCGTGTGGTGGGGGAATCACTTCTCTATTCTATAGTTTGATAGCTGCCTGCACATCAAGGATTTCTTTAATTGTCTTTAATAGTGTTTTTCTTTACCTAGTTTAATGTTAATGTTGGAAGAGCCAGCCGGTTCTAAACATGAGTGGCCAGTGAGTGGGAGATACTGATATTCCTGCTGATACTCCACACAGACTAGGTCATCTGTGCAAGAGGAATTCTGCCTGCACTGTTGAAAAATCTCATTTGCACTGCACCAGCATGGGAACATTAAAGAGAAGCCCATTTGCTGGCTGTTATGTGTATTTTCATAAACAAGACATAAGCAGCAAGTATACATGGGATCTGAAATGGAGATGGGATGTGGCAATTCAAAAGCATGAGATCTGTGCCTAGAGCAGATTCAGTTTTGGTTCTTGAAGACCACAGTCAGAATCCCACCTTGAGCTTCTGACTAAATTCCTCCACATTGGCCCTTTCTGCACAAGCCCTTAATGCTGATTAAAGGTCCATATAGTACACATCTAGACCTACAGATTTACATGTTAATGTGAACCCAGGAGTCTGCCCACCCCTGGTACAGCTCCCTCTGTTTTACTTGGAGTCTGATCCAGACCTGTTTAATTGAGTAAACTAGTAAACAACTTGGTCCTGATCCAAAATGCAGGACCCATGAAGATGACATATGTTTTGTTCTTGGGACTACCAGTGGTACCTTTCAGTAGCCTGCCACAGTGCACCACTGAAATATACCCCCAAATGCCTTTTCCCCCTAGCCCTTGGCAGTGTGGGGGATGCAGCCATGAAACTCATGTGAGCTTTGAGGATGAGGTATGGGCTGATCCAGATCAGCCCCATCATTGCAGATGGCACTGATCCCTTCCACACCTTCCTGTGATTGGAATTAAGTGGGACCTGGCTATTCTGACCGGTCTTGATGTACCGCAGGTAATTTGTTAAGGGCAGTTCTTCACTGGCTGGTATACCAGATCAGTCAGCACATTAGGAGCCTCCCTTCCACACTGGCATGGAGAAGCATGCAGAAGGGCGGATCCTAATACGGGTGAGGCCTTCCTTTGCCTGCCCTCTTGGGTGAGCACAGGAAATGGCCACAGAAATGAGCCACTTTTCTGTGCTTGGGAAGTGAAAGTTGGTGACTGACCAGGCAAGTCCAAACACTGCACCATTGATTGAACTACTATGGGCTTGCTCTCATTATCATCCAATGATTTCCAGGTAGAGCACACTACAGCGCACTAACAACACAGCAGGAGTTTTCTGGGTGCGAATCATTTGGATCCTGTGCTTTAGGGAGTATCTTTGCTTGCACAGCTGCCTTTGCCAGAGCAGCTTGGTCATGACCTGTCAGGTGTCAGCTAAGTTGGTTCCCTGGCCTCAAGTTCTCCAGGTGAACTGAATTAGAACATGTGTCTTCACTTGATGAGAATTCTTTGAGCCAGTGGTACCATTGAGCCAGCAGCAGGGATTTCACCATACCACAGAGCTTCTGTGCATGAGGAAATCACCTCACTGTTGCTCATAGCACACCGAGCTTTATGGATCTTTGATGAACCCTTAGGATGTTGCCACCTCTCTCCTTCAAAATTCTGGTGGAAGAAGTTGTGAAGACTGATTACATTAAAGCCTTGTCAAAGGAATCTTGGCTTTGCCACAAGGAGCCTTTGTCAGTTTCGCATTGGGGTATATTATACACCTGCCTGATACTGCACTTTTGTTATGAAGAAGAAGAGTTGGCTTTTATACTTCACTTTTTCTCACCAATTTAAGGGGACTCAACGTGGCTGACAAAGCTGTGTATTCTTGTCCCCACAATAGACACCCTTGAGGTAGGTGGAACTGTGAGAGCTCAGAAAGACAGGTATAACTAACCCAAAGTCACCCGGATGGCTTTGTGGGGAAGTGTGAAATCAAACCAGGAAACCTCTAGCTAAGAATCCAACACTCTAACCACAAGACCAAACATGACCAAACTGCCAAAAAATTACTCTGCGTTGGTAACTTTGTAGTGCTTGGTGCACGTTGCTTTCAGGATATTGTAGGCCTTTAACTTCCCTCATGCCTACCCACTGGCATTCTTCTTAGAGTCAGTGGAAGTTGAGTCCCACACCTGCAGATCCAGAGAATCAATGTACAAAATAATGTTAAGCTTACCAGCCTTATGTGTCTGGACATATTTAGAATTCTTATGGCATGTTTTGAATGCCACATTCTCTGGCTGTTTCTTTCTCTCAAGCAATGAATGGAGGATGTCAGAAGCAGAAGTAACCAATTGGTAAAAGCAGCCAAAGTCCTTCACCCTGCTCAAAACTGGTCAATGAAGAAATTCACAAACCAGCTTTCAGCAGGAAACAGGGACTTCCAGCTGTGCTCATTCACACTGGTCACCAGTGGTCAGATGTTTCTGTGGCTTTAGGGGAAGTCCTTGTGAAATGTGCCATAGCCCCCAGTGCAATGAGTAGCTGACATTTCATCAGCTTGATCACTACCAGTTGTATCTTTCCTTGTATGTCTTACTATTACTGAGAAACTAAAGATTTGGGGAAAACATAAAATATAATCACAGTCATCACTACATAAGGTAACAAAGAAAGCCCAACATCTGTCATTTCCTGAGAATGTCAATTGAAACACTAGAATTTGAAATGAGGCTCAAAATTAAATCAAATCTCAAAGAACATTTTTTGGGGGTTCAGATTGGGGGGAGGGAGGGAGGGAGGGAGTGGAATGAAGTCTCATTGTGCTCAGCAGGGAATATGCTCCATAACAGATGTACCAAAGGAAAAGGAAAAACAGATGTAGATATGGGGAGAAGCAAATCTCTATAGACCCAAAGCTATACTATATTGCTGGTATTATTTGGTAGTATATCGGGTTCTAGCAAGACATTATGGTGGGTGTTTGTAGTTCACTTATTATTGAATGTCATTGTGTGCTGATTGTGAGCACTCAAGTGTTCAGAATGAAGGACTGAGGATACCAAATGGAGAAAAACAATACACAAGAGTCTAATATCTTTAAGAGGGTAAATTATCTTTTTCCTTGCGGAAGCAGAAAGCTGTGATGGGCTAGCCTGCCAAGCCATTTTGTAATAGAAGTAAATAAAGAGACAATTAATTGTTATTCTCTACTATATGAGCAATTCTCCTACATGATGATACCCTGAATTTATGCAGAGTTGGCAAGTCAAAGTGTTAAACGGATACTTTTCATCTGTGCCTTCCCCAATCTGGAAAGCATCCATGTATATTGGACTTTAGAATTTGACTTCAGCAAGCTATCACAGGACAGTGAATGCCCTGCCCTTGTGGAACATTTCACCCGCACAGGATGGAGCAGCACAGAGCACTGAAAGCACCTCCAGGAGTGCATTGGAAATGATGTTTAGATGGCTAAGAAAGGGTTAGACGAATTTCTGGATGACAGATGTATCAATGGCTACTAGAATGAATCCCTAAGTACATCTTTCAGGCTGCTGGGATTTGAGAGCAGGAGAAGGTTTGCCATTGTCTTTGCTTGAGAGGCTCAAGGGCAATTGGTGGGCCACACTGTGTGAGACAGGACGCTGGACTAGATGGGCTATGGCCCAATCCAGCAGGGCTCCTCTGATGTTTTTATGCCCTCTGAAAAGGATCCTCCTGGAAACTTGAATGCTGGAAGTGAAAGTCCTCTGCCTTTGGACCATAAGTGGGCTCGGACAGGACAATCTGTCTGAAATGCAGACACCATTGTCCCACTCATCCCAGCATAGGATAAAGGTAAGTATGAAAACTGTAGTTTCCATCCCAGAATTATCAGAGCTTCAAAGACAAGACTGTGGCATTTTCCTTGTTCTGGACCAGGTGCAGAAATATCAGAGGATGGACAAAAACAAGACAGCTTGGGATTGTTTGGATGTCTTTAAACAGGTTTGCAATTAATTCAGGATAGGCAGTGTGCTCTAAGGTAGGAGTCTTGAGTGGCAGTGGTGCTGCCAGTGAGAGCCATAGGAAGACTAATGTGGTGACACAGCAGCTGCATGATGATGGGTCCATGTAGCACACCCAGTGCACCACGAGGGAGCAAGCACATGTGGTCCCTGTGTCCTCAAGCACACTCACAATGCCATTAAAACATTGTGTGAATAAATGCTAGTGAAGTCAACTTGCCACTTAACAGTGCTCATAAATCTCATATTTAAGAGAATGTATTCCTTTCCTTTCAAAAATCTTGTATTCAATCTTCTTTTCAAAATTAATAATAATAAAAGGTAGAAACAATGATGAACTAGTGTTTGCCAGTATGGTTGATGGCCTTTCTGTATAATAATAGGTGTTTTTCCACCGTGCTCCTTTAATCTGGATCTAAGAAGATCCAGATCTAAGGAATGGGTACATTTCTTAATCCGGATCTAGTAGATCCGGATTAAGGGAAGTACCCAATGTGTTTCCATGGGTGGTCTAGTACCCAATAGCAATGGGTGCTAGCCTCCCTGCCATGGAAACACCAGAGCACTCATTTGGAAATCCAGATCTAACCATGAGGGGTCTGCCTGTCACCCCAGGTGTTTGGGGGGACAGGGGGTGCAATCTCTGGAGGTGCTTCAAAGTCATTTCAAAGTCATTTCAATGTCACTTCAAAGTCTATGCAAAATAGCTCCTTTGAAGTCTGTGCTGATCTTCGAAGTGACTTTGAAGTGACTTCGGAGTCACTTCGAAGTTCATTCTGAAGATCAGCACAGACTTCAAAGACTCTCCTGAGCTAATTTGCACAGACTTCAAAGTGTCTTCAAAATGATTTCAAAATGACTTTGAAGCTTAGGTTTTGAGGCTCCCTCCCCATGTGTGCCCCCTCCACCTAGCCTCCTCTAGACCCCATTGCCACACAAACGTGGAAACAGGCTCCCTTTAATCTGGTTTTTCTGGCTGGTATTTTCTGGCATTAATGGGGTCTACAGAAAACCCGGATTAAAGGCCAGAAAGTACCCGTATGATCCGGATTTCCCAAGGCGCGGTGGAAACAAATGTGTCTCTAATGGGTGCTGTGGTGGAAATGGGGTCATCCGGCTCTCATCCAAATGGGCCCTTAATGGGTGCTAAAATGGGTACTAAGTGACCATGGAAAAACACCCAATGTCCACTTAGTATATCCTGGGGATTTCAGGAACATCTGGAGAAAATACAGAAGACCAGGAAGGTGATTTCTGAAATAACAGGAAGAATCTCTCTCACATACCCACAGAATCTCAAAAAATAAAATAAATGCACTAAACATCAGTGTTATCACCATGAACATTTTATCTTATAATTTTAGAACAAAATTTATTTTTTCATTACCTCATAGGGAACAATTTAGAAATATGAAGAACAAATTTACAAGAGATAGATCACCAGATGCATGGTGGCAAACCAGCCTGAGGGCTTCTTTAGTTTTTTTGTTCTCTCATCTCAGCTTTCTGCATTAAGTTCTAGATACAAACTTCTTCCAATAAGACAATTGAAAAATACTATCTGAAGATATTGTAGTACTTAAAAAAATATATGTTATTTTTTTTTCCAGCTGAGAAAATGATTCAATAGCGTAAGCTGTACTCTGTGTTACAATTGTACCTACAGCAAAACACATTGCAGTTGGATTTTCACTGCCATTTTCTAAAATTAGTGGATCATTCAATCCAAAATTCTTGCTTTAGGAAAAAAAGAAAAAATACAAAGGAGAGAGGATTATAAAAGTAAAACAGCAGTCTCTCCATGTCTCTGCCTCCAACCCATTCCAAATGTGCCTCTGTGCCTGTTCCATCTCATAAACACCAGGACAATAGTGCCAGCTGCTCTTGACTCTCAGGGAATGCTATTTCCTCATATTTGGGCATAAATGGTACCCTCCTTTCTCTTTCCAAAGGAAGGATGTCCTTGAGAATGGCAGCAAAATGTATGGTGTGAATATAATGGTATTTTAGGCAAAGAATGGGAAGTGATATGTCTCTCCTGGCAGTTTGTGTCACTATAAACATATGAAATAAAACAAAGGGATTTGCTAAAGCAAAAGATGTAAAATGCCCTTTCAGCAGAGGAAGGGGGAGAAGATGTTGAAACACTTTCAACAAGATATCTCTCTCTCTGCCCCCCTGCCCCAGCAACTTGCCCTATGTCTATCCCACTGTCTTTACTATTACTCATTGGATGTCTGAGACAAATTGAGCAGCATACAGAGCTATTGGAAAGATGCTAATGTAATTCAGGGGTGCCACATATGTCTGCTAATTTATGAATTCTCTTCCAGGGACTTTTCGAGAGGGAAAAGAAGAAGAAGACAAACTTATATATGTGGCAATTAATGCAGAAAAATGAGAGCAGAGACCAAACCAACTAAACAATCCTTAAAGCTGCATTGTCACCATGCATCTGCTGAGATATATCTATGGTGAATTTATTCTTCCTCCTTTAAAATCGTTCCCTATCAAGTAATGAAAAAAATAAATTTTGTTAAAATACTTTGTGCTGGTTTCGGCTGCCATAAGAACCACATTGAAATATCATAAATATATGAGATTAATATCTTTAGCTTTGTTTTGGGATACTCTTTAGTGCTTTATAAACACTGCCAAACAAATGGAAGATTCAGTCTTGCTATACCTTAACCAGCACTCCTGAGACTTTTGGCATTACAGCCCATCTGGGTACACTGTTGGCATGCCTAGATTCAGTTGCATACTACTGTTTCTGCTTTTCTCTCTGTGTTTTTTTTTTTTTACAAAAATTTAAATAATAATAAAAGAAAACATGTTTTCTAAGCTGTTGTTACTAAAGGACCACAGCTGTTCCATCCTGCTTCTATATTTTAACATGGCCCCATCTGTCCTACACTCTAGCCTTACTTGCTAGATTTGTAGAGCCAAGACAGAGCCATGGGTATGTCAGGTGTTTTGTGGCTTTAAGTATCTCTGTGTGGGTAGAACATCAGTGTGAATGAAAGGCAGCATTCATCTGTTTCACCCCTCAGTTGAATATTTATTGCTTAAGTTCCTGGAGGGAAAACAAAGAGGTTTTAAATACTCATTCAACCCTCAACTGTAATGGGGGTAGCTACGCAAAAGTTTTACCTCACACTGTTCCACTTTCGACAGTGCTGAAATCACACCAAGATGTGAACTTTTGTATAATATTCAGTATTTTTCTTCCAGTCCACATTGGTTTGCAGAGTGGTTTTTTTTGCTGGATGGAAAAGGTGTTACTTGTATTGCAGGTAGTTTCCCCCCCCACACATTTGCAAATATTGCAGATGCTGTCAGTTTGAGGAGAGTGAAAGGATGTTCCCTTCTTTTTCTTATTGTGGAGGCAATCTAAAGTTCACATGTAGTAAGTATTTTTCTGGTCTTGAAATTGCAATTGGTCCCCGAGTACACACATTCAGCTGCCACAATAACTCTTCAAGGCCTTTAAAGAATATATTGCCAGATGATATAATACATTAGAGTGTGTGGAGGAAGAGATCTAGGGACCAGAGACCCCTAGAGTTACAGATAAGGGCAGAAAGAATAGCTATATTAAAAAAGTCAAGAAGGTCGTTAAAAGTTGGCAATAAGAAGCTGAAATGAAATGTTATTAGTGTCACCGTAACAGTTTTTCAGATGACCACCAAAAACTAATTCCAAGATTTTATTATGGGTGAGATTCAGTAGATAAAATTCAATATCCATTCACACGAAAAACAAAATAAAGGAATGAGCGATCCTTCCTTTACTAATTTAGAAGAGAAGAGGACTTAGTGTCTCTCTGTGTGTGTTTTTCCAAATCTGCCAGCTACATCAAGAATAGTGATTTTGTCCTCTTGTCTCTCATTACTAAATTGCACTTAGAGGTAATTATGTATCTAGCTGGATATATATATCTCTTAATACCAGCACAAGTTCTCAACTGGTAAGTTATGTTATATTGAAACTATGCAAACCAAATTCATTTAAAATGGGGGTTAATTGTAATTAGATAGAGGGCAGTGGGCAAACATCTTCAACAGACTTATCAAAAATAAGCAAAATTGCTAGTTCAGTGCAACAGAATAGACTGATGCTATAGTGATAAAGGTATAGGCTGTGATTAGCAAAAAAGCACCTCTGAGGCATCTTTGAGAAGCTTTGAGATGGGATTGTTCACACACCAATCTGGCCCTCCCCCTCTCATGAACATTCTGGTGCTATTAAAGGTGGATTAGAAAAGGCTTGGGGACACAAGGGGCACACATTGTCTCTGTGAGATACCTCTGTGGCATCCCTTTTGTTCTGTGTTAACACAGCCATAGGCCATTGAGGCCCATTTTAAGCCAGTGAGACATGAAGCTTGCCTTATATATTGCCTTATATTCTGGAAAATCACATTTGAGGCCTCTATCAAAAATATCCCCTTCTTTCTGCCCCTCTTTCGTTCTGTGATCTTTGAGACAAGGACCTGTTCTGGGTTTTTTCCCACCTGTGCCTGACTGTCACCAGGTAAATAACAAAAATAATTAATAGGGTTTTTCTTCTAGCATCAGTAACAATTTGTCACACAAATTTATGGATGTACTAAAACAAAACAATAATGTCAATTTCTCTCTCTGAAGCTGAAGGTGTTCCCTATAAGAGAAAAATAAAATAAAATTCCCTCTGTTTGAAATTGTGACCAGCACATTAGGTAGTATAGTTTAATTGCTGTGGAAGAACATTCCCAATATCAGTCTAGCCTAAGCAAATTTTCTGAAACCAGGTAAAAACTGAAAGCATGCCTAAAACCAGTAAATTGTCTGACAGAATAGGGTAAAAAAGCTCCCCTGTTTAATCAATTTGATCAGATTTAACCTCTGGTAAAGTAGGTTTTGCCTGCATAAGTCATGCACCCCCCTGCTGTGTTAAAGGAGAAAATCTACTGTATCTAGGAAACTACAGCTAGCTAATCAACTTTAACAATATATTATTTTCATGTTTTAAATTTTTCCCCTCTGTCTAAATCCTATGGGCAATCGCACAGAACACAGAGTACCCATGGTGTCTTTTGTTTTATAAGCTTCCAGATTCAGCTTCTGGATAAAATTTACTTTGTTCATAACTGCATGAGCCATGTAGCAAAACTGTAAAGAATATAGGAACAAGTTAGCTCTGGTAACAAGTGAGTAAGAGAAGTAATAGCTGATTCTTTTGTACCTAAAAAAAAAAAACCTTGAAAATGAGAACAAACTCAGAGTCAAGAAATTATTGCTTTTCAAACATTTACATAAACAGCATTAGGAACAGTAGATGGCTGTAAGAATGAGCAAAACATCTTGCTTCATCATAAAAGAGTAAACAGTTGTTCTTAGCCATCCTGAAGCTCTATAGGAAAGTCCAAATTGTATAAAGTTATCATATGGAGACAAAGAAAAAAGAAAATTTCAGCAAGGTATAGTTATAATGAATGGAATAGCTGTTGAAACTCCTTCTTTCCTATTAAAACCTTGCACCCCTATTACAACTTTGCACCCTTTTCATAAGACAGTCCTACGAGCTGGATCAGCTAGGATGGCTGGGTATTCATTTTGCAAAAAAGATGAGGTTCTGTTTGAAGTATTTCTTCAGGTCAGTGTGGGGTGGTCTGCCATCATGCGCACCTTCACAGAGTCTAGCAGATCGCTCCAGCAGGCCGCGGGATCGGTTGCATTGGACCAGAGGTCCAATAAGATAAGGGGGTTGTGAGCAGCTGGAGGGTGGCACATACTCCTGGGTGGGTGTGGGCACCAGGGAGGTCCCTGCTGGCTGCTGCCACCCGATCAGAGTGGCAGCAACCAGCAGAACACCGGGATAGCCCTGGCCTGCCAGCCAGCTAGAAAGGGCTGCCAGCCAGCTAGCTGTAGGACGGCCAGGGATGGCCACACCCTGGATGGAAGTAGGGCAGCCCTGGGATGGGACGGGATGGGACAGTTCCAGATAAAACTGCCCGGCCCACAGAGCAAATGCTCTGTCCCAGGACTGTCCTACTTCCATCCAGAGGCCCAAGTGTGAATAGGCCTCTGGATTCTCTGACTTCAAGACCAAGGCTACCCTACCATTATAATACTGATTGGAAGGGTAGACCTCTTCCCCTTCTGTTGAGACTGAAGCAAGAAATTCCCAGTTATGATCTTGAGAGAAGGGAGGAGGAGCCCCCCTCTTCCTCCCTCTGTGATCTTCATTGCAGGAGAAGGAAGACACCTCTCTGTCCCCTCTCCACACCAGGATTATAGCTGATTTTGATTCTGGAAGGAAGGAGAGGCACCTTCCACCTTCAAGTCACTGGGCTTGTCCCCATGCAATTTTTACTCTGAAGTTAAACTTGCTTTGCCTCGGACGGTCCCCTTGAAATGCCTCTAATTCGGGCTACATGAGGGGCAAATGAGAGAAATCCAGGGCAGAAAAATCCCCCCTTCCAACTGTTTTCACAGCAAATTAGGAATCAAGCATGTATTATTCTGATTCATGGGGACACTCCCGGAGTTACTGGGGGAGGAGGTTGGCGATCGTGTCATTAGCGGGCGGGTTTTTGTCTGTGCTAGCTGTTCCTGCTGTGCTCACTTAAATTGTGCTGAAGTGATGAGAGGGTCAAATCGCTGTCATTTGTGCTGTCATTTGCCTTCTCCCACACACACATGCACGCACGCACAGACACGAGTGCTCACGGGGTTGCAGAACTGAGAACTAAAGGATTCAAGCTGCCTGTTGCCTCCGAGCCTTAAAGAGATGCATATTAATTAGCTCCTTGCCAGCCAGACTGGTGATCGGAGCTTACTGGCGCTGGGAAGCAAAAGCTGCCTTGACATTTTAAGTCAGTTGTCTGGCTCCCCTCTCCTTCACTGGCTGGCTGTCATGCTTCAAGGGTGGAGGGGGAGAGGGGATCCCTCCAACGCCTGAGCCCTTCTTATCCAAGCACATGTCTGTGCTTGCTGTCATGCAGATGTGCACACGCCTGCTAAAAGCTTCCAATCAGGACAAAGGGGGTAGAGAAAAAAGGATGCAGTTTCCCCGATGCCGGAGTTTACCATGTTTGCTTGGGGACGGGTGAATTCGAACTGAACCAACACTCTCCTCCACCTCATGGGGACCTCTTAATATGAACTACAATTTGGATTAAGGATGTCCCGATTCTGCAGCACAATAATTGGAGACCGTGGGGACGAGCCCACTATCGTAGTTGGTTTTGATGTGGTGTGGGGAGACAGTCTCCCCTACTCATCAAAACCACACTTAGAAATTCCTTGACCGTAATCTTGACAGGCAGAGGACTTCCCTTCACCTGCCTAGAATGCAACCAGGAAATCCTCAGAAGTGATTTTGATGGACAAGGGCAGCGGGTGTGTGAAAATAGCTAAAACTGTAGCATTCTGCCTCTTAATTTAATGGAAGAAGAGCCCTTCTTGTACAAATTTTGCCTATGTTGAGTTCAAGAAGTAAGAACAGTTAAAGCCTGATTTCTTAAAGTTGCCTGGATAACAGATGAAACAGTTGTATTCCTCTGGATTATTTATTCAGGATGATACCGGAGCTGGTACACCAGGTAAGTGGCCCCTGGGGAGGTGGGCGGGCAAATTTCAGTGGTTGCACAGGCTGTTTCCAGGCCCCACTGGAACCACGAAGGGTTCCTCAGGGTAAATACAGGCCAACCGGAAGGCCTGTATTTACCTCCAAGGAAGCCTACTCGTGTTTCCTGTGGGCCTTGCAATAGGCCTGGAGCACTGCTGGAGCAGGTAAGTGGGCCCCAGGGGGAGGTTTGGGGTATGCTGACCTGGGGGGGAGGCCCCAGGGTAATCTATTATCCTTAAAACCTTCTACAGATACTGGATTATCCGATTCATGGATGGAAAAGGCCCTTCGAATAGGGCCCTATTCGATCCATCCACGAATCTCAGAATCTAGACATATTTGTCTGGATTTTGAATGCACTGATAAATTGTGCACATTCCTAGTCCAAAGTAAAGTGGTTCTTCTAAAGGGAAAGGAGTTTGCCTAGACCCACAGTTGATACTCCACATTTTAGCATTTTCAAAATTTCACAGCAGTATGATTCATCATGTGATGATCTCATCCCAGCATGCTCTGTGTGAAGTACATTCTTATAGGTTTGCACATTCTTTTGTGAAGATGAGTTCTCAGTAGTTCACAGGCAGTTCATAGCAAGAGTGCTTAAAACCACTATTTTTAAAAACCCAGAATAATAGGTATACAATGTGCAGCTACAGTGAATAATCATTAAATGTGTCTGTCTAACCTAATGCTTCTGTGCATCATCCTTAGATTTTTAAACCTGTCTGGACACAGCCAAAAGTTGTAAATTGAACTACAGTTGGATTCCTGTATCCACTGATCCAGTAACCATGGTTTCAGTTTTCCATGGTGAATGGTTCAGCTCACCTCCACCCCACCTTATGGGGTGCCATTAAGCCTACCTAAAATTCCTCCAAGGTCTATGACAGGTACAAAATCACCCAAAATGGTGCTAATTTCCCACAATTCCTCTGAAATCCCATGAAAATTCACAGGGATTATGGGAAACGGAGAGCATCTTGAGTGAGATTTCCCATGATTCCTGTAAAATCTCACAGGATTTCAGAGGAATTATGGGAAATTGTGTGCAATTTCCCCATGTTTCATATATCTATGGTTTCCAGTAACCACGGTAAGATGTGGGGTCCAACTGTATCTTCATTTTAGAAGAATGCAACAATTCAAAGGTGCCAGGTGAACAGATATAGTGATGGAATTTTACTATCCTTCTAGGACCTAGATGCAGCCCTTACCTCAGTTTACTTGCTGCATTTAAACCTTTTGATAGAGTTATGTAAAGTATGGTTATGTTTGAAAATTTGATCGAATAGTTCATATTTGAAACTGCTCACATCACCAAACAAGCACTACAGATATCCGGAATTTTGATCACGCTGAACCAGTCCCCGATCTGTGAACATGAATGATTGAATTGAACAGTTCATATTTACTGCACTTTTGTCCTTCAAAAGGGGTTTTCGGTGGAATTTTTTTTCCAGACAAGTTTGAAATTGAACACAACATTCTGATTGAATAGTTCACTCCTTTTTATTTGATTTCAAACCAAACATGGAAATTTCTTCCTGTACATCTCCACTTCCTGGATCTTAGAGGGCCTCCAGATGCAGGCTAAAACCCACAATTTTCCTGGGAATATTGCCTCTTGTAGTTTGGAGGCAAAAGATCTCACTATTGCCTCTCGCTGTCCCTCACCAGATGCAAGAAGCAATCACAGGCTTACCTCCATGTCTGCTGCCCCTTTTTATCATAATTTCACTTTCATGCTTTCCAGAAGCCACGTGAGCACCTGTTTACCACTTCCATGTGTGTGTGTGTGTGTGTGTGTGTGTGTGTGAGTATGTGTGTGTTTGGCTGGCTGGCTGGCTTCCAAG
Source organism: Aspidoscelis tigris stejnegeri (assembly GCA_023333525.1). NCBI lineage: Eukaryota > Metazoa > Chordata > Lepidosauria > Squamata > Teiidae > Aspidoscelis > Aspidoscelis tigris. Next base: position 32,000,872 of record JALMGA010000002.1, read on the forward strand.
TAGCACCAAGTGTGATTATAATGAAATAGGTTGGCAGACATGAAGGTAAGAATAATTATTATGGGAAATTCAGCATGATAGCCAGATTTCCCATAATGGCAATATTACAGGTTATTGCTCAACTAACTGGGGCTATGCTGGGAATTCTGTGATTATGTCTAACATTTCCAATATATTTATGGAGGCATCCTAGGTTTTCCTTTTCTGGGTCTCTGATTTCCTTTGCCCATCAATTTGATTTCTATTTCCAGGAGCAGTCTAAATTTTGTTGACTTTAGTGTTAATCCCCCAAATAATTGCATTCCCTTTGAGCTTCATTTAAATCTTAACTATTCCTTTGCAACAAGAAAAGAATGAGGAGAAACAACAATTGTTTCAGAGCCTCGTATGAAAACGGTTAACAAGATAGTGGAAAAATTTCAGAGTATCTCAGAATGTCCTCAACTTCTTTGTTGAATATTCATTAAATAACTTTTCCTCAAAGGGCGTATAAATCCTGAGAAATGTAATAATACACATTTTAAACTTTGACAGAAAACACACATATTTTAAAGATAAAAGGTTTTCCCCCCTTCTTTAAGCACTCTCTCAAATCATATATAATCAGGAACACTGGCAACTCTGTGGCATGGAGAAGGACTGTGCAAGCTTCAAGAAATCCAAATGAATTCAATCCCATTAAATGTAATGGTGTGGTAAATCTCACTACACCATCTGCTGTAGAACACTGATACACTATTGGAATTCCACATCTTATTTACATAACAGATAAGAATGTGTTGGGAGATTTATATACCAAATGAATACCCAGAGAAAAAGAACCTGTATGTTTTCCATCTATTCACATCTGGAGGACATCAACATCTAAAATATATTTTGCGTATATATGTATGTATACTAAAGATATGGTTGTTTATCTGTCTTTTGAGATGATGTCCTGTCCTCCAGTTATATTATGCATTTAGCCAAAAAGCATGGGTGGGGGTGGAATTGTAACACAACTGATCTGAGTTTCTTCATCAGGCAAAAACATTGCTGTCTCTAAATTAGTATATTTCTGAAGGATATTTGTATCCAGCATCCTGGCAAAAAGGGCATATCATATTTAAAACATCTGTGAGGAGAGTTCAGAAAACCGCCCAGGGGCAAAACATTAAGGAAAAATATGCCATACATTTGTTCCTGTCTTCACTTATTCATTAAGATTGACAGTCTTGCATGTGAAATTTGCAACTTCATTTACCTGGTACTGAGAGGGCAGAGGAGAAAACAAGTTCATAGCATATTATAGCTCAGTACATATCTAGAGACACAACTTGTATGGAAGTTTTAACATAAAAAAACACCTATATTCTGCTCAGACTGCAAGCTCGGTCTTTCTGTGTCCAGTCCAACTTCACTTTCAGGTCACCATCTGGTTATTTATTTAAAACATTTGTCTGTTTCCCTTCATTAAATGGTGGTTTATGGTGATTATTTTTAAAAAATTAGGATGAAAAAATTGCAACAAAGACATTGACAACATCTGGCCATCTTATATCTTCATCATTTTTAAGCAGGTGCCTAGGCAAGCAGGAATTCTTAACCAGTCCAATATGACAAGGTACCTGCAACAGACAATTCCTGAGCTGGACTTTATGACAGCAGGTTTGAAATTAAATCCCTTTGAAGTTGTTCATGGCCTTTTCTTCACTGGGCTTTATTTCCAATTATATCTTGGAATAGAAACTGACCATCGACATGCTAATGCAGACTATGGTAGACCCTGATATAGTAGAAAATTATCAGTAGAATTTGGTAATCAGGGATTGTTATGTTATTGGTGAGACATGGCCCCTATATTTAATTCTTTGTAAGATATGTATACCAAAACATGTCATTAGCCTGCCAAAAACCTGCCCTCACTCTCTTTGGCAGTGTTTTCCAATGCAACAAAGGCACTTTAACAAAGGCCATTGCTGTAGACTGTCTTCCTTGTGGCCCCAGTAATGGGACTTTTGTTAAGCAATGGAGATGCAGTCTTTAAATCCCAAACAATGTGATGACGCTAAATATACTATGAAGCTTCTGAACCATGACAATGAGTCCAAATGGACAATGATACAACTTTGAGCTAGAGTGCCTGTTTCTGCTGTGGCTATGATACCATGATATACCATGATATGATATGGGATATAAATTATAATATATGGATTTATGGAGAAATAATGAATCTGTGACTTCATGAAAGGCTTAAGTGTCATTCTGGAAAACTACTGGCTCTGGGAAATGCTGACAAAAGGCCAGGAAGAAGAGTTGAACTCATCTGCTGTTTGTGATAAGAGATAAAGACAAAAGGTTTACTCCTAGCCTTGGCAACAGGAAACCTGAAGTTTTGCATCTGTGTCAGCAAAAGGATGCAATCTCTGGCTCTCTTGATAAGAACATGCCAGAAACAATTTTTACAAGCTCGGAGCTGACCATTAAAACATGGAATTTCTGAGTTTGAAAAATATATGTTTCTCCATTATTTTTAATTTCAAACTTTGATGGGTCTTTTGGACATCTAAAAGTTTAAAAGGAGTTTATGTTTATATGATCAAGATACTAAGATTTCCAAGCATTGGCTAAGAATCTGTTTGTCTGTGTGAATGCTACTTCTTACAAGCTGGCTTTCCAGTTTGCATAAGTAACATAGTTCTGTTAATGGGATGGTTATCTGCCTAGCAGAATACCTTCTGCATCCTGTTTTTCAGTGGAAAAGACAAAGACCATGTGCTTTTGACTCCATTGCTTTGGGTTTTCTTCTTCCCAGAAATACATGCATTTTTTTGAATCATTTCCAATTGAGTGTTTGGCCAATCTGAAGTAAGTTCCTTTGGACAACCTCCAGGGATATCTTTTATAAGTGCTGGAGAAGTTTAGTTTCTTTCTCTTTTTCTCTTTTTCTCATGGGTTGGTAAGGATGCTAAGTGTTTATTTCTTCTTTCTCCCCCCCCCCCTCCTATTTCTTTTCCTTAAGAATGGTTTTGCAGGTGAAAAGTTTTTCCTAGCTGCTACCTTTTACTAACAGAGAGAAGTTGAATTTTTAAATCATTTTAATTCTGCTTTTGTTTTTTTTCTTTTCAGTTTAGTTGGGCTTGCAAAGATACAATGCAGTTCTTTTGCATTACTTTTAAATTGTTTTAAAGAACTTTAGACTCTTTTTACTTGTTCTGAGTCTTAACGAGTGTGTCTTCACAGCACCCTTATTTCGGATTCAAAATGTTTTGAATCCTCGCAGTCCAGACGGCAGTTTGGCTTAACACGATTTCCGTGTGGTAAATCACCCCAAAGCGTTGTAAATGTTAATCCTCATTTCAACAGGTCTCACTCCGGTTCATGCGCTTGAAACGTTTTACATTTTTAACTATGTGAACAGTACCGTTTTCAGGGATGAGATTCCGTATTCAGGGTTTCCCTCCCCCAATCGCACTGTATCCAATGGCTGTCCATATTCTGGGGACGTCATGTTTAGGGTTTCCCTCCCCCAATAGCTTGCTTCCAAAGATAGTGATTTCATTGAAAAAATCCACCCTCAAACAGCCACTATAAAACTCCAGTCATTAAAGCTACACTGTTGCACTATAGGCACTTCACACCTTAATAACAATGTTGCAGTTTTGTGCAATTGTAGCTCTTTGAAAGTGCTGACATTTAAAAAAGGGAAAGGAAAGGGAAGCCCTGGAGGCTGTGGCTGTTTGAGTTGCTGCTGCTGCTCCTGTGTGCCCTGGGAAATGCGTGAGGTGAAGGAAAAGCCCCTCGGTCCCCTCCAGCTCAGCCTCTCGGCGCGAGAGAAGCGGGGGTGAGAAAGGGGCATCCAGAGGCACAGGGAAGGGAAAGTGGGAGCAGGCAGGCTTTCATGACAGCTATAAAATCAGACACTTTTGCTACGTCCCCCCCCCCACATCTCTTGTTAAATCTCCCTTCCGATAAATCTGGTTCATTTTTCACCTCCTTCCCTGCCCCTTTCAACCAGCCTCATCAGCCGGTCTGATCTCTGTTACTTTGAACTATGTGAGAGGGGCTGATCCTGGGAGGGAGGGAGGGAATGGCAATCAGAGAGAGGGGCTGGGCACCATCACTGGCAATGGGCGGGGAGGACAGGAATGTCGTGCGGACTCCAAGGATTGAATCCGAGATAAGGTTGCAATCAGAATGCCGTTGGGATGCTGCCAAACTGTGGAGACAATTTTAACCCGGTTCAATTATTTCGGTTTTGGGAAATCGATATAAAGCATCCCATGGGGATGCAGCCAACGTTTTGAATTCTTTTTGCAGTTTTACTAGTTTTAAAGAGCTTTAATCAGTTTTGCTCCTGAATTGGAAGCATACCTATTAAAGGGGTATTTTTGTTTCTTTTCAATTTTGGAAGAATACTTCTGAAGATATTCTGATATTTTCTGGATATCTCAATTTTTAAAGAATTCTTATGTGAAGTTAGGATTCTCTTCCATAGATTAGGGTTTTTTTTCTTTTTCTTTCTTTTTGCTGGTTTTCTTAGTTTCAAACTAAATAAGTTTTATTTTGAAATCTTCTCTTTGAGTCATTTTTAAGAGTTTTGCTGCATTTTAGTGCATTTTTTTCAGTTTTGCTACATAATATGAAATGCTAGCAAGATAATTGTTAACTTTTGCACACATTTGTGTTCTTTTTGTATGATTTGTACATCATATGAGCTATGTGCAATGAAATAGCTCTACCCCCATTTCCGGTTTTCTTTTCTGTACCCTAACAAATGATTTTTTCCCATTTTCTCTCAAAATAAATGATTTTCATTGTTTTAGGTGTCTCCAATATGTCCAATTTCTATTTTTCATTTTTAAAGCCTTATCAAAAGATCTCGCTCCCCCCCCCCCCCCGGGATATAGAGTTTGGGGTACTTCTGGGTTTTAATTAATCCAGATTAATCCAAATTCACTTCCCTGGTCAACAGCTACATAACAGGTGGTATAAAATTCAATGAATGAATGAATGAATGCACAATTGTAACAAAAGCCATTTCTGCATCCCCCCTCTCTATTCCAGATCAGAATTGGGCACTCCAGTCTGGGAATGACAATCCACCCATCTGCACTGGAATGGCCTGTTCTGCATTCATATCTATGCCTGTTCCAAAGCTTGTGCCACAGCTGGAGAGGAATGCTCCAAAGGCCAGGAATGAAATTTCCTGTCCTTTAAAACTATGAAGGGGACCATTTTGTGCTGCATCTTGTTGCACTTCTGAAATGAGTGTCCTAGGTATACAGGACCACAGAGTAGGTGCCCTCATCCAGTCTACACTCCATTCTCTGCAGACAGAGTGTGTTAGAAGGGGCAATGTGGAAAGGAAACCCCTTTGCGTTCCACACTTGTGCAGAAACAACCTCAAAGATAGCAAAAATATGCTACTGATTACTTGCAGTAAGGGTGCATTCCCAAGGAATAAAAAGTCCGATGAAAATCTTCTTTTGCCTCGGAGTGGCCCCATGCACGGCTTTAATCCGGGCTTCCAGCGCCACTAATGGGAAAAACGCGCTTTAAAAAAATAGCCGTTTAAAGCAGACTACATCCGTACTTTCCGGGAAGATGCGGGTTTTCAGCGCAGCATTTTCCGTGGAGATGCTCCGTGGCAAAAGGGGCAGGGCTTCTCTCCCAGGCGGGAATTGCTGGCCGGAGAGATCATCTCTCTCTCTCTCTCTTCTTTGCCTCTCATCCACAGCCAGCCGAATGGCCTCTTTCTCGAACTGCACTTTACAGGCAGTCAAAGAAGAGCCTCCTGAAGGATGGACTTGCTCGGGGGGTGAAGAGTGGGGGAGAGATTGGGGAAGGCGGGAGGGGAACAGGCGAGGGCTTCCTCTGTGCAACCCCCCCCTCCGATTTTGCAATATCGTCTTTCAGTGCTTGGCACCACGGGCGCCAACTTTGCATGGTTTGTGGTGCCTCCTCGCCAGGACCTTCCTGGTGAGGAGGCACCCAATGAACAGAGAACTTGTAAATTATTTTTCTTTTGGACTTGTAAATGATCGCACGATTGCTGGATGGGGGGAGGCGTTTCAGCAGCTGGAGAATTTGTAAATAGCGCTGGCTGCTGCCCGGCTGCCTTCGCAAGCAGGGGAGACAAACGAACTTGTAATTTTTTTCTTTTGGACTTGTGAATAAGCGCACGATCGTACAGGCACCCAATAAAACAGCGAGGGGCAGGAAGAAAAAGATGTGGGTAAACAAAAGACGCTGCCTTGCGGACGGTCCGTGCATTTTAAATGCGTGTTTTGCCGAGCCCCATGGGAACACTTAATTCCGAATTGAACGTGCTTTTCTTAAATCCACTTCAGTAGAGGGGCAATAGAGAGGCAAATAAGTACCATGGGAATGCACCCTAAGTGAAAGAAATTATATATTATATCAGCTTTTAATATCGTACTGGCTTTCTTCACCCTGATCTCCTTTTATAACATCTACTACAGAAGATGTATTTGTTGCTTCCTATTTGGGTTGTTGCTTCTGAGTGTTTGAGAGGCACAATCACTTTCCTGTCCTCATTATTTCTAAATTAGCATATGGAACTTTTATGCAAATCTGCATTCTTTTTCTTGGCATGTTTCATTCTCTCTCTCTTTCCCCCCATATGTGACTGACTGGCCATCCTAATGACATCTCTATTGAATAATAAATAAAATCCCTCTGGGCTGTAAATGCATGAAAACTAGCCTATAATTGCTGATATTAAACAAAGAAGACTTGTAAAGCTTTGAGACTTCTGGGAATTTTAAGTAAAGTAATATTGCACAGTTCTCTTATTTAATCTTGTAAAAAAAGGATATGGGGTTTTTTAATGCTATATTTCATATAATATGTGTATATTTATTTTAGCTGCCTTTGAAGTTCAGGGATAACTCCTAGAAGTAGCATGAAGGAGTTGGAATTTACTTTAAAACACTTTCTTCCCCCTCTTTGCAATATTCCATCCACCTTACTGTTTGCTGTTCAGTGTCAGACAAAATAGTCTTTGGCTGCAGTCACTCTTTTCTGGGATGCAAGCAGACAAATGCTCCATCCACTTTTGGGAAAGTCTCTTTAATGTACTGTGACCCTGCCTTCATCACTATATTTAATATCCAAGGTGGCCAGCGGCTGCAGTTACAAAAATGCTGGCAGACTTCCATTAGAATGTCTGGTTATCCACAGTTAATTCCAGATGCTTTGGGGAGTGTAAGTGCAAACAGAGTCTATATTGGCCAATTTTTTGCCAGGCAAGAAGAGATCAGTCCTCTTTGACTCTGGATTACTGCATCCCAGGAACAGTAGAGAAAATTTCTACTTACCCCCTTCATTTTATTTATTTGTGTGTTTGTGTGTGTGTGTTTGTTTCCCTCCTCAGGCATCTCTGAACTTGATGCACCAGGCTCTTACTGAGAAACTAAACCCAAAGTTTAAGAAGAGTTGGCTTTTCTATCCTGCTTTTCTCACCCATTTAAGGAGACTCAAAGCGGCTGACAAAGCTTTCTGTTCTTCTTCCCACAACAGAATACCCTGTAAGGTAAGTTGAGCTGTGAGAGCTCAGAAGAGAGCTGTGACTAGCCCAAGGTCACCCAGATGGCTTTGTGGAGGAGGGTAGAATCAAACCCAGTATTCCCAGAAGAGTCTGGCTCCCTAACCACTAGACCAAACTGGCTCAAACCAAATGTTGGACCTCTTAAAAGTATGTTTACCTTAGAGGACTTCTCATAATAGAACATAGATAGACAAGACTAAAGCCATGTTCATATATACAAAAGAACAGATCAGAAGTGCCTTAAAGGCAGTAGCATATGACCCCTTAAATTCTCATCCCATCTTTAATTCAACTTTTCTAACCTAGAAAGTTCAGGAGAAGGAGAGAAGAGTGGTGTGTGATCCAATGATCCAAATATATTCTTTATTGTGCTGCATCGATATGCAGCCTGTGTGAACTGCTAGAGTCTTTATACAAAGATAACAGAGTACACAGTGGTTTTCCTTTAGAGATATGGATGTTCCCAGGAAAGCTCTGCTTGAAGAAGCAACCTCAATATATCCTTTTCCTTGTTCAGAGGGCATTTTAAGACCTCTCAGCTGAAACAGATTTGACAGACACATATCTGGAAGGGATTGTTCACTTAACTACCTCTGTTCCATTTAAATGAACAAGCAATCTCTGAATCCTAAGCCCAAGGTAAATTTTTGTGTGACTCTCCCCTTCCACTCTCAATATTCCCTCTGACAGCTTTCTTATTAACTAAAGAACGATGCATCATAGAAACTGTGCTGACATCTGTGCTATAATAATTGTTACATTTTCAAAGAAAAAAAAATATCCTAAGGCTCACATTTGGCCTTATATTAAGGGTGATAGCTTGCAAGCCATACATCTTAGCTTGTCAAAAAATCACATACTACAGTTAAAATACATTGCGGTAATTTACCACTGATCTTAATAGAACCAGACATTGGGAGCTAGTGCACTCTAACATCTTGCACTAAACATTTACTGATCTGTATCGCGTCTGATCGTACCAGTTTGTTTAAACAAGTGATCAGCTAGAAGAAAGGGGTATTATTAAATTTCAACATCTATCTCATAATATACGGTTCTGAGAGAAGAGATATAATGCAAAATTGTGCCTTAATCATAAGCCAGAACTGGAAGCTTTTTTTAGTCTGCCTCCAGATGGCAACTGGATATCCCACTAGGGACTGGTAATGTATGGTATTCCTTTCCCAGCATTATCACTTCCTATTTAGACAGCACCAGCCACAGCACTGTCTTTGCACATTTCTGTGATGTGTATATCCTGGTATTTGGCCAGCCCCGAATACCCGGAAGCAATACATCCCCACCATCATGAATGTGTTGGGCATATAGTTGCATACAGATGCATACAAGATTCGTATCATTGGATACATATTGAATATTCATACAAATAGATACGAATGTATTCACATCAGTTCGAATGTCTAGACATTTGTTTTTCTTTATTCATACGAATTTGGACATTCAAATATTCTATTCAGAAACTGCATTCATGCACAGCCCTACTTGCGAGCACCATATGCAACTGTTTGCCATTGAGCAGGCTGTTGGACTAGATGGCCCATAGGTCTGATTCAGAATGGTATTTTTTGTGTTCTTATGGGGTAGGACTGAACACATACTTCATAATATTCCTCTTGATTTTGATTTCTACTCCTTTCCTCCCACATACACATATACCCTGAATAGAATCTTGTATGGTCATTGGAGTTGAGGTGGTCATGTATGATCCATCTGAGCTCATTTATTCCCACGACATCAAACTCCATGAAAGCATACACATGTACATCTGAAAGCAAACTATTGGGACACAGTGGCTGGCTCTCCATTTTAGAAAGTGTGTAGCTTCTTCATAAATGCTTGGTGGCAGAAGTCATAATCAGTGCTCAAAATTTCACCTCCTCACCTCCATTTTTGAGTGCTTTGGATGGTGAACATGCTTAAAAATTGGATGGGGTGGTCCTTGTGAGGCACCTATTACCACTGCAAGTAGGTGCATTTTTCAGTAAATGGAGACATGACCTGTAAGTGAGTCACATTGTCCTCTTTTTAATCATCTAGATGTTATGGTTTGTCACTGAAAGAACATTCTGTGGAATAGGTGGCCCTCCATTCCAATCCAATCAGACATTTGCTATTTTTTCAAGCTTCTTACATTCTGTATTCCAAAGTACATCCTTATGTCATTGGACTCTGACAGTTCAGACAATGATCTTGAAAAGGAGTCCTCAGAAAAATTTTGGCCCAAGCAAATGTAGTCCCTGGCTGAAGCTTCTCAGTAACTTTCTCCCCTGCAAAATGATGTTGAAGAGAAGGTGAAAGCTCAAAAATGCCAGAGACAAATCACTAAAGAGCAGAGAGCAGCAAGCTGTAGGAGGGGGAGGCAAAGGTAAGGCTCTGCTTAGGGCCAACTGAAGTAAGACATTCTGCATTTAGGTGCTCCTTGTTAGTATTTTCACCATTCAGCCCTCTGCCTTGCTTTACCTTGTTGAAACCTTCAATCTGTTGTTCTTGGCTATAGACTTGGCATTGACTCAGACCACAAATCTGGACTCTGTTCTACTTGGCTTAGCAAGTACATGACTTTCTAATCCAGCACCTGGTGAGCTGAATTCTTTATGAACATAAAACCTCATGAAACAAGGAACTCCTCTTTCAGTGCTGGAGATTTCTGTAACCAGACAACCCTGTGGCTTCGGTATGGCCATATTGTCACATTCACACTTTCTCATGGAATGTGATTTTCTTCTCCAGTAGCTAGGAATGTCTCTTCAATCCTGGGAAAGACTCATTGTCTGAAAACAATTATCACAATATTACAGCCAGTGCAACAATATGGAAGTAATGTCTCCCCCCTCCATTTTTTTTAACTACTCTACCTGTAATTTTGGAGTTTGTTCACCTGCAGAGTCCCAACTGTGTCCAGCCCCACTTTATAGTTTGTGTTCTTAATGGAATTTCTCTTCAGGTCATTGAAGCATATCACAGAAGGATCAGTGTAGGGCTTTTATAACTACTTAGGGTGCTTCCGCACAGGGGCTAATTAATCCGGGTCTACTGCACCCAGATTTAGTAAAACCGGCTTCCAGGGGAACCGGTTTCACCAAATCTGGATCCCCGGTAGATCCAGATTTAGGGGGTAGATCTGCATCTAACAGATGCGGATCTACCCCTCACCCCGTGCCTCCGCACACGTGGCATAGATCCAGATTGGAGCCAAGCCTGGCGAGCCGGGGGACCTAGCTGCCGCGGCTCGCCCTCGCCCCAGAAGCGGCAGCTTGCCACTTCTGGAGCCAAGGCGAGCTTCCCTAAAGCCCACCCTAGTCCACCCTGGGGGGAGTGTGGTGAATCCCCTCCTTACCTCGTCAGCGTGGCCCCGATTCTGAGACGAGGCAACCAGGATGCGTTGCCCTGACTAGATGGCACACCTGTGCAGAACGCCTCCTGAGGGCAAGGGCTGCCAGTAGCAGCCCCGGCCACTCAGGAGGTGCGCAGGATGCAGGCGCGCTGCTTCCTGGGTGCCTTGTCTCAGAATCGTGGCGACGCTGACGAGGTAAGGAGGGGATTCACCGTGCTCTCCCCAGGGTGGGTTAGGGTGGGCTTTAAGGAGGCTCACCCTGGCTCCAGAAGAGGCGATCCGCCGCTTCTGGGGCAAGGGCGAGCTGAAAGGTAGGAGTCCCCTGGCTAGCCATGCTTGGCTCCAACGAGCCAATCATGGCAAGCCGGGGGAGGGCCCTTCCTAGGCACACTTGCGCCGTGCGGACACATCCTAAATGGATGCGTTTTCATGATGCAACACCCATCAAGCACACTTCAAATGTGGTGTGCAGTTAGCACCCATTTAGCACACTTTAAGTATTGATAGGTGCGGATGCACCTACCGGAAGTGTGCTAAATAGACCCCGCAAATGCGGACGTCCCGCCAAAAACCGGTTTTAAAACGGTGTTGCTGTGCGGACACACCTCACCAGAAGTGTGCCACACAGCAACGCGTGTGCAGAATGGCTGTGCCAGAAGTGTGCTTAATGGGTGTTAAAGGGCCTGTGAGGAAGCACCCTTAGGCTCCATCGGATGGGGCAGATGCCACACATTTTTGCACCTCTGTTGTGTAACAAGAATGCTCATAGGGTGCACGATGTTCGTGGCCCTGAACCCTGGGAGCACTCACAGCACTTCCCAGAACTCTGTTGCCATCACCACACATATGCACACTGTATAGAATGGTTTAGCACTCTGTTTTACAGAGCACTAGGGATGTGCACAAATATTTGTCACGTTCAAAATTCATACAAATTTGTCTGAATTTGGACGTTTGTATTTGAATCAAATGTTGGGACATTTGAAGATTAATATTCAATTTCAAGTTGAATGTTTTGATACATTTGTACAAAGGTTTGTTATATTCATGAACGGGGGGAGCTGGGAATGCTGCTGCCCCAGTCACATCTGCAATGGATCCAGAGTGGATTCAAAGCAGATTCAGAGTGTGTATTAAGTAGACTGAGAGCAGATTTGAAGCATTCAGAGTGGATATGAAGGGGATACATAGCAGATATGTAGGGGATGCACAGGGGACTCATAGGCGATTTGCAGTAAGGATTTGAATCGGATTTATATCAAACATTTGTTTTGAATTTGAATCCTACCACATTTGAAGGGGATCTGTTCAAATGAATACAAATTTCTTTTGCATTTGATTTGATATGAATTGAACACACACAAAAATAATTGTGCACATCCCTACAAAGCCCAGGAACTTGGCTAAGCTTTATGGTAATTTCCTGTGCTCTGAAAAAAAAAAGCCCTGGGTAGAAACACCACACAGGAACAAACATTTCTCAGCTTTGGTGTTCCCATTGCTAGGATTAGTGGCAGATATGCAGACAGAAAGTGGGTGCTGAAGCAGAAAGTGGGTGCTGAAGTGCTGGACTCTTCACTTAATGCACTATTCCTACCATCATGTGGAAGCTATGACAAGGTGGTAATAGGGTATATCACCTTTGCAATTTGTATGAATTGTGAACGTTCAGAACTTTGCATTCAAATTGAATATTGGCTATATTTGAAGACTGATCTTCACATGCAAAGTGAAAGCTTTTGTGCCTTTGTTCGAAGCTTTGTTACATTCAAAGAGGCTGCCCAGTCACCTCCAGAGTTGATTTCGATCCTATATGATCAGATTCGGATTGGATTCAGAGGCACGACTGGTAATGATAGGCATTTGAAGATAATTCAAAGCAAATTTGAGGCCTAGCATATTCAAAGTGCGTCCATTCAACAAATGCAATTTTTTATCCCATTCACCTTCCTAGGTGGTAATTCCTAGAAAATATTAAAACATGTAAGTAGACCAAATAATTTATGGTAATATGCCTTCATAGATCAGTTTCAGGATATAGATTCAGGTCATGTACTTCCTTGGCTGATGAACTCCTTTGTTTGCTGGTAGAAGTGCACATATTCATTCATCCATGAACCTAGCAGTGCCCTACAGTCAGATAAGGTAGTAGTGTAGTGGCAACACATCCATGAAGGGATGTGTATGAATATTTGTAATATTCAAAATTTGTATGAATTTGGCCAAATTTGGGCATTCGAATTGGAATTGAATGTTGGCACAATCGAAGATTGACATTCAAATTCAAATAAAATATTTTGATAGGTTCGCATGAAGCGTTGTATGAAGCTTCATATGGGATTGAATAATCATATTAAATATGAATCCTGCCACATTCAAAGGGGATCCATTTGAACAAATACTAATTTTCTTGCATGCAATTCTATACAAATCGAATTAAAAATCATGCACATCTCTAATCCACACTGGGAATGATGGGTTAGCCCATACTTGGCCAGGAGTGTGCGCAGCGCAAACGGGCAGGCTGAGCCTCACCAGACCACCAAGGGAACATCTGTGGCAAAATCTAGCACAGGCTTGAAAGTTGCCATGGCATCCTGGACACCACATATGTCTGCACAACTGCAATCAAGCCATCACACTCATTCACCATGCTGCACCTGGAATAGGGTTCAGATATAGTGTTCAGGAGCAAGCTAGCCATTCCTGGCAAGTTGCCATAACTCTTGGGGTGGTTGGGTCTGACTAGGATGGGAGTTCACTAAGCGGTACGTACGAACAGGCTGGTTTCCCTCTGAATTCCTTTTGCCACAATATTTTCATGGTTTTTAAAATGGTTTTCTGTGCTCTTTTATGTCTATTCTGCAATAAACATAAACATCCCTTCCACCCTACCTTCCTCTAGCAATATTATTTCATAGTGTATTTGACTCTCAGATATTATCATTGTCCAGTGTATCAAATTCACTCTTACAGGCTTAGTTCTCACATGCAGTTTCAATGCATCAGCTGCCTCAGGTAAACTAATTCTTTACGCAGTCATATCATGGAGCACCAAACAAATAACCATTTGATATAAAGCTCAGTCAGTTCTCTACAGCTGCTGTTTTAATCCTCTCCTTTAAAAAAAAAAATACTTCATGCACATGGCATCCAACTTGCTAAAGTGCAGGTTTAAAACAATAGATTAATATGGGATTAATCCAAAATCTAAGAATGCTCAGATGAAATGGAATAACAATATAAGGGCATTTAGAAAAGGATAAATATTTTAATTATTATACTGTTAGGGCTGGATGGCAAGGGGGAGATCATTAATTGTTTGTGCAGGATTTACAAAGACAGGCCTCAAAGGCAGAATACTGGCTCTTTGATCTTAAAAGGGTTGTAAGAGGATGGTCTCACTTGTGTTTATTCAAATATTTGCAGGTAAATGCTGATAATCCAAAGTGAGTCAAAGCTGCAGAGTTTTGCATAAGTGATTTGCATATCAAGAGCCTGAATATAAATACCAATTCAGACATCTTAAATGTTGCTGGAAACTAATAATGACTTGAAACAAATATGGTTAATGGCAGGACTGGGCCAAGTGTGCGCAGTAAACGTTTTATTTGATGGATTTCACCTCTGAGCGTGTTTGTTAATTGTTTATGAATGGGGGAGGAGGGTGGACAGCAGGCAGAGAAAAGACGTGCAAACCCAATTTGATTGGCTACTTATAGATAATCAGGCTCTTCATGCAAATCAGTCTCTGCTTTTCTCACAACTTGTTTCTGGCTTAAATTGCAGGGCAGAAGATCACACTTGAGACCATATGTAAGATTGCAGGGCACTTGAGATGGGAATGCCCAGGTTACCAATAATTCTGTGTAGGCCATGACTCCCAAGGCTTTAACAAAATGTGGCAGTAGCAGAGCATGGTCACTCGTTTAAGACCATAATGAAGATTTGACTTCTACTTACTTATCTCACTCAGTCCATGATAGCTGATTCCAGCTATTACTTTTAAAACATTAAAGATTGTCTTTTATAAATTCCTTTATGGAAGCAAAACAAAACAAAATGAAAAAGACATTGGTTGTGGTTATACTTACTCTAACTGGTGACACAGCCAACAGGTATCTAAGACACTAGTCACCATTTTTGCAAGATGTACACCTATGTGGTCTAACTTTGCTGGCATCTTCAGAGAAGAATGGGCTTGAATCAGAGGGTGAACAGAGGTGTCCAAGGTAGCAAGTAATAAATGATGTAGTCCGAATTATTTTTGAAACAGGCAGCTGTTTCCCACTCACATTTACACACACACACACGCGCGCACGCACACGCACACACCTCTGCAAAAAAACACATTTTTTTGTGTGTGTATATGCATTTAATCCCCTCCTCCATGTTTTTAATTCATTGATGTTTATTTTGGTTCTGCCTGTTTTATACATCGCAGCATAACCTAGGTGATGTGTAGTTTAAAAATTACTACAACAAGCAAATGAACAAATATTATTCCAAAACCCTATAAGGGGAAGTGGATGATCTAAAATAGGCAAGTAAGGCCACATACATGCAAGCTGTTTGGCACTGTTTGGGCTCGCATGGGACCGGGTGTGGGACCGAGATCAAATCTTGGGTGATTCAGCTGTCCCCAAGCAAACCACACTGGGATCGTGATTTTGCTCCCTTTCCCAGGCAAGTTGCTTGAAAAGCAAGGGAATAAGAGGATGCAGAGGCTTGAGTTTTTTCTATTTTCCAAGGAGGCAACCTTATTGCCCCCCTGGAACAAAGAGAAATCTCAAGCCTCTGCAACCCCTCTTTCCGGTCTGCTGACAGAAAGTGGCTTGGCTTTACTGCCGAAGTAAAGGATCACTTTGGCAGTAAAGCCAAACCTCTTTCTGTCGCCCGGGCAAAGAGAGAAATCTCAAGCCTCTGCAACCCCCTCTTTCCAAACCGGGTGACAGGAAAGATACTTCACTTTACTTCTAGAGTAAGTAAAATGCAGCACAACTGAAACAATAATGGCAGGTAGGAAAGACTCATGATTAAAATGAAGGATTCATATATTCATATTATAAAGGCTTATCAGTAAACAGCAGATCAAGCTAAGAATCCAGCTAGGCTACAATTTTCTTCCCAACCATAAAGAATGATTTTAAACAATGTATCTTGAAGAAACTAATCCTTTAGGGGAACTAAGAGCAAAATATACTGGAACTCATTGCTGCTGCTCCAATATTTTATGTATAGAGCAAACCGTATCACCCCATGAACCTGAGCCACTTTCCCAGTAGCAAGGAATAATGGGAATCTTTAGTTTTGCCATCTCTAAGTATTTCAGAACAGGGAAATGTGAATTTCCCCAGCCCTGTGCTTCCCACTGTAAATGCCACTGATGTGGAAAAAAGAAAAACATACATACCATTGTGATGATTTCATAAGCCATAATGATGCTCTAAATATTATGGCATCTAAGGCAGAGTTAAAATCAGGGCTACCATTTTGGGTGGCAGTCTTGTGGCATGTGTCACATCTAGTTCTACCCTAAAACAGACATCACAGACATTCAACCAGACTTCGGAACATTGTTCTATGAACTGCTCAATCTGACATGATGTTGAATGCCCTAAGGTCAGATTTAACTGCCTACTCACATTAGGCTATGAGCAAAGTCATGAAATTCTCTGTTTCCAGGAGGCAAACTGTTTAGATGTCAGTTAGTCAGGGATGACCCTACATGATTCATAGTAAACCTGCAACATGGTCATGTTGTGGCCAGTTCTGGGAAAGTACCTCCTGAACTATGAAGTCCCACCTGAAACATCCTTTGCAAAGGCTGTTCCTCTAGCATCATTCCCAGGACTGCTCTACTTGTTTTATTGCTCATATCCTTTATACTCTCTTAGCCTTTTATTTATAATAAGTCCTGTTATTGAAGGATCTGCCAAAAAAAAAAAATTCAAATCCTCCTAAAATCATAGAAGAAAGAAACAAAGAAAAAATTTTAAATGATTTCCCTATTGTCATATCTCATTGTTCATAAAAGGAGAAAACAGAGGATCTACAAAGACAGTATTCCGAGCACCAGAGGGCAGAAAGTGCTGAGAGAGAAGCTTGGCATCTTTGTAGCTCCAGGCCTGCCCTCTGATGATGGCACCAGAGTTTGACACATTATAAACTTCTCTGTTGGTACTGCTGCTGTTCTCCCTGTTCAGCACCTGGAACTGAGTTTCCTGCTGCTGCTCATTCACATTTCAGCAACCTGCTCTGCCTAGCTTATTGTCTTTTTCACCTGTTGTGTTTTTACACTTGGACATCTTTCTACCTGTTACTTTTCTTGATCAGTTCTTTGCCAAACTCAGCTATTCAATACATCCAGCTCTGGACAAAGTCCTTCGACCACTGTTATGTTCAGTGAAGAAACAGAACATGCACTGTAGATGAAGGCTACCACAAGCAAAGACCCCAGCATTCTCTATAAAACATAATCAGGCAGCAGCTAAAAAGGAAGAAGACCTAATTCTGTCTCAGAAATATCAAAGGTGATGCCACTTAGAGTAAATAGTTGCAAGATGTATTAAGCTGAAAGCAGCCCAGGTAATTTGCCCCTCCTGTCAATGTCTATCTAGATGGACATATAGTGGAAGGAGAAGAGGGCAGAAGCTGAAAGGTCTTTACATATCAGAGGTTGGATTCTAACCCCATGGAGCCAGTGATGTATGCTGTTATACCTCTTATCTGGCAGTCTTTTTGGCCATGTGGATACAGTCTTGAGTTGGAAAGTCCAATCACTGGAGTACATGACAGAAAGGAGGAACACAAAATGGCTGCATCATCATACACTGTTCAGAATATCTTGGAGGTCTGGCTGTCTCCACCGTACCCTATGCTGAAGGGTTTTCATGGAAGGAGTTCAGTCTCTCTCCATGGCTCATGCAGTCTAACGCATTAAAAAATAGCTCTGAAGGTGCTTTTCAAACAGTGAAATGGGCCCTCACCATGGGCCACATTTTCATAAAAGGCCTTCTGTGCATGGCCACAGGGGGCAAGGAGGTCCTTGAAGTGCAGGCATGAAGACAACCTCGAACATATCAGTGGAGCTATCACATCCCATTATAAGGCTGCCTGAAGCCAGGAGAGGCCTGCAGGGATGACTGAAAACTGAGGCCAGTGCCATGGAGAGATGCCCAAAATTTTAAATAAAACATTAATTTTCCCTTGGTAATCTTAAGAGTAAATTCTAGTCCCAATAGCAGGTGAATTGCCTTGGAAAGAAGAGGTGCAAAATTTGGGGGTGCTCTTGGACTCTGTGCTGATGCTTCTAGGCCAGGTAGAGGCCGTGGCCAAAAGTGCTGAAGCCCTTTTTGGACAGAGATGACTTGGCCACAGTTATCCATGCTCTGGTAATCTCCATATTGGACTATTGTAATGTGCTCTACATGGGGCTGTCCTTGAAGGCAGCTCAGAAGCTGCAGCTGGTGCAGAATACAGCTGCTAGACTGCGAACCAGGATGGGTGGCCGGACGCACATCACACCGGTCTTAAAAGAGCTGCATTGGCTTTGATTTGCTACCAAGCCTGATTCAAGGTGTTACCTTTGACCTATAAGACCCTAAATGACTTGGGCCCCAAATATCTAAATGACAACTTTCTTCCATATCGACCTGCCCATGCCTTAAGATCTGGAGGGGAGGCTCTCCTGGTTGTCCTGTCACCCTCAGTAGTAAAAAGGGTGGGCACCCAGGAGTGGGCCTTCTCAGGAATGGCCCCTAGGATATGGAATAGTCTCCCCCTTGAGGTATGTCAGGCTCCTTCACTGTATATGTTTAGGAAGATGGTGAAAACGCACCTCTTTGCCCTGGCCTTTGGTTAAATGGGAATATACTGTCTCTTCCCACTTCACAGACAGTTACTGTTTTAATATATGTCTGACTTTAAATGTTGTTACCAGTTCTGAGACCTTCAGGTTTAGGGCAGGATAAAAATGCAAATAATAAATAAATGTAGGGAAAGGGGAAATAAGAATCTAGTTTGCTAAAAATAACAGTACCTTGCTCAGTTGCTGCCTCACCTCTCCCTATGGAAACTGTCCACCTCCACCTCATTCCTTTTTAAAACTTAAGCAAGTTAAAGCGATCGTGCATTTTGCACAGAACATTTGAAACAATATTTGAGAACAGTTTTATATTTCATTTAAACTTAACCATTGGAAATCTGAATGGGGGAGCTACATAATTAAACACCTTCGCATATTTGTGTAAGAACATCTTGAATGTTGTATAGCTTTTTAAAAGCACCTTAGGAGGATGCTGTGAAAGCCCCCTAATGGTGCAGGATTCTCATGTACCTGCTTCTTTGCAATGCTGTGGGTACACTCAGAGATGTAAGGTCTCCACGATCCTCCACTCACTGAGCTAACATCCCAACTTAAGCATTTATTACGGCACTGTAAAAGTAAAATTGGATAAGGTACCATGACAGTGCTTTCCCCCACTTTTCAGCCCTAGCACTACCACAGCTGGAGGTGTGAACTTGCCTGTTCCATATTCTTTGGGATAGGTAATGAAGACCTCTGTGGAATTTCATGTGTTCAGAAAAACATGCTCAATGGAATTTATTGAAGCTAGTAGGGAACGAAAATTTCCCAGTAATGCTTGCATGACCAGAACAGTGGCAGGCATGTAAACAGCACATCACTATTTTATGAAGCGCACTATGTGTGTACAGGACTATAAGCTATGGATAAGTTACTCCAGGATGCTCTGTCTTTATGTTGTGGTGCCACCTCCATCCCAGAGTGTGCTGCCATGTCCTGGACCATCCCAGAGTGCCCAGATTCTGTAACTAACTGTGGACTGGTAAAATGTGTAAATGCGTGCAATTGCCATAGCAACAGCCCAGCGCACTGTGGAAGGTGCTGCAGCTGTTACTATGGCGATTCTGACGGTCCAGGAAAACTTTTTTTATAAATATCTGAATGTCTATGAGTTACACAAAGCTATCAACCTTTGTCATTTTTTAAATTATTATTGTCAGTAAAGTTTGAGGGTTACTGGTTTGATTCTAGGAAATCCTGATTAATAGCTGTTGGTTAGGTCAGACCACCCTGCATGATTTAAGAAAACAAGTGATTCATTTCATGGTCACTAATATTGCTATTTGTCTTACCAAATGATTTTTTAAAAAGAAAAGAATGGGGCCATACAGACGGCTTTGCTGAAGACAACTTGCCTCCTGCAATTAGTTGCACCAATACTGGATCTGTTTTGGGATGGTTTTGAATATAGATTTTGAATGTGTGCATTCTAAAGATAATTATTAAAGATAATTTTGTTTTAACGTTTAGAAGTTTCACTGTATAGTAAACTTAACCAGATATTTTAAAATGACACCTATCCTTTATGACATTTTTAAACAAATGGTCTATAAAATTTGTATTTAATACATTTGGGACAATATTTTTGAGGTATTTTAAGAGCCATGCAAATGCACTTACATTTTAAAATGGTCTGTCTTTTCTAATTGTGGTATAATTAGAAAGAAAGATGTAATGCTAACTGGGATGAAAGCATAAATTCTTCCACTGTTACCTTAGGATAAATAATGTAAAATGCAAGAACTGCTCAGGTCCTACTGTGCTGTAGGAAAATGATGGTCCTTTGCATTTCACAGGAGGAATCTGTCTGCTTTCAGACATACATCTCAGAGATTTTCTTGGGTAGCAATTTGTGTCTATGAGTGGAAAATTCAGTCTTACCAGTGATATGAAATTTAAAATTTTCAAATATATGTTAGAATCGCTTATTGTCAACAGTTGTGTCATTGTTAACACAAGCCAATTAAAATTTTTTTTATCACCACAATAGAAAGTAGTTACTAGGAAGTATAACAAGCCAGTGCTATGCAAACATAATTCAGCAATAAATATGTTGAAGGCACATGAAGGTTTCAGTCCATTTATAATAGTGCGGAAACAAGGGATTTGTATACTGTATTGTACTTTAATGTAGAAAATAAAACATGTTTTTGCACTAACGCTTCTCATTGGCTGTGTGGCAAGCAGAGCCAGCAAGCTTTCGGCTGTTAAATAATAAAAGAATGCCATTTTATTATTTTTTCCCTCTAGCTTTCCTTTGCTTAAAGTGATTGATGTAGAATTTTACTGCCATCCAATGGTAGGGACCTAATATAGCGTAAGTGAACGTCTAATGCTTTTTGATCCCATTGGAGCCTTGGGAATTCAACTTATGCAGTACGCTTAGAACTTACATCAATATATCTCAGTTCCTTACACAGCGAGAAGAAATATGACTACAGTTTCAATTTATTGTGTGTTTTCCTAATTTAATCTCACTGTGAATTACACTAATAACGCTGCACATAATTACCTACATGAATAAATCAACCCAGGCCACTTACTAAACAGAGTGTTAGCACATAATTCACACATGTGCCATGTCATATTAATTTAAAATGTACTTTTTATCAATTAATATTTCTGATCAACAAAATCCCTTCTATTAGAACTGCTAGCACACTGTATGTGCTACTGCTTGAAACACAGGTCTACTTGGGAGATACAATTGTTTATACTGTGCTGAGTAACAAAAGTGAATTTCTTTCTTAAGTATCACTTTCAATGCTATCGCCCAATTCTTCCATCAGCTAAGGCCCTTTCTGCTCTGGGCCTTATTCCAGATTACATCTTGGAAAAGGGGTCTGCCATCTGTATGCTGGTGCACACTACAGCAAGGTCTGCCTAATCCAGAATAAGGGCCAGTGCAGACAATGCTGAGGAACAGCCTGCATAACCTTGGCTTTAACAGTGAGAACAAGTTGTTCAATTCTATTTTTGGTAAAGAAAAATCTCATTCATGGTAAAATTGAACTCCCCTTCTGAAGAGATCATGGAACATCATGTGCAGTTTTCCTATCAACATCACAGAAGTTGTTGTCATTGCCTTCTTCTGGAGACACATCAAGAATTGCATCTGGGACCATCTCATACACCGCCAAATGATCTGTTGGTGAGCTACATGTTTGCAAATGTACAAAGAAGCATGAACAGAGTCCCTGCATTATTTATTGAAGGCTCTTTGTACAATGGCCATTATTCCATTATCCCAATAAATTGTTTGGCCAGTATGCACCACACACTGGGGGTGGGAGAAAGGGTCTTCACCTCAGTGCACCTGATGCTGCTGAGGGGAGATTTTGCTATGAACTGAGATTCCACAGCAAAATCACCAGGCAAGATAGCTCAGAAGCCATTCCACCAGAGGACTGATGCCTTTTTTCTTTGCCCTGGCACACTGGAAAAAAGCAGAACTGAAATGTACCACTTCTCAGTCATGAAGGCACATGACACACATGTAGGAAACTCATGAGTTCCCAGGCACCACTGTAAATGTGAAATTTACACACAATGTAGCATTAAAAGAAGGACGTGAAAGATGGAACACATGTGTTTTCAACTGGTCTCTATGTAAAATCAAATGTACAAAATAAAGTACATTGAACTGAAGTATATTGCAGTGATGTGCAGAATTAGCAGCAATGCAACCTCTGCCAGATCCCCTCCCCCAGGAGGCTGGATGTGAGAGGCAGCAGCGGCAACAGGGGAAGCAGCCTCCGGGGGGTGGAGCTGGTGGCAGCGGCAACAATGGCAGCCTCCTTCACCCTGTGGCTGCTCCATTGCTGTGGAGAAGGAAGGTTTGCTGCTGCTGCCCCTGCTTCTCCTCCTCTCCAGAGATCGGGCATCCATGCCAGGCGAAGACGATGGCAAACTCCTGCCGCCGGGTAGGGGCAGAGGCAAACCTGCCTCTGCATGGGGCGTGGGCGGGGGCTTGCTGCCTCTCTCCCCCCCCCCACTGCATCAGGAGTGGGGTGATGACGCACGATTGTTACCACCACCACCCCCGCCACTCTGGACTGTGCCAGAGTCCTCTGACAACTGTGGAGGCCATGCAGGCCTCCGTACTAGTCAGTGACAGGGCAGAGATTGTGCCACCTGCATGCGCAGCTCTGCTTCTACCAGGCCCATCCAGAAGATCCCATCTGCACGGTAAGTGTGTGGATGCGTGGGTCTATAGTCCAGTTTCAAAGCTGAAGACTGGATTGTAGACCCAATTTTTTAGGTCTTCTGGAAATCCAGATTTAGGGCCCTGGAGACACCATTAGGGCTGGAATTGGGAGGCCATTGTGTGGAAGAGGCCTCCCTCATGTGGTCCTAATGGAGTCTCCTGTGCAGAAGGATCTTTTAGCATCCATCCTGCATGGGTTTCTAATGGGTCCTAATGGGGTCTAATGGGCCAGTGCGGAAACACCCTTTCTCTCATCGGCATTTTCCTCTTCATCCTCTTCATTGTCTTGATCATCTCCAACACCATCTCACTACCACAGCAATGACCATCATTACCCTCCATGCAGTCAGTAGTTTGATGGTGGCTACAGTAGTACAGCCACAACCAGCAGATGCCTTCAGGTGGAGAGACAAGCAGGTTGCTTTTCTAGTTGGGATTGTGGTGCCTCCTCAGGTGACACAGATTACTCTAGTTTCAAATGCAGATATAGCCTGTCTTAGGGAGAGAAGGCAGCATTCCCAAACAGAAATACCGAGTAAGGCATTTATGTATCTTTTAATGGTGCTGTTCATTTTTTGTGTATCTTTTAATGTTGTTAGTCCGGAAGCCTATTCATGCTATAGCCCATAGTGCATGATTAGGGAACTTCCGGGGGCAGAGCATTCACATCCAGCTGTTACAGCCTCAAGGTGCCTCCTGCCTTCTCAGAAGTTCCCTAATCATGCACTAGGTGTGGAACACAAAATATTGTTTACCCTTTCTAACTGTAATAACCTTACCTGATTACTTACCAGAAGCTTCCAGCAGCAAGCATCTGCACCTTTTCCATTGCTCAGGGATCGTCTGAGGTGCTGCACAAGCACTCTGGCACTTCAGATTACCATAGATGTGAGTGCATGTGCACAGAGTGTCAGCACTGTGATGGTGACAGTGCTAATATGTGTGCAGTCACGGAGGGCACCACAACCAAAATGGTGGTACCCAGAAGACTGGCCCTGGCATTGGTCACAGGTGAGTGACTGATCGAGGGGGCTTAACCTGTAGCGGTTTAGCACTCGCAAGTGCAAGGGTTAGTCAACATTGGGTGATTGTACTCCTTTCCCATGCAGTGGATGGGAAGGTAAATGTGAAATCGACCCAGGACACAGAGTGTAAGTCAAATTTGCCAGTGCAGTTCTTCTGCTTGCCAGCAGCAAGAAGATTGAATGACAGCAGCAACTAGGTTTCCCTGATCCACAAAAAGATTGCTTTTAGGCTGTGTGGGGACCGCAGGTTTGATGGGCACAGCAACATGCAGGGCCCTTTCCATGTGGTCTTTTTCAGCCATTTGGAAGCACCCTTAGGACATTATTTGCATGGGCCTTTCAGAGGACAAAAGATACATGAGCAGACTAATAATATGACATCTTAACCACTGGAATGATTTAAAGCACTCTAGGGCATTGGGAGTTAATCTGGAACAAATTTTGGAATACAGGGTTGCCGTCCACATGCTAGTGCAGTCTAAGGCATGCCACATCCTGTTGTGCTTTATCCCCATTGGTCAAAACAAAGACCAGGCTAGTGCGCCTAGCCTTGTATACCTGTTGATCTTGATAGTGAGATCTACAATTAGTCCAGGGTTGGTATAATGTATCACAGAGGTGTGCAGTTGGCACTTCCACATGACTCAGTATATCACACTGTTGTGAGGTCTGGGCAGTGCTCCAATGAGGCCAGTGGCTGAATGATCCCTGTGATGAGGGCCGCGGCTTGGAAGTTGCTGTGATGAGGGCAGTAGCTGAGTGGCCACTGCGATGAAGGCAGCTGCTTGGAAGCTGCTGCAATGTGGGCAGCTGCCGAGTATCGGCTGCGATGGTGTAAAATAAAGACATTCGAGGCTGGTCACGATGGCAAAGACCAGGAGTTTATTCTGGCAGGGCTTTTTATACAGCAATAGGAAGGGGGGTGGGGGAAATAACATCGATGCTACATCAGGGAAGGTGATTGGAGGAAAGTTGCTGTCTTCTGGGGCAGAGGTCCTTCTGATGTCACATCCTGTTGTAGAAAGAGGGGAAAATCTCAAACAGGAAAAGAAGAGTTGTCTTTTTTAAAGCCATGTGCTTCCAGACCATGTGCTTGCAGACTCCATAATGCCCAAAGGCAACCACATGGAGTGGAAAGAATTCAGCACCGTTGTGGTGTTCAGCATGTACTACTAGCCAATGGAACAGGCAAATTCTTTCTCCTTTTACTAGTGAGAGGCTTGAGAGTCAAGGTGGGGACTGGAAGGGAAGCTAGGAAAAAGGCTGGGCAACCTAGTGATTACTACATCACAGGGGATCCATTTTGGCAGCACTCTAAGAAGTACTTCTGAAAGTGGGTCCAGCCTGAAAATGGCCAGACTTGTAAAAGCTGAAAACTTTTCTCTCTGGCCTTCAGAGCCTTTGCACAGAACCTCTGAAAACAGATGGATGGGTTGTTTGTTCTACGACAGAGCAGTCCTACTCTGTCCTGGAACACCACAAGTAAGTACATAAAGCTCTCTCATATTTGTTCGCTCACTTGCTCACTCATTCTTTCTTGTTCTCTCCCTCTCTTCTTTCATGACATGGAATAGTAAATTCAGGTATGAGAATGAGATGAATTAACAGAAAAATACTGATGGCTGAAAAAGATAAAAGAAAGAAACAACATCAAAAAGTAACATGGCTATATTGCCTTTTCATTTTAATTCATTTCTTTTATAACATGTTTTGATACTGTATATTGTTCAGGAACCTAATTCAGTATCCATTGAATATAAAGAAAAGAATTTTACTGGCTTCAAAAGTCTTCTATCAGATCCTAATTAAGAAATAATTATTGTTTTTTATGCACAGACAGCACTGTACAAATGCTGGCATTTGTGCTCTGAAAATAAATTGCTACTTCGCTGTGTTACATTTCAATGGGATTGAATATGATCTCTTTAAGCAAATGTTCACATAAATAAGTTCTTTTGAAATCTCAGGGCTGTTCTGATAAGCTGCTAAGATAGTTTCTAATACTGCCTTCAGCAAAATGGAAACACTATTTTAAAAAATAATGGCAGTGACTCAGTGAGTGTTAATTCAGCCATGGTACTAAGACACAGTTAAAGAATTCCATACCACATGGTCGCAAAAAAAGAAAGAAAAGAAAAGAAAGGGATGGTCAGGATTCTGTTCCAGAGACAGGATAGGGGCTGTTCACACAGTCAGCACCTCTCAGCACTGGAGACTTTTGCCCTTTCTGTACTTACTTATTAATCCAGATCAAGGAGCAGCTAAGAACACATTCTCTACATGGGAGTAGAGTAGATTTGGATCAGAACTGTGGTCTAGATCCATAGTTGTACTCTTTAGCACAGATTTGCTGTTATAAAACCCACTCAATGCAGATGCCTCTGTTTGTGGTTGTGATGCCCACACTAAATTTTAGTGCTGGGAGAACTAATTTTAAAAACTGTAGTGAAGGCGCATTCAATGTGGAATGAGCAACAAAGTTTAAACAGACAGCCTGGGCAGGTAAGGAGGGGGCGAAACCTCCCTTATTAGCATAACGGGAGGGGGAAGAGAGCACTCAACCAATCAGGCATCGAGTTATGTCTGGTGAGGAGGTATAAAACCTGCCCACCAGAAGAGAGAATTGTCCATGCTTTGGGGGTTCTAGGGGGAAGGCGGGTTAAACTGTCTAGTTCCCTCAGGGGATTGATCCCAGCATAGGTCCAGACCTTCTAGGCCAGGGATAAGGCTAGAAGGGGTAGAAGGAAAAGGATTGTGAAGTTAAAGAATTAAGTTGTGTGCCTATGAACTGAAATACTTGTATTCTTCTTCAAAACACAGTTGTAAAGAATAAAGCTTTCTATTTTGTTTCTTTGGAGAGACTTTGCCAGCTTCTCTATATTCTAAGCTAGATGGTGGTTACAGTTACAGAATTCCCTCTCTACGTAAACTAAGGAAGCTGGGGCTAAAGTAAATAAACAGCCACGAGGCTGGAGACAAGAGTTTTGAGTGGCAAGCAAGTGGGGGGAAACGAATTAAGCATTGCTGGTGTTCGCTTGTGGGTGTGCGGCTTGAACAAACCATAAAACACGCTACCAGAAATATAAAACACGCTACCAAGATTTTAAAATTATAGAAGCCTCTTACAGAAATAAAAGACAGGGGTGAAGAGTGTAAGACAGCTCGCACTGGGGGATGGGCGGTGCCACAGTGGTTGATCCTGATCTAGCTATTTATTATTACTATTATTTTAAAAATTAATTGTGTGGAGAAGAAAAGTACATAAAAAAGGAAGGGGGCATGGAGGTGAGGGAGCAAGCTTAAAAAAGAAGTGCAAACACACACCCTTGCCTCCCTTGAGGGACACAATGACTTCCAATAAGAAAGGAGATAGATTTAATGCAGGAAAAGAGGTGAAGAGCCAAGAGTTCTGTGGAGGAGGCTCAGGTCAATTGAGAAGAGAGGTGCGAGTGATGCAGCCAAAAGTGAAGATGGCCTGAGGACAACCTATAATGATCTAGGAGTGAACAGAACTGGTATGACCTCAGTTTGAATTATGAATAGGATGTCCTGTCTCATATAAGTGTGACCAAGGCCCTAGATGCCAATGAACTGCAGATATGTAAATGAATAGGCAACATTAAAAAACAACAACACACTTTTGGTAGATTAAATCTTAAGTGTGACCACAGTGAATTATCAGAAGAATTTACCTTATTTCAGATAGATGAGAAAGGAGATTTGAATAGGCAAGGATTCTGATTGGAATCAACTTAGTGAAGATTGAAAATGGTCAACGTTCAGTACCAATTCTAGTCCTGCATCAATGTTTCACTTCTAATGTGACATCTCACACATCTGTCAGAAACTGTCTTGTTCCTGCAGTGTTTCCCATGTTTGCTGCTCTATGATAGGGGCAGCGTGGATGATGCCTATAGTTTTCTAAGGACTGCTGCACTGGGGTGAATGGGAAGTTTTAGTATGTTCATTTTTCAAATTTCGTTTTCAATATTGTACCCCACCATGAGACCTTTCGGTACAGGGAATAATAAAAGTGCAAAGAGATGGATGGATGGATGGATGGATGGATGGATGGATGGATGGATGGATGGATGGATGGATGGATGGATGGATGGATGGATGGATGGATGGATGGATGGATGGATGGATGGATGGATGGATGGAATGTTGGTTTGTTGCTTTGGAAATAATATTTGATGTTACTTTGGCAGGAGCCATGAACCAGAATTTCATGTATCCCCAATCTACCAATGAAAATCTGCCTACTGGCTTGGACAAAACTTTGCTATTCAGATGTAGTCCAAGTGCTCCTGGCTTATTAGTCAGTATTTCTGTATAAGTTTCCAGAAATTTATAGAATGGGAGACATTGCCAGGTCTGAGGAAGAAGTTTCAACAAGGAGCCCTTCAACTCTCCTTGTCAGGCTGCTGCCAGTTTTTTTAAAGATGCTATGGGTGAAGGAAGCCCTTCCCCCAACCTGTCAAATGACACGAGGCTTTTCCCCTTCACATTTGTTTGTAGCTACTGTCAGAGCAGCCGACCACAACTTTATAATGGAATAAGAAGGGCCCTATTCCAGAACAGGCTTCTAAATGATGAGATGTTATAGGAAAACATAGGCTTACTCTGGCCATGCAGTTTTTCTTTCTCGATAGAGCTAGCTGGGCTTCAGTCATAATCCTACAGTCACAGCCAATTAAGTTGCATCATTATCCAGCCACAGAAGAAACTACCATATCAGATCCAATGGTGGTTTTCATGCCATAGGAGAATCAAAGGTGCCTTGGTGCTCAAACTTCCTGCTACAAGTTGGGTTCACATTTCACCACACATTTCACTGTGGTAACTGGAGAATGTGCTTTAAGAAAAGTGATTGGAAAGTGGGGTAATAGTAAATTATTTGCAATTTCTTCTGAAAATAAGTAATACAGGGGCAACAGGTTGCAGAGGAATAAGGAATATGAAAGAGCAAATAGCAAATTATAGCAGACAAAGTTGAAAGAAGACAAACTAGACTTTGGGAGGAAGTGAGATGGGTCTGTGACAGCAAAGTTGCTTCCTGTTTTACATCCAATGTGAATTAGATGTTCACAGTTTCTTTGATGTCATTTACTCTGAAAGGGTTCCAGGGTTGAAAAGCTTTGTTTAGCAAGGACTGGCAAAGTTCTATGATGCATTGGACGTCCAGCACTTCCCTAAGTCCTAGGTAAGTGTGATAGTCGAGATCGCCTTGCCACGGCAATGGGCATGTGCAACCCAGTGGCTAGTATTGTTGTAGAACATGTTTTTGTGCTCTACAGCTATACATATAGGGTGGGCACACTCCAGCACACAAGAAGCTGCTCCTAGGATAGAAGTAGTTTCACACGGTGTGTATACTGCATGTGGAAGCAGCCTCTAGCTGTCCCACCGGAGCAATTGCAAAACGGCCCTTAATTTCAGATATTTTAGAACAATAAAACCAAGAAAGGGCAAGCATAATTGTTTCATATAATCACAGAACCACCTATATATAGGACAGAATGCAAGCAGGAATTAAAATGTGCAATTCGGTCATGGTTATGCTGGGATTGCCAAATGCATCTATGGCAACCCCAACATTGCCCTGCAATATATGGGTGAAATCCTGCTATAGCCTATTCTGAGAAAACCCAATTCTCAGTGTAGATTTCCCCAGAATAGCACTATGACCTACTTGTTTGAAACTGGCCACCACACATGTGCAGGGGGGCAGTACATGCATATTTCTGGGTATTTTACACCATCTAAATAACCAGAAATAGCTGCCTTGCCATCACATGAACAAGTGTGGAGCCAGAGACATGCCCCAAGATATTACCCTGATGTCTGGAAGGGACAGTGAGAGGAAACAGCAGCATGCAAACAAGCTCCCACATTTACCTTTTGCTGTCTGGTGGCAGCTGTGCAATGCACAAAATTCATTCACTATGTTTCATCAGGAGAAAGTAAGGTGACACTGCTGTATTTTGCTTTCTAATATTTCCCAGTTTTAAAACTGCCATGTTTAAATTACTGCACAATAACTCTCACCAGCTAGAAAAATAATATAGGCATTAACGTTACATGTGTGCATTGAAGTGTTTGTGGCTGCGTGAGGAGATGAAAATACATTAATATATAAAGTTGAATTTGCAAATAAGATTAGTGAATTGTTTTAGCTACGAAATTCTCAAAAAGACATAAAAGATAAATTATTTTCTTTCCCATCTTATTCCGTTTCTTTTCGTGAACAGATATGTATTACTACAAAAATATTGTTGGTAAATGCACACCAGAATTATAACAGAGATCTTATTATAAAGGGAACAAATAGTCTATGGAAATATTTCTGTTTATTTACTTTTGCTATGATATGGTTGTAGAGTAAATTAAATACAAATCAAACGCAACTTCTCTTTGGCTGTGGCCACACCTACATCTTAATCCAATTTCAGTCCACTTTCAAAGTGAGATAATGTATTGGCAAAATGACAAGCTGTTTTGTTTTGGCTTTATCTGACTCAGAAAATCCACCTTTGAATTAGAAATCATGGAAGGAAAATGATATATCACTTTGCTGATATCTTCTTCCACCCCGAAAGTGGACTGAAGCTGGATTAAAGTGTAGGTGTGAATGCAGCCCTGATGGATGTTGGCTTTGGTAGCTCCATCTTGACTATAAGGTGTTGGTTTCCATGTGCATGGTAATCACAACCCATTTATAACCTTCCATTTCTTCCTAATAGTGTCTTCTTTAGCTTCCTGTACGTAACACTGGATGGGTAAGAACATAAGAGAAGCCTTGCTGGATCAGGCCACAGCCCATCTAGTCCAGCATCCTGTTGCACACAATGGCCCACCGAATGTTCATGGGCACCTCAAGCAGAGACAAGGACAAACCTTCTCCTGCTCTCAAGTCCCAGCAGATGGCCTTAGAAGCGCCCCAGTTCCCCCCCCCCTCAGCCTGAAAGATGCACCTAGGCATTTGTTCTAGTAGCCATTGATACATCTGTCATCCATAAATTTGTCTAACCCTACCTTAAAGCCATCTAGACTGGTAGCTGTCACCACCTCTTCCGGCAGCACATTCCATAAGCTGATGACCCTCTGGGTGAAGAAATACTTCCCCCTGTCATACCTTACTCTCCTACCCATCAGCTTCATAGTGCCCCCTGGTTCTAGTGTTGTGCGATAGAGAAAAGAAATTTTCTCTACCCACCTTTTCTATACCATGCATAATTTTATATACTTCAATCAGGTCCCTTCTTAAACGCCGTCTCTCCAGACTGAAGAGGCCTAGACATTGCAGCCTGGTTTCATAAGGGAGGTGTTCCAGACCCTTAATCATTCTGGTTGCCCTTCTCTGCACCTTCTCTAGTTCCACAATATCCTTTTTGAGGTGTGGTGACCAGGGTAGGATGGTAGAGCAATTGAGCATGAGATGGGCACTGCAGACAAGGGACCGTTTCACACTTACCTCATTGGAGAACTCCAAGGAAACTCCTGCATGGATCATCTGCATTGCACAGAGCTGCTTCTTTCTCAGATGTAGATGCACACAATGCAGGAGTTCCCCTGGAGCATGGCTTCATTCACACAAATAAGGTGGCAGGGGGTGTACACTTTACATAAAGCACACTCCCCTTCTCATCCAGATTCAACCAAAATTATATCAGGGTATTGTGTGCAATATGTATCAGTTGTAACTGAGGATCCCACAGTGCTTTTCCGGGTGCTTTCGCACATGCCCTTAAGCACACAACTGCACAGTGGCACCTTTTTAAGCCACTTTTAGTACAGAGCATCCGCACAGTAGCACCCATTAAGCACATATGTGGGAAACCGCATCCGCACAGCGGTACCCATTAGAGACAGATAGGGGCGTCCGCGTCCGCACCTATCTGTCTCTAATGTGTGCTTAATGGGTGTTAAAAAAAGACTACATCCAAGGTAGTCTTAATGGGTGTTTCACTGTGAAAATGCATCCTTTTAGGATGCGTCCGCACAGTGGAACTGTGCCTACCAGGGGCCCTCCCCCAGCCCACCATGATGCAGGTGCGCATGATGCAGGCGTGGGGACCTCCTGGGTTCCCGCAACCACAATCGGGGTGACGTCGAAGAGGTAAGGAGTGGGTCGCTCGGGCTCTCCCCTGGAGGGCTAGGGAGGGCCTTGTAGAAGCTCCCCCTGGCTCCAGAAGCGGCGATCCACCGCTTCTGGGACGAGGGCAAGCCCCGACAGCAGAGTCCCCCGGCTCGCCATACTTGGCTCCGGCGGAGCCAGTCATGGTGGGCCGGGGGGGGGGGCTGGGACATGGATGTGAGGCGGGGGCTGCACGTCCGCACAGCACCCACCTCAAATTCGTATCTAAGTTGTTCTTCCGCTGCGTGTGTGGAAGGACGGGGGTGGGTAGATCCATATCTATTAGATACAGATCTCCCCTTGTAGATCCGGATCTACCCTGCATCCGGATTTAAATAGGTAAGTGCAGAAGCAGCCTCCTTGTTAATTTTCTATTAATTTGTCTATTTTGTGCCTTCACCAGTTTGGCATGTAAATTATATTTCTTGCTAGTGTTCCAGTGAATTACAGTTGCCACTTTCTTATGTTTTCGCTTGCAGCCAGTTTGTGTTGTCTTTTTGCATCTACAAATTAGGTATTTAACTGGTTTTTTTCAAGAAGCATTATGACATTTGTATGAAGGGCTTGCTACTGTACTCTCATGTGGAAGTCAGCTTCTAGGCTTATGAAGTCAGGCCATGTAACATGAAAACTGTAAATAAGATTGTAGAGTTAACTCTAGGAGAAATAGAAGGGGGTTGCATCCATACCAGGCTAAAAGTTACCTGATGAGAGCCTGAAGAGCCTAGACTCAGTGCAGAGTCTCATCTCTCGACAGAAATGGAGGCACTCCTGAATAACATGTCGGTGTCAGCAGCTGTACACAGGATGGTTACCCATCAGTCTACTTTGACATTGGCAGCAGTCCCTACAAAAGGTACATGTGGCCAACAACATTTCCCAACCACTCTGGCAAGCACTTGCCACACTCTAGGGAAGCAGCTACTCTTGGAGACATTCTTACTGTAGAGCAGGAAAGATGGCTCTAGAATGCTTCCTGTCCTCAGGTTTAACATCTTCACCGTCCATTTTACACAACTCTATCTAAAATAGGTTTGTGCTGTAACTTTGAATCTAGGGATCTTTTGTTCTTCAGCTTCAAATTTTGCAAGTATGGGAGGCTCACAGTTTGTGGATACCATGCTTCTTACTTGTAAGCTGGAGAAACTCCAGCCCAGCAAGAATCATTATCCCCTTTCATGGGAGTGCAGCCTCAAACAACATGAAAAAGTTACCTAATTTATAAAAGTCCAGAAGAATGATTATGTGCGACTAAGCAAACTCTTAGGTTGTGGTCACACATGGTTAAAGGGATACCTTTGGGGCAAATCTGAGGCAGGATTTCACCTCAGAGTCTCAGAGGGCCATCCCTTCTTCAGACAGAAATTTTTAAAATCGAGGGTAACTCATTCTTCTAATCACATTGGATGGGATGGTTGAAAAAAGTCCTGTCTGATTGCACCATTTGCCTAGCTGGCAAAATTAGAGCTCAACTCACTCTTGTTTCAGAGTATGCAAGCTACCCCATTGACATATATTTCATTTCTGCTTCCACAAAAGATATCACTTCTCCAACTTCACATGGGATCAGACATATTGCTTTGGCTTCAGAATCCTCCACTGGTTTCACTTCTGAAAGTTTATTCTAGTTGTACTGAGCTGAATATGTTTAAAAATCTCTCCTTGATTGAAAATTCCATGCCATTAGAGTTCAATCGCAGGAAAGTATCAAAACCATGGGTGGCCTAACATTGGACCAGTTTTGTCACCCTCAATCTAAATTCATTCAGCTAAATTGAGTTAGAAGGATTTTTTTTTAGATCTTTGCACCAGATACAGCAAATTTAATAGAGCTTTTAATCTATATAAAACAATGTTTTGAACTATATATAGTTTGTCATAGCCATGAAATATTCCTAGCATCTAATTTAAAGTATTTATTCTACAGCAAGGTTACTGATATCAAAGTTTTTTGTTTTGTTTTTTTTAAAATCCAATAGGCACTTAAAATCTGATCATATAAAATGGGAGATGCTGCTTATGGAACCAGAAAACATTTTAATTTTTATAGGAAGCTAAGATACTGCATAAGACCCTGAGATTCCCAAGACTTTAGTAAAATATGAGATTGTGGACTGGATGAACGGGTTCTATCTGCTTACTGGTCAGATATGTCTGCATTGTTCCTCTTTCACAGCCAATCCAGAGTGGGATAACCTCAGAGCAATCCAACTGTGGACTGCTAAAAAAAAACATTGTAACTTGATTATTATTAATGCTAAAAATCTTGTTGTGTGAATTTTGCTTCTGTATTTGACTATTTCTCCTGAGCTCTGCTCCTATGGCAAAAAACCTGTGTAATGTTTATAACACAGAATTCAGATACATTTTCCCCTGGAGTTTATATTAAAAAGTTGTTTTGTCTTCACCCTACAGAATTATCAGCCTACAGGCTTCCAAGAGACAGAATAATATTGTTTACATTGTGGAACTACTGCAAAGGTTATCAGAGTTGTTCTTACTTTGGCAAAAATTTTCCCAGGAGGTACAGTTGGTCCTGAATTTAAATGGGTTTTGGTATCAAAATGTCAGTTATAGGCTAATTAGTTCCAATCACCATGATTCTTGAAAACAACCTGTTCCACCAAGTGGCCATATTCACATCTAAAGAGCTCTCCTTTTATTTTGCTTAAGGGTTGCATATTATAAATCCTCCATGTTCTTATGAATCTTTTAAGATGGGTAACATAAACATCTGCAAGCTTGCACTTTCCAAATTCTGTAATAACATCTCCAACTGGTTATTTCACTTCCCTTTTCCTAATAGTGCTCCTTTCCATCCTCCATGTATTATTCATACATATCTTAAATTTAATTACTAACCTGCTAAAGTTAAAAATGGTGTTACACCTGATATATAAACACGATCACATTGGAGTTAAGAACACATTTTGCCTTATACATAATTACTATCATGCTGAGGTAGGTTACCACCTTGGTTTCTTTTTCCCCCAGAAACCAGAAAGGTTTTTCTGCATATTATTTATCCTGCCGCTTGCTCTGAGAATGATTTTCCTTTCACCTACAAGAAATTGAGTGTTTTTAGTATTTTGTCCCAGGAAGAGTTTTCTTCTTTTAATCTAGCCTGTTCTTACATTCAGAACTTTGTCGTCCTTAACTTAGCTTTTGCGTTTGGAATACATATGTGTCTGTGTCTGTTTTGCTTTTTAAAGCATTTCAAAAGCAGCTCAAAAACTGTTCAGTGGTGGCCTTAACACATGTACAGCTGCATCTAGATGTCAGTTACTTGTACATTTTGATATTCGAGAATATTTGTGTTTTATCCTGGAATATCCAAACATAGCAAAATAAGTCATTAATTTCTGGATACAGCATATGTCTGCTTATGCACATTAAAAGCCAAAAAAGCACTTCCAAAGTACGTTAGAGGTAGATTTGAAATGGGATAAGACTATATGTGACGACTAAATCCAACTCCCCTTTGAACTTGTATTAGCAGAGTAACGCAGGTGAGGAAGTGGCTATCGTGCACCACGCCCCACTGCCTGCCAATGGGATGGGGTCAGTATATGAACTGGACTATACCCCCCTTGCAGGTGTCCTGCTCCACGGGCATGAGATTAAGCCCTCTCCCTGAGCCAGCACTATAAACACCAGTGTAATCCAAACACTGTTTATTAAATACAAGTAAATAAATAAATAAGTAGAAGTAAAGATAAAGTTAACTAAGGCTGTGTCCCCATGCTGGCCATCTGGCACACTTTGGGTGCTGTTTGGGCACACATGGGCCAGGCACGGGAGTGGGAACGCATTTCGGGCATCCCCATGAGATTCCTGGCAATGCGGGACAGGTACGGGTTGGGCACGGATGGTGGCATTCCCATGAGAACCGTGCCAAACCCTGGTACAGCGGAGCAGCACCACTTCCTCGCCACCCCCTCTCTCCTCATTGGCAGCCAGATTGTCATCAGCAAACCCCTGTGCTACATCCCCCCTCCCTTCGTGGCACGGACAGCCAGGACTGGGGTGGGAGGCACGCAAACAAGTTAAAATAAAGCTTCATTCATAAAAATAACTTTTTTAAAAATGTAAAATGCTGAAAGCCACTACGAGGTTTAGCGGCAGTAAGCACTTGAGGAATTATATACACCTCCGCTCTACTGGGGGCTGCAAGAACAGCCGTAAACTGAAAATCAAACCTTATTTATGATCGCCTTGCAGATCGGGGAAACGGGGGTTGCAAATGGAACAGAAATCAAGCCATTATGCAGCCTGCCTTGGAATTCTTGAAATGACGTTGGAATTACCTCCACAGAAGTGGGAGAAAATTTAAAAAGCAAGCCGTTCTCCAGCCTGCCTTTGTGATCGGCATTTTAAAAGTCAGTGCCCGCGACTGACGGCAAGCACACCACACCTCTCAATGACGTGAACACAAATTTCCTCCCCGTTAGCCCGCTAGTGTCCCCATGTGTGTTCCCAGCTCACTGAGCAATGCGTACCGGTCCCCCAAAGCATGCTGAGACTTGTTTTTCAAATATCAAATTTGGCACCTTTCTGGCATGGTTTGGGAGGGGTTGGCATGCTTTTCACAAACCAAATCCCAAACCCATGGGGATGGACAGCACCAATCCTATTCTCGGAACCGTACCAAAGTGCCATGGGGACAGGTGCTAAGAGTCTTAGTGTTGGTAGAAGGAACAAGTTTCTGTAAGCAGAACAAAGTCCAGCTCACACATAAAGATCTGCTGAAAGCAAAATAAATAAAGTACTCCTGCCTCCAGCTCCCTTTGACCTGAACTAAAATCCCTGATATTATTTGGTGTGAAGATCCTTCCAAAGATAAAGAAAATAAGCAGCAAATACAAACTGCCTTCCAGGCTTGCCTCACTCCCACTGAGCTATCAGCCTGCCCACGCATCCACTGTACTGCTGGCACATGCTCTGGTCTTCCTCAAACATAGAGGCTAGACTTCTATCCCCTGCCCCTCTTCATAAAGAGTGTGAGGCCTAGAAGCCCGAAGAATTCAGCTCTGAACCTTCCATGATCCCTCTCTCACTGCAACGGCAAGAACAGAGATGCTGCGAGCCCCGGACTGCTGGCTTTTATACCCTGTGATTCGATTGCTCTGATTGGTGCATTTTCGCCATCTTTTCACGCTGTTCCTCCCATCCTATCCATCAAGCTACAAAAAGCCAGGAAGCAAGCCCATGGCTTCAGCTTGTTTCTTGAAACTGTCACACTATAGGTGGTAGATGCTACCACTTCTAAGATGCTTTAAAACCAATTTTGTTCCCTGTTCCCTCCCACACCATTTTCCTTTTGTTTCTTGTCTCTTTAGATTGTAAGCCTGAGGGCAGGGACCTGTCTGAGATTAATATAATATTGTAACCCGCCCTGAGACTTTCGGGTATAGGGCAGGATAGAAATACAAACAAACAAACAAACAAACAAACAAACAAACAAACAATTTTTATGTTGTTGTTTTTAATGTGTCCGAACAGAACTGGAACAGATTACCACACAATCTATAAAGTAACCAGTGACCCATACTATTGTTGGTAAATTCTATGAATTACTATAAATTAGGTCCCTTCCAGACTAGTGGAAAAAATCTGTAGTTAGTAGAAAAATGGCAGCTTTCCTGGCTGCCATGCAATGACTCATTGTCTCCAATAATTTGACTGAATTCGTCATCATATATCACATCCGAATATTGGGTCTATTTGCGCTTATAATACGGGATGCAAATGGGATGCAAAAATGTAAATGTGATAAAAAAGGGATGCTAACGTATTCAAAAATCCATATTTTCAAATTTTGATTCGAATCAAATATTCAATTCAAATTTGAATGCAAAAAATGCATTCATGCCCATCCCTAATGTTAAACTGAATAACTGATTTAATCATTGCAGTTTGTTTATCTGCACTAGAAAACCTGAATGTCTAACCATTTCCACTCAGACATCTGACCACAGATGTATAATAGACATATCTTGTTACTTACCATGAGATTGCAAAAGACTGGAATACTTTGCACTATCTGAAACTTGATGTACAGCCACTGAAGAAGGCCTTGTGTCAAAACGTGCCTGGTTGATAAAACAACCCCTTTCAAGATAGTGACTCCAAGATTCAGGGACAAGTCTGTCCTCATGCCACATTGTCTCCAGGATATGTACCCACCACAACTATAAATTTCATTGACAACAACAGTTGAACTTCTATTATATTTTTATTTAAGAAATGTATATCCTGCCCTTCACCAAATGGTCCCATGGTGGTTACAATAAGAATGAAACAGCTTAGACAATGGAAACATTCACAAAATATGGCTGTCAAATGTTGAAGAAGTCCAAGCCCTGCAATTGTCCTTGCCTTCTTTTATGCCTTCTTTTTTTTCAAACCGATTTTAATATTATTTAATTGCAAAAACTGTTTCACCCATAGGGAAGAAGAATTAGAAATCAGAATATGAAGAAGCAAACATTGACTGCTATAGCTATATAGTGAATAGCTCCTCCCAAGTAAATGTGCTTTCAAGTACAGACTTAGGAAACTCCTCCAATAGATGTTTCAAGCTTCTCTGCAGGCAGCTGGCTACAGCAGACTACCAAAACAAACCCCTTCCCATGATCCAGGTCATATTCAGGTCAGCCACTCATAGATTATTACATCTCTTTTCAAAAGCAGGAAATGTTTGATATCTAGTTTCTCTGTCCACTACTACTGAAGGGGAAAAAATGGATTTTTTTTCCTTTTCCCAAATAACAAAAGAGTCTGATACTTCTGATTATTTAAAATATGATAGATAAGACTATGGGAATTTTTTTTGGAAGATATGTTTCAAAGTAACAAAGGTCCTGTATATACCTTGCTGAAATAATCCATCTTTTTAAGAAATAGGACTCAAAACACAACTCTGACCACACCCAATAGCTGATATTCCTTCCCCAGTTCATCCTCAGTTTGGGTCCCTATGCTCACACATTTCTGTTCCCATCTGTAAACTACTTTACAAGACTTTTAAAAATGTCCAACCCTCTCCACCTCTGAGGAGAGGAGATAAATGTTCTGTGTGATAACAGTGTGTAATCACAAACGTGGTGAAAAGGAAGGCAACTTCATGCAGCATCCATCCACTAGTACAGTTTAGCTCACTTTAGGCCTCTTCCTCAGTCACACCCAAAAAACAAAAACCGGATTAACACTCTATAACAGCTTGAAATTTCTAAAAAATCAGGACTCAGGAAAGTACAATTGAAGGGAGGAAAGTCCACAAATAAAACAGATAGGACTAAAGGTTATGAGCCATCGGATCTGAGGATGGATCAAAGGAAGATTAAAGTGAGGGTGTGACCATAGCCCAAGTCTGTACTGCCATATTCGTGGAGAAGTATGGATATTTCTTCATAAATTAACTTCTACACAGAGGGAAAGGTAAATATAAGACCCAAGAATCTTTTGTGGTACATACAACTGAACTTTCATCTAAATTCATCTTGAAGTCCATCATATACTGTAAGCAGACAACAAGAACTTTTTATCATGCAGATGGGTATTTATTTATTCATTTATTTAATTAGAGTTGTTTTCTACCCTTTACCCAAATGTCACAGGGTGGTTCACCACACAATAAAAATACAAAACTGTAACATATTTTTTTTTTTAAAAAATGACCCTCCCTCCTGATTTCAAGTATTTTGAAGACAATGGGGATCTTGGCCCTTTTTGCACTTAGCCTTATTCTGGAGTATATCTCAGAATAGGGACCTGCTATCAGCATGCTAGTGCAGACTATGGAAGGCCCCAAGTAAGACCTGCCATAGTCAGCAGTAGCTTGTGGCCAGCAGACCACTATCCTGAGATATATTCCAGAATAGACCTTTGCTTGATTAATGAGCAGATATTGTAGTGGCTGGTAAAAACTGGTCAGTTTAAGAACTATAGTGGGAATACATATAAGATAATGTGATTACTGGTGGTTACTAGTTCTGATAGTAATAACTATCAGAAGAGAGAAGGAAACTGGGTGGGTATCTCCCATCAAGCTCCCAGCATTGACCCCTTCCTCCCAACTGTCACCACACAAGCTATATCTTGCCTGTGGGGAGTTGAGGAAAAAAAGGAAATAAAAGTATTTTACCATTGCAAGGACACTGTTGCTGCCAGAATGTCCCGTCCCACAGCATTTTCCTTTTGTATCTTGTCTCTTTAGATTGTAAGCCTGAGGGCTGGGACCTGACTGAGATTAATACAATATTGTATCCCACCTTGAGACCTTCAGGTATAGGGCGGGATAGAAATACAGATAAACAAACAAACAAATAAGGCAATTACAGTTGTTATTGAAGGCAACATGCAGAGACATGACAAATAGCTGTGAGATTCCATCTGCACTGTTATTGTTCCCTTTTTCCTCATTGAGTCAGAACAAAGAATAATACCTTTTGTTACTTATTGTCAATAACTTTGTATCTAAACTTTGGGATACAGAAAGCCATGGAAGTAGCCCCAGAAGACTGCAATTTTCAGCACCTTTCAAAAGAGTGCTTGGCAGAGAGTTGGGAGCACATCATAAATAAACTATAATAATAATAATAATAATAATAATAATAATAATAATAATAATAATAATAATAATAATAATAATAATAATAATAATAATAATAATAATAATAATAATAATAATA
This sequence comes from Aspidoscelis tigris stejnegeri, assembly GCA_023333525.1. Classification (NCBI taxonomy): domain Eukaryota; kingdom Metazoa; phylum Chordata; class Lepidosauria; order Squamata; family Teiidae; genus Aspidoscelis; species Aspidoscelis tigris. The sequence goes on from JALMGA010000002.1 coordinate 32,041,711, forward strand.
ATAATAATAATAATAATAAGTTTCACGAGAGCAGTTGGGAACAATAAGAATGTTTTTTCTTGCTCTGCACGAAAAGCAACTGATGGCACTTTTTGCAGCATGATGGTGGATCAATATGTTCATGGACATGTTATCCCTATGTTTCACCAAGCTTTTCTATTTTCATGTCATATTCATCCATCCACAATCCTACAAGAACAACTCTAAACATATGTCCAACAGCATATTTACAATCAGGATCAGGTATGCACATGTAAATGATGGGTACTATTTCAGTTCTTGTTGTGCAAGTACACACACATGTGTGTCTTCTGATGTTCTTTAGCAGGAGTACACAGAACTGTGTAAACCATGTTTCAATTAGATCCCAAAATGTATCCTAAGGAAGTGTATTCTTGCACAAGTTATGCAAGTCAAAGCTGTAACAATAGAAAGGGACCACTCCAGAATACCAGATAGGTTACATCCACTCTGGGCTGGACTGTCTCCAGTTTGCATCTTGATATCAAGTTCCATATTCTAAGGTTTTATGTTTGATTCAACAAATGGAATGTTTGTCCTCCAGAGCTGATAGGATTATACTGATTTGTGGTACAATTAGAAAGATAGTCTGGACAGAGTTCAGGAGAGATAGGTTGCATTGAGAACTCCAGGAATTTCCTGGTTGTGTTCTGGAGCCTGAATCAAGTCCTATTTGTTCCAATGGTTGCTATATCTTCTTAGCTATGCATGTATACACCTTTTAATATAGTTTTTCTGAGATGTTTCATGACACCACCATACTTCTTCTGCACCTACAAATTCACTTATTAAATAAATTCAGATCCAACATTATTTTTGTTGTTGCTGTTGTTGCTAATGAATAGGATTATTTATAATTTTACATGCATGTGTTCAAACAGAATTAGCAGCAACTGACAAACCACAGTCTGTAAATACTCTGATGGATAAAAGCCCAGATGGTTAAAGTAATCAAATATTGCTAGAATGAAGTATTTATACTATTGCTTTAGCCTTTTAAAGATGCAAGGTCTCAAGCCTAAAAGGATTCTTATATTACGGTAATTTATTCAGAAGATGACAAATGAAGATTTGGTCAGTGAGACGAGCTCTGGACAAAAATATGAACTGTAGAAGAATTAGTTACATATGCAAAACATCTCAGTCAACCTTTGCCAAAAGCTACTGATAAGAGAACATCTGTAACTGAGTCAATCATAATGAATATTATTGACAGCAGCAACTCAAAGTAAGAATGGAAGTATGTTAGTGCAGACCCACCCCCTAGAGCAGAAAAAAGGAAATTCCATAAGAGAACATAAAAGGAGCCCTGCTGGATCAGGCCACAGCTCATTTTGTCCAGCATCCTGTCTCTCACAGCGGCCCACCGATTGCTCATGGGCAGCTTAAGCAGAGACAAGGACAAAACATCTCCTGCTCTTGAATCTCAGTAAATGGCCCTAGCGACATCCTGCCTGCCCCCTCACCCTGAAAAATGTTCTTAGGCATCCACTGTAGTAGTCATTGATACCTCTGTCATCTATAAATGTGTCTAAGCCTTCCTTAAAGCCATTCAGGCTGGTTGCTATTTGCCACCTCTTTGGCTGCATCTACAGACATAAAAAAGTTTTAAAGTGTTCGAGAAGTGCTAGTACGTGGACAGTAGATTTTCTAAACCACATTAAAAAATTTAGAAGTACATTTTGCCCTATATAGTGGATTAGAGGCACTAGGGCAGTGGTTCTCAACCTGGGGGTCGGGACCCCTTTGGGGGTCAAACTACCCTTTCAGAGGGGTCGCGACGAGTCTCCCACCACCCTTCCCTCCCACCTCCCAGCTGCTCTGCCCCCATGGTTGGGGGTCTCCACAACATGAGGAACTCCATTAAGGGGTCGCTGCATTAGGAAGGTTGAGAGCCACTGCACTAGGGTGATGATGCTACTATCTCTAAACCACTTTCAAGACACTTTGGTTTTTGCTGCACGCAGATAAAGGCTTTGTCATGCAAGGCTGCAGGCAAATTTTAATACCAAAGAAATGTCTTCCATTGTAGATTTCCCATCTTCTTGTTAAGCTGAGAATTCCTGATTTTGAGACTAGTTATTTGAATGAAGACTACTTGAGCTTGAGCACAGAGCCCTATTGTCAGTTAAGAGACTACCAGTTTTCAGTGACTGAAATCATCGAGACTGGAAGATCAAATGATATTATCTACAACTTCTTTCTTTCAATAATGACAACTTTTGTTTCTAATCCTTGCTAAACTTCATCTCTCAAAATGATCCATGATATAGCATTTTGAGCAATATGAAATGCACAGAGTGAGGGCAAGACCTTGTAATCATGCCTGCATCCAGGCTTGTTTATATTGTTCAGTGGAATGTGCAGTTGTGAGCGGGGTGTCACACACAATGGTCCATGGATCATTGTGGTGGCACATTATCCGATGGTTGCTGTGCACTTATAAATCTATAAAGAAGATTCAAATTTTCCCACCAGTCTCGGCAGAATGATGAGAAGAATGAGAGCAGGAAAGGCAGCTCAGTTCTGGTTGGCTGCTTCATCCCATGTGACCATGCATATCAACTCAGCTCTTGCAGATTCTGAGGAGGAAGCTACAGAGCTGCTTTTTAGTTGGGATGGCTGGCCGTTGCTGTGCAACAAGTAAGCTGCACTTCTTTCTTTAACTGCGGATTTATTCCACAAGTCTGGAGGCAGCCCATATATTTACTAGTCAGATAACACACACACACACACACACACTTTTTTTAAAGCTGAAATTCTTTAACTTTCCTCATAATCCCTATAGGGTTATCTAATCTGCTTCATATTTTCTTAAGTAAAATACAGTAAAATACAGAGCATGTATCTTTATAAGAATCTTGTGAAAGATTTTTCTTTTCTTTCTTTGGCATTCTTTGGCATTACTTTACACTTCCGTTAGAGAAAACAGAGGAATTTGTTCCTTCACAACCACAAAACACTCCTAGAACATCAAGGGATCATATTAGCTCAATTCAGAAAAGTTTTTTTGTTGTTTTTTTTTTTACAGGCATTTTCTTTCACTTACTGATTAGGTAGGGGAAGTTGTCATCATCTCAAACTGCCTGTCTGTACAAACACACACAGAGAGTCTTAAAAGTACAACATAAAAATCCACCTCCAATGTAGAAATCATTCAAACTGGCATCCCTGGAAATACTCCTACACTGGTTGATTTTGACATTTGTATTTACAAAGTTGTTTGGCTGTCAGAACTAATGAAAGTTCTCCTCACTATTTTAAACAATATTGAAAAAGAATGAGTTCTAAAACTGCTTTGGAATGACAATGTCTTTATCTGACAATGGGTAGATCAAAGCATGGTCACCACCCCTTTCTCCCTGCAATCTTTGGGCCTTTTTGTACTTAACTTCCACGAAACAGTTTTCTACGGAAGTTAAGCATAAGGACAGTAGCCGGCATTTGCACTGCGACCACCAGCCCTGCCCAAGCTTACCTGGAACTTACCCTGCAGTAGGGTAAGTGTGAATGATATTGTCTGGCAGTGTCCACCTCACTGCAGCAATGGCCGTGCATGCAAGGCCATTACTATGGTGATCAAGCAACACAACATGTCACCACCCGCCCTCCTACAACCTTCACAAGGAAGTAGGTGTAAAGGCTGCATCTGGGCCACTGGTGCTCCTAGTCTCACTGTGGAGCAGTTTTTACAACTCCTGATAGAGCTATCAAACATGGGGACAGCCATGCATGCTTGGAGCTGTTCTGAGATGGAAGTGGTATGCAGATGTTCCATGCTGGAGCATCCCTGTCCATCCACAAGGGGCAAATGCCATCCCAGAACTAAAGTTTTCCCCTTCCTTTCATGGCTGACTTTTTTCTTTCTTGTCTCCAGATATTTTCTTCTTCTTCTTCTTCTTGATCTTCTTTTTTTTAGTATTATCAGAGCTGATAAACTGTAAAACACTTGTGCTTTTAATTAACAGCAAGTAATGCATATATTTAAAATGACTTGAAACTTGCATGCTTTAGCCTGCTTATTGAAGGAGAGAAACATTGGCCATGGTCCCATCTTTACTTTAAACATTTTTCAACCCATCTTCAGATCTGATTGCTCACAGTCCAAATGGAGAATGGAAAGTCCAGAAATAAAATGGATAGGAATGAAAAGGCGTGAGAAGTCAGACCTGAAGATCGATGTAAGGAGATTTAAAATGAGGGTGTGACCATAGCCATTATTGACCTACCCAGAATGATCCTCTACATATATAGGGTTTCTGTATTCTTCAGCTTTGGTCCTCTAAATTTCCATGTTAAGTAAAATTTACATAATTTGCATATTCTTCCAATTTCTACTTTATACAAGCAAGTCTGGGAAGCAGTTCCAGATTTAAAACCATTAGAACTACATTCAGCAATAAAAACACAGTGCTTAAAATTAACAGTTGTATCTCCCTAGTAAGAAACAAAACAGAGATCAGAAAAGGAACAAAATAGGGCTTTCCCTATCTCCTTTAGTGTTAACATACAGTGGAGGTCTGGCACACCAGGATCTGCTGATCTTTCTGCAAAGTCAGATCTGCTTAATGGTCATGAAGATGCAATTGTAAGCTGTGGTCACACCTTCACTTTAACCCTTCTTAAGTCACACCTTTTCATTTCTATCTGTTTTATTTATGGACTTTCCACCCTCCATTGAATGGAAAGTCCACAAATAAAATGATAGAAATGAAAAGCGATGAGCAGTCAGACCTGAAGATGGACTAAAGAAGGGTTAAAATGAAGGTGTGACCACAGCCCTAGATGTAGATCCCTTATGTCTGTTTGAGTAAAGAGGCATCTTCAAGTTAGGAGTTTAGGGAGAAAAAAAATCCTTAAAAATAAGGTACATGTATATAACTTTTTGCATCGCCATTATACATAATTGTTCAGTTTACACAAACAATACACTTGAAGTCCTCTGATATAAACTGTAAAAAGTTAAATGTGACAAGGGGGAAAAATAGTTGGGCCTGTAGATCAGGGACTTGAAAACAAATTCTAAAGTCACTGACACTCAAAATTAATATGCATGCAGATATGTGTGGTAAATTACACTCCATCAAACAGCAGGAGTAAAGGTACTAAAAGTTTTTGTACACTGTCATTTTGCTAAACATGAGGGGGAGTTTGTGGGTAGAGACCCAGGCAGAAAGCTGTATTATATGAGTCTGTAATAAGTTTCAACCACAGCGAGAAACACAGATTATGCCCACTGAGAACAAGTATGAAGAGTGGGTCACAAAATGCCATATCACTGTTTTATTATTCCTGCACATGACAAATACAGTATATAAATAAAACAAAGAGTTCTATTGGAGGCACTAAGCTTAATTTTGAATACATTTTGTCAAAAACAATCTCCCATATTTCTACACTGTGACTGTAAGAACTGCAATCAAAAGAGACAGTGTAGTACAAATAGCTAAAGAATTTCTGGATTTTCTGAATTGGCCAGTTTAAATCCCCTAGCCTGCTTAAGCATGAAATTTTCGGTTTGTGCAGGGCCAGCCACTGTCTCTCAGGGCCTTTCTGCACTTGCTGGTGTTACTCACCATTGAGTGCACTAAAGGCCTCCTTTCTGGATGTTCATGAAGAATATAAGAGGCCTCACCCACCACTGATATACTCTGCCTGCACAGGAGAGGACATAATCCAGATCACAGGGAGCCTGATTTGGATAAACAGTAGTCCTTGACACAGAGCAAACGTTTCTTTGCTTGAGAGGAAGGATTCTGTAAATGCGGCAGTGATGTCACAAATGTAGGCTGCGTTCCAACACAAGATATAGTCTGGCTTGAATTTGGCTTGAGGCCTCCCTGTTCCGACAATTTGCAAGGGATCCTCAGTTTCTGCGGATTAAAGGTCCCAAACCATGGAGAAACCCTATTTGGATTATAATAGGACTCACTGTTGGATCCACAAATAATCCTCTTTATTTAGCAATGGAAACACAACCAGGTTTTGGGAGAAAGGAACCATGCTTTGGGAGCATTCTCTTCAGTTCCCCCTGAGCCAATGATAAGCACGATTGCCCCTCTCTTTCTCCAGCTGTCTGGAGGCAGGTGAGAGTTGTAACATTTGTAATAAGATCAGTGTAGCAGTTGTCTCTCCCTCCTTCCATTCATGCCTTTTGCCTGCATCCCCAGGATTTTGCGCTGCCGTGATCTTCTGAAGCAGCACAATTGTCAGCTCATAAGCCTCTGTTTTGCTTTCCTTTACTCTCTCACCCTCCACCTCACTCTCACCCCATCCCATTTGTGAATTAAAATGTTAATAAATATTAATCGATGGTGTCAGGAAGGTGAGAGACCAAGCGAAGGAGTAAAAGAGGAGTGCTCTGCTTTGCAAGGAAACACCCGCCCCGATAACGTCAGGGTATGACAGTGAGGATGGAAGAAGGAAGGGGTGAGGGTTTCTCCCCCGCATTATAAGCTAGAGATGGGAATGCAAAAAAAAAATAAAAATCCGGATTAAAACCCAGATTATAATGCCCAGTCAGAACTTGGCCACAGTGGTTCTTTTGTTTCAGTGGTCTTTAAAGGATTGAAGGAAACATCAGTAATATGCTTTGTGGCCCCTTCTCTGCAATTATGCTAACAAGTGTCAAGTTCAGAAGGGATTAGTCTTGATAGGCAGTGAAAGATTAGGGTTATTTCCACACTGGATGGTTGTCCTATGCTAGAAAAAGGAGTGCTGGAGTGGGATAAGAGACAAACCCTCTCTTAGTACACTCTAGTTGCACAGGATGGAGTATAGACTGGGTTAGCGCACCAGAAATGATGACCTATCCCATTTTACTAGTAGATCTAAGAAATAATTCTTAGATAATATACACAATTTCTATCAATTCATCATGTCTTTTACGTTCACTTCAAAAAAACCTGGGGCATTTCTGCACTCACCAAATTAGTCTGTCGTGTACTAGGGCTGGTAAACATCTGATAAAGGTGGACCATTTGGATTTGTCACAAGAAAAGCTTCCTAAAAGCATCCATTACTGGCCAGAAGTGTGAATGGTCCTCCCATTTACTAGCCTACACCACTGGATCCAAAGCTGGAAGTTTCACCTCCTCACTGCCACAACTGGGTGCCATCAGCTGTGTCATCATGTTATGTGACTTGATTAGAAGCTGTTGCAGAGGGGCATGCTTGAACACTGGGATAAGTCGAGGAGCATGACCAAACACGGCCACAATTTAATGCAGCTACCACCGTGACCATACCTGCATGGATGCCACCTCCTTCCCACACCGTCCACAAGGAACCAGAAGTAGAGTGAATGGTCTCATTGCTGGATGCTCCAGGTAAGCTTTTGGACATGGCAGGTAAGGGTTAGGTAGCTTGCGCAGCACAATTTCGTGCTCCACAGCTAGTAGATAGTTAGGCAACTTCTCAAGAGGCAGGAGGCATCTCTATGCTCTAAACACATCCTGCACATGCAGACACAAGTGCCTAGATGTCGCCTAATTATCAACTACAGGCTGAAGTGCAAATTGGCCCCAAGGTTTGATGGTGACTATCTCATTTCTCTTCCAAGACCAAATAAATAAATATACAACCCTGTCTTTTAAAATGCTTCTCTTCTGTTCTTTGTCCCCACCACCCATGCATATGTACTCCTTAGAAGAAAACTGGAGCAAGATTTTGTCAGCAGTGAGATCTACTGCCAGACCTTTGATGTTGCCAGCCTTGGAAGGCTGGTTTCTGCATGGTCCTTGGCTAGTGCCATTCAGCATGCTCCAGAGTAACAGGAAAACCCACCCAGTGTGAAAGAGGCCAATATTTCTTTCAAGGTAAGATGGTACAAGGAGATGCAGCATGGACACTGGAACAAGAGATGTTAGGACTACCTGAAGGCAACCACCCTGGTAGTAGCTATGCCAGAGAGATGCAAAAAAACCACAGAAAATGCTTCTTAAGTTTTTAATGGCGTCTTGTAATTATTTGATTACTAAGGAATAGGCATCATACAAATAGTCCCCTGACCACATAGGTTATTGCCTAATGTTTATCACTCAGCAAAGCAGCCATGACCGCTGGCTGAGTAAAAATCCCAGCCTAACACTCAGCCTGCGAGCAGGATGTGGCTATCTGCAGTCTCTGAAAGAGCAAAGCTCCATAAGGCAGAAAAAGACTGCAGAATAATGCCTCTGCCAGTTTCACTCCATGTACCATACGTACCATAAGTTACAGTAGAAGAAGAAAAAGAAGGTTTTCTAATGTCCTCTTAGTCACAATGGGCTATCCTTTTGTAATGCTCTGAAAAATAGCCCAAGAATGGTGATCAAGAGATATACAACAGAAACTGTATTCATTTTAATTAATCAACTTACCCAGAGAATATGTTATCCTTTGAAATAATTCTTAGATAATATACACTATTTTTATCAATTCATCATGTGTCTGGAACCGTTTTACTTTCATTTCAAAGAGCAAAATTTGATGATAGCTATCTCATTTCTCTTCCAAGACCCCCACCCCCAACCCTGTCTTTTAAAATGAGTTTATGCTTCTGTTCTGTTCTTCATCCCCACCACCCATGGATATGTACTCCTTAGAAGAGAACTGGAGCTAGATTTTGTTGTATTGGCTCTTGAAACTATCTTGCTATGTCCTGCTGATGATGAATTGATTGAATTTATCTTGAAATGCTAAATAAACTTTTGTCTACATTCAGAATGTATATTAAGTTACGTTCCATGAGAACAATGTGTAATAAAAATATTGGATCTTGGGAGCGTATATCTAATACAAATGCTATTAATGTACCTCCCAGAGATTGCTCAGAGGCAGAGGTGACCATAAGGGCAGAGGTAGATGGTTACAATCTGCCTGTGATCACATCTGTGTAAATACTAAAGTGGTGAGCCACTCAGAGGCAGAATTTTTTTAAAAAAATGAAACTACAAGAAAGAAAGAAAGAAAGAAAGAAAGAAAGAAGGAAAGAAAGAAAAGACCAATCTTTCCATCTGTAATTGGAGGAGGATGAGGACAAGGAAGAACAAGAGGGGAGGAAGAAGAAGAGGCAAGCAGCTTTTTGTCATTTTGGGGGTGCTCTTTTTTAACCTTCAGTTCAACAAAATAATAAAAGCCCACGAAAGAAGAACAGGATTTTAAAAAGGACATTGGAAAATGAATAAAAAGTTTAATTTGGCAGGATAGTTTGGGATGCTATCAATTCATTTTTAAGAATATTATCCTTTAAATATTAATGATGTTAGACCAGGAGACTCATAACTAGTGAGGTTTTATTATAGATATATATCCACTTGTTTTATCTATTACTGTTGTTGTTGATGATGATGCTGTTAAGGTTTCAAAAAACACAATGTTTGAACAATGACCGATTTGACCACATTGGAAAACAGATTAGAAACTTTAAATGTCCACAGCATTTGGAGCTATCCGGTGTTCACCCTCTGTTGGAGTATAGGGAATATCTTCAACAGTCTTCAATAGTCTGGTCCCCCTGGCTTATTAGACAAAATACATATGAATATATCTTATTTGATTTATAGGTTAAAGGATTTATGGGTTTTGTATCTGAAGTGTGTTGAAGTTGTGTACTGCTTTTTTATATGTTATTTAATCATTGATAAATGAAAAACAAACAAAAAGGAAAATTGATGGATGAATTGATTGCAGTCACAGACCAGAAGTGGGCTGATGATTGAGAAGACCACTGACTGAGAAGACCACTATTTTACCCCATTTCAGTCTAGCTTCAAATCCAGTTAGGGCACTGAAACTTCCTTGGTCACCCTTCTTGATGACCTTTTCCAGGAGAGAGATGGGGGAGTGCGACCCTGTTGATTCTTTTGGATCTCCCAGCGGTTCTCGGTACCATTGACCATGGTATCCTTCTGGAAAGGCTTCTGGAGTTTGGGAGTTGGAAGCAGTTCACTGCTTTGGTTCCACTCCTATCTCCATGGTTATCTCAGAAAGTGGTAGTGGGAGATTCTGGCTTGACATCCTGGGAACTCATGTTCCCTGGGGTTAATCCTATTTCCCATGCTCTTCAATATCTATATGAAGCCACTAGGAGAGGTCATCAGCAGGTGATGCCCAGCTCTATATCTCTAGTTGGATCAGGATAGGCAGTGAACTGCCTGAGAGCAGTAATGGGTTGGATGAGGTTCAATAAACTGAAGCTGAATCCAGACAAGACAGAGGTGTCACATGGTCTCAGGTCTGTGTAATTGGGAGGCACCCTTTCCTTGATAGGGTTGTAATGGCATGGAAGAGATAGGCACAAAATCTGAGGGTGCTCTTGGACTCTGTGCTGATGCCTGAAGCTCAGGTGGAGGCTGTGGCCAAAAGTACCTATTCCCAACTACTGCTGGTTCAACAGACCCCTTCTGGACAGAGATGACTTGGCCACATTCATGCTCTGGTAACTTCTAGAGTGGATTATTGTAATGTGTTGTACATGGAGCTACTCCTGAAGATGGTTCAGAAGCTACAGCTAATACAGAATGAAACTTCTAGACTGCTGAGTGGAACAACTGGTCATATGCACATCACTCTGGTCTTAAAAGAGCTGTACTGGCTGCCAATTCACTACCGAGCCCAGTTCAAGGTGCTAACTTTAACCTATAATACCCTAAATGACTTGGGCCCTAAAGGAATGCCGTCTTCCATACTGACCTTCCCAGCAAAAGGGGTGAGCACCATCTCAGTGATGGCCCCCAGACTATGGAATAGTCTTCCACTTGATGTGCATTTTTATGTGCTTAGGAGGACAGTAAAGATGCATCTCTTTGGCTAAATAGGAATATAGCTTTTTCTCCCCACTTTTCATACTCTTTTATTGTTTAATAAGTTTTATTTAGTTTTAAATGTTGTAACCCATCCTGCTTCCACTAAAGCCAGACCTAAACTGTACAAATAAATACAATCTTCATCAATTGCAAAACTGGTTATGCTTGTAGTACACACGCCGGAAGTCTGGTACAAATGAAATGATTACAGCAGCATGCTGAGGGAAAAGGGAGCCTTCCATTTGGACAGACTAACACCTTTTGGGAAGCATCTCCTTTTATTAGGGCTTGTAATAGGAAAAACTTACTTCCTCTGCCCAGGAACCACCTGTTGTTAATCACACATACTCTACGGCTGTGCCAAGCCAAGCCAACGCCCACCCCTCTTGCAACTGTTTTCAGCTGCACTATTTGGTCTTATCAGGAGTTACAAGATACATATGCTAGTGTGCATTTTTCATTATGTTATTCTTTTGGATGTGAAGGATGGTGGTCCAAAAAGATGTAAGCTGCCTCCAGACAATAATAGACAATGTAGGATCTAAAAAAAAGACCCTGTGACTGGCTCTCACTGCTCCTCACCAGGCACAAAGTGCTCACTTTTACTTCTGCCATTGTCTTGTTATAATCTCACTTGGCGCTACTGAAAGCCCATTTCCTTTTGCTGTTTTTCACAGGCATATTCGGAGACTGACCATCACATTGAAAACTTTTGTGCTTTCATTTGAAGAGGCTGCCCAGTCACCTCCAGAATGGATTTGCATCAGATTTGGAGGTGTGATTGGTGGCAGCAGGGATTGGAGAATTCAAAGCAAATTTGAATCCTAGCATGTTCAAAGTGGCTTCATACACACGGCTACGAATTTCCATCCCAGTCTCTTTGATGCGAATAACACCAAGTGAGGGTATAAGGAAAGGCACCAGCACACATAGAGATCAGGACAACTATTATGGAAAATACAGTGTCATTGCTTGGTTTTCTATAATAATCATATTACTTCACTAACCTAGAACTATACTGGGAATGCTGTGATTATGTCTAGCGCTCCCAATATATTCCCAGAAAAATTGCAGGTTTTAGCAGCACTCTTAAATAAACCAAAGATTATATACTTGTTCCTTTGTAAATTGAATTTATTTGTTTCTTTAATTAATATCTCATTAAAAGTTGCTGTGCAGTCATCCCTATATAGTATATAGACCTTAGCATGAATTTTTTTGCAGGATTACTTAAGGATCCCATAATACAACTTCTTCATAGACCCTTCTAAGCAATCCAGTGGGCACTTGGGCACAGGTTTGGTAGTCACAAAAGTTCTAGCAGAAACTGTTTTCTGTTAGCATTCTGGCTGTGGTCACACCTTTGCTTTAAGCCTTCTTATTGTTCACACCTTTTTCCTTCTGTTTATTTGTGGACTTTCAACCCTCCACAAATAAAATGGATAGAAATGAAAAGATGTAAGCAGTCAGAACTGAAAATGGACTGAAGAGCATTTAAAATGAAGGCTTCTGTGTGGAAGCACAAATAACTTTCTGTATACCGAAGAACTGGATAATCTCCAATCAGAGAAGTCTTATTTCTTTGATACCTTCATAATGCTTTTCTGTAGGGGAGTTGCTGCTTGAAAAGTAAATATCAGGAAGTAAATGGTTAGTGGTGCTTATTTGCCACATGATTTATTACAGGATTGCAAGCAGCAGATTTATTTGTTATTATGCGAGCAGTTTCTATGACTTTTAGCCAAGAGTTAATTATGCAAGCAACTTCAAGAAAGTAAATGGATACGTGGAGTGCTGTAAAAGTTATAATTGTTTGGCTCAACATTTAAATTTTCAAAGATCTTTACATGGGCAATGTCATATTAAGAAGCCAGAAATTAAAAATTAATCAACTCGATTTACGTAACTAAAAGCTGCTATCTAATGGGATATTTTTCCAATGAGGAGACAGCAGTAATTATGCTGGAGAAAAAATATTCATTCCTGTAGTTTGAACGATTATAGCAATTTCCACCAGGGGATTTCGCAGCTAGATTCTAGTTCTGGGCAACAGTGATTAATATAATGGTTATTAATGAGAAGTCATTTTTGTATGTCTAGGGGTGTTTAGGTGTCAGTGTTCTGAAAGCAATGTGTTTAGAATATTAATAATGAAAGATAACATTGGGCTAGTGACTAAATAACCATATTGATTCTTCCCCTCACTTTTAGTTTTCTTTTTCCTGTTTCCTCAATTGTGTGTGTGTGTGTGTGTGATGTGAAAGGTCAGTGAGACTTATAGAAACAATGGGGCCCTTCACAGCAGGATCTATCGTTCCCCTGTGCTGACATCTTTTTAACCATGTACAAAGTTCATTAAATGTGCAAAAGTAGTAGTGTTAAAAGGAAGAAAGTGATTGGGTCAGAGGTCACAAACCACAGCAAGCCGACAGCCTCTTGTGGATTACACGGCAGGAGCTAAGTAATGGTGAGAATTGCCTTTCAGGCTGCCCACTGGGCCTCAGCTGAATGAAGTCATAAGCAGCTAATGCCATTGGCTTAATTAAAATGAATATTGGCAGCTCCTTTGTTTGTCTTGCATCAAGCTAGATGCTAACAAAGTCTTGGGGAAAATTTTTTAAAAAAGAACAACGGCAAAAGCCAGTTGCCTAACAGTAGCAAATCTCATCCTAATTAACAAATTGCCATAAATTAATGTGTTACTGATTGGCTGAAAGACCAATATTTAACTAGATATGCTTGGTTGCTTAGTTTTCCACTATACTTCATTCACTCCTTAACTATGTTGCCTCAAGCTTGTTGCTTGAGGAGGTAACATCTAAACAACTTCTCCTCCTCCTTCTGAGGGGGAATCAAGATTCCTCAATTTCCCTAGGTGAGGCTACTGAATATTTGATCAGACATCTGTATAATCACCAGAAGCTGGTCTGGAGGCAACCTGGCGGTTTTTTAATTCCCTTGTTTGTTTTAATAAGATTTTAAAAACACAAGAGAATAATAATAATAATATGGTCTTCAAGGTTAACAACAACACCTTTGTCTAACTAAATTATTATTCTAATATTTGTGGAACTGATAAATAAAACTTTTAAAATCACCTTTGTGAAACCAGTAGTTTTAGTAGCACTTCTGTGAGGATTTGAGAACTGAAGGTCACTGGGTATCTTCAGACCGTGAAAGGAACTTACAGGATCATCTTTAGATCCACAGTCATCTCTTACTGCCCCTGCCGAATGGCAGAAAGCAATCTAGGCACAATCTGGGTGCTTGTGAACCTGGTGTTCTTGCAAAATATACAAATGCAAGCCAGTAGCCACCAATTCCCCACTTTCTTGTTCCCAGTCCTGCTAGCATTTGGATATTTTGCCAGAGAAACGATCCCACAAGCTGCCAGAAAACAAGATAAGTGGTTGTTTGGGGCCATACAGTTTTTATAATGTATTTTTATTATAATGTTTTGTTTATTACTTTGCATTGTATATTTTTCTATTTGCTGTAAACCACCTTGGACAAATATTCTTTTGGAAAGGTGGTATACAAATAAAATGGAAATGAAAAATGAAATGAATAGTCACACCTTGCTGAATTAGTCCATTTTACTAAGAAGCCAGACTCAAAACCCACTAACTCTGATCACACTCAATACCTGAGAATCCTTCCCCAGTTCATCCTCAGTTGCGTCGCTATGCTCACACCTTTCTGTTCCTTTCATGAGGCTCCCTTAGGAGACTTTCTTAGATCTCCACCCCTCTGCACCATCACAACAACCCCTGTGCTCTGATAGGATAAAAGCTCTGTAACTCAACACCGTGTAATCACTCATTGGGTGAAAGGGAAGGCAAATTCATGCAGTATCCACCTTCTGTAGTACAGTTCAGTCCTCTTTAGTTCCCTTTCCCAATCACACACAAAAAATGAAAATGGATTAAACTCTACAGCTAGAGACCTGTAAAAATCAGGACTCAAGAAAGTATGATTGAAGGGAGGAAAGTCCACAAATAGATAGGACTAAAATGGTGAGAGTGGTGGGGTCTGAAGATGGAATGAAGAAAGTTTAAAGTGAAGATGTGGCCATGACCCTGGTATCAATACTATGAGACATTTGGTATTAGTATTCTGCAGCTATATTGGGATAACCACAGAATCTGATGTTTTTACCTGCATCTAGAGACACTCACACTCTATGAAAACAAGAGTTTGTTTTTTTTAATTGACATCCCCTCCTCTTCAGAGAAAGGAATACAGACAAAAAAGTGTTGGTATTCACTCAAATTGTGCTAATGCTAATTGCATTCTAGATGTGACTAATTTTCTTGTGCTATTCACCTCAAAACAGCAATTTTTATAAAAGGAAGGGGGCAGGGAAACCTCTTGAGTTTTCATTGCTGGAATGCAAAGGTTTGATGTGACATCTCCAGGTAGCAATCTATGTCTGATTGCACAGAATTTTATGTGATCCATCTTTGATTTTGAAATGAGCTTTGAGTTGATGCAGCACTGCAGACATACAGATACACTTCAAAGGTGACTTTATTCTTCTGTTTCCCATTTTGACACACCAAGTGTCTTTTCAGCTTTGTTTTGCTGAAGCCCACAGGAATACATACAGCATTACCTGCCATTGTTTTAAATTACTCTGCATTTTTGTAGCTGCACAGACAAACTTTATGTTCTGAGAACAATGTGTTAATTAATCAACAGTTACTCATTCCAACTTGATTAAATAGATGGAATAGAGGAGCTGGCTGAAAGGGGAAGACAGCTCAGCCATGACACAGGGATCCCAGAAGGCTATTTGTACAACCACTGCCATGGTTGGTTCAAAGAGCACCTGCACTACATAGAGAAGCTGACTCCCCCCCCCCTCCTCCATGTTCTAACCAGCATACCACATGAGTGCAGGCAACCCCTCCATTCTACTCACAGAAGCTAAATAAAACCCCTGCAATCTGAATCAACAGAACAGGTTGCCATCAAAGTGGGAAATTCTCTCCTGAGAACAATACACCCTGTCATCCATTTTAAGGTAGCAGCAGGGGCTTAATGGATTTTTGGGATGGGGGCGTTTAGACTTCATGTTGATAGGTAGGCGTGGCCATGGACTATGCTACTTACAGATGTCGCAGCAACATCCAAACCAAACTCTGAGTGGTGTTAACTAGCAGATAAGGAGTGTCTGAGCAGGGAAGGTCAGATGTGTGTACTACTTTCGACCCTTGCAAACTGTTTTCTGGTTCCTAAGAGTTAGAAAAAATGGGTTACTCTTTGCAAAGATCCAAATGTATCACCACCTTCCTACTTCTGTTTTGTTGGTTCTGTTGACTGTGACTTTGGGGCTTTTCACACTTAACTTCAGTTGGGGAAGCCAGGCCCCAACAGTGCAGACAGTCCATCTTGGAACTTCTGCATCACCATAGCAACAGCCAAAATTTCTGGCCCATGTTGGGCAGTTACTATGGTGATTGTGGTGTGGAATATGACTGCACAGCTGCATCTGCACCACATTGCTCACATGCAACACTTGCACAAGGAAGTGGTGCAAACAGTACATCTGGGGGGGGGGAATAAACGTGCCCAGGCTATTCCTGCCTAGTGCTCCACCTGCCTCTGCTTGTGCCACCACCATTTTAATGAGCATGTCAAAACATCTCAAAAGTCTTTCTGCTTTCTTTCATGGTGGTGGTGGTGGTGACCTTATTCTCCAATGGATGCAGTTCTATGTGGCTCATCACCCCTTCCCTACCACATCTAAGATAAAGAGTTGGAGGCAGCAGCAAGGCTTAGTGAATGTGAATAGATGGTTGTAGTCAAAGCACCCTCTTCACTAGCAACATCAGGTCATCTTTTAGTAAAATTTGGTCTTAAAATGGCACTTTGCTCATGCAATGGCATGGTACCTATAAAGATGTTCCTTCCCTGGAGACATATGTAATCTGGAATCTGCTGGATTCCTGATAAGAAGCTGGAGCAATAGCCCTGTCAGGCTTTTAGGGAACAATGGAATACTGAGATATAACAGACTATATGCCTTTTCCTGTGCTATGCCTCAAAACTACCCCTTTGTTTTTGTTTTGAGACACATTGGGTGATGAAACAAGCTAATAGACAGCTAAGGGCATTGCTTGCCATAAGATTGACCAAATACATGTGAAAGCACATATTTGTGTCTATTGCAAGCCAGTGAAGACTGGAAAAATACTTGTTTTGCAGCTTCTATTGCATACTTAAGTAGCCACCCAGCAGAGCTTTTCTGAGTAGTAAAAGTCCTGTTGTCATCTATGTCAGAAAATCTGGTATAGGAGCCCTCAGAAGCCTGCTGGAATAAATTTGCAAAGGACTTTGAAGATAAAATCACTTGTCCTCTTGCCAATTTGAATATCAGCTTTGATCAAGGATCTAGTGAGGCATCCAGTCAGCTGGTTTGTCTGCTACAATGGAATATCTTTCAGTAGGTGAGGCCCGAGCATTTGGAGAAGACACTTGTACCTGTCCAGCCTACAGCATGCTCTCTGGAACTTTGCTACATTAGACCCAGGAATAGTTAGCATATGATTATAGGAGGGAATGTAACTGAAAGCTTTGCAAGTGATAGTGATTCTTCCATTCTTGAAGAAGCCACACTCTTTCCGATCTATACATGTTTAACTGAAGCTACACTCTTTCCCCTTTGTACATATCTAATTGATTCCTTCCTGAAGCTACATTCTTTCCCCTTTGTAGAAGAAGAAAAGTTGGCTTTTCTACCCCGCTTTTCTCCTCCATTTAAGGGGACTCAAAGCTGCTGACAAAGCTTTCTGTTCTTCTTCCCACAACAGACACCCTGTGAGGTAGGTGGAGCTGTGAGAGTTCAGAACAGAGCTGTGACTCACCGGGTGAATTCCCATTACAAGCTTAAAACAGTTTCAAAACGGTTTCGATCCTCGTAGTCCCCAAGTCAGCTTGGCTTAACACACTTTCCGCGTGTTAAATTGCCCCAAAGCGTTGTAAATGTTAACACTCATTTCAACAGGTCTCGCTTCGGTTCGTGCATTTGAAACGTTTTACATTTCTCACTGTGGGAACGGTACTGTTTTAAGGGATGAGAATGCATGTTTAGGGTTTCCCTCCCCCAATAGCTTGCTTCCAAAGACAGTGATTCTACTGTAAAAATCCACCCCTTACAGCAGCCTCTGCACTGTAGCAATCTACCCACTTCACACCTGATAACAATGTTGCAATTTTGCGCAATTCTGGAAGTTCTGACCTTTAGAAAGGGAAAAGAAAGGAAAGCAGCTGCAGGTTCTGGGAGATGTGTGAATGTTTTTAAGGCTGTGGCAGTGAGCGGGCAAAGGGGGCTTGAGCTGCTGCTGCTGTGTGTGCCCTGGACAATGGGGAGAGGAGGGGAAAGAATCGCTGCCTGCCCGGTGCCGTTTTTCCTCCGTCTAGGCAAGCATCAGCCACCCAGCCACCCAACTAGGCTCCATGAAGGGGTCCGTTATGGGTGGCGCGTTCATGCCAGGAGGAAGAGGGCAAGGCAGCCCCGAAAAGCGGCTTTTAGAAAGTAGCCACTTGAGTCACCCCTTGAGTGACATACCCCATGTACAATCCTCAGAATCCGGATCGAACACAGTTAAGTTGAAAGTAATGGGATCAGGCAAATTCGCATTTGCATCCGGTTCTATTATTTCTGTTTAGGGAAACCATATTAAGCTTGTAATGGGAATGCAGCCACCCAGGTTCACGCAGCTGTCTTTGTGGAGGAGTGCGGAATCGAACCCAGTATTCCCAGATAAGAGTCCGGCTCCTTAACCACTCAACCAAACTGGCTCACATATCTAACTGGCTCCTGAAAATTGAACTTACAATAAAAAATTGTATAATGAAAACAGTTATTCAATTAATTTAATAAGAAAATTTATAACACAATAAAATAAAATAATAATCAATAACATTATGCCTAAAATAAAAACAATAATAGTTAATGATATAAAGATTAAAGGTTTAGGTTTATATGAACTCAATCAGATCTAGGCCCTTTCTGCACTTGACCTTATTTTTGCTGTCAGATTCCCTATTAGCATGTGGATAACAGACCCCATCTCAAGATATATTCAATAATAATGCTAAATGCAGAAAGGGCCCTAGTAAAAGAAGGGAAGGAATCCCCTTACTCAGAAATTTTAATTTATGCAATATACAAAAAATCCATATAATGGGAGTATGGATAAAGGGGGGGGGGGGTTAGTGCATTTCCTAATTGCCATCTCAGATATCCCATTTGATAGTAATGGTCTGAAGTGGATAGTGGGTGAAGACATTCTTGGATAAAATTAGTTGTCTTGATTCATTTTATTCCAGGTTGAAACTTAGTTTGGAAATGGAAGCCAAGTCTTCAGTTATACAGCAGACACCCTTCTCTGTTAATTCATCGCCGTGCCAACATGTCTAAGGACAAGCACTAACACACCCAGAGCCAGGAGCAGGTGTTCTAGAGGCACTAGACCCAGTGGGCAGGTCCAGGTATACCCCAGCAAGGGCATGCGCACTGTGCAGAGCTGTTTTCCTTCCAGAAATAGTTCCGCATGTGCCAGTCTGTCCCCCAGCTATATAGGTGTGAAGCACTTTTTAGTGCTCCACATCTATGCTAGCCATCAGCTAGCACATGTTGGCATGTGCCCATTCCTACCTCTTCTGGGCAATGGGTGCATGGGTCAGAGCAGCACAGTCACAGTTGTGCACCAGTGCCGTGGCAACACAATTCTGCTAGTATAGGTTTGATCACACTTAACTAGCAGGTAGAGAACTGCTGGGTAAATTTGGGACAAATCAGGCACCCCAAAGTGCAGATGCCCAATACATCCCAAAGGTTTATTGGCCATCATGCCTCAGAAAGGTGTGAAAAGGCCCTCAGTATGCAAGGAATTATTCTGAAGTCACTACCTCGCACATTGATCCCATCACTCATTTTGGCATGTTCAGTGTATATACGGATAAAATACTGAAATAGCTGACTACACCTGTACACTAGGGCAACAGGTGAGACACTGGCAATTCTTAATGCCCCTTGGCCAGGGGCAGCAAAAAGTTCTGGTCACATTGGTCAGGGCATAGTAACAAAATATTCTCTCCAGTTGGCTTACTGTGATAAGTGAAACCATGATCAGAATCAGATTTGGTCATCCTGATGGAGGACAGAAACACTCTGTTGATCCTTTTTTATTTCTTATCAATCTTTTGTAATGGACACCATTCTGTTATTCTGGATTATCAGCATGAGATATATATGGTGAACAATAAACCTTTTCTCACTTCACTTCAGTGGGATTATATCTTTGAATGGGAGGTTGTTGTTCAAAATTATGCTGAGGGCAGAAAGAACCTTAAAAACTGAGTTTATAAGTTATTTTTGCTGTGGAAAAACTGTGAGCCAGTTTGGTCTAGTGGTTAAAGAGCTGAACACTTATCTGGGAGCACCGGGTTTGATTCTGCCCTCCTCCATGAAGCCAGCTGGGTGACCTTGAGCTCCTCTCAACTCTTTTCTGAGCTCTCACAGCAACACCTACCTCACAGGATGTTCTGTAAGGGGGAGAAGAATAGAAAGCGTTGCCAGCCACTTTGAGTCCCCTTAAAATGGGTGAGAAAAGTAGGGTAGAATAGCCAACTCTCCTCCTCCTCCTCTCATTAGGGGAACTTGTTGCTTATTTATTTATCTTTAAAGATACACTGATCTTTTCATTTGCTCACCAGCCCAAATTTTACATTTTAGATGCTAAACCTGTCTTTATGTTAATATGGAATCAAAACATGGAAGAAATGGACAGAAACCACAAATACTTTGCGCTTCCTATTTTCTACATTTCCTTACCATCCATCAAATGTGATGAATACAGCTGTCTGGGCATGAGTCTGAGCTCCTACTGAGAATGCTGTTCTGCAGAGACTTTCCATGTGCCTTAGTGTATATAAAATTAAATTATTTACAGTAAGAAATTAATAACACAAAATGACAAAATGGAATGATCAATCAAGGAGTAAAAGGAGGGCAACAATAAGCAGGGCATAATCTGCACGAAGGGTGGACCTTGCTGCTCCAGCTCTTAAGGTGGCCAGAGTGCTGTTCACGTACATGGTGTCACTCACTGTCATGCAAACTTCATAGCCAGGAAAAGTTTCCCTGACTGTGAAGTTTCCAGTCAGAACTGTCTACTCAAACACAAGAAATGGCCCCAGATGTGTCTGAGTAAGCATGTCATTTTGTGAGCTTTGAAGAAAGTAAATGTGTATGTTAACACATTGTGATAGAAGTGGGGCTGAAGAGTGCATGAAAACAGAGATGTGCCAAACCAGTCCAAATACAAAATGATTAAACTCAAACCAGGAATCTTAAATCAGTTTGAATTTCCACTGAACCAGGAGGTTCCAGTAGAACCAGCTGAACACCCCAGTTCAAACTGAACAGATTTGTGTTAGATATAGGGATCAGTCATACATGGTCTTTATTGATTAATGAGCTCATCACAGTGCAACAGTATAGGATGCAATTCCTGAAACAGAAAGCTCAATTTATTGAGAAATGGGCACCTTTTATCATTCAGGCACAAATCGATCCCAGACATCGACCATCTTCCTCTTTCTCAGTACCTTTTTTGAAACAAAATATTGATGCTTTTTCCAGATTTCCCATTCTAGACTGTACTGGATAAATCTTGGTGGTTGAACTGTATGGTGTATGCGACCCTCAGAAGTGTATATTTGGTTTATGTTATGGGTTTTTGATGTTTGTTGTTATATATTAAAAATAATTTTTTAAAAAAGATATCTGCACGAGTATTCTAAGACACTTGAAATTCAATCAAATTCATCTGAATTTCGACATTTGAATTCGAATCAAATGTCCATGAATTCAAATTTAAACATTTGAATGAATTTTGAATTTTTGAATCTATTTACTTGAATTATTCAGACATTTGTATGTGTAGGGGTTCGTACATGATGCCTACTTGCACTACACATCTTTCCTGCATTTGTATGCATTTGTATGGATCAGTATGAAAACAGGTTGCATACGGGATAAATACAGGATGCATATGGATGTGTACAGATGTGTATGGGATGCATAACGATGCGTACAGGTGCATACGAATGTTGTCAACATTCATAAGTGCAAATTTGAATTGAAAATTCAAACAAATAGATTCAAATTTGCTTAATTTGAATCAAATTTGGGTAGATTTGAATTTTAAAGATTCAAATCGAATTTAATTTTTGGATATGCAATTCAAATCAAATCAAATCCTGAAAATTGTGTTTGTGCACACCCCTAGTTAGATGTTATGTTTGTCCTTTAAGGACTTTAAAAAGAAGAAAAAAGAAAAAGAAAATAAAAGGTTTTTTTTTGTTCAAACATTTTTTTTATGTACAGTTGGAACTGTTCAAAAAGATTCAAATTTGATTCAAACCAAACAGCTGTTTTCCTGTTTGTGTTCATGTCAGCCCCCTCCCTTGCCAAGGCCTTGAACTATGAGTGTGATAATGATGTCCAGGGAATGGCTATGACCAAGATGGCAGCAATGGGAAAGTTGAGTCTAACAGAAATGCAAGCAGGTAAGGCCTTGCTTGGGTGAGAACTGAGGATAGGCATGCAGTGGCCCCTACAACTAGCTACTTTGCCAGTGGCTTACTTTATTAGCACAGAACAGTAAGTGAAAGGAAATATGTGAGAGAAGGGCAACACTGTCAGACTAATAGATTGGGAATAGAGAGACCTATAGGTTGGTCCACCTCAGCCAAGGTCTCAGACTGGTCAGTAGTGTGGGGGGGTGATGGGTGTTTGTGTGTTTGTGTGAAGAATTTGTTTTGCATTGCATGTCTTAGTAACTGGAGTCCACTATAGGGGACTTCTCCCTCCCTCGCCTTTTCTGTGTGTGCAACTGGGGCTCTCTTGCCTTTTTGTATTAGCCCTAGCCTGTCAGTGCCTCTAATGTTACTTGTGGTTTTTGATGTGGTCAGGATTATGTGTGAGGGATGTCAGGGTATTATCCAAAGGAACACTAGTAAAGTCTTCTTTTCTCCCTCTCTCTCCCTGCCTCCCTTTTCCTTTCCTTGAGTTTATTTCTTAGTATTATAATTTCCACTTTATTCAAAGCTTTTCTTGTTTTTGTTTTCAACTTTTTTGGTAGCTTTCCCCCCTTTTTCATGCTTTATTTTTGTTTACATTTTCTCTGGGAAGTCTTTTTTTTTCTGGATGCCCTTGGTAGTGCAGCATGGAGTCACCATGGTCTGGTCACTCAGTACCCAAAGGGTTGTTCAGGAAAGCCCAGCAGGCACTTTGTGGTGATGAGATGTCACCACATTGCCAGCCATAGAGAACATATTTTCACCCTGCACAGAGGTCAGTGCAGTGGACAGGTGCTTCCAGGTAACAGCTTCCAAATCTGTCCAGATTTGGCAGTGCTTGTTCCCAAACTCAGATGGCATTGTGTCCTTGCCTCTCACAGCCCCTCTAGATACTGCAGAATGGTAAAACCTATTGAAGAAAGTTGACTAACACTGGTTCATTGAAAAGTCTCTAAGCGAAAAACCTCACAAAGTTCAATTCAGATATTGCTGTCTGGTGACACACCTTGTGAGTATACTCTGAATCTGCATTACTAGGCCTGTACTATTAATTACAGGGAAACTCATGCTGCTGCAAGTAAGGGGTACACTGCAAACAGGCCCTCCACTCTCTGACACCTTTCCACCTGAACTCTCCTAGATACTTGGGCCAAAGTGCCCCTCTCCACAGAGGCAGCTCATCCATGGAAATAGTTGCTGCCTTCATTCATGGATCCAGAAGACTTGCCAAAACAGACAGAGATATCTTTCTTACAGGCTTCATCAGCTTTCTCTCAACTCTAGACCACAGCTAGCTAGCTAAGACCTGGCCAGCCTAGGTGATTAGTTGGGCATAAAACCCATGAAGGCATTTCTGCAAGACAACTGTGCTTGGCCACACCACACTGAGCATCTCTACCTTGGTACTCAGTTTCCTCATTAGCTGATCAAAGAATCCAAGTGGCAGCATCCACGATGGTACACCAGTCCTCAGGGGAGAGACTGCACATCACCACATTATGTGTCATAGAGAGTGTGGAGCAGGTTCTTGCTCAAGCAGATGGTTGAGCAAGATATAGAGGTGGGGTTCTATCACATGGAAACCTCTGTGGGGATCAGATATTCTTGCACGTGCTTCTCCTCCTGGGTCTGATGGAGCAGCATCCATGCTGAAGAAATGGGCCCTCATAATAGGTCCACAGTGCTTACCATAGAAGCAGCAGAAGGACTGTCAGCAACCTCATCCCTGGACCCTGGCCCAGAGAGTCCAAGGTGGAAAAAGGAAACCATAGAAGTAATGCTCAAAACCACTACCTGGCTGCCTGCTTTAACTATATTTTCATTGTCAATGATCAAGAAGCCATGGATAAGGGATCCCAGCTCAGTCAACCCCTCACCTAATGGCCCATGGCTTCTGACAGGTGTTTAGCAGTATAGGTGGTGTCAAATTTCTCTGTGTGCAGCAGGTCCTAAAGGTGCATCACTGCTGAAGAAGTAGCTGAAGAACCAACACCAGCACTGGCTGAAACAGCACTCTCTCTCTTCTCCTGGCACCAGTGTACAGTGCGTGAGAGAAAAGAGTCATGCAATCCACTGCCACAGGTCCACAGATTTTCAATGAAATGCATGACTGAATGGGACAGGGACACGGACAGGGAGGGACAGCCCCCCTTCCAGCATTGTATAGGGAGGACATCAAGCCCCTGCTGGTGCTGCTTTGGTGAGGCTTTGGAAAGTGTGGTGTGTAAACCTAACATCATACTAGTACTCTAGAAGTTGTTACTGAAGCATTAATGGTTTTGTATAACCCATATTGGCATTAGGCTTTTGAATTTGATATAAGCTTATCTCAGAAAGCAGAATACAGTAGCACTAATCAGATAGAAATTTTAATAGCAGCCAAAATGTTTAATGATTGTTTTGTATCATTTCAAGAATGAGTGGATGCTTGTGTGTTATTTGTGTTACTTGTCAAGGTTCAGCAAAAGCCCAACAAATCCATCAAATTAAAATAGCCTGAATAGTGGGGGAAGATTTGAATGAACTCTCTTCCTAAGTGCTCAGATATTGTACACATGTTTTGAAAGACAGCAAAAGAGATGAACCACATACCACCAAGACAGAAGGTACTTGAGCAGTAATGGGGAGAACTAGGGAAAAGAGCGGGTGAAAGAGTCAATAGTTAAGACCCCAATAGGTTAAAATAGACTGGACTTTGAAGTTAAAGCAGTGAAAAATGAAATAATTATGAGCTTTAAATATATGCTGTATTTCAATAAACCTTTGCCTATTTGCAGATTTCAAAGGCAATTTAATCCTTACAAAATCCATATTTCCCTCAATAGTTCCAGCATAGCTGGAAACAGAAGTTACATACAAATGGTCCCACAGAAAGGCTGTGACCTGTATGGTATTTAGAAGTCCACGGGAGCATATAGGAATGAACACAGCAGTTGTTCCTTCATACTCTGTTATTACAGAGAGAACTGGGGTCAAATTGCATGAATGATAAATGGAAGGTGCTCAAAATGAGTTAGTTCTCTTTTTGAACGTTATACATTGACCTTGGCAGTTCTGACAATTACATCCATCATTACTAAGAATCCATTCCAACAAACCCGTCTGTTCTCTAATATGGCCAAATAAACAGGATTTGTGAATATAAGTATCAAAGATTGATCTTCTCTGCAAATACACTGATTAACAGCTGGGTCTTGGGTCCAGGATTTTCTTCCTATAAATTATGTGGGGACCATAATTCACCATGGCACACCTGTAGACAGGAGTGCTGGAGTTCTTTAATCTTCACCTAAAACTGCTCCACTAAGACCAATAGCTGACTGCTCACTATGATAAGAAACAGACTATTAAAAGATGCAATGCAATACATTAAAACAGCCAAAGTGATATTTCATGGTATTTTGTGTTTTACTGATTGGAAAAGAGGGTGTTTGGCCAGCTGGCTTGAATAACACTGTTTTCTTCTAAGTGTAAAAATTCTTAAGAGAAAGGCCCAAAGTAAGGGAACTGGAAACATGATACATTTCCATTATGTTATTGACATCATGCACAAAGAAAAATTGAACCATATCAACTTTGGCGCAGGTGTTAACAATTGATTCTCATAATACCTTTGAGGAACTGTTTTTGTGAGCTTTGTATTTTTTTGGGCTGAATGTATATTGACTGATGCAATAACAGATTATTTGTGAGGCACCAGAAATGACCTCAAAATTTGGCTATTTATAACTCATCCATAATAGTGTGTTGTGGCATACAGTGTAGGTTGTCACTCACATAGTTGCCATCTGTCTACATGGGTGACAGTGCCTCAGACATTGTTCCCACTCTGGAGGAAGGACACACACAACAGTGCTTGCCAGCCCTTGGAAGCACACTGGGTCTCTGGGGCCACCACTGTGATCAGGGGAATGAGCTGCTTCAGAGGGGGAAATCCTGCTCCAAAGTTAAAGTCCCCTGTTAAAATGCCCTTCAAGAAATCTTCCATAAATGTCAGGGTAGGAATAGGGAGTTGTTTAAAACTTCTACCTGGGTGCTTTTCTCCATGAACCCAAACAAGTCCTTCATGGATGTTTGAACACAGCCTACATCTTCAGAAGCACTTTTTCAATGAATATCTATTGTTGTAACCATATCCTTGGTCTCAGGGCTTTGACACAAAATGATGAGTGCTGGAAATATTTATTCTGCTTTTGTTTGCTTGTACAGCAATGTTTGATTGTGACGCAGGAAATTATAATAAAATGTGGGGAACATCAGGGTGGTTCCATCTCCTCACCCATTGCTTTGAAGAAGAACCCATTGCATTGATTCTGCTGGCAATCACTGTGGGTCAAGAAAGCCGATTTTCTCTGAAATCCTAATCTCAGTTTCCTCCAAGTAAGCATCATTTGCTCAATGGGACTTAGTTCTAAGCAGACATGATTCGAACTGCATGCTTTTTGCTCTGCTTTTCAGCCAAAAAAGCCCCCAGAGAGGCTTATATATAATCAATTGAAGCAAGGTTCTGAGGCTTACAATCTAAGGCAGAGGTGGGTAGGAGGTAGATAGGGATCTACTGGTAAATTTCTGAGTAATTTGCAATAGATCAGCAAGAATTTTGACTTCCAACTGTTTAACAATTGCAGCAATAAAAGGGCTTCTCCCTACTTCAGAATTAGGCTGCTGAGATGAAGAAAGCTCATATTGGGAGAAACCAGGAGAGGATTTTTGTGTGTGACAAGAGCTCAGCTCTTCTACTGCAAATAAATGTCTAGTGTGTGCTATACTGTGCCTTAATTCTGAAAGCATGCTTCTTGTTCAGCACTCCTTTGCAGATGGATCTGGTTGGCAGAACGTAGATGTCTAGGAGGAAGACAAAGTAGAACTCAGAAATTTGAAATCTATCAGTGTCCTATAATTCTCAGCATAAAAGGGGGGATGGGGAGGAAAAGAGGAAAATAAACCTTCAGCTGTAGTTTCTTGAAGCTAAATGCTAATATTTGTAATCACTTTACAAAATGGAACTAGGCCTCCAGATGCACTAAAAATGTCAACAGCATGCCAGTATCATGGTGAGACTGGCAGACAGCTTCAACATCATGTCAGGCAGCTGCCAGTCTATCTTTATTGTGCCAGCAACAAAGCTTTTTCAGCATCATGCTTAAATAAATTAATGGGCACTCCCTACACATGTGAAAAATCATAATAAAAGAGAACGGGTGTGCCAACCTTCCAGAAGTTGATTTTGGTGCAAGGTTGAGTTCTCCCTTCTGTATCTGATGGTCCAAAATTTTGCTGAAATGCCACGAACCTGCAAAGATCCAGCATCACCATATTCAGTCTTGTAAGGCCTTGGTTCATGAAATAGAAGAGAACAGTGAACCTGATCCTTTATAATTCTTCTCCCACCACAACCTCCCTTTCTGATTCTCTTTTCCTTTCAGAATAATTTTAGGAATTCAGTGAGGTTAACAAAAGAAAAAAAACATCCTAGGTAGCAAAGAAACTTTGAATATCCAGGGTCTTTCATTGCCACCAGCCTGTACTGGTTGCCATCTCTTTGAAGTAGATAGAACCAAAGTACATGAATAGTCTAATTGCTCATTGCCATCTCATAAGAACCACACACAGATTCTGGGCCTGTTTGCACTTACCTTAAGCACAAGCGCTGGAAACTCCAGGGAAGGTCCATCTACACTTTGTGTCATAGCTGCCATCCTGGAGTATCTGGGATCTCCCTCCTGCTGTCCCAATTTTCTGTAGCTGTGAGAAAGTAAAGACACGTCCATAGCTTTACAGGGAGCAGCTGGTTCATTCGCATTTGCAGTGTTTGCACTCTTTTCTGGGTGTGAATCCTGCATGGGTGTAGGGCAGCTCAACTGCAGTTGTGCAGTCATATGCACCATGACCCAATTGTCATGGCCACAGTTATTATGTGATCCAGCTGGGCCAGGCTGGGCACTTACTCTTCAAGTGCTGGTGGTCTGGTTAGGGACTGCACCAGAATTTGAAATGTGGTTGCCTCCCTCTGAACTTGATCTTAACTTCAGTGGGATGATATTGTTATCTCATCCCACTGAGCTAAGTGTAAACAGGTTGTCCTGTGTTTGGGAAGATACTAAAAATGTCCGGATATATAGGTATAAAGATAAAAAGCAGAAACAATTTAGGGATATAGGAACAAAAAGCTGAAGGAGGTGAAGTCTTTATCAGATCAAAATATTAAGAAATAGAATGTCTTTTGAAATAGAAGTTGCATCTACATGCATTTTAAAAAATGACTCAAACTGAGCTTAGAAATGAGAGCATGTGACCACTCCATTGCTTTTGAGCCATTTTTAAAATGCATGTGGTGGCAGTCAGAAATAGATTTGTTATCAGAAGATGCAAGTCATAGTACAATCTGCCCAAGTCATCCTGTCAGGTTTGATAATAACTGTAACCCATCAAAATATCTGGGGCACTATGTTGAAGAATCTTAGCCTAAGGAGAACCACTTAGAAGACCTTCTCTTTTGTATTTTACAAGGAAGCATTCCTTTAAGTTCTGCATTGCAGATGGACACTGAAGAACAGTGAAGGGCAGATAATGGGAAAGAAGAGATATGAAGAAAGGAACAAAGTCTTGATTCTGAGCAAAGCTATTGACGGAAGGCAAATACAATGACTGGGGCAATTTCTCTTCCCCATCTACTCCACCACTATAGCTGAAACTGACAGAAATATATTCCAGTGTGCAGGTAACACCTAACAAGCTTAGCATGCAATGGTACTAGATGTACTTTTCATGTTTCTATAAGTGTTCCTTTAGAGCTTAAGACTGATACAGCTTTAGTAAGAATGGACCTCGTTCCTTCCTGCTGCACTAAATAAACTAAAAAAAGACCAAGAGTAGATGGATACAGGCTTAAGGAATTAGAGATTCAGCTGGTAGACATCAAAGATGCCATACCTAATTCTTAATGACATGATCTCACGCCCAGCAGTGAGGGAAGCTAGATTCTCCTATCGTGATGCAGAGCTGGGTGAAAAGAACAAGATCAATAACTGTAGGTCAAACTTGAGCCTATTATAGGGGATTATTATCATTAGCGAGATCCAATATAACTGGAACAGTATTCTGCCTCTGAATGTGGTGCTTTAAAGGCAGTGATGAGCGTCCCTATGAACTCTGCTCAAAATAGAATACTCAGGCCCACAAGTGAGTCAACTGGAGTTCGTCTTTATATCTAGAATACACTTATCCCAACAATCTTGAAAATAGGCAGGTAGCTATGCTAGCTACCTTTATCTTGTTTCAGCGCAGCTTGTGAATGCAGGTGGCTTCACCAAGACGGAATTACCCTTCAACACTGTTGTGCAAATGTGTTTTAACACTGGTAGTCAGAACTGCACATTGAAACAGAGATGAATGAGGGGGAAAGTGTGTGTTTGTGTGTATGTGTGGACTTCACATGCTGGGATCAGAAGTAGATAACCGCCCAGCCTCTCCTCCCAGCTGATTGTAAAAAAAAATAATATTAGTAACAAAATGAAGGATTATTATTATTATGCACACAAGACACTAGGGATGTTAGCCAAATCATGAAGTTACTTGTTTATTTTTGTTATTTAATATTTTTATTTCTACTGTTCCCTATACTCGGAGGTCACAGGATGGTTACAATAAGGCCAATATAAAAGTCCAGTTAAAGAGTAAATAACAGTGTCTTGAAAGGCAAAAGTAAAGTCTATGGTAAAGAGGTACATATATACTTGATTTCTACATCAGTAAAAATGCCTAAACAAACCTCAAAGGAGAGTCTGTAGTGGAGACTATCACCAAGAAAACCACCTGCAGGAGCAACGAACCTAGACTCTAGTGTTCTTAGTGCAGACAAGTGCAGGCCCTACTTGGGATATAATCCAGAACAAGGCCCAGTGCAGAAAAAGCCCTAGGCCCATTCTCTACTTACCTATCTTTAATTCAAATCAGTAGGTGCTTATTAGTCTGGCCCACCGATCTGGACTGCAGGATGGTATGGGTGGCATCAGCACCATCTGCACCAATGGTGCTCATCCAGACCACCCACACTACAGAGTCACACTCCCACACTTCCAAGGGTTAGGAGTGAACATTCCTAACCCTGGGGCACATGGACGGTGCTTTTCAGTGGGGCTCTATGACACACCACTGACCCCCACCCCCAAAAGACCTGGAATGTTGAGGTGCCAAGGGAAAATAGTCCTTTACTTGCAAGGATAGAAGAGAAAAGAAATGGGGGATACTTTGTCCTCCTTGCAGGGGTTGAAGAGAAACGAAGACACAGATAAAGTGTGTCTTCCACTGTGTCTTCTCTTTTATTCTCTTCTCACACCAGTAATGGTGTTCTCAGCCTCCTGAGTACAACACCCACAATGAAATCTGTCATTGGACAGGAGGAAATGGAGAGCGCTCCCACCCCCAAAATATGGTTCCCTCCCAAAATGGCCCACTTGCTCATTCTCACATGAGCTTTGCAGCCTCCACCATAAATATCTCCAAAGACTAGGAAGATTCCTAGCCTCAGAGGGTGCTTTTGGGTGCTGTGCTGTCTACACACCATGGAACAAGGCCCTTGGTCCTCTTGTGGGCCCAATTAAATGGGTCCACAAGAGATATGGATCAAGGGCCTCCGTAATCCAGATCTTTTCCCATCCAGTGCTGATGGGGCTGGGCTAGTAGGGAGCTGACACTACTTGATCTGCATTAATGTGCAGATGAGGATGTCCATGATCTAGAATAAGATCCCTTCCAGACCAGCGGATTAAATCTGCAGTTAGAAGAAAAATCTGCAGCTTATCTGCTATGCACTGACTCACTGTCCTCACTAAAAGCAACCTTCATAGCTTCCTGCTCAAAGGCAGCAAGAACTGAAAACAGCACATATGGTCATATGGAGTGAGACACATGTCATGTGGGATGGGGCAGCCAGTGGGAGCTGAGCTGCCATCCCAGATCTCATTGGCTGTTCTCGTTGTCCTGTCCAGACTGGATTTATTTAATGCTGTTCGAATTTACTTAATGCTGTGCAGCAAGTTCTGCTATATCAGCATTAAGTAAATTTGCAGTAGTGTCGCTATAAAGTGACGCCATTGTGAAGTATTGCCTGTCATGTGTGATGGTGGGATATTGGCTGCACATTCTAATGTTCAGCATCAAGAAGTCTGGATGTAGCCTAAGAGACTCTTTAATCCAGATCAACAATAAATGCAAAAAGAACTCTTAACTCTGCAAGGAAGTTATATATTCTGCAATTAAAGATAGATGGACTAAGACTGGACTTTTTGGGTGACATCATAATCATCATCACACTCTGGTAAAAGTTAATTACCAGTCTGGAATTCTGCCCATCAGATCCTTCCAAAAGTCCTAAGATAATCAGAAGTATTGGGGCTGTATTAATATTATAATACAATGTGAAATCACAGCTGCCAATACTTTGTCAAGTGTTGCCTTTTATTTTGCAGTCAGTTCTTCCCAACAACTTAGGATAGCATAATCTATCAGTGTAAGATGTATTTTATTGTTATTGTTATCCATCCCACCCTTTACCTGAAGGTCTCAGGGAAGATCACAACAAAATCACTCTAAAACAAATAAAATAACTTAGCTGAAATTGTGACATTACCTGCCCTGAAAGGGCATACTGTTTCTTCGACCAAAGGTCAGAGTAAGGAGATGTGTCACATTAATAATAAGAATAATGGTATTGATTGTTTTGCCATCCATTAGTTCTGATTGGGTAGGTAAACACCATGTGTGGTGTTACATTGAGTTTGTACAGGTCCCAAAGTCAGATGGAGGATCCTTTTTACATTATATTAAAACTTTTAGATGCAGACTCATTGGAAATCCTCTCCTTTCCCATGAGTAGAACTTCCCTCCCTCCCTCGACAAAAACTTAATGATGTGTGTGTGGGGGGGTCCTTCCTGGAAGAAATGAACATAGGAAGTGGCACAAAAAACCCTTTTTTAAATCTCCAATGTTCAGTGTACACTCAGTGTTTGTGAACACAATAAAAACATTGTAAAGCAGACTGAAGACTTTAAAATGTTTTAGAGATACTGAATTCAAAGCCATGCCAAAAGGTGGTTTACCAGTCAAACAACCAACAAACTCTTTAATACGTGTACTTAAGACCTTTTGTACAACCATGCTTTTAGTGTTTGTGTCAGCAGGAGTCAACCCATTTTTAAAAATGTATTAGAGAAGCTAGGTGTAAATAGCCTTCAGCTTTTGTATGCTAATCACTCTTCATAGTGGCTTCCAGGAAAATCAGTCATGATTGCTTCGTTGAAAGACCTCAGTAATCATGTTTGCAGAAATTCTACCAAAAATTAATGTGATAGACTATGCCTTGGTGTTTTACTCCCCACCCCCACCCCATTCAAAGTCTGTCTCAAAGGACAAGTAAGGACAAGAGCTATTCCCATCCGAGGAGAACATATACTTTGGGAAGCTGCCTTCAGAAAACAGAGAGATGGATCCGTGCAAATGAATTTGGGTACACTGGATTCAGAAATCAGATAGACAGGAACTTGCAGAATTCTGGTGTGAAAATAGGAACTTAAAATTTGCAGGAAAGCAATGGCTTCAGTAAAGAAGAAATGCGCTATCCTACAATTTGAGATGGGTTAATATATTTTGTCTTGTTCAACTTGCACTGGCCCTTTTCGCACTACAGAGTTGGGATTGGTCACTGTAGATGGCATGGGGACCGATCGAGACTGGACTGGCAGTCCAAACAGGTGAGTGCAGTGCCAGGGGGGAGGGGGAGGGAGGCTGCATGACCCCTGGGCGATGGCAGGTGCCAGACAAGTCCCTACTGGCTGCCGTGGGCCTGACCAAGGCAGTGGGGTGCTGCAGCAAACCAACATGACACCGGCCCAGTTTGGCCCTGCCCCTGGCATTGGACTGCTAGCTGGCACAACACAGAATGTGTGACATGGCTGGCAGCAGCCAATAATAGCAGCTGGGGGTGATACTCCTGAGCAGCCCAGGAGAAAGAATGTGCATGATCTCCTTGCCAGATGGTTCAGGTAAGCCCAGGGTTAAGGATGGGGAAGGTGTGGAGCACAATTTTGTGCTCCACACCTCAGACACAATTAGGACAGCTCTGGTACAGGCCAGGACATTTCTGGGCAGCAATGGCCTCCTGCAAATGTGTATAGTCTGTACCAGAGCTGCTCCAAATGCAGAACCATTTCTGGGTGTTGCCAGCTAACTAAGAGGGCAAAATGGAACTGATCGCTCCAGGTGTTGTCAGCTCAAGATTGTCTTGAACAGAAGAACCAAACTGAGAGCAAGAAAGTTGAAGGCTCTTCTGCTGTCTTATTGATTTTCCCCTCTCACTCATGGCTGCCAATGAGCATAGTTGTTTCAGCTCATCATTTTTGCTCTGCCATCAGAGCTCAGTTAGAAGCTTGGTTTGAAAGTTCAACAAACTGTTCATTTTGGGGAACAGTGGAAATCACCAGGGCCAAGATTCTGCTGGGAATTCCACATTGGTGTGAGGGTTGGGAGGGGGGCTCTGGAAAACTTCCAGTTGAATCTCAGCATGATTGGACACAGCCTCTGCAGGGACTGTACAACTTTCTAGGCACTTTACTAGCATCCCCAAGGATCTACCTGTCCATTTTGGAGTTTTTTAGCTCACAATTGATTGCAGTGACAAAACCATCCTGAAAAGTAGTCTAGTGGGACTTAAGTTGAGCAAGTTTGAGATGGGTCCCCCAAAATTGGCACGGGGCTCCTAAGTGATGACTGAGAAGGTGACATCCTCCCCCTACCCTTTGGCAACTTGTCTCACCTCTCAGGTTTTGTTTTTCATCTGCAACTTAATTTTTATCACAGAAGTTTGCTCTTTTGGCTATGGAAAGAAGGGGGGGAAAAACTGAAGACAAAGCTGTGGGCTTGACTGTATATTCCCTGTACCCACAAGTCAGAAAGAACACAAAGAACACACATGAGACACCTGTGCCCCAAAGTGTCCTCCAAAAGAACCCACTTTTTCCTTTAACCTTACCTGAGGCAAATTAATTTCTGGCCCTAGAATGAGTTCTGCATTCATCTTATCCCTCAACTTTTTTGGGTGGGTAGGATTCCCTTCTTCGTTCAGACATGTTAGGTCATACCATTGCTTTGTGCAGATTCCATGCAATATTGGAAGTTTTATTGTCAATATCATTTTTATGCCCCCTGATGTGCACTTTTATGCCGCCTTGTTTACAGCTCATGCACATTGGCTTGATATTTCCATTGAGCTATCTATGACTGTGCTGTGATCATGTTTTCTTATCAGACACATGCAATTCAGATCCCATGAGTCTAGAGGTTGATTTAGACTTCTTTGCTCCAGCGTGTGTCTCTTTATACTTGTTCTAACTGAACAGCATTTCCCTGGTGTGAAGAGATATTTGGGGCCTTCTTGAAGGGCCCTTTCTGTTTTTTCCTGGGTTTCTTTTGAGTGCTTTTTAAAAATTGGAGTAACATTGACCATCTTCCAGTCCTCAACTCCAGAAAATTTCATATTTTTGTGAAGTGGTCTGCAGAGTTACAAATACAAACTCAGAGGATATTTTTTCAAGGAAAATAATAATAATCCAGAAATATTTATTTCTGATGCATTGAATTGTTTCCTAAAATTAATTGAAAACATATAGGCAGCAAAAGTATACCAAAAATTCCTTATGCTCTCTATCTTTATTATACTGTTCAATTTGATTAATCAAAAAGTGGTACAAATTGCTTATGATCACAATACAAATATATTTCTGCAGAAAGGAAAAACTAGGCACCCCATTCTAAATAGAATAAAAGAGAGGAAGTGATCTCTCATGTGTGTGTGTCACTGTCTCTCTAACTCTTTTTTGGAAATTAGCAAATTATTCTGTGTGAAAAGTCAAACACCACGATCAAGAAGTTTGGTTCTACATAAGATGTTCAGCTTAAGCAACGTTAGGAAATAAAATATGCCCTTCTGTAAATCTGAACTTTTTTCTACCGGTCCTACTCAGTACTTCTTGATAGTTAGTTAGTGAGAAAAACCACCACTGTTCCCATTGGACATTTTCTCTTTTCAGTCCTCCAAGGGGATGGTCCAGGCCCATTGGTCTGGATTATGGAGAGATGTGTGAAGATTCTTTCCAGGTGATGAGAACACCAGATAAAGGGAGATTTGTCATCATATTTCAGGTTGAACTTTAATTTTATGAAAACTCCTTTATTTAGCACATGCTGTCCTGCTGAGAGATCATTAGTAAGAAACTCACTTTATTAATACAGAATTATTCTCAAAGCTAACATCAAAATATAAGGAAAACCCAGGTTTTATATTTTACATTTTCTCAAGCAAAGTTATATTTGGATATTTTAAAGAATAAAAAAGAAGCAGATATAAAATCTGAACTTTGCATATTGCAGATAACTCTGTTCCTGATAATAATGCATGTCTGTACTATACACAAATGCATCAAACAATCTTAGTTCCTTTCTGCACTTACCTTCTGGAATTGCAGGTCTGGTTCTGACATGTGCTGGTCCTGATCTGGTCTGGCTCTGCACCCCCACACTACGGCGGAATTCATCCTGGGAGTCAGCCCCAATGGCCAGGAATGAAAGTTCCTAGCCTTAGTGCCTCCGTAGAACCCATTCTAGTAGCATAACAAGGTTCACTGCTGAAATGAACCTCCATAGCCCTACTATGTCAGTAGACCTCAATATGAACCAGTATTCCATATTAGAAGCAGACCAGGAGGCCATTCTGGGCTACATGATCCAAAATACCAGTGGTGGCTAGTATACCAGCCTATGGAAAAAAACAGGCCCAGAAGAGGAATACTAGCCAGCCCAGTGGTCAGTGCATTATAGGAACCATATGATACAGTCTTAAAACTAATGAGTGTTGCATTTTAATCTTTCATAGCAATGGAAGCAGGAGACATGGGAAGGGATATATCCTGACCTCAAAGAATACCCAGAAGCTGGTTTCCGTATTTGCTAAATTATTCCTTTAAACTATATCAATGACGAATGGAACCACAAAGCCAGATTGGCTGACTCTGTGATTTCAGGTGTAGTTCTTAGGAATATTACTTCAAAGGTGGGCAACCACCCACTAGTTCAAAATGCCCCAGGATAGTTATAGGTATCGACAGGGACCATAAATATCAATAAGATCTAGGTTGGCATAGCTGTGATAAACACAAAAGTCCATTCATATTCTCTTTTGTAAAGAGTAACTCTTGGCTGTTTATATCACTTTTGACTTTTTTGTATTGACTTGCTGCTACATTATTTATCTTGCTCCTGGCATCTTATTTAACCATTGATTAGCTAATGTACCTTGTGTTTGAAGTCAGGCAGGAAAAGTCTGAAATGTAGCCAGCAGTGGTGGCTTTGAAATCAAGACACTCACCAGCAAGCAACCCCCTGAAAGACATTAAATATTTTACAGCACAGTTGTTACTAAGCAGCCATTGGTCTTCTAACATGATGGCTCTGTGGAATTATTGTCTCATTCAGAAAACCAGGTTACTTCCTGATTGGCAGATGCTGTGATACAGACATTGTTCTTTATTCAAAACAAGTATTATTATATTGCCATTTTGTATCTTGTTCTGTATTGTGGATATTCACAGATCTTTTCTGCTCCTCCTCCTTTGCTATAGTTTCTTCCGACTGCTTGAGATATTCTTAAGGGATAAAGTTTGATTAAACCTTGTGGTTCTACACTAGCTAAATGTTGCTGCTGCTACATGAGTTTCTAGCTGAACATTCATTGGAACATTCATACAGAGATATGGGGACATTTTTGCACTTCCTTTCCCATCCTGTGGATCGGAAAGGTGTGCAATCAACTAATCCACCCCACACGTGATTCAACACTCACCTGTGTTTGATCACCAGGCTGCTCTTCTTCTGGGTGCCACCATGTTGAGTGTGATGCCTTTTGCGACTGTGCATGCATCACTGCCATCACTATGATGATGATGACACTCTGCACAGTCACAGTCACATTAGGGGGTAACTGGAGCTGCCTCTCCAGCCAGCAGAGGTGTGAATGCTCACTAGCTGGATGTGACAGGTAAGTTTCTGGTCATGTTTGGACATGTGGAGCACAATTTCACGCTCCACCAATAGTGCATTATTAGTGAATATCTGGGAAGGCAGGGGACACTTGCAGGTTGTGTCTCCTACAAGTGCAAATGTACCTTCTCAGATGTTTGCTATTTATGCACTAAGAGTCCAAGTGTGAATTTTCCCTTGGTCCTCTGGTTTAGTGTGAAATTAGATGGTCTGAGAAGCTGCATTGCATATTGCAGAAAGCTATTGTTTTGAAGTAGCTAAAGAAATCAGCTCCAGCTGAAGCCTCAAATCCTTTTTAATGATGTAACATAATGAGTAAGCAAAGCAGGGTATCCAAGTGTGTGTGGAGAGGCACCTGGCCAAAGCTGAAAGACTAGGGATGTGCATAAATGGGGTTTTATTTTTTGACATTCGATTAGTAACAAATTGAGAGTTAGCAAATTTGTATTCATTCAAATAGATCTTCGAATGTGGTAGGATTCTATTTGATACACATGAATTTGTACAAATTTGTACAAATATCCGATATGAACGAATACGTATCGGATACATACATGATACATATCTAACACAAACACATATGTATCCAATATGTATATGATACATATCCTGTAACATATCTGCTCTGAAAGTGTCAAATCCAACCTGAATCCACTTTGAATCCACTCTTGATCCATGACAAATGCAATCTGTTGCAGATGTGACTAGTGCAGCTGCTTTCCCACTTCCCCAGTTTAACAAATGTCTGAACTATTTGTACAAATATCTGAAACATTTGAATATCATAACATTTTAGTCATGTACGAATATTCAAATTTGGATGAATTTATACAAATAATGTTATGAATATTTGTGCACATCCCTACCAAGGACAGGATCATTCACCTTGCTCTGAGAGAAAGGTAACCAACTCAGCAAAACACTTGCCACCCTTGTGCACTTATGTTGCTGCTGTGCAGATCAGCAGTGACCTACCTAAGGCACTGAACACCAAGGTTCATTAAGCAATGCACAAAAACTGGGTGACTTCTGGGATCATTTTCTGATCTTTGCTTAATGGACATGCTCTTACACTTCAAAGACTGGGAATTTTGTTGTTCTCCAGCTTCATTATTTGCAAATGAGAGATTTTAAAAAAATGATGACCCATCTGACAGATCAGGATGAATTGTGCTTTTTCAAGACTGAAAAGCTGTGACAGTGAAAAATCTCTGACTTCTTTCAGGAGAAAATTCAACAGTTTGGGCAGAACTGCTCAGAAAGCCATTTTATATAATGGTCCCTCCCCATGCTACTTTCAAAGAGGTAGGGAAAAGTCACCTAGGTTAAAAAATACATCATGGATGACAGAAGTCATTCTCAAATGTCTCTAAGCTTAAGGGAGGGTCAGTATTTTTAAGGTAGAAAATCTGGCTTCTTGAAGCCTGGAAATATGGAATCAAAAATGCCATCCAGGTTAATACAGGAATATTTACTGTTGGCAGACTTTGGATCGATGATGATAGTATACCACTTGGGAAATACTGTGGCATGCAGACCGCATAGTCACAAACAGAAAGAACCACGTTGATATTGTGCGAGTGTCTGAAAACTGCATGGACACTATCTTAAATACATATACGCAAATCAAAGATTTTGCCAGTTTAGTTGATTCCAGTCTGTCCTCCGCCATTCCATGAAAAAAATAGCACAATCTGCACAAAGTTAGTGGCAGCATGATCTTAAAAGCAACTGCATGCTGATCATACATCTACCACCAACTCTGGGAACATCAGAGCTGGAGAAATTTCATTCCCTGACTGTGATGTCCTCCAGAAATGAGACACTTCTTGTTTTTGAGTAACCAGGGCTCCCCATACTGTTTTTTTAAAGAAGGCAAACTGGGTAGGTTTACATGAATGGTCGCACAATGGCAGCCTGGGCATTGGAAGAGCAGGAGTGTTGTCTGGGCATTTACCCCCACTTGCCGTTTACAAGATGGGGGCAAGATGACTGCTGGCTAAAGGGCCAGCTGCACCTATGTTTTAATCCACACTCAGTACAACCCTCAAATGAAAGAAGACACCAGCAAGCTGTTTATTTTCACACTATTTATCCAGGTAAGATAATGTAGAAGAAAAGCTGCTCATCACTTTGCTCATGTGTTTTCTCATTATGGAAGTGAAGTGGAAATAAAATTTAGGTGCAGCTGAGCTTTGAGTGTGGAACCAAGGAAATCCCACACTTGGCCAATGCGCCCACTGCATGGGTCAATGCAGACCCTGAATTCTCATGGAAAATTCACACTGCTGTAACTTCTCCTTACACAAAAGTGGCCTGATTTTTCTGGGTGGTTGTTTGGAAATACTATGTTATGAAATGGCCAAAATACGGGTGATGTGATTCTCTTATAGGACTGCTTTGTTTGTTGTTTCATATAACTTTCTTCTTTTCTTCAGCATATCTTGGACTTACCCATTCCACATTCCATTTGGATGCAGAAGTGTGACAAGAGTCTTTTCACCATGTGGAAGGAAAATACACATGAGCTCACACTACCACAGGGGCCTTGAAAATTAAGGGAATAGGAGTGGAAGAAGAAAAAGAGAAGATAAAATAAATAGGAAGAAATGCGGCTGTGTATACCTAAGGCTCATTTCATATCAAAAAAAGGAAGCAGCTGAGATGATCAAGTGCTTCCAACTTCTCCCTTTCCTCCACCTAACTGAATGTGTTCTATCAGGACCACAATCAACCCAGTAGCTTCAGTCT
This sequence comes from Aspidoscelis tigris stejnegeri, assembly GCA_023333525.1. Lineage (NCBI taxonomy): Eukaryota > Metazoa > Chordata > Lepidosauria > Squamata > Teiidae > Aspidoscelis > Aspidoscelis tigris. Next base: position 32,081,953 of record JALMGA010000002.1, read on the forward strand.
GATTTTCTCTCTCAAACAGGTTATTTGAATACAGAACCTACATACAGCAGATTGTTATTTCTGTGGAACGTGTAAGCAGCAAATGAAGTAAGAATTCCATTCTCCTTGGGGTTTATTAAGCTTTAGTAGAAACTACTCCTGAAGAGGAAAGAGCTATATATCTACCATGACCAACAGCACTGGTGGATCATAGCGCAGAACAGATGAATGAAGCATGGACTTCTCATTGCAGTGCCATCTTTTGTTTCTTTTTGAAACACAGTTTGATCCATGTGAATGAAAACAATGTTCAGGTAGTTAGAAAGTGAGTCTCACACACCTCACTGTGCCACCAGTTCCACTGCAAGACACCCCTTGTTTGTCTTATTTTCTGTGGCAATCTGAAGGCTAATCCTCTTCTAAAGCCACCTGAAACAGTGACTGGTACTGCATCATTTGATTCTGAATTCCAAAAGTTAGTTCAACTGTTTTCAAACAACTGCTTTTTAAAACCAATACTGTTCAAAATGTGCTTCCATTATCCAGTGGCAATCTGCTTCATTTTATCAGAGAATCTGGAAGGATTTGTACTGTATGGACACATTGAATGGCCATGTGTTTCCCAAATATATAAGTAAATAAATAAATAAAACCTCTAATGTATTTGAGAAGGTTTTACTGCCGAATGAATAAGACGGCTGCTGTGCATATGCTCATTGTGAATTGTAATATGGATGCATAGCACCCTCTGCTTTCTTTTGATCAAATAACACACTAAAGCTCTATGGGGGAAAAGAGAAAGGGCGGGGGGGAACTGCATGCTTTAGATTTCCTTTCTTTCTTTTTTTCCACAGAAACCAGAAGAAAGAATTTGTCTATAGGGTTCATTAACAGTTGGCCTCTGCTGGCAGTAACCCATGTTATATAGGCCACCATTGTGACATCCTCAAAAGATCTCCCTGGAGGAGGCAAAGTCTAGAAGGGGGATATATACTCTGAAGTTTCCCACCTTCCCTGAACTATATCTGCAGAGCCACCCCAGGAGGGGAGAACGGAACTTTGAAAAATAACACCTTTGTTATTCCAAGTGTTAGAGATGAAGCAGAGTTTTCAGATGGCCCCGAGGTTTTTTTGCACCCTTCACCAAACACAGATGGAAACTGGACTCTTTGAACTGCTTTGAAAATCTGTTACCATGCATTGCTGTGGGGCCTATGAAGCAACCATTGCTGACTTCTGCCTGCCTGCAATTTTATGGCTTTGTGATGACAAGAGATTAAATAGCTCATTTTAGATACAGACAGCTCTAAATACAAAAAGAGAAAAAAGTTCAGGGAAAGAACGTAAACAATAAAAAAAATTATACACCTGAGACTGCACACTTACTTGGAAGCAACTCTTACTGAACATGATTGAATTTACTGCCACGTAAACGCATAAAAGATTGCAGTGGAAATTTTTAATAACTCCCAGCTCAAGGCAAGGTAATGTCTCAATTAATTCAATTAATTCCTACATAATAAAGTTCTCTACAATTGTGTGGCAACCATCACACAGAATGCTGTGCATACAAATGTTATTTTTATTTCAGTTTGAAATAGATGCAATCATAAACTAGCAGCCCAGGTTTGAGTCTGTTGAAATTGATGTTTGACTCAAACTGGGATTTTAAAAACTGTCTCAGTAAGAATAAACAAACAATTCCCAAATGCATGAATGCGTGCACGCACACAAACAAATCTTAATGTCGTTATCTGAATATATGGCTTCATACTTACCCAAAGTGCAGTAGTCCTTAAGCTTATGAGCCTCTGTGTGAAAAACACTTCCCCTTGACAGCCCTAACTCTCCTGCCCATCAGAATCATAGAGTGCGACCTGGGGTGTTTTTCCATTGTCAGAAAGTACTCATTTTTGCACCCATTAAGGACCTATTTGGGTGTGACCCGGATGACCCCATTTCCACCACGGCACCCATTTGGGACACATTTGTTTCCACCGCCGCTGGGGAAATCCGGATCATATGGATACATCTCAGCCTTTAATCCAGATTTTCTGTAGACTCCATTAATGGGGTCTACAATGGGGTCTTCAGTCAGTAAATCCGGATTAAAGGGAGCCTGTTTACACATTAGTTTGGCAATGGGGTCTAGAGGAGGCTAGGGGGAGGGGGTACCCTTGGGGGGAGCCCCAAAACCTAGGCTTCAAAATCATTTTGAAGCCATTTCGAAGTTACTTCGAAGTTGCCTTTGGAGATTAGCAAAGGCTCCGAAGTCCCACCTATGGCAACTTAGAAAATTAGCACAGGCTCCTAAGACAAACCTCCAATAACAAAGGGAGATCAAAGGGGACTGTTACCTTCAGGCATAGAAAGAGGCTGACCCATCCCTGCTCACAAAGAGCTAATTCATATGCAGGTTCTCGCAAGGGGTTTGTCTTCTGAGCCTTTGCTAATCTCCGAAGTTGCCTTCGGAGGGACTTCAGAGCCTTTGCTAGCCTTCGAAGGAAACTTCGGAGGGATTTCAGAGGGACTTCAGAGATTGCACCCCCTGTTCCCCAAAACACCTGGGGTGACAGGCAGACCCCTTGTGGGTCAATACTGATTCCCCACATGGGTGCTGTGGTGTTTCCATGGTGGTGGTGGTGGGGTTACACCTCCTGTGGAAGCACATTGGGTGCTTCCCTTAATCTGGATCTACTAGATCCGGATTAAGGAATGTACCCATTCCTTAGATCCGGATCTTCTTAGATCCAGATCTAAGGGCTGTGGTGGAAAAACACCCAAAGACTCCTAAACTGAGCTGCAAAGGCATCCTATGATGTAGTGAACAAGGTATTTTCACAGCATGGAACCCCTAAGGTAGTACTTTAAAGTGAGGTACTTGGACATTTTATGAAAGCAAATTTGTTGATGAGGGGATTTTTGAAACTAGAAATGTATATGGGGTGGAATTGAATTGTAAAGAGCTTCCTGGTTTCTTCAGATCAAATTTCTTTCATTATATCACTGTATTCTGAAAAATAAAGCAAAAGAATCATCATTTGGCAGACATTAACCTGAACTGTTCATCAGTAAGTTCTTTGGGTGCCAATTTCTAGAATATCAGAAAAAGTAATGAACTTCTTTCTTTCTTTCTTTCTTTCTTTCTTTCTTTCTTTCTTTCTTTCCCTTCCTATTGAAACCAGGGCAGGAGATATATTTAAATGCAAACCAGAAATAAAACCATCAAAAGTCATAGAATTATGCACTCCAGGAATTAGAAGATTAATGAAAATCTCACAAATTTAGGCACTGAAAAAATGGTTTAAACTGTATTATCTTCTGTTTTATACTCATCCCTTGTATGGCACAGTTTTGAGTTGGCAAAATGTTGCTATCCTTGTTTTTAATGCAATGTTGGAAACCTATAATAATATAATTTAGCCTCTGAGGTGCTTTTGAGTTACACTGACCAGGTTTTCCCTTTGTGGCAGCATATATAGGACCAGTGACCATACCTCGTCATCTAAGGCATTTTGTACACCTTTTGATAAATTTTGGGATATCATATTATAAATTTGAGATAGATAGTAAGATAAATAGATATTTATTTATTTCTATATATTTATATCTCACCCTTCACCAAATGGCCCCAGGACTCATGAAAATACAAAATATCAACAAGATCAATAAAACATTCTTAAAACTAAAAACATGATTGGGATACCACCCTTACTGTGTTATCAGTCACACTAAGGAGGTGTGAATTTGAAACTTTAAGGACAGGAATGTTCTACCTAAATTTGTCTTACCTTTCCTCGGACCCTGGTAATGGGTGCCTTTTCCTCATTCAGGGTTTAATAACACTGAGGGTGATTCTTCCTTTTACTCAGATTGGGCAGGAAGCTACATTACACAGAGTAGGAAAGTGTAACCAATCACAACATGGGAACAAATGTTGCTGGTGAGCAATCAACCAGGGCTACAGAAAGGCAGGCAAATGGATAATCTATGACAAGCACTCAGGGAAAGTGACTTGGAGACAAAGAACACTGAAGTGAAGGAAAATGATGTAGGCTTATTTCTTTAACTGTTTGCTAGACTTTTTAATGCATCTATAGAAGGGTGACTAAAAATGCCTTGGCTGATTGCACTCCTAGACAGAGCTGTGCACACGCTTAAACCTTGCTGGCTTCACTGTGGAGCTAAGATGCCATATATTAGTCATTATTATTAGTTTCAACCAAATGCTTGTAAAGTATCCTTAGACCACATCCTAATAATGGTTGGCTGGGCCAGGAAACATAAGTATCTGCTCACAGTGAGGATAAATTAACACATACATGCCGCTCACTGATGACCATTGTACCAGATGATAACTTTCTTTTGGAAACAAGTGTCAAAGACACTACATGTGGAATTTTCCTATTACTTCATCTTGCAATGATTTTTTTTCTCCCTACTGAGGCAGTTCACAAGATCAAATGTAAGGAACAATATGAAATCTGTAGCGGATAGTTGTAAAAAAAAAATCAAAAATAAGCCAAGCTGAAGGAAAAGTAAACTAAAGATAACTTTTCACAGAAACGGCATGAAGTAAAAAATAGCTGTGTTGGTCCTTAAGGAAAACCCCACAATTAATCTCAGAGAAATAACTTTATTTAATTAATTAAAAGGTCAATAACTGATTATAAACTACAAAATCTAATCAATAGTTTTGCCCTCCATGTTTCAGAGGTAGATTCCTACACAAAGGTGTCTTAAGAGTTGATTATTTTGTGGCTTTTAATTCTACAGGTCCTATCAATGCAGGAAATTGTCAGGGCTTCCTGACAGCAAACTCAGCATGAATTGATTTTCATGGGGAAAAAATATATATATCCTGGGGTAGGAATCTACCCTTATATGTGTTAAATGCAACCCATCTGTGGAATGACTTCTCCTCTGAGATGTATTAGATCTCTTCATTCTGCCCTTTTGTTAAGGTGCTTCTCTTTCCATCTTGCTGTGCTAGTTGCTATTTCTTTAATTGCTGTTGGTTTTTGTCTTTTAAAAAAGAAAACACACATTAGGTATTATGATTTTTCATTTATATTAATCTGTACCTATTTTCTACCTTGAAATCTATTCTGAGGTCAAAAGCTGCAGGGATATTTAGAAATATAGCACACAAAATCATTAAAAAAGGAGTGGGAAGTCTCACATAAGACAGAGTTAGCAGAAGATTTGGTAACATAAACTTTGGCAAAACTAACTCCAGAACCTGCACGGTAATGGATGAAAGACAGATGGTAAATATTGTATTTACATTTTGCATTTATAAGCTATCCTCCTTCGAAGAGCTCAAAACACTGAAATATTTATGCTCCTCGGTTTATTTCCACAACAATCCTGCGAAGTAGACTAGGTTGGGAGGAAGTGACCAGAAGAAGGACAAGAGGCTTTTTGCACATCCATGGGACAATGTCTCATGGAAAGTAGGATCATTGATAGTGGCCAGCATTCACATTGTAAACCGTTGGTCCCTTCTGAAACCTAATCATAACCTACCCTGAAGCAATCCAAGTGTGAACTATCCCATCTGGGGTTGTCTGCCTTGCTGCAGCAACTGTCATGTGCACTGGGCCATTGCTATGACAATCATGCAATGCAGCACATAACTGCTCAGCCCCCCAAACCCCAGGCAGCATTCACACAGAAGCAAAGTGAAGGCTGCCAGTGGGAATGTATTAGGGGTGCCATAGAGGCTCCTAGTATAGTTGTGGAGCAGGTTTTACTACTCCACAGCCACTGAAAATCAGGACAGCTTTGCAGCTGGGACAGAGCAGCTCTGTGGTGTGCAAATGGACCATGTTGAAGAGTGTACGGCTGGTTCTCTTCCAAGTACAGAAAGACCAAATCAGTATTAAACAGATTACTAATTTAAATCTACTAATTTCTTGTAAATGGAATTGTTTCATTTACACCAGGCAAAAATGTTCTTAGACACATGATATAATTCTTAGAATTTCTAGAAAACTATACTAGAAAAAACAAATGTTCTTTGGAATAAAAAAAAAACATTCCAAGCAACAGAAGTTTTTATAATAATCATTATTACCAGCATATTACTTTTTAAAAAATACAGTACAGATTTTTTTTAAAAAAAATTAAAGTATATTGAGCAGGTTAATGTTACTTTCTTTTATTGAACTAATAAAAAAAAGGAAAATGGTGAAGTCTCTTATTTCATAATGTTTATTCATTAAAAAATTCAGCTGTAAAATGTTTGACATATTCAAGCAAAACTGAAAAGCTGCTTGTGTGGATTCAGACAAACTATAGTGTATGGTTTTATACTATGCTACTGACAATAGGATTGGGTGAAGCTGTCAGTTAGCAACAGGCTGAGAGCTACATCTAGTGGCCTTGGGTGGAAGCAGCAGCTTATTAGACAGCTGATAGCGCCTCCCAAACCAACAGATCACAATGGGTTCACAGGCTAGAAAGGCCCTTTCCACATTCATGTTCATTGTTCCCAGACAATGTAGGTGGCCTACATGTAGGCCTTATTCTAGAAGAAGCAACTCATGCCAAGCTGGGACAGGTTGCCACTAACATAGAATAGGGCTGCCATCATCACTGCCTATGAAGGATCCCCTGTGGTATAGTGGGAAATATTTTTTTACAGAGGAGGCTGTGATGGAAAACCAGTTGCATTCTCATGCTTTGGAGCAACTTGAGTAAAAAAAGCAACCAGCGTTATTTGGGCAACAACTTTGAAGGGGCCAATGAAGCAGCAGTCTATTTTCTTAGAGGGACAAGGAGATTTAAAGTGATGAGTGGAAACCTTAACTGAGTCCTCCACTCTAGTGTCAAAGCCCAAAGAGCAGAGCCTATCAGGTACAGTCTTATGGTGTGTGTGTGTGTGTGTGTGTGTTTTAGCAAGGTGAAAACTGTCTTGAAGCTCAGTCTGTCCAGTCCATAAAAGGAGGTTTGGGCCTGTGGGTTAGCAACCAAGGAAGGCATGACATTCAGGTCAGTGTCACACACTACCTGAATTACATGAGGACATATGTAAAGAGGAATGGACAGCATTATTATAATCAAATTCAGCTAAAGAAAAATATGTACACAAATTAACCTGTTAAATATTGGTAAAGCAAGATATTGCTCATTTAAGTCTCATTTAATGCATTTAGTGGCACTATCAGACAATAAGCAGAGGGATACAAACCCTTAAACTCCTTGGTTCTATTCTGGGGCTTTACTAAAACATGGCTGTCTGCCCAGCAAGATCTGGTGATCCTACCACTGAGCCACCTGAGCTTAGCTGAGGGGCTTTCAGTGTCAAAAATTCCCAGAGAAAGGGAGCTTTGCCTACCTCCTCCTGTTGAAAATTTCTTCCTGAGTGACAGGAGAATGAAAGGAATCCTCAAAAAGGACTATTCTGACAGCCCACCCCCTGACAGAAGATTCTGCTTTTGCTGGGAGGTCAGAGGAATTTAACCAACATCCCGAGATGCTGAAATTTCAGCTGAAGGTCTGACCGATTCCCACTTTTAAGACTTTTATAATTAGAATCAAATAGAGAAACTAATTTGCCATTTGGAAAGCTTCTTAAAATAAAGAAAATTCAGCTCAGTTTTTCTTGGTAAGTGGCCAGAAAAGTTAACCCAGCAAGACAGAACCAAAATAAAACAGAAAATTAAGAGGTAATTGGAATTTTACCATTAAAAGTTTTTAACGAGCTTGGGATCCCAAGGAAAAAAAGAGTTTTTGAGAAACCTTGAGATGTGACAGCCACAGAATTGGATTTAGAGCGTTTTTCCACTGAGCTCCTTTAATCCAGATCTAAGAAGATCCGGATCTAAGGAATGGGTACTTCCCTCAATCCGGATCTAGTAGATCCAGATTAAGGGAAGTATCCAATGTGTTTCCATGGGTGATCTAGCACCCAATAGCAATGGATGCTAGCCTGCCTGCTGTGGAAATGCCAGAGCACCCATGTTAACCTGCCTGCTGTGGAAATGTTGGAGCACAAGAGGTCCACCTGTCATCCCAGATGTTTGGGGGACAGGTGATGCAATCTCCGTAGATGTTCCAGAGAATCTTCAAAGATCCTCTGGAGTGGCTCCGTAGAAACTCGGGAGTGATCTGCCACTAACTTCAAAGATCCTCCAGAGCCTTTGAAGCAACATTGCTCTTGCAAGGGGCTCTCTTTGGAGCCTGTGCTAATCTCCGAAGTCAACTTCAGAGGGACTTCGGAGGGACTTCAGAGTTTTGAATTTGCCCCCCCCCCCCATGGCTGGGGCACCCTGAGCCTCCTCTAGACTCCATTGCTCAATTGTAGTGGAAACAGGCTCTCTATAATCCAGATTTGATGGCTGAAGACCCCATTGTAGAAAGGGGTCTACTGGAAATCCGCATTATAGGTCCTGAAGGACCCATATGATCTGGATTTCCCTACTTCTGGTGGAAACAAATGTATCTCTAATGGGATCTGTAGTGGAAATGAGGTCATCCTGCTGAGCCTAATGGGTTCTTCAATGGGTGCTTAGTGCTAATGGAAAAACACCCATACTATGTACATAAGAAGGAAAGTTTCTTTTATTGTTTTGGGCCACTAGGTAGCAGCAAACTATATAACCTCTCAAATACAACATGGAAGAAAAACAAGTTATCAGTTCAGAATCTCCAGAATCAGTGAATGTGATAAACTGTTTGAGATGTTTAGAAAATTCAGTGGAACAATCCTTTACAAAATTGGAGATGAGATTGATGAAAATAGAATTTCTATTAGAATTCGTATTTCTAACACATGGGAAGAGTACTTAAACGTGCAGTCTCAAATTGAGGAGGAACCTGAGCACCAGAGGTCAATGGATATTCAACAAGGAAAGATTATTATACTGGTGATGATATCAACACAAATTTTGCAACAGAAAGAAGAAGCAGGACCACTGAAAATGGCTGATTTTCAGCAGGGGGAAAATCCCAGAAAGAACCTGGACTTTACTTTTAAACAACTAGGATATCGCTTCGGATCATCCGGTAAGAGGCAAAACTTCATACTGGGTTTGAAAAGAAAGGCACAGCCAATTGATCTTCTTAATCCCCAAAAAAGGGAACCAAAAAGAAGACTGAATTTATATAAGGGGAGAACCCTGGGGAAAAAACTGGACTTTACTTTTAACCAACAAGGATATTGTTTTGGATCATATGGAAGGAGGCAAAACTTTACACCAAAAAAAGAAAGAGTACTGGGACTGAAAAGAAAGGCACATCCAATTGATCTTCTGAATCCCCAAAACCGAGAATCAAAAAGAAGACTGAACTTTGTAGTAAGCATCTCTTAAAAATCAGGAAGAAGAAAATGGAATACAGAATGTAAATAAGACTGACAAAGAAGTGGGGGGGGGAGATTTGCTTTAAACTGAATGGCATAAAAAGTAGAATAGATTTAAGAAATGATTTTAATAGAAAAATATAGTGGTATATATGTGTATAAGCTGTAGGAAAAATATAAGAGATAAAGATGGTAGTAATACAGAAAATAGATCAGAAAAAATAATTTTAGGGCTTTTTATGTTGGAATCATAGTAAAGGTATTAAATGTATAGAAATGGAGAGAGGCTCAAGTATTTTTTATTGAAAGAATGAATAATTAATTGGAGTAAACAAGAAGAAATAGACAAAATAATAATTTCTATATAAGAGAGAATAACATAAGTTTATGGAAGATTGGTATTCCTTTATCAATTACCTATGAGAGACTGATGCAATTTATGATTGGCTCTGATTAATAACAAAGTGGTCAGCTGATAAAGAAAAAAAAAGACATACAGTATGGGGGAGCAGACAAAGATGAGATATGAAGGGAAGACACTGGAAAAATGGAGGAAGGCACCAAAAGAGCAACAGAAAGATAGAATGTTATTGTATGAGGTTAATGTACAAGTTTTTATGTTGTCAAAAAGCCTGTTTAATAAAAAGTATAATAATAAAAAAGTAACTGGGATGGCTGCCCAGCAGGGGTATGCAGAAAGGATAAAAAGGAGGCAAAGTTATTTTGCACACTGGGCTGCAAGAGCACAGAAAATGTCTTCGATTATGCTATGAAAATGCCTCCCCTTGATGCCATTCAGGACTAGGACTAGCTCAGGGCAGTCAGCAGCTCCAGTCTAACTCTGTACTCCAATCAAGGCCTTGTCTTTCAGACAGTTTGGGGTCGTGAGCAGGAAACTCATATCCAAGGCAGGCGTTTAGCCGCAAACTAAGAAAACTTGGAAGTTGCTATGCGTACATTTCACCCTTGGAGAAATTGGATTGTTCATTAAGGATGGGCATATGACTAGTGGGAGTGAGGAAACAGAAAGACCCAAACTGTCCTTCTAATATGAGGAGGAAATGACCCTGCAGACTGAGAGGAAATGACCCTGCAGCTTGCTGCCTAATGTTGTAAATAACCAGTGCTGTTGAAGCTTTGAGTTCCTATGGAGTTCAGGGTTTACTCTCTCTGGAATTCCTTACAGAAACCAATTTCTGTTTGTCATTAGTTAGACATGAGGCTGTTCTGTTAAACAGAAATGCATGTTTGAACCAACATATAGTTGGCTTTTTATGAACTTACAGAGGTGCTTAGTTTATATTATATACTTTTCTGTTGTTAAAGCGAAAGGCAGGAAATGCAAGTACAATATAAATGTCCTTATGATAAACTGCATGGTAAAATATTACTAAGCAGCAGAGGACACTTGGTGTTATTATGGCCTATTGTTGCTATGAATAGAATCACTAGACACCAATTAATGTCTCGCTGCTATGATTATTGCTGGCTTATCTGCTTCACTGATCACAGTTGCACCTTCTGAGTTCACCTTTTGATTTTTAAAAGTTATAGACAAGAGATTACATTTAGCTCAGATAAAAATTAATGTCAAGCTTAGGAAGCTAATTAAGTTTTAAGCCACAGAGAATAACATTTAAAAAGCAAATTGAATCACTTCATTTAGAAGAAAATATTTAAGGAAGCATTTGCAGAAGTACCATTAAAATATTCCCCTCTCCCTTAATGGGCTCTGAAGTAAATAGTACCCTGGATTCTCTTCTCCCTCATATATAATTTTTGTGGTGTCTCACTCAGGGAAGATCCAAAGATATGAGAAGATACAAAGACCTGAGGGAAAGGGGAAGGAGAGTAGCACAGAGGCTAAGAGGGTAAATCACGAAGCTTCAGTTTCGTCTCTCTAGGTAAACTTTATCCATACATGTACACAGCCTTAAGTTGTTCATGAGCAAAATAGAAAAAGGTCTGGCTTTTCTACCCAAATTTTTCCACCCATTTAAGGGGACTCAGAGTGGCTGACAAAGCTTTCTATTCTTCTCCCCACAACAGAACACCCTGTGAGGTGGGTTGGGTGGAGAGCTCAGAAGAGAGCTGTGACTAGTGCAAGGTCACCAAGCTGGCTTCATGGAGGAGGGCAGAATCAAACCCGGTATTCCCACATAAGAGTTGGGCTCCTTAACCACTAGACGAAACTGGCTTACCAGTTATTGGAAGCCGATAATGCTAAATGCTTTATAAAATTTCCCAACTCCAAGCAGATTTATGGAAAGCCAAATTGTTTAAAACAGAATACAGCAGTTTCCACATGATAGTAGAACCTGCAGAGTAATCACTTCAGTGATCTACAATCACAGCACTAATAATTGTCCCAGTAGTGACTTGTGATGTGTACACCTGTCATTAATCCCAGAGCTTTCAACTTCAAAGCCAGGGAACTTTTATACCCTCATTTAATGTTTCGGCTCAGGGCTTTTTGCGAAGCACAGGAAATGGCCATGGCTAGGGACCACCACTGAAAAGCAGGACCTGGTAGTTCTGGATCATAGAGGTACTGTCTGCTCATCTCCCATGATACACGGCCCTTGGTCCAATTGTAGAGCTGATTAAATGCTTCTACAACAGATCCAGATTAAAGGTCTCCTTTAATCTGTGCAGTATAGACAGGTCCAGTTGGGGTGGGGTTTCCTTGAACCACATTAACCTGTGGATCAGGAGGCCCATGATCTGGATTGAGGGGTTTCCTAATCTGGATCATCAGTGAATGGAGAAAAGGTCTGACTCTATGGAACCTCTTCCTATCGCTGTTCTGTCAGAGCACTCTAACGAGTGCTTACAGCATAGTTTGTGTTCCCAATGTGCAGGATATGCATATACTATGACATGAGAACACTCTGGTGATACAGCGGGGGCACACAGATGTACAGATGTGTGTGCATGTTTATGTAGCCAGTATGAATATTCTTAAGGTCTCACTTATAAATATTTTTAAAATATTGAATGTGTCTGGATGACGCAGGGTGCAACAATGCACATGTTGTCTGGTCACATGCTCCATTTGAACCTCTTTCATCCAGAAGAGGTGTGAATGCAGCATGCAGGACTGTCCCAGCTGGTGGCTAGATAGTTGTGGAGCACAAAAATATGTTCCACACCTATCCTGTCTGTGGAACACATTGGTATATATGAGATGCTGTCACTACTCAGTGGAATGTCTCTTTTAGCCAAGTGTGAAAAGGTCCTTTGTCATTGATCAAGGTGTATTATTTATTTCAAAAGATACTGACTGTATGTAAAGGTCATGTCCTTGAGGAGTGGATTGCTCAACCTTATTCATTTTCACCTTGGTTCATTTTCTCCTTATTCATTTTCTCCTAAGGCTGAAGAGGAGGAGGAGGAGGAGTTGGCTTTTATACCCTGCATTTCTAACTAATTTAAGGGGACTCAATGTGGTTGACAAAGCTTCTCTTCTTCTCCCCACAACAGATAGCCTGTGAGATAGGTGGGGCTGTGACAGTTCACCCAGCTCACCCAAGGTCACCTAGCTAGCTTCATGGAGGAGTGCAGAATCAAACTCAGTGACTATGAGAGATGAGACCAGTACTCTAACCATAAGACCAAACTGCTAATAAGGAACTATCTACAACTGATGGGACTGATGTTCTCATAGCATATATGAACCTGTTAGGTAGCCCTAAGATGCAGATCACAAACCTAAACTGAGAAGATTTGCCTGTTGTCATGCCTGAGGTTTTCCTGACTGGCTGAATGTGCCTAAAGTGTCTTTCTTCTTACTTTCTGTTTGTCTCTTTGGTTAACCGAACTGGTTTGCACTGGATAGGAGAATTAGCTCCCAGTTCACAAACTTGAGACCTTAAGTACATAGGGCTGATTTAATAGAAACAATTGGCAAGCTGTTGATTGAAGAAAGGGGGGGGGAGGAATACAAGGAATGATCCAAAATGTCAAGAGTTTCCAGCATAAATTATTTTTATTAGTCATAACTCTCTTGGAATAATCAGCATCAAAGAGCAGGTAAGAAAACAGCAGTTTTACAGGCAAAGAGGAAGTGATTGGAAATTATACTGTCAATCACTGGGGATTAAATACTGTTGTTACAAGATAAAGAACACTTCAGCAGGGTTGAATGAGCTGTTCTGAACCATCTTTCCTTTAACCTTGACAATCAAAACCTCTCAACCTACCTATATAAACTTCTCCCACACACACCCCTCCCCACTTATCAATCAGTTCCTTGAAGTACTAATTCTGTAAAAACAAGGGGGAAAGACTGGGGCAAACCTCACCCTCCAAGTCTCATCCTGATTTTTCACAAAATTGTATGGAAGAAAAAGGGAACCATTAAAGCAAGTTGACAGAGGTAGACTTAACAAAAGACCCTTGAATGCATTCTCAATTGATGCCTCAGACATTATCTGCCGTGCATGAATTCTTAGATATGAGTCGAACCCCAAGAGGCTTAAAAACATGCAGTTTGTCAATCTCTTCTGCCATGACATAGTGGACAAGTGGAGGGAGGAGAGGACAAATAGAAGGGAGGAGAGGTGAGGTTCCCACAAGATGAATCTCTCTGGCCCTGTTCCCATGCAAGCTTGGTATGGTTCTGAGCGCGGGATCAGCACTGTCCGTCCCCTTGGGTTTGGGATTTGCTCCATGAAAAACATGCCAAAGGGTGCCAAATTTGATACCTGAAAAAGGAAGTCTCAGCATGCTTTGGGGGACCGGTATGCATTGCTCAGTGAGCCAGGAATGCACATGGGGACACTAGCAGGCTAACGGGGAGGAAATTTGTGCTCGCGTCATTGAGACGTGGGGTGTGCTTGCTGTCCCTGCCCTGCCCATCGAAGATCGTGGGTGCTGACTTTTAAAATGCCGATCGCAAAGGCAGGCTGGAGAACGGCTTGCTTTTTAAATTTTCTGCCATTTCCCTGGAGGTAATTCCAACGCCGTTTCCAGAATGCCAAGGCAGGCTGCATAATGGCTTGATTTCTGTTCCATTTGCAACCCCCATTTCCCCAATCTGCAAGGCGATCATAAATAAAGGCTTTATTTTCAGTTTACAGCCATTCTCGCAGTCCCCAGTGGAGCAGAGGGCACACAATTGCTCAAATGCCTACTGATACTAAACCTCGTAGTGGCTTTTGGCATTTTATTTTTTTTCAAAGTTATTTTTATGAATGAAGATTTATTTTAACTTGTTTCCGCACCTCCCACCCCAGTCCTGGCTGTCTGTGTCGCTAAGGGAGGAGGGATGCAGCACAGGGTGAGCTGACAACAGTCTGTCTGCCAATGAGGAGAGAGGGGGCGGAGAGGAAGGGGCACTGCTCCACCATACCAGGGTTTTGCACGGTTCTCATGCACAACCCATACCTGTCCTGCATTGCCAGGAATCTCATGGGGACAACTGAAATGAGTTCCTGGTCCCATGCCCAGCCCACGCATGCCCAAACAGTGCCCAAAGTGTGCCAGATGGTCAGCATGGGGATGCAGCCTCTCTCTGTTGATGGGATGAACAGGTAATGTTTGCAATAGGTGCCCAAAGAATATACATGTAGGCACACAATTAACCATAAACTGGAGGTTATTCCAGAGTTGGTGCCAACACATGGGGGTTATGTTAGGTGGCACTCTGTAATTTATAGGCTCTGCAACATGGATCTGCATTTGTAGGATCTGCAACAATTCATGTCCATCAGGCCTGTAATGAGAGACAATTTGTGTTTCTCCAGGTCTGTAATGAGAGAGGTGATCATTTATGTATCCAGCTAACAAGATGTTTAGCTACTTATATTCCAGAGCCAAAACCTTGAATCTGTCCCAGTAGCTACTGGCAACCAGTGCAGTTAGTTAGACACAGGTATAATGTAGGCATGCACAGACCATCCACTCAATAACGTAGCTGCACATGCACCACTAGTTAAAGCTTCTGGAAGAAGCACGATTTTAGCCCTGTACTGGAATGTTTAATTAGGAATGTGCTGAACTGCTGTTTGTCAAATGCCAGTCCTAACTACTGTACAGTTATACCATTCTGCACAGGTATGTGCAGATAGGCTCTTACCTTCTAATGAGGCACACTATCCCACCATCAAGTTGCAGGATCAGGAGCAAGAAAGAGGCCTTCCTCCATGGTTATTCCCAAACTTTGGAGTAGTCCTCTCTCAGATGTACAAATTTCTTCATTGTCCACCTTCCAGCACTGAGTTAAAACTTTCCTTTTCAGCCAGACTTTCAATCTTGCTAGATTTTCCCTCCTATACCATTACTTTGATTTTGCTCCTATGTTTTTATGTTTTAACTTTCTTCTACTTTGGGCGCATCTCCATGGGAACTAATTGCTTCGCTATTGATGCAATTAATAAAAATACATGTTGTCACTCACAATAAAGCAACCCCATGTGGTTTGGGGCAACACAGATTAAAATCACACTTTCCTGTCCCCATGGAAACAGCTTTTTGTAAGCCTGCATCTTCCCCGCTCCCCCAGGGCTAACATGCTCTGTTCAGCTGTCAAATTCAGCTGCTGGCATTCACATAAAGAACGGCAGCTGTTTTAATGCAAAAGCAAACCAGCAATCTCCTCTTACTTTCATAGTGTGTGCATGTCTGTCTCTTTCCCTCCCTCCCTTCCCTCCCTTCTGTTCCTACCCCCTGTGAACTTCACTTGTGTGTGTCTGTCTCTTTCCCTCCCTCCCCTCCCTTCTGTTTCTCCCCCTGTAAACTTTACTCGTGTGTGTCTGTCTCTTCCTCTTCCTTCCCTTCTGTTTTCTCTTCTATTTCTCTCTCTCCCCGCCCCTTGCCTGAGCTTGCAATCACTCAGGAAAGGGCTTCCTTTAGCCCAAAGGAGTGCCTGACAGGTGCTCTGTAGTCAGCTGAAATGATTAAAAGCAGCTGCTTTCACTCTTCTCACCATCTGACAGCTACAGGGCTGCAAGGAGTGAGTTGCTTTTAGTTCTGCTTGTAAGCGTCTCCATTCTCCCAGGAAAATCCATGGTTCCCCCCTAAGTCAGATGTAGTCTTGTTTATACGGCAGTTTTTCTGCTGTGGATTTTCCTCCTTTACACCTGATGTAGCCCAGAGAAAAGCTGTGTATGGAGACACTTCAAGGCAAAACAAGCTTAAATCTGGAGTATTTTTGGCATGTATTTTGTATAGTAAATTGTTTTTATCTTCTTATTGTTCACTGACCTAAGACTTGGGTGTAGGACAGTATAAAATCAATCAGTACAAATACTATACAAATATATGTGTCTGATAGGCAGAAGAAAAGCAGTAGACTAGAATCCAGGATTTAGAAATAATTGTTGTATACAGCAGCTGACAGGTTTGTTGGATTAGTGTTTATAGCACATATTGATATCCCATGATAGCTTTCCATAGTTGCACAGAGTTTAGATTGACTCTGGAGTATTAGTACTTGATGAAGGTAATCTGTTTTCTTGGCGGAGTCTCACAAACAAAGCAGTTAAATCCCCATTACAAATAGCTAAACTGGGACCCATTAAATTTCTTATAGACCTTCTCTCATTACTATAGTCCCTGCAACATTTATAAAGGGCAAAGTTAAAAATTTACAGAACCTTGTGATAATTCTTAGAGTAGAGGCTAGGTGTGTGGTGTGCATGGAATCTATGATTTCACCCCCCACAAACAGTAAGGACACATTATGTGTATATGCATATATACAAATGATCCAACATGATTTTAGATCTATGGAACTTGCTTTCATTATTGCAAAGTTAACTTTAAAGCATCCTCGTTGAATTAACAGAACGTGAAATAAAAGCTTCAGCCTTAGCACACTTTTTATTACGATCATGCACTTTATTCAAGAGGTTGTTTCTTATACCTCTTTATTTACACAAGAAAATCAATTAAGCAATTGTTGGCACTGAATTGTAGTGGAAATGTTCAGAAAGGATGTATTCCTTTAATGAGCAGTCCCATATTAAGACATTTGTGACACATTTTAATGATTCTGCTGGTTTCCAGCGACGGGATCCAGATAGTTATTTTAATGAGAAAAGCCTCATAGGCCTAAAATAATTTGGGGTCGGAAGAGGGGATCATCAAGGCTTTCTCATTATAGTGTAACACTTCTTTAATAATAATGACAGATTTTAGATTTCTTTCTTTGAAGAGTGTTAAAAAAAAGGTTAAGGGGGGAAAAAAAGAAAAAAGGAAGCCTTAGTGGCTGCTTCCTCCTTCCGTGTGTAAATAGAGAATATGGAACATGTTTGCTAGGACAAATAAAATATTTTGTGCAAGGAAGTAGTTGTCTGCATGATGCCTGCCTGGTCTGGCCTAACTCCAGAGATTAGGACCAAAAATTCCATGCCCTTCAAAATTGCATGCTGAGGGTTCTGTTGCAGTGTGCTGCAAATAGATTTTCTGTGGTTTTCCTGGGAGCACTGGTGGTTCACTGTAGTTTCAACTGAAAAGAAAACACCCATGATGAGTTGGGAGGCAGGCACTCTTGCTGTTGCTGCCACATGGGTCTCAAGTCACAGTGGTCAATCCAAAAGCACCCCAAGATCATTAACCTGTTCTTTCTGGGGCAAAACAGTCTGAACAGTCTCAGATGCTAATTAACTTCTGGACTTGGGATCCAGTGACGTACTGTACCTCTAACTTGTATAGATTCAGTTTCAATTTGTTGCTCCACATCCTCCAAGCAGCAACTGAGCATCAGAAATCTTGAAGAGAGAGTTGAATGTCATCAGTCTACTGGAACACTTCACTCCAAAATGTCTTGCAGAATCTAATAGATTTTTTGATACCTACATGATCTACTGAGGGGTACACACCCTTCTGCAAGACTGAGTGTTTAATCTGAAGAATGACAGTATATAAATAAGGTGATGACTATGACAATTGTGACGGTTTCTGAGTACAGGCTGCAAACTGTTTTGCTTTCTGGCTTTGCAGGCTTCTAGCTAGCTGCAATAGCCAGCCTTGGTGCAAACAGCCTTTTGCAAACCCTGGGTTTTGGGGCTGCAAAAAGGGCGGGAAATCCTGTGTGGGCCCTGCTGCAATGATTGGTTGCAGCTGCTTTTTGGAGGGAAACGCTGTCCGGGGATCTGAGTGCTGGAGGGGCTAGAGCAGGAGTTCCCACCAATCAGGAGTTTCTAGCAGGAGTTTCCAGCAGCATTTTATTGCAGCAATCTTCCCCAGGAAGTGACAGCCAATCAGGGCCGCAGAATAAGGTATAAAGGAACTCAGAACACTGCAGACTATGTCTTCATGCTGGGACAAGAGGTGAAAGGAACAGAAGAGCTGAATCCTGAGGGAGCCGGACCAGTAGTTGACCAGGGGTCTTCGTGCTGGGACAAGAGCTGAAGGGAACAGAAGAGAGCTGAACCTGAGGGAGCTGGACCAGTAGCTGACCATTTGTCTTTTGGCTGAGTGATTTCTGAAGGAGGCAATCGTGAGGATTGTGGCTCTGAGGGAGACTTCACTAGCAACTGACCAGGCTGGATGATCGGACAAGCAAGGACGGACTGGGCCTTGTGATCATCTAGGGCCACGTTCTGGTACACTGGCTTGGCTTGAGCTGTGGCAGAGCAAGCCAGAGGGGGAGGAACGTGGAGAGGTTTGTCTTTTAAAAAGGGAACTATTTTCCTTTAGAAGGAGAGCTGATAGGCTGGGAAGCTGGTAACCTTAAGAGACTCATAGACTTAAACCAACAAATACCTGAACCTTATTATCTTTCTAGTATTGCTTGTGTATAATAATAAACTTGCTTTAGTTTACTGTTGAAACGCTTGCTACCAGTGTTTTGTGTCCACACTGTAGTATTCACTTGGCCATTGCACAAACTCAGCATCCTAACAGAGCCAAGCTACTCCCAGAGAGGGCAGGCACTTACTGGAACGCTGGGGATCGTGACAACAATCATGACATATAAATCACTGTAAAAATATGTTGAATATTATCACTTAAATTATGAGAGCATAGGTTTTCTGCATATTTGGTGATAAGGTTCTATTAATCATTTCATTTATGTAACTTGACAAGTTTGGCTTTTTGAAACAGGAGCATTTTGCAAAGTCAAGGTGACTAATTGTATTGCTTGGAAATACAAGGTGGCTATTCTTAGACTATAATACCGATCTGCATGAGAATTATGGCTCTCTTTGGCAGACTCACTAAATATTACAGCTTAAATCTATTACTAGGAAGCACAATTTTCTGTAATTTAATTTCTGAAGCTTAATGAACCTAGTAAATTTGCTCTCATGTCTTTCCAAGTTAATATGTTAAATCCAATTTATTTGGCAAAAAGGGACAAATTCATTCTTAATTGAATTAATCCAGAAATGAAAATATTTGTATTGTTATAGTAATCTGTGATTTATAATTCATAAATGTGAAAGTCCTTCACTGCTGGTTTAAGGTCTGATTCAAGGAAACTGCCTGTGTTTGTTTCCTCCCAGTTGTCTCTGAGAAGTTTGGTAAAATGTGCCATCTTCTCTCCTTTCGTTACATTTTATGAACCCTCTTAAACTAAATGGATGATCAGTTATTTTTCTTTGATAATGCATCACATTCAGTTACATGGTACAAACTTAATACAACTCTAAACTATAGAGATTATAGGGTTTTCTGATTCCTGTTAATGGACTATTGATTTGGCTCCCCCACTTAAAAGTGTATCCAGGAGAACAGCAACCTTAAACTATTATCCCTCAATTTTAAAAAAGAGCTTTTTGACTGCTTCAATTTAACAAACTGGAGAGCAATAATAAGAGACCTATGTGAACTATAACATTCAGAAAGTCTACATACAACTGAATTTTCATTTTTACATTAGGAGAGAGGCTGCGGTTACACCTTTCTTTAATCCTTCTTCAGCCTGAATTCCAGCCCATTTGGTTACATCTTTAAATGCTAAGCTAGGTTTTTTTTTTGTTTTGGACTTTCCTCCCTCTATCTGGGTTTTCCTTCATTCAGGTCAACACAGCATTAAAGTGTTCTGGCTCCCTGCTGCCCAGAAAATGCCTCTGTTCTCAGTCTTGCCCTTCCCACCTCCCTTTTGCTGTGACAGTCATTTCTCTGCCCTGTCATCGTAATCTCCCCATCCCTCCTCTTGCCTTGATTTCCTTTCCCTGTCGCTGCTGCCATCGCAACGATCTCCATCCAGCTGCCCCCACTATCACCTCGCTCCCCCTTACCCTTTCTGCACTTACCGGTCATTAATCCTAGGTCAGTGGGTCTCAGGTTGATGTAGACAGGATCAGTGCCATCTGCACTGACAGCACTGATTCACATTCACTCAGACTGGGGCTGCAAGGCTTGCACAAGCTTCACAGGTGCAACCCCATGTTCCTGAAGGCTAGGGACAAAAAGCATGTGAGCCAAGCAGACAATGGCAAATCAGCCTTGGTTTGCTACAACACCCTTGATTTGGGTTTGATTCAAACTGGGTATTTCAAACAACAAGGTGGTTGCATTCACATGCAAACGATGTAAACACCCCAGTTCACTGTGGACCCCAGCCACCTTAACCAATTCGCACATCTCTAATGTGTTCTCCCATTAAAACCCTTTTCCTTTTGAACCAGCTTTGGCATATTAATTTCAACAGGCATCCAATTAAAATCTTGTCGTTTTTGTACCTTAGTTTTTAGGCCCTATTTGCCTTCAATATAAAACAAAGTTTCCCTGAACATTTTTGCTGAAGCCGTGCTGAAATGCTGTTTGAAAACTCTCTTACAGGTTATAGCAGCTGTTGAAACAGACATGGATTTCCTATCCACTCACCCCTCAAAATCAAGATCTTTCTGAAAATGGGAAGATATCTTAAGCTGATACTGAAACTATTCATTAATCTATTCAGAAGGCTGTATAGAAATGCATGAAATCTGAAGCAATGTTCAATCTGTCTCAGTGCTATTCATAAAGTGTTTGGTACATGCCATTGCACAGTTCCTCAATCACTCAGGGCTTTTCCACACCATGTGGAGCCACTTCCATTCCAGAAGCAGCCCTACATGTGACAGACCATCATCCAGCCAGATAGATATGGAGCACCAAAAAGTGTTCCACAGGTATACTAGCCATATCTGGGACACAGCTAATACAGCCCAGCATACACGCTTCACACCTCTTCCAGGCAAAGGGTGTGTAGGTAGGGTGATGCAGCCACAGTTGTGCACCATGTCACTCAGTCACTGTAGCAACAGCCTGCATGCATGACAATCGTCACAGCAATCACACCTACCCAGCACTGGGTGAAGTTTGGGATGCCTTGGGCATTCCAAATTGCAGCTACCATTTCAGCAGGGTACTTTGGCTTGATGCACCATCAAAACGGATTCCTCTGATGGACTAGAACACACAGAGGTGTGTGGCTTCTGCAACCTTTAAAATAGTCTACTGTATCCTGGACTAGGTGGTCATTTGGGGCCACCTAGTTTGGTATACACGATATTCAGTGTGGTGGAGCATTACCTGTGGTGGGCAGAGCCTCCCTTTGACTGCACCAGTGTGTAGAAGGAAGACCTCTGGGCCCTTTGCTGGAATGTTTTAAAAGTAACTGTGTGAAGGCTTTAGGATTATATAAAGTAGAAATTTACACAGAATCAAGACTTAAATAATATTTATTGTAAAAAAACTTCTGGCTTTTGTGTTTTTTAGAAGCTATTAACAGCAATTCTTCAGATCGTTTAAGAATGCACAAGGCAGTTCCCTACTGCCAGTGTATACCTAGCTTTTATATATTTCCAGGACAACAACAGCAATTGGAAGGAAAATAGTCACCAAAGCATAGCATTATGGGCAACAATTTTGGTATTAAAATCAATTTATGTTTGCTTGATTTGCAGATAAATTGAAAGAGGCAATAAGTATCAACAGCTAATTTCTTGGATGCACTCCAATATAATTATAGCTATTCACCCTTGGTGAGTGCGTGCATGTAGCTTAAAGCTATGCATGTGCCTGGAGATACAGTAGCAGATTTTTTTTGCCTGTGTATGCAGCTGACTGAAATGCACAACTCAGCAAACTCAAGATGCACTGCTAACCAAAATGTAAGGAACGACCGTAGCAAGTATCAAATTTTCATTCCCGATGGTTTTAGTATTAACTAACATACTGTATGGCACTCACACTTTTTCTGGATTTGAAAGTGATCTCTTGGGGCAGTATTCTCCCAGTAGGCAATTACTTAAGTTCATTGTCAATCATATTTATTGACAATATCTCACAGAACATTAAAGTGTTTGCACGGCTGTGGAAGGTAAAACTATCATTGATAAAAAGTATACATATGAGAGAAACTATAACCTTCATGTTCCAGTTAAGAAGTATTTCTCTGAGAGAGGAGAAGGGAGAGACAAATGGGCAAAGGACTATAGATGGAAGGAGGAGGAGGAGTTGGCTTTTCTACCCCACTTTTCTCACCCATATAGGGGGACTCAAAGTGGCTGACAAACCATCTGTTCTTCTCCCCACACTAGAACATCCTGTGGGGTGGGTGGGGCTGTGAGAGCTCAGAGGAGAACTGTGACTAGCCAAAGGTCACTGAGCTGGCTTCGTGGAGGAGTGTGGAATCAAACCCAACATTCCCAGATAAGAGTCAGGCTCCCTAACCACTAGACCAAACTAGAAGTTCATACTGTCAGAATATTTTAACGCACAAAAACTAGGGGTGTTTTTGCACTAAATTTCTCTGGGATCGTATCCCATGGAAGTCAAGTTCAGGGATGAGGGTCAAAGTTTGCATTCTAAGTGCTGGCCCAATTCCAAACTAAACCTAGACTTACCTGGGCTCCGCTGAAGCATGGACGTCCCATCCAGGACCATCCATATCACTGTAGCAATGGCCATGTGTGCTGGACAATCGGTGATATGACACATGACTACACAGTGGTGGCCATGCTGCACCACACCACCCCCAGGCAGTGTTTGCATAAAGAAGTATTGTGAATGCTGCCTCTGGGGTATTCCTGGGAGAGTCCTAGATGTTTCTGGTAAAGCCGTATTTTTTTACTGCTTCACAATTAGTGACAGTTAGGGTGGCTCTGGGCCTGGTGCAGAAACTGGTTTACTTCTCTGGATCTGTTTGCACTTAACTGAGTGGAATGATATCACTATATAAGTTCAGGGACAGAGGATTGTGAGCACAACGAGTGCCGATGGTGCAGAACGTCTGTCCCAGATTGTCTGAATTGCCACGGCAATCGCCACAGCAACATCTGCCACATGCCTGGCTGTTGTCATGGCAAATGTGACCTAGTGCACAGGAACAGCCAGTCCATGCTACATCATGTCACGCTACCCCCACTGAAGGAAAGTGCAAACACTGTGTCTAGGAGCTCCCCACATTCTCCTGATAAAACTATGAAGTAACAACTTTTTGCACAGCTCTGGAGGATTGGAGACACTCTGGGACACTCCATGGTGCTCTGGGATGGAGGCTGTGGTGTGGCATGCGAATGGAGCATTCCAGAGTGTCCTAAAGTATCCCTGAAGGGTAAGTACAAACAGGCCCTCTGTCTGAAGTGTACTGGTTTGGAGAAAACAGCTCTCTCAGTTCCTTTTAGTGTAGGCCTTTTAGGATAAAAGACTATCCAAAATGACACATTGTAATCAATTAGTGTGGAGCTGTCAGGAGGAAAGGGGGAAGTGGAAAACTAAGTCCTAAAGCAAGTTGAGTTCCAAAATAAACCAGTTCCAAAATAAAATACAAAATAGTATGCATCTGCACTGCCTCTCTCCTTACACCAGGGGCCTGTTTGCACTTGGCTTTGTTCTGGAATATAGGCTACAACAGCCCCTAAGTGAGCCCTGCAAGAGTCTGGATTAGCATGCGGACAACAGACCCCTATCCTGAGAAATGTTTTAGCATCGCCAAGTGTGAACAAGGCCCCAGATTTGACAGTGTCCAATCCACTTAATGAAGATTCCTCTTACAGTTTATCAAGATCTAGCTAATCTGGATTCACCAATATGGATTAAGCACAATAAGTAGGAACTCCAGATTTTTTAAAAAGCTAGAGGGTTAAAAGCAGCATTTTTCTCAAGCACCAAAAAAAGCAACATTTTTCTTCCTTTTCATTAATTCATCCAACAACAGAAAAATGGCGCCTGAGAGGGAGGTCTGAGAAAGCGTCCTCAGCACTCTACTTGAAATAGCATGGATAACAAAAAATTTTCCTCTGACTAATCCAAGCAGCCTGCAGTACATTGAAGCCTGTAATATCTACAAAGTCTACAAAGTCTGACAAGTTGTATAAAGACTCCTTTGCAGCCAGCGAGGACGGACTGTGGACTGCGAGGACGGAAGACAGAGAATGCAAGAGTGAAACGCTGGGCATTGTTTGAGCCCAGCTCTGCGTCTTTTGGAAGACTTGAAACTTGATTCTGTGCTGAGGACAAGGAGGAGAATTACCCGGGCAGGAGCGAAACACCGGGGGGGGGGGTTGTTTGGGCTCCACCCCGTGCCCCTCGGAGGACCTGAAGCTGCGCAGGAGTGGAACGCCGGGCACTTGTCTGAGCCCATCACCGCGCCCTCGGAAGACCCCATCACCGCGCCCCTCAGAAGACTTGAAACTGGGCAGAAGACTTGAAACTGGGAACGAGGAAGAGGGTCGTCTGGGCGGGAGTAGAACGCCGGGCGTCTGTTTGCTTGGTTGTTTGGGCTGTGCATTTGAGCCCCACCCCCCACGCCCTCAGAGGACTTGAAACCAACCAGGGAGGGAAGAAGAGTTGCCAGACCATGCTGGAATTGGAAGCCGCTGCCCACCCTACCATCGTCGTCTGGGGCACTAAGTAATCTGGGACCTGGGGACCTGGGGGTGAATTTGGGATTTGCCCTGGGGTCTTTTAAATTTAGAAAACTGACATCTGTTTTGGCATTGTTAAACAACCCAGATGCCACCCTTGATTGGGCAAACAATCCCATCTCTCCTAGGGGTTGGGAGGTATGGTAAAGACCGCAGACTAATAAACTGGAGAAGGGGTCCAAGCCAAAATTGAACTCGCGCCACTTCTGCTCTGCGAGCCATCCAGCGGGACAGGGGAGAGACTGTTCTACCTTTTTCGACACTGATGCTATGCAATGCCAGGTCTATTAAAAATAAGACTGGAATTCTCCATGATATTGTGAAAGATGAAAAGCTGGGCCTGGCTTGTGTGACTGAGACCTGGGTTAGGGAGGGGGAAGAAGGTCACCTGACCCAGGCAACACCGGTACATAAGAACATAAGAACATAAGAGAAGCCTTGCTGGATCAGGCCACAGCCCATCTAGTCCAGCATCCCGTCGCACACAGTGGCCCACCAAATGCTCATGGGCATCTCAAGCAGAGACAAGGACAAACCTTCTCCTGCTCTCGAGTCCCAGCAGATGGCCCTAGAAGCGCCCCATTTCCTCCCCCCCCCCTCAGCCTGAAAGATGCACCTAGGCATTCGTTCTAGTAGCCATTGATACATCTGTCATCCATAAATTTGTCTAACCCTACCTTAAAGCCATCCAGACTGGTAGCTGTCACCACCTCTTCTGGCAGCACATTCCATAGGCCGATGACCCTCTGTGTGAAGAAATACTTCCCCCTGTCAGACCTTACGCTCCTACCCATCAGCTTCATAGAGTGCCCCCTGGTTCTAGTGTTGTGCGATAGAGAAAAGAAATTTTCTCTATCCACCTTTTCTATGCCGTGCATAATTTTATATACTTCAATCAGGTCCCCTCTCAAACGTCGTCTCTCCAGACTGAAGAGGCCTAGACGTTGCAGCCTGGTTTCGTAAGGGAGGTGTTCCAGACCCTTAATCATTCTGGTTGCCCTTCTCTGCACCTTCTCTAGTTCCACAATATCCTTTTTGAGGTGTGGTGACCAGAATTGTACACAGTATTCCAAATGTGGCCTCACTATAGATTTATAAAGGGGCAAAATGACACTTGCTGACTTATTTTCTATTCCCTTCCTAATTATTCCCAGCATTGAATTTGCTTTTTTCGCTGCTGCCGCACACTGGGTTGACACCTTCATTGAACTGTCCACCAAAACCCCGAGATCCCTTTCCTGGCGTGTTGCAGAAAGCTCAGACCCCATCAGTTTATAGACGTAATTTGGATTCTTGGCCCCAATGTGCATTACTTTACACTTGTTAAGATTAAAGCACATTTGCCACTTGGTTGCCCACTCACCCAATGCTAAGAGATCCCTCTGGAGCTCTTGGCAATCTCTTTCAGATTTTACTACCCTAAATAATTTAGTATCATCAGCAAACTTTGCTATTTTACTATGTACCCCTTTTTCTAGATCATTGATGAATAAATTAAAAAGCATTGGTCCCAGTACTGAGCCTTGAGGGACCCCACTTTTTACTTCTTTCCACCCTGAGAAATTGCCGTTTACTACTACTCTCTGCTTTCTGCCCTTAAGCCAGTCACAAATCCAGGACAGAACCTGTCCTTTTATTCCATGGCTGGTGAGTTTACTCAGTAGCCTTTGATGTGGGACTTTGTCAAAAGCCTTCTGAAAGTCCAGATAGACAATGTCTACTGGTTCACCTTTATCCACGTGTTTATTGACACTCTCAAAGAATTCCAACAAATTTGTGAGGCATGATTTACCTTTGCAGAAGCCATGCTGGCTTTTGTTCAGCAATGCCTGCTGCTCCATATGCACACTAATTTTGTCTTTAATAATGGTTTCCATCACCTTACACGGAACTGACGTTAAGCTAACTGGTCTGTAGTTGCCTGGATCACCCCTGGATCCTTTTTTGAATATTGGTGTTACATTTGCTACCCTCCAGTCCTCAGGTACGGAGCCTGATGTTAGGGAAAGATTATATATTTTTGCTAGAAGGTCGGCAATTTCGCATTTGAGTTCCTTAAGGACTCTTGGATGAATACCATCTGGTCCCGGTGACTTGTTAACATTTAGTTTATTAAGACATGCCAGGACCTCTTCCTTGGTTATTTCTGTACAGTTTAACTCTTCAGAAAACACAGGCTCAGCTACTGGCATGTGTCTTCTGTCTTCCTCCGTGAATACGGAAGCAAAAAATTTGTTTAGTCTCTCTGCAATCTCCGTGTCTTCTTTAATTACCCCTTTCTCTCCTTTACTATCTAGTGGTCCAACTGCTCTCCTGGTTGGATTCCTACTTCTGATATACTTAAAGAAGTTCTTGTTATTTCTTTTGATGTTTTTAGCAATGTGCTCCTCAAAATCTTTCTTAGCTTTCCTAATGGTAGGATACTCAGTACAGCATCAGTCGCGGACAAAGGGCCGGGGCGGAGGTGTGGCTATTATTCATCGGGAGGCTTATTCCCCCAGGACAGTACCTGTTCCAGAAATAGTGGGGGCAGAGTGCGTGGGCCTGGTGTGGGATGCGTTGGAGGACCTGGCTACTCTCCTGGTCTATCGATTGCCTAGTGCACCAAGAGATTGCCTTTCTCGGCTCCTGGAGATGGTGGCGGACTGGGCGCTGAGGTTCCCCAACCTTATTGTGCTGGGGGACTTTAACGTCCCAGTGGACGTCCCCTCTCCGAGTGCAGAGGAACTGGTGACTTCCATGGCATCACTAGGGTTCTCCTTACTCGCAACGGGTCCTACGCACTCGGCTGGACACACTTTAGACCTTATTTTCTGGTCAGGTATTGCTGTGGCCCTAACTGAGGTGCTCTCAGTGCCTTGGTCTGACCACTATGTCCTGAAGGCCCGGTTGCAAATTGCCACGCCACCGTCGCTGGGCGATGTTCCTATCTATGTCCGCTCGCGGAACAAGATGGACCCCATGGGTTTCCAGAATGCTCTGCGAGATTATACTCCCAGCAACTCCTTAGATGAGCTTGTGGGCAACTGGAATAACAGGCTTTCCACGGCCATTGACGAGATTGCACCAAGGCACCCTCTTAGACCCCGTAAGAAATCAGCCCCTTGGTATACCCTGGAACTGAGGGAGATGAAACAGGGTTTAAGACGGCTAGAGAGAACATGGAGGGCTACTCAAAGCGAGGCTTCAAAATCAGCTTATAAGACTTCTATGCAAGCCTATGAGAAAGCAGTGAAGATAGCAAAGAAAAAGTTTTATTCGGCTGAGATTCAACTAGCACAGTCACGTCCAGCACAATTATTTAGCTTAATTAGACAATTAACGAACCCAAGTGAGGGGAAGAAGGGAGATGAATTGGCTCTGAGCTGTGACGCCTTTGCGACTTTCTTCACTGATAAGATCAAGAAGCTCCGCAATGATTTACCAACCACAATTGACACAATAAGTAAACTGGAGGCTCTCCCTCGCCTGCCCCGGGTCCAATATTAGACAAATTTAGCCTACTTTCCCAGACATCTGTGGAGAGAATCCTTGCAGCTTCTAGACCAACAACATGCCCCCTTGACCCCTGCTCGTCTTGGTTGGTCAAACAGTGTGGGCCCTCTTTGGTAATCCAATTGAAGGACATAATTAATAGCTCCCTTGAGCAAGGAATCTTTCCAGCTGGGTTGAAGGAGGCAGTGGTTCGCCCCTTGCTAAAACGCCCTGGCTTGGACCCTACCGACCCCGCCAACTATCGCCCAGTATCGAATTTGCCGTTCCTGGGCAAGGTACTTGAGAGGGCGGTGGCAGAGCAGCTGCAGAAATTTATTGAAGAAGCAGGTATCTTGGACCCTTTTCAGTCTGGCTTTAGACCTGGCCATGGGACTGAGACAGCCCTCCTAGCCATGACGGATGATCTCCGGAGACAGTTCGACAGAGGCGGATCAGCGTTGCTGATCCTTTTAGATCTAACAGCAGCATTTGATGTAGTTGACCATGACCTTTTGGTCCACCATCTCTGGGAAGCTGGAATACAGGACACAGCCTTATCGTGGCTGGCCTCGTTCCTCCTGCTCCGGGGGCAGCAAGTAGTGGTGGGAGAGGACAGGTCCCGGAGGCTCCCGCTAAAATGTGGGGTGCCCCAGGGAGCCCTGCTGTCCCCACAGCTATTTAACATCTTTATGCGTCCCCTCGGCCCTCTGATCCGGAGTTTTGGGCTAAGTTGTCATCAATATGCTGATGATACCCAGCTCCTGTTGTTTATGGAGGGAGAGCCACCATCTGCCCCATCAGCTCTGGCCAGTTTTCTGGAGGCTGTTTTAAATTGGCTGAAGAGTAGTCGACTGAAATTGAACCCGGCGAAGACAGAGGTCATGTGGCTGGGTCGGGGAGGGGGCGGGAGCAACTTCGGCCTGCCATCTTTGGAGGGGGAAGTTCTTCGAATATCCCCCTCTGTGCGAAGTCTGGGTGTGTACCTGGATCCGGCCCTGAATATGGGGATCCAGGTTGCACACACAGCCCGCATGGCCTTTATCCATCTGAGACGGGCCAGACAGTTGGCCCCCTATCTATCCAGATCCGATCTAGCCACAGTGATCCATGTGATGGTCACCTCCAGGTTGGATTACTGCAATGCCCTCTATGTGGGCCTACCCTTGAATGTGATCTGGAAACTGAAACTGGTACAGAATGCAGCTGCCCGCCTCCTGGAGAGATCCAGGAGAGATGTACATATAACACCTGTCTTGCGGCGGCTGCACTGGTTGCCGGTGGAGTTCCGGATCCAATTCAAGGTTTTGGTGTTAACTTTTAGAGTGTACATGGCCTTGGTCCCACATACCTTCGGGATCGTCTTCCCTTATATAGCCCTGGGAGAGTCCTGAGGTCAGCTAGCCAGACAAAGCTGGCCACTCCCAATCTAAGGGAGATACGCCTTGTTCAAACTAGAACCAGGGCCTTTTCCTGTGTAGCCCCAACCCTGTGGAACACTCTCCCACAGGAAATTAGGGCCTCTCCATCTTTGATGACGTTTAGGAGAGCCTGTAAGACCTGGCTGTTTGGGAAAGCTTTTGGTCAGGGTGGTTAATAGACAAAATAGTAGCCAGTTGGACTGGGGTGGTCTTATAAAGGTTGTTATGCCCCTGGTTAAATGATCCTTAAATTAGAGGAACTTTTTGATAAATGGTATTGTCTGTTGTAATGTTTTAAAGCACTAGAATGAAGGGTGTGTTTTTAATCTTGTTAGCCGCTCAGAGTCCACCAAGGTGGAGATGGTGCGGGATAAAAGCTAAATAAATAAATAAATAAATAAATAAATAAATAAATAAATAAATAAATAAATAAATAAAAAGCCAAGCATATTGTCTTCTAAATATATTCCATATATAGGATACAAATCATTTGTTTGTTTAGCTTTCCAAAATAATAATCTGTTTTTTGTTTTGTTTTCTCTGAAAGAAGAGGGGGAAAGAGACTTGTGCATCTTACAAACTTCATTATGGCAGCTAACCATCAGTTCCTAAATCCACTAATTCTCTCTGTAATCTTGTCTTGACATGCACTTTATTTGATACGGAGCACATATAGCAAGTGGCTGCATAATACAAAATGACTAACAAAATGTTAGGCTATTTATATGTCAGAGCTGGTAACTACTATCTTTAAGGTTTCCTCCCTCTCCTCTACCACTTTCAGAGCAAAATGCATGGACTGCAAGTGAATGAATTGCATCCTACAGAAACATCTTTAGGTTTTTGACACTTGACTTTTGCATCATCTTTTTTTTAAGTACTACTTTCTATTTACTTGTCAGACAGTGGATTTAATACTTAGATATTGCAAGGGAGTATGTCTATGTTAAGGTATTGATATAACTAATTGCTGGGGGGTTTTCAGAGAAAAATTGATTGTTAGGCTTTCAGTAAGAAAAAACAAACAAGATGGCACTTTTCCCCCTCTTTACTATCCTAGCCTCAGAAGACACCTGCTGAGCGAAATGTCTGACTGCCATATATGAATTCTAGCTAGCAATTTTAGAATCTACTCAAAGGCAGATTTTTCCCCCCACCTCCAATGAAAACAACCCTAAGGTTTTAGTGGGATAACCTTGTGTAAAACAGATGGCTATCCACTGTCAAGTGGTGTATTAACATACTGATTGGTTGTTACTCCCGCCAGTCTTACTTCTGAAAATTATGACAGGCCACACAGCAGGATGCAAAATATCATTAATACCTTATCTTATGGGACACAATAAAATGCCTTTCACTTGCATACCAATAAAATACATAAAGCTTGCCAGACAAGGTGACAGAAGGAGAAATAATTCTTTAAAAAGAAAAAAGAAAAAGAATGAAATTACTTTTTGATCTCTGGTTTTTGTTTTGTTTTGTTTAGTACTTTAGCTTTAGCCTTTATTTCCTTTTTTCCTCTCAATTTTAAAAAAACCCACATGTATCTTTTACAGATATCTTAACTACCACAAGTATGAAAGCTACGTGAAATTTAATATATTTTAATATATCAGAGAAATAGCCGTGTTAGTCTAATTTGAAAAGTCCAGCAAGGTAGTCAGTAGCACTTGGAGACTAAGGTGGCATGATGAATAAGTAGATGTATCTATGAAAGCTCATCCCACCAACCCTTCTCCTGTTAGTCTCCAAGTGCTACTAACTATCTTGTTGATATTTTAATATAGTTTAAGCAAAGCACTGATTGATTCATCTTCTCCTACTTTGTTATACACATTCATATTTCTTTTTATATACCAAGGTGATATCTCAGCTGCTGATCAGAATAGGAAGCCTATTCTGTCTGGTGCAAATATCATAATAATTGCATCATGATTTCTGGCTATCCTTTATCTGTAATGAAAAATTTCATTAAAAAACTCCACACCAAGCAATAACATATATTTCTTTGGCTTGAAGTAAAAGACTGGAAGAGGATGTACATACCTGGGGATTTGCTGATCACAGGTTTATTTGGGTGACTCAAAAGAATATCTACAACAAAGAAATACATAGCAGAATTAGAAAATGGCTGCAAACAAATGTGGGGCAATTTCACTTAAATTGCTGCTGAACTGTGCAGGAGGCCTGTTTGGTCAGCATGGCTTTAAGGAAACAAAATCGAGTAACAGTATGATAGTGAGATGGCAATGAGGATTGCTCTTAAACCTGGCAAAATTTGGTGGAAATTCTTCATTTCCATTTAACATTTAAAAGAGAACATTAAGGTGGCAAGCCAGAAGGTAAATTTGCCTTTCAGTGGCTCTTTGATTTTCTGTCTCCTGGCTGTATCCAGATTAGCAGAACAAAATTTATTTATTTATTTATTTACATTTATATCCCGCCCCATACCCGAAGGTCTCTGGGTGGGTTACAGCCTTAAAACAACAGATTAAAACAGAATGCACATTAAAAGACGTTAAAAATTCAGTACATATAAAACAATATACCACATGTTTAAAATGATAATGTTTGTACTGGGGGATGGAACATTAACAAAATCCTCTGTTATTGAAAAAAGTGCAACTTGCCTGTTGATTCTATCAACAGAGAAACTCTGTGGGACAAGATAGCAACCACCAATATTGATCCCAGACTGATGGCTCTTATTATCGCCCTTTATTCTGACACATCATTAAAGGTGCGACTGGGGACCACTGGTACTCTCACACAGGTCATTCCCACCACCGCTGGAGTGTGTCAGGGTTGCATCATGGCTCCCTTCTTATTCTGCTTCTACGTCAACGACATGGTTGAGGCTCTAAATCAAAAGGACCTGCATGTGCCCAGAGTCATAAATAGATATCTAAACGTCCTGCTGTATGCTGATGATATGGTGTTGGTGTTGACGACCAAAATTGGTCTTAGAAGGTCCCTAAACAAATTTGGTGAATACTGTGCAAAAAACGCTCTACACATAAACAAAGATAAATCTAAGATCATGGTATTTGGAAGATCAAGGAAGCTTCATAGCTGGTACATCAACGGCCTAAAGTTACAGCAAGTCTATAACTACCAGTACCTAGGCCTCATAGTTACCTACACTGGAACATGGGTGCAACACCTGAAACACTCTATAACAAAAATGGAACGGATTGTGTGTGCCCTGTACAAACTATGTCATCATAGGTATCTAGGGAAATAAGGGCAAGATGCTCCCGATGCTGCTGTATGGCGTTGAGATATGGGGTAAGCAAAATCTCCTCACCCTAGAGAGGTTTCAAACCTGCCAGCTAAGAGATTGTCTGGGTGTCAGTAAGACAACTCTGTCTGCAGCCGTTCATGCAGAACTCGGTATGCCACCCCTAAATTGTCAAATTCTAAAAAGACAAGTTAACTACTGGGTGAAGACAACCCAAGCAAACCCAGACAGATTACCTCACCTTTCCTTGCTAGAGCAAAATCAACTAAGGGAGAAGTCCTCCTGGCTTGCACATTTGGAAAACAAGATTGCCAGGGTTGGCTTTTCTCTCCAAACGTTGAGTGTCATTGGCTCTAAAGCCACCACAGTTATTCATCAATGGGCCCTGGACATTGCTGCCATCGCTCAGGCCACAGCCACGCCTTACTTGGCCAGGTACAAAAGCCAGGTTCACATGGAAGCTTACCACAACTTCCCAATGCAATTTCATCTGGGCAGGCTTTTCACCAGAGCAAGATTTGAACAACTGGATATAATGATCAAACTGGGTCGTTACCGGGGGATTCCGTACAACAGGAGAATTTGTGTTTGTGGAGAGAACACTGTTGAAGATTTAGCACATCTACTTCTAAACTGCAGACTATATGAGGAAATAAGGAGCTATTATATAGCCCCCCTCTTAGCCAATTGTAACCTTCTGGATGATATCGGGAAGCTTCACATATTGCTCAGGGGCTTGGACAGGCAGTCCGTTTTTATGGTTGCACTTTTTATTCTGAAAGCAATGAAAACCCATGCTGATTTTACTAGTTTTTAAATTATCTGCAGTGCACGATGCTGTGTGCTACTATGTTTCTGTATTTTGATATGGTCAAACAGACTAATCAATAAAAGTTATATATATATATATATATAGCTGCTGCGAAGCAATGACAGTCTGTCCAAACTCCAGCAGCCTCCTCACAACTTTCTCACAGAAAGCTGCACAGTGGTGAGCACAGTGAGACGTGTGTCACATGGGATGAGGCAGCCAATGGGAGCTCAGCTGCAGGCTCTGTTCTCATTCACTGTTCTCACCATCCTGTCAGGACAGCTTCAAATGCACCACCACTACAAAGTATCGGGCATCAGATGCGATGTCCACTGTGCATTGTAATGTGAAGTATTTGCAAGTCTGGACATAACCTCCATCTCTCCTCTCCTCTGTTTCTTCTTCTAAATTTCCTTTCATTTAGGAAATTTAATAATATGATTTTATTTCTAAAGAAAATTCCAAAAACCCAGGGGTAAAACATTAACAGCCTCAGAAAATGAAGGAGGAAGGGTTTCACTTAGACTACACCAGTGTGCGGAAATGAGGCTCTTCGTATTTTTGCTGATCCAGGATACCAGCTCATGAGAAATCTCCCAAAGAGGGAGCAACCACTGAAAATGTTTCCCTTCCCTTTTCTTTCCCTCTTCTTCTTTTTTGACTTTTAAAGCCATGCTACAAAGAGTTTCACGAGAGGTAAATTTATGACATGGACATTTGTCCTAAGTATTTTCAGTATCAGGCAACACTCTTATTACTCACTTTTTAATTATACTATAAGGGGATGGGGTGATTCATCAGATACTACGATGAAAGCAAAAACATAATGATCGTAAAATAAGAGAATAAAAGGAAAAAAGGAAAAAGATTGGATATGTGAAAGTGGTCCCAGTCATCCTTGGCACACTGGGCATGGTGCCAAAAGATCTCAGTGGGCACCTAAAAACCATTGGCATTGACAAAATATCCATCTGCCAACTACAAAAAAGCCACTTTACTGGGGTCTGCTTGCATAATTCACTGATACATCACGTAGTCCTAGGTGCTTGGGAAGTGCCCGACTAGTGATATAATACGAAATCCAGCATAGTTATCTTGTTTGCTGTGTGTAACTGCTGTTTTTACATCATCATCATCATCATCATCCTTCAAATGGCATGAGTTTGATTCATACTGAGGTGTTTAAGAAGTTCTGAAAATATAGCTTAGAAACATTTGTCTTGAACTGCAGTAACCCAATAGAAGAATTTTACATGTGGTCCAATAATGTATTGAGCAATGCTATAGTCTCTTTTATGAGAAAGTAACAGACTTCTCATGAGAATGTTTGAAATGTCATTTAGGTTCAAGATTGAATAGTGTGCAGGTGGTTCTACAAAGTGCTCATTTGCAGGGATTTCTGTTTACACAGTTGTTGCAGGAAAATGAAACGGATTGGTTAGACAACTAATAAAACAAGCAAGTCTGCTTTGATCTTCTTTGTTTCTCAGCTTTCCAAAAACTGAAAAGTGCTTTTCATTGTTTATTTCTTCACTTGTGCTTATTTTGATTTCTCAACATGCTCATACACCAACTTTGCCTTCCTCCTATCTTTGTAGCCATGAAATCCTTTATGCTGGAAGGGATTTTTTTTCTATAGCAACAGTAAATGTGCTGCTATGTTACAGCTGCACTTGATCAGGGGATGTCAAGATGTGATGACACCTGACACTCTTCAGATATTGCATTTCTTAATGATAGTAGAGATTTTGGAATAACATCATCAGTGGAGCATGCATGTGTATTTAGGAAATAATGACAGATGTTGACACGCTCAGTATTTCTGCTTCTTCAGGCAATAAAACCTCACCAGTCTCAGGCCACACTTTCCTCAGTGGAATGGTATAATAATACCATTCTACTAAGACAAAAGTCAGGCAAGGGGGGACTCATGTGCACTTCAGTGGGACCACTGGCAGTTGAAGTGTGGTTGGCCAGGTTAAGGCAGGCTAGACTGCCATGGGAACAGCAACTTGTGCCTGGATGTTGCCATGGCATAGGATTGCACAACTACTGCAGTGGTGCCCCATCCACTTGCAGTTTCGCATCCAGAAGAAGGTCTAAATGCTGCTGGCCAGGAGCTCACTAGCTACTCCGTCAAGTTGTGGATGAGATATCACTGGTCCACAACTATTACTGGTATTTATTTATTTATTTGCAGTTCTATCCTGCCTTATACCCAAAGGTCTCAGGGTGGGTAACATTAAAACCAGATATATATTAAAAGAATAACAGAATAAATCTGAATGAACTCTGTTTTGGATATCTGGAGATCTTATTTATTTTTTTATTCCTAGACTTTATGAGGACTATCCTGCAAAAATCCACAGAAAAACATCCTCACACAAACTGTTCTTGGTCCCCCTTTGGAGCCCAGTCTGCATTATTTTTTTCACCTTTGGGAATGCTAATGGACTGTTTGGGACAGAGATCTATCCTTCTGGCCAATGTCTGCCAGATGTGGGTGGGATTTCACAGCTGCGAAGGTCTTCCCCCCTCCCCTCACCATGCCTGCTCTGAACACACCATAACTAGGAGAGACATGGCTACAGGACAACCTTTAAGCAATACATTGTTGCAGGGCTGGCACAGCAGGGGAAAGCTAAGCCGCAAGCCTGCATTTTACAGTGGGAAAAAGAGGGAAACTGAAAGGGAGAATAATAGCCTCTCTCCCCCTCCCCCATGGGAGCTGTCTTTATTTTGAAAGGGAATTACTTTGCACTATTGGTCTTTCACTCTCCTGTTTAAGTGCAAAACTGTTGCCTTCCTGGCAACGTGAACAGAGGGAGGGAGCTTCCGATTTGAAAGGGAGAGAGTGAAAGGGATGATTGTTTCTGTTGCAGCTGATTATACGGGTCAGGCTTAACAGGGGTTGTACAGGGGCAGAGGTTAAAAAGTCCTGTTTCTCCGTGCTGGGTTTTTTTTTTGTTTGTTTTTTGTTTTTGCAGTTTGAGTGGGAACGCCAGTATTCAGATTCAGACTGTGTTATCCTCAAGGATATGGGGACAGCCACATTGCGCACTTAGTCCTGAATCCAGATTTTAAAAAATCCAACCGGCATTTCAAAAGTCAAGTGGGAATGCAGCCAGTAAGTATAAGAACAATAGCAGTGTCTGAAAAGTGGAAAGAGAACATGAATCCCCATTTAACCAATGCCCAGGACAACAATAGCAAAGACAGGGGTGGCTAGAGTGAGCTCTTAGTCAATCCTGGCATCAGGGCTTGCAGACAGGCATCTCCAGGAGCAACTGGAACTACTCTAGAAGATAAGTGCAAACAGAACCTCAATTTGCCTTGGCTTCAAGAGAAGGCCAGAACCCCAGTTCTTATTTATGTTATGGGGAAGTGGAAATTCAAAAGTGGATGCGAATCAAAGTATATAAATTTCACTGAGGTTTTCATACTGGATATGCTTATTTAGAAATATGCTTTATGATGTGCATGTCTAACATTTGTTTAGACTGATAGTTTTATGTATGTGTACTGAGAGAGAGAGAAAGAGAAAGAAAGAGGTTTGAGTCCAGCACAGCTTCCTTCTGCCAGCAGCAGCGGGACAGCATCCCTGTGCGGCTTCTGATTGTCAGTTCTGACCTACAGAAAGTGGCTTCGGAGAGATGGTGAAGCATATTGTAACATCATCTTCCTGGGTCCCAGACTGGCTTTTAAAAAGTACAGCAAGCACAGAGCTATAAACAGTAATTATAAATGGAGGGGGCAATTAGAATCTTCAGAAAAATGCACAATTTTTTTAAAAAAGGAGTGAGGAAGATGATGATGATGAAAAGACAAATCCTCCAAGACTTCCAGGTTTTCAATCTTAGGAAACCTTTTCAGTGTTGCCAGCAATGACTCATGAAATGGAATTATGTGAGGGTAAAAACAATTCCAGAAGATTAAAGATATAACTCTGCAAACAGTATGATTCTCCAGCACCATTGCCCCACTAGTTCTGTTTTGTACTGCACTGTATCAATATATCTCCTATGGAATTTTGCTCCAGTCTGAACTTTTTTGTTTATGCTTGGTTTCCATTGGTTGCAAATGGAATTTATGTCATGTATGAGATCGAAAGAACTCTAAAGAACCTTTGTAGTTCTGTATCTTAAAGAACAAAAAATGGAAAGCTTTCACACTGTCCAAGAGATTTGTACATAATGATTTCTGTCCTTACCAGGTTTTCTTGGAAATCCATTTGAAATTTTTTAAGGTAATAGGCCTGTCATTGAAGTTTTATTACTGTGTTCTAGACCCTGTGCTCTGCTCTTTTCCAGGAATATTCCTTTTAATATTTTATGGACTCCAAGAATGTTCACTCAAGTAACATTTTATGGTCTCCAAGAATGTTCACTCTTGATTGGACTATTTTTTTCTGTGTATGTGGATGTTGGTGTACTGCTAAAAACATTTTGTTCCATTGAATGCTTCAGAAGTACTGCAGACCAGTTTATAGCACCCTCTTGTGTGTGGCTGTTGCCATTTCAGCTGTATAAAATGGACAGTGAGAGAATGACCCTTTCTGCATTTACACTGAAAAGTCTCCCTCTCATAGTGTGCCATGCCCCTTCCTTGTATTTATTTAGGAAGGCAGAAAAGACATACATCTTTGTCCCGCCTTTGGCTGAGGTTGATTTATTCTCCCTCCCTGTTATAGTTACAGTCACTATTAATGCACTAGGGAGTGCACGGTTTTAAATTTGTTGAATTGTTAAGGTGTTTTTAAATGTGCATCTTGTTTTAATGTGCATCTTGTTTTAATCTGTTGTTTAATCCATTGTTACCTTCCCAGAGACCTTCAGGTATGGGGTGGGATAGAAATGTAAATAAATAAATAAATAAGTTCAGACAGAAGCTTGCATTGTTAGTTTCTGGGCCTCATCTATCCACACCTCCCAGAAAGGCTTAGAGGAGGATACATTTTAGCAGTGCATCAAAAAGGCATCCCCCAGAGGCTCAGTGCTCAGAGCCTGGCTGTAATGTCCATGTTAGCCAGGGAAAAGAACAAGCACTAATTTCACAGACAAAAGAGAAGCCTTAGAAGGTAGGGAGGCATGGTTAGCAGCAGCCCTGGCAGTGGGTGTGGTTTTATTCATTCCAGGAACCAATCAGGACCCGACCTGGGCTGGACTGGAGAGCTATAAAAGCCCAAAGGAGGGGCAGTTAAGGGTTCTTCTGTTTGTTTGTTTGTTTGTCTGTTTGTTTACATTTCTATCCCCATATCCGAAGGTCTCTGGGCAGGTAACAAGAGATTAACCAACAGATTAAAAACAAGATACACATTAAAAATGATACAGACTAAAAACACTTTACAATTTAAACAAATTTTAAACAGTACACTCCATATTGCATTGATATTGTTTATGTTTGACTTGTGTGGGTATGAGTGGGGGAGAAGAACCGAGCTTGCTCATCAACAGACTGGGGAAAAAGTCATTGGGGGAATTCCTGAAAGGGGAGAAGAGACCTGTGCTATTAAGAAGCTAGTGAGTGCCAATTTCTAGCCTGGCTAATGTGTAACAGAGATTTCTTGTGTTCAACTAAATAAGCATTTTACCTCAGTTTCAATTAACTGAAGACTCTACTTATCCTGTTTGAAAAGCAGTTAAATAAAGTTGAAAGTTTTCTGTTTCATTCTAAAGAGTGTGAAACTTAATAGCAAATTGCAAGCAGATTGCAGGGGTAAACTTTAAGCAAATCTGATACATTTTGCTACATTCAGCCATTTTGCTACATTCAGCCAAAGGCTAAAAGAAACCTTTGCCTAGAGAAAGCAAGGGGGGAAATGAAGGTAAATGTGAGGGTTCTCTGGCTATTCCTGACAGCCTAGTTAGGGACAGGAGACATGAAGCTTTAAATTCAAAAGGGGGATCGAGCTGACAGAAGAGATCTCACACTGGCCTTGAAGTCTGTGCATGCTTTGACATTAGGACAAGGGTTGGGGCCTATTTGCACTTGGCTTTATTCTGGAATATATCCTGGAATAGGGACTTGCTGTCGATATGCTGGTGCAGGCTTCAGCAGGCCCAAAGTGAGGTCTGCCAGAGTCTGCATTAGCATGTGGACCACGGACCCCTATCCTGAGATATAGTCCAGAAAAAGGCCAAGTACGAATAGGCCCCTGGTCTGGTCTGATCCAACACTATCATGCAGACAGCACTGTTCCAGATCATTCCTTCCCATGGCAACAACCAGTGGACCTGGCTGATCCAAACTTACTCATTCTGACCATGGCTAGGTAAGAACAGAAAAGGCCATAAAGTCTTGACCACACAGCTAAAGCCTAGCATTCATTTCTTGTTAGGCTGCCTCTACATGGCCACAATAAAGGCTGACACAGGCAGAACATTTATAATTTGAGTTGCCGGCACCTCCTGCCCTCACAAGTCTTAAAGCCAAGGAACACAAGTTGGCCAGCTCCAAAGGTTTTGTCCAGTGAATACAAATGAAAGTTGCCCCTGAGTCACTCCTGTCTTTGCCTTCTGTGGCGGGGCCTATGAAGGCAGCAAGCTTCCCTGCAGCAGTTTTTCTCACTCTGAATGAAGGGCAGTTCTGAGGGCTCTTTCCGCACCTTGGGTGCAGTCTGCAGGTCTATGAGTTTTTTCTAGAAACACTTTTTCAGCAGTGTTCCTGTACGTTAAGGGATTGAATTTACCCACAGAAAAGCAGCAGAGACTGGGATGAACCCCAGTGTGCCATTATATTACTGAGAAGCTCTGACAATATTAGAAATAAAGTCACCTGAACATATCAATGTGGCAGCAACTGGTGAACTGGTGTGAAAGGTCACTTCCACATGATGTGGCTTATCTCATGCCACATAGGCCTGTACTAGGTACTTGACCAGTGGTGGGCCCCATTGCTCTAGATTTTGGTCTAATGGCTTTGCAGGTCATGTGGTGAGGAGGGGTCTTGTTGCCTTAGCTTTCCACTCTCTCTGGCTCCCTGTAGATTCTGCAGGGTACCGTAGCCCTAAGCCCAGCAGTATTAGTCACTCTAGTGGCTACATTTTGGCACCTACCAGTCCATGAATCATATGGAAGTATAACAAGTAGGAAAGGATGGAAATGGCATAAACCCTTTTGTTGCCTGGGGATTTGGGGTATGGATGTGCACAAGTATTCATAACATTTGACGTTCATACAAATTTGTATGAATTTGGACATTCATATATGACTCGAATGTTAAGACATTCGTACACTGACATTTGTATTTGTATAAATGTTTCAGAATATTTGTATGAATGCTCCGGAACATTCATGAACCTACACCAGTCACATCTGCAATGGATCCAAATGCATTTGGCATGGATTGAGAGTGGATTCAAAGTAGATTCAGGGCATATTTGACACTTTCAGAATGGATATGTTATGGGATAAGTACTGGATACATATCAGATACATATCCGTTCATATTGGATATTTGTACAAATTCGTACTAATACATTCATATCAAAAAGAATCCTACCACATTTGAAGGGGATCTATTCAAATGAGCATGAATTTCCTTACGTTCGAGTTGATATGAATCAAATGCTAAAAAACAGATTTGTCACATCGCTAATTTGGAGCCTTTTCACACTAGCCAAAAAGGTGAAGATGGAGGAACTCCCAGATGTGCATCCACACTGCACAGAGCTGCTTTTTCACAAGAAGTTGCTCTGCATGTACAGATGTTTCCCCTAGCAGTAGAAGTGTAAATGGAGTTTACGACTGGTGTCACAGGTGCAGTTGCACACTGCACCACTCACTCACTGCAGCAATGCATGCTGGTGCTATAGTTTCAAATAGTTTGGCATCCAAAGTGTAGATGCCCAAACCACTCCAAACCTTTGTTTGCCCGGTGAACTTGAACTGTGAAAAAGCCTTTGGACTTGAAACTAGATAGCATAGATAGGGTATTAATATTAATATTCTTTAGCCATTAGACTTGTTCCATTTTATTCTATGTTTCATTTTATCAAATTTGTAAGAATGGCCTTTCTGCACTGGGCCTTATTCTGGATTATATCTTAGAACAGGGCCCTGCTGTCTGCATGCTAGTGCTGAGGGCAGCAGCCCTTGGTCAGGGTGTCTCATAGTCTGCATCAGCATGTGGGTGGCAGAAACCTATTCCAAGATATATTCCATAATAAGGTCCAGTGGAGAAAAGGCCAATGATCCTGTTCTGATCATTTAATCTGTCTTAATTTAAACTTACTTTCTTTTAAAAGCCAAAATAAAGTTACAGTACTTGCGTATTGTTCTCTAAGAAAACACCAAGAATATAAATAGAAGAGTGCTGAGGATTCATACAGTTTATAAATGCACCATTATGTGCAGCTGGTAATACATTTTAGCTTCCTTGCCTAAACATTGACCTTACTGTCTCACTGCCCTCTGGGAAAAGGAGAAATGGAAACAAAAGAAAAAGATTCTCCAGATGGCTCAGGTTTTGGCCCCGGGGATAAAAAGGCAAATGGTGACAGAGCTCATAAGTTTTACTCTGGTGTCTGAAATGACTGTGCTGTGAGCTCAGATATGCCATTTACTTGTGATTATTTCAGGTAATTAAAAAAACAACAACCTGTTTCTCCTGGACTCCAGAGGAACTGAGTCTGGACTGAGAAAGGAATGTGAACTCCATAAGTCACATTACTGAGAAAATCCCTCCCTCCCTCCAGACAGTAGTGTCATAAAACCATTACATTTGAAAGTGCCAATTTTACACAACTGAGAATTTTCAGGCTATCTTTGAAGCAAAGCATGCTAAATATGAAATATAAGGAGTCCTTAATTGTCCTAAATATTTGCTAGAATGAAAACCCAAACCAAAATAAAACACCTTTACATTGAAGAACTGGAAGATAAAAAATGTAAGAGTTTTT
The DNA here is from genome assembly GCA_023333525.1 of Aspidoscelis tigris stejnegeri. Taxonomy (NCBI): domain Eukaryota; kingdom Metazoa; phylum Chordata; class Lepidosauria; order Squamata; family Teiidae; genus Aspidoscelis; species Aspidoscelis tigris. The sequence continues at coordinate 32,124,891 of JALMGA010000002.1, forward strand.
TATGGGTCTATGTACTGTTAACCTTTCACTAACTTTGGAAGCTATGTTATACTTTTTTGTAAAATGATATTGTCAGAAAAGAGAAGTACAGAAGAGAGAATGCTACCAGGGAATGCCGAGAAAAGCAGAACACTGTGAGCAGTCAGACCTGAAGGAAGGCTGAAGAAGGTTTAAAGTGAAGATATGACCACAGTGCTGGGCACTTATGCTGAGTCTTTGGCCTTTTATGGCCAAGTTAGCTTAGCTTCAGGGAACTTGCAAAAGTTTTATTTTTCCTTTTTTCCTTAGCCCACCCCTAGTCTTATTATCTTGCTTTTCCTCTCTGGCAATGTCTGTGTACCTGTATGCAAGAGGTGAAAAGGAAAATGAGGGTGTATCCCCATGGCCTCTGTTTACTTCAGGGTAGATTCGGGGCAGTCTCAATGTGAATGGTAGCTCAAACTAACACATCCCCATGTGACTGAGGACAGTGTGGGTTCAAGCCAAATCTGCCTATCCCCATGAAAACCGTGGTAACCCCTGCATCGGGGAACCACATCCTTTTTTCTCCATCCCCTCCCCCCAATAGGAAGCCCAACTGACATCACCATGTCGTGTCCTGCCTGCAGCAGCGATGACAAGGGAAACCCCTCCCTGTTGCACCTCCAAAAGCACCACAAAACTGCATTGATAAGATTAAAATGATAAAAAGGGGCATAATAGAAAGGGAAAGCGGCTCATTGCTTGAAGCTGTGGCTGTGTTTCAATCATTTTAGCAGAGGTGTGCACCTCCGCTTGACAGCGGGCATACCTCCACCTGACAGCAGCTTCTTCTGACTGATCTTGATCAGCTGAGTGCAGGAAAGCCATGGGTGCTTCGCCCATTAAGGCAATCAAGCGCTCGTGCGCTAAATCAAGCCCTTTACTTACACGTGACTTGCCGATCGGGTCATACTTGTAGCCAGAGAGGCACCTGCAGGGCAAATGAGAGCTCAATCACTTCTTTTTCAGCAGAATTTCTTTGAAGAGATTCCCAAGCAGTTGTGATCGCAGTGCACACGACAGGGACAGTGAGCACAGATGGAACCCTGCCTGCTAATGCTGCAATCACCAATCTCCACCCCTGATAACCCAGGAGCCTCCTCATTATTTATTTATTTGTATTTCTATCCCGCCCTATACCTGAGGGTCTCAGAGCGGCTTACAATATTATATTAATCTTAGGGTGTTTTTCCACTGTCACTAAAAGTACCCATTAAGTACCCATTAATGGGTACATAATGGCATTTTTGTACCCACTTCTGGTGACTGTGGAAAAACACCCTTAGACAGGTATTCCAGGATAATGTGTGATTGCCTCCTAATTCATGCAGCCTTACTTAGTTTCTACTGCATGTGCCCAGATACTTTTCTACAACAGTTGAACTCTGGTCCTTGGTTTATGCTGGGATCCACTACCTCCTTCCTGCAACAAGAGCTGCAGTTTGGCCTATCCTTAAGAAGCTGAACCTTATGTGTTTGCTATACAAAGGGTGCCAAAAACATTTGCCACATCCCTAGACAACACAATCCCCCTTTTTTTGTACTGTGAAGTCCATCCCTGATCAAGAGAAGACTCCAAGAGAGATATAATCCCTCTCTATCCTTTCCTGAGCCTGTTCCTCTCGTCTCACCCCCTGCCTTCATGTTTATATTTCCCTATAATATGTCTCCCTTCACCTAGCATCTGGTTCTGAAGACTCCCTGATTCCCATTCCTTGCTGGCATCTCTACTCTGGGTGATTTCACACCAGTCAGTATACCAGGCCACGAAGCATACTGGGAGACTCCCTTCTGCATGCTTGAGCAGTCTAAGAGAGGCTCCACCTGGTGGAAGGATCCAGTATACCACCCAGTGTAGAATCATTCTCTGTTTCCATTGCTCTGCATCAGCTAGTATAGCCTGTAACTTTGCTTTAAGTCTTCTAGTGCCCCTCTTTGACACAGCTATACTTAAAACTTCTTTGCTTGCAGCAAGTTGCTGCTTAGTTATTTGAGAACCTTGCTCTTCAGATTGCTTCATTTTTTTTACTAATTTACTACACTTTGAAACTTTGAATACTGTATTCCCATGTACTAGAGTTATTTTTTCTATGTCTTTTATACATTAATCAATGAACTTTGAACTAAAATCACCCAAGTGTCTTCCCCTCCCTTGGGACTGACAGATATCTGTTAAATAAAACGGGTAGTCCTTAAAACCCTGCATATATGTGTGAATGCTGCTAAATATGCACCTATAACTGCTCTCATAACAGCTGAGAGAGAAGCTCCAAACTTTTCATGCATTAGAAAATTTGCCCATTGTGGTCTTTACAATACACATAAGAAAAGGCAACGTATTTCAAAAAGAAAGCCATGTTGTGCATATAAAATACAATCATGTGTCAACAGAGGTGGGCATCTATGGTGAGTTCTATTTTATCCACTCTAGCTGGATCAGGATATTCAAATTTCTAGGAAGTTTACCATATACATGCTATTTATATACATATTATAACAACCATCCTGAAGCTGTCATTTTGTCTAACTGTTCCAATGGTGCTGTGGAAATTCTGAGCTGCTTGTGGGAGGAATTAGTTCATCTGAGTGCAAAAAGGGATCCATATTTCTCCATCTCTTAGGAAAAATAGTCTGAAACCCACATAAATGAGGCATGCAGTTTTATAATGAATTGGCCCAAGCACTTTGATCTATCTGCTCATGAGAACTTCATTAATTTTATGTGCTATGCAAGAGAGAACCATGCTGCATCTCCAGTTAAAGAGTGATAACATTTTTGTTTTGTTTTGTTTTTTGAGAAAAGATACATATCTCAGAATGTTATCCTGCTTGCAAAGGCAACACAAATTTGCCAAATCTTGCCCATGAATTACAAAATGGAAGGGTTAAAGTCAAATTAAGATACTTTGGTGAGCTTCTGAATTTAACAGAACTGGTTAAAATGTTTTTAAAAACAAAATCCATTTGCTTGCATTGATGGTTCTCCAACGGGAATGGCCCACATATGTTTTTGGATTAAAACATGTATGAACTCTCTGATAACAGATCCAAAAAGCAGCGGGGGATGGGGGACAAAACTAGCAGACCTTAAAAACTGAAATCAAAGAACAGCTAAGATTTGAAACAATACTTGACCCTGTAGATACTTGAACTACGACAGCAGAGCGTGAATGAGCAAGAGCAGCCCACAGTAGGGTCAGACTAATTCTAGGGTTAAGCTTTGTTCTCCTTTGTGCTCAGCGCTTATTAACAAAGAAGTGGATGGAAATTGAAGAGATAAAGAGTATATACTGCAAGGCTCCATGAGACATTATATAGGAGATGTCATTTCTGAAGCCATAATCACTATTTGTTTGCCAACCCTGTGGTTCATTTTGTATACCCCATGCATTAAGGAAGCAAAAAAGAGGCACTCTGACACACATGCTGTGTACAAAGTTATATTTGCAGGAGTGACTTAATTGGGGAAAAGAACAAAATATGTTATTTCTTTTTTAAAAAAAGAAATTTATTTTTAAGTCTAGCCACAAACAGGTATTTTGCATTGCTGTACAACGTTACTGACATTTGCCTTTTGAAAGGGAGGTGAAAGTCTGGATTAATTTACTGTGTCTTAGTAATTAACCAATCACTGATTTTTAAAATGAGTGTTCCAGCTGGAGTTGTTTAGTGGGGAATGATTTAGAGATAGTTCCTATCCTACCTACTACCACAGATCCATAGATATATTTGCAGCAGACAATAAATGTAGGTTATTTATTTATTAGGCTTATGTACCACAGATATCAAATGATTTCTACATGGTTTACAAATTGAACAATAACAAAAACTTAAAGGGGGGAAAAACCCACATGGAAGTGCACATAGAATATCAAACCCATCATTTATCATGGTCACACACAAGTATTCTACACTGTTCTAAAGGCACAGGCCCTTTCTGTGCTAGGCCTTATTCCAGATTATAATCCAGAGTGGGGATTTACTCCCACATGCTAATACAAACTACAGCAGGCTCCACCCAGGGTCTGCCATAGTCTAGACCAGCATGTGGGAAACAGGCTCCTGGTCTGGGATTTAATCCAAAATAAGGCCCAGTGCAGAAAGGGCCACAGTATGAGTGTGCTTGTGAATGTTTTGACAATTTTAAGGATGTATAGAACTCAGGATACAGACTCAGGCACTTGAGCACTGTGGCAACTCAACCCAACCCCTCTCCCCCTTGGACTCATACTTCACAGAGCTACACAGTTGAGGAAGCAGCCATCGAGCTCCACGGCCCCACTGTCTGCCAATAGGCTGGGGTCAGTATATCAACTGTACTATACCCACCCACCCCAGGCGTCCTGCCCCACAGGCTTGAGATTAAGCCCTCTCCCTGAAGCAGCACTATAAAGACCAGTGTAATCCAAACACTAACTGTTTATTAATTACAAGTAAATAAATAAATAAATAAGTAGAAGCAAAGATAAAGTAAGCTAAGAGTCTTTGTGTTGCTAGAAGGAACAAGTTTCTGTAAGCAGAATAAAGTTCAGCTCTCACATAAAGATCCACTAAAAGCAAAATAATAAACAACTCCTACCTCCAGCTCCCCTTGAACCTGAATGGAAATCTCTGATATCATTTAGTGTGAGGTTTCTCCCCAAGATAAAGAAAATAAGCAGCAAAAGCCTCCCAGGCTTGCCTCACTCCAAAAGAGCGATCAGCCTGCCCGCATGTCCACACTACCACTGGCACACGCTCTGGTCTTCCTCTAAACTAAACGCTAGACCCCCTTCTATTCCCTGGCTTATAATATTTACAGGTAAGCTTGCAGTTATCTTCTTAGGCTGCCTTTCTGTACAGACATCAATCAACTCTGTAGAATTATTTTCCCAAGGACTCTAGGGTTGTCAGATTAGTGCTGCAATTGTGTACAACTACAGAGTTCAAGGGAATATACTCCCAGGCCCTGTCCCCAAAAGACTTATTAGCCCCTCTCGGCTTCCTCTGCCGTCACTCTGTTGTAGCTGACTTTAAAAGTCCCCTCCACTTCCGGAATAAGTGTCCCCATGGTAGCCACGATCTAAACGGAATTTCCATCCCCATGGTAGCCGTCTTCTCTTTCCGGGCATCTTTTTCCCCCCACCCCCTCTCTTGTTAAAAGGAAAAATAGCCAGATCTCCGTCTCCTGAAACGGCTTCCCGCCCCTAGCAAAGGCAGATGATCGCTCATTCATTCACTTTCAGCACTTACTTTCACTCAGTTCTCTGTTAGAAAAGGCTTTCTGCCCCGGCAAAGTCAGCGGCTGCAGGCATCGGCAGCGCGATCCTTCGCTCATTCTCTTTTAAGGCTTTCACAGATCACTTGATAACAATGTCGCAATTCTGAGCAATTCTGGCTCTTTTTACAAAGGAAAGGAAGCGAACCTGCTGCATTTCTCAGATGTGTGAATGCTTTTTGGCTGTGTGTGCAGGCAAGCAATCCCCGCCCCTTTTGCCATGGAGTGTCCTCAAGGCAGATATAGCGAGCAAAACCCGCGAATCGCCGAAAGAGCACTGGAACTCTTCTTTAAAGTGCACGTATTTTATTGCGGGTGTCTCACTTTCCTAAGCTCCCTAAGCGCCTTGTAAAGCCTGGAATGGGGCCACTCAGAGGCAAAAGAAGAGTTCCAGCAGACTTTCAATTGCATGGGGACAGGGCCCCAGACAAATGCAAGAGTTGCATTTTAGGCTGTGTCAGCACTGGGTCAGTAGACCAATGCAGCAGAACCTTTAGAACACATTGCCCTTATCCATCCACACTTGACATCAGAAACTAGTGCCATAGTCCACTCAAAGTGTGAACTAGCAGTCTACAAAGCATTCTAACTGACATACCAGACCAATGCAGATGGCACATTAGCTGTGGCCAGTATACCTTTTTGTCAGGTACCTGGAAGTGGGATTGGAAGTGTGTTGCTTCTGGACACCTGGTCAAAACAGCCCGAGTTGGCAACTTTGGAGACCAAGAATATCCGCTTCTCACCATCCTATCCTTTGGCAGTACAAATCCAAATGAACAAAGCATAAAACAATTTAAAACCAACCATTTTGATATATGGCACTGGTCACTGGGAGGGAGGGAGATTTGCTCACATGGAGAATCAGCACACGTTAGTTCTGGGTGCTTCTACTTATTTCTCATAGCACCAACCACTACTGATGTCACGAGCTTCAGGGAAAAAGGAAAGACTATAAATATGCCACCTTTTGATTTGATCTGATCTTGCTGCTCCTATGTCATTAATACAGCATGTAAAGGTTGTTTTAAAAAGATTTCCTGAAGGTTACTAACTATGAATGCAATCAGACATGTTTAAAGGAGAATTAGGGTGTTTCCGCACAGGCCCTTTAACACCCATTTAGCACACTTTCATCGCTGCTAATCCGCACACGAGTTGCTGTGTGGCACACTTCCGGTGAGATGTTGCTTCAGCACAAACTGCTTCTCTATACAAGGCAACAGCATCCAATGTGCCTTGATCTACCAGCAGCCTTGCCTTGCAGATCCAGAACAGAGCAAACTTCTCCCCTTCTGGGATGTGGGAAAGCACGGTGAGGAGCTCTTCAGACAGAAAACCCTCTTCACCAAGCTTCAGGCACTCCACCAAGGTGTCTGCAATCTTATTGGTGAAGGCACGCTGCTCCCTTTTCTCCTTTTCCTCTCCTTCCTTCCCCTCTGGTGGCCTTCTGGGGAGCAGACTCGTGGCAGGCCATTTGTACTGCTTCTTCTTGGACGCCAACCACTCCTGCAGCAGCTGCCTTCTGTCTTGAGTACGTGAGGTCTGTGGCTCCTGGGATGACATCATGGTACGACTGTACCAAGAGGATGAAAACCTAGGGCCTTTCTGCAGTGGGCTTTACTTTGGAATATCTATGCTTTATTCCTGATTGTCCAGATATAACAGAATTAATAACTGACATCTAGATGCAGCCAAAGGTTCTACTGGAGTACATCCCACTAAATAGGGCGGGAAGAAATATCCAAAGGTGAAATGAAAGGAGAAACCGCATTCAAATATTTTGGGGAGTATTGCAGTATTTTATTTATTTTTCAGTTTCAGTATTCTGCAGCTACAAGAGGTGATGAAAATGGCCAGAAGGTATGGAACTCAGGCCACTTTTTAAAGCATAGTGAAGAAAGGAGGAAGTTCCCTTTCATCCTCCCCTGAAATACCCCTGTACAGACTACAAACGTAAGATATGGCCATACCTAAAACCAAATGCACTTTGAAAGAACCAACAGGACTTTTTTTCACCCTGCGGGGAAAAGTAGTCTGCAGAAAATGAAGCTTGGTAAATGGAATTCACACTGGAAATGAGAACACATATTTTAGTGTGATTTTCCCATAGCTGAAATTGAAACTGTACATTGAAACTTGTGTACTGTTTGGCGGTTTGGTTTTCAACTGTGGTTCAATCTGTAGCTATTGGAACAGGAAAGGCCTTAAGATTAGTCTTCAGAAGTTGCCATTTTGAGCAAGGTGGCAGCACCATATTCTGGCTATGTAGTCCATCCCGCAATTGGACATGCACCAAATTATGTCTGATCCTTTTGGATATCAGTGCTGTGGCGTCCTCACAGCAGCCATGTGATGTGTTCCTCAGTAACCATTCTCTCAATGCATGTGCAGATATGTTAGGCCTTATTTGGATCCATCCCTATTTCAGACGGATTTTTCCAGGGTCAGGTTTCAGAAATCTGGATTTCCTTAATCCAGATTTCAAGCAGTAAGTGCGGAAACACCCTTCATTCCCTGTACTTGCTGCACATAGCACTAGAGGGCATGTGGATAGGGTAGGGATGTGCACAAATATTTGAAACATTCGAAATTTGGCCTGAATTCAGCTGAATTCGGACATTTACACTTAAATAGAATGTTACAATATTCATATTCTAACCCTGGAATGAATACAAATGTTTACAGACATTAATATGAATAGTTTGGATGTTCATTACTGGTGTGATTTCAGAATAGGGATGTGCACAAAAGTTGTGGTTATGATGACAAAATGCTGATAGCTTCAGAAGAAATTACAGAACTGATGAGTGTAATTTTAAGATTTTGGAACCAGTTACAAATGACCTGATTGGAAAGAGATTATATAAAAAACAACATGTACTTAACTTCTTCTTCTTTTGTTATTAGGTGTATTAGAAGAAAAGTAAGATAGAAAATTGTATTATGTTTTGAATGCTCTGAAATGTATAGTTCTGACATTTATGTTTTAGAATTTCCAAGGTCAAATGTTGTTCCCTTTAGTCAGCAAAGCCATTTTCTCAAGAAATTGTTGTAATATCATATATTATAATAGTTGGTTTGGAAAACAATGGACAGTTTTCATTGGGTTCATTCCTGTTTAAAGGTAGTGACCTGCATTTATTTGACAGAACCATTAAAACACTACATTATTTTCTCCCCTTAAGCCCCATGGTAATGTCAAAAAAGAACCCTCCCTTGAAAAAAAATGAAAATACATTTTTAAAAGTTAAGGCAGATAGCATACGACCTTTTCTGCAGTCTCTGTAAAATCCATTGACTTAGAAAAGTCAGGAAGCAATCTATATTTCATTGTCTGATTATGCCATATATTCATATCAAGCTACCTAACAAACTACCTACATTGGATAGTGTATTAAATCAGGTAGTTTAAATGCTGGGAAAAAGAGTTGTGTTTTAAGTTGGTTCCGGAAAGATGTCAGATTAGGTACCAGAAAAGCTTTACTTAGGAGTCAATTCCACAGCACAACAAACTCCAACTAAAAGGATCTATCTCGGTCACCATCATCGGCTTCAGTCTTTTCTGGATAAATAACTTGGTCGCAGTAATTTATAATCAGTTAGCTTCCAGATTTGACTACTACAATATAATGGATGTATAATACAATATACTATACATAGAGCTATTCTTGCAGACTGTCCAGAAGCTGGAACTTATGCAGAAACATGACAGGAATTTCTGGCCAGATACATATGGTCATGAAAGATCTGCACTGGTTGCCTATTTATTTATGTTTCAACTATGTTGTGTACTGTTTTATTGGCATTTTACTGAATATTGTGAATGCTCTGGGACCTTCAGATGAATGGATGAATGAATATTTCATTTCCAGAAGCTTGCTATAGTCTTATGGTGTATTTTTTGAGAGAAACCTGACTGCAGTATAGCAGTCAGGATTTAAGCATGTCTGGCAACGCTTTCCATAGAAAAATTAATAAGCTTTTACAGAATGTAGCAAAAATAGGATCTATCTGAATCCTTCATTTACATTATGTCCTGAAAACCAATTCTGATCAGATGAAAGGATTAAGAAAGGAGGGATTCTCATAAGCCAGTTCTTTAAATTGTGGCGTGGTACTGAGAAAGGCAAATGGAATCACAGCAACATAGCCCTCTTCCAGACTGTGATAGTATCCAGGAAATGGGGAGAAATATTCTACTAATCCATAAGTGAGTGAACAAGCAGATAGTTCAGTGCTCTTGACACCTACAAAAACATTATCAACTGAAAGAAAGAACGATGGGGCCATCTAATTGTATAATATGGGAAGAATACGTGCATAATTATAGTGCTGCCATGACAGCTGCATACAATGTCCTCTATCATGCACCATGGGTGGTAATTTATCTTTGGGTTTCCCACTCATTTGTATAGGAAACAGCAGGAGGTGGTTTTGGCATCCCATATAATCGCAAGCATTTTAAGCAAGTACCATTATGAATGTCCTGCCTTAGACAGATTTCACACGTGCCACTTAAAACGTTTTTGAGCTTTTCGCTTGATGATGTTATGCATGTGTGAAAGATAGAAATTGAATTTTAAATGCACTTGTTTTAGTTTTCTATTTGAAGTGATGCCCATGTGAGAAAAGGTGTCTATAAAATCACATTTTGACTTCCCCAATTTCTTTGCACCACCACTGGACTGATGTGTTCTACCATAAACACATTTTCTGTCATAAGAACATGAGAGGAGCCCTGCTGGATCAATCCACAGCCCTTCTAGTCCAACATACATAGTAGCCCACAAATTGCTTCTGGGTATTCTCAAGCTCAAAGCAAAGCCTTCACCTGCTCTCAGATACCTTCAAATGGTTTTTAGCACCATCCTGCCTGACTCTCCAACCCAGAGGCAGTACCTAGGCATGCATTCGAGTAGCCATTGACACACATGTCCTCGATATTTTTTATCTAACACTTTCTTAAATCTATCCAGGATGATTGCTGTCACTACCTATTCTGGTAGTAGATTCCATAGACCAGTGATCCTCTGGGTTCTAACTTTACTGTCCTTCAGCTTCAAAAAGTGCTTCCTGGTTCTAGTGGTGTGGGATAGAGAAATTCTTTTTCTCTATTCACCTTTTTCACAATGTACATGATTTTATATACTACAATCAGGTCACTTTTTCAGTGCCAACTTTCAAGGCTGAAGAGGCCTAGACATTGCAGCCTGATTTTGTAAGGAAGGCATTCCAGCCCCTTGATCATTCTAGTTGCTCTTTTCTGCACCTTTTCCTGTCCCACAATATCATTCCTAAGGTATAATAACCAGAATTGTACACAATATTCCAAATGTGGTCTCACTATATATTTATAGAGGCACAATAATGCTTGGTGAATTGCTTTCTATTCCCTTCTTGCTACCCCTAGCATCAAATTTGCTTTTTTTCACTGATGTGCACTGGGTCAACACCTTTGTTGAGCTGTCCCTCCCATTTTTTCCTATAAAATTGTATGTGATGATAATTTAGCCTCTTCCTCAGAGTTATGCCTGTTAGTCTTCCCAGATTTCCTTATCATCCATTTTGAAGTCTGAAACTGTTAAGGGAGTATTTTTGTTAATTCCACCCACCTCCTTTTGCTTTTTACATAGTGTAAAGGCTGCCCCTCAGTAGGGTAGCAATTTGTATATATCCTGACTTGGTAGTGTAGTAGAGTGTATTTTACTTTTTATATTAAGACTCTGTTAATTCCCTTCCAAGAGACACACCTTTCATTTCCCTTTCTCTGCTAATAAGTTTGATAATAACATTGCCTCCTTCTTGGTGCTGCAGCAGACAGCCCTTCCCCCACTCTGCCTAGCCAGCAGTGGGTTACAGTATCTGTTTAGGATTCCAGTCTGACTTGGCTCACTTTGAAAACAGAGAACAGGAAGCTTCTTTAAAATAACCAGAAAACAAATTTATTGTTTACAATTCAAGTTTCTTCTTAAAGTTGCACTTTGTTACTTTAAATATCAACAGTTAGGTCTTGAGCTTCCTCACTAAGCCTAAAGACTCCAATCCTTTTCAGATTAATGCCAACAGCATAAATAACTTATAACCATTTCAACTCTTTTACTTTCTAAACACTGTAATTCACTTTTAACTCAGGACTCTATTCCCCAGCTTCCCTCAGGACAGCTTAGAGCCCGTTTCTCCCCTAGTTAAACACCCTCCAGGTTTAACGACCAAAGGCAGAGAACAGAAATTGTTCCCTCATGCTCCCTTAAATATGGGCCTGGCTGGCTAGCTTTGCCCTGATTGGCTGAGCTCCTCCAGGATCCTATTTCACCCCTCCCCTTGGAGTGCTCAACTAGCCCCTCCCTCAGGCTACTTACCCTTGTTAATATACACTTTGGCGACACTTTTAAACATCTGGACTTACCATGTTCGCCACACTTTGCATTTTAAACCAAAATAACTTAATTTTGGGGTTGAGGGGTGCCACGATGCCCAGCGTTCCAGAAAGTGCCTGCCCTCTCTGAGGAGTAGCTTGGCCCCGTTAGGATGCTGGGTTCGTGCAACGGCCAAGTGAATACTACAGTGTGGACACAAAACACTGGTAGCAAGCGTTTCAACAGTAAACAAAAACAAGTTTATTATTATACACAAGCAATACTATAAATGAAAAATAAGGTTCAGGTATTTGTTGGATTAACTCAAGTTTAACTCAGTAAGTCTCTTAAGGCTAGGAGCTACCCCTTTCTCTAAAGGAAAATAGTTCCCCTTTTAAAAGACAAACCTCTCCACATTCCTCTCCCTCTGGCTTGCTTCTGCCACAGCTCAAGCCAAGCCAGTGTACCAGAACGTGGCCCTAGATGATCACAAGGCCCAGTCCATCCTTGCTTCTCCGATCATCCAGCCTGGTCAGTTGCTAGCGAAGTCTCCCTCGGAGCTCCAATCTTCCTTGATTGTCCCCTTCAGAAATCGCTCAGCCAACAGCCCAATGGTCAGCTACTGGTTCCAGCTCCCTCAGGATTCAGCTCTTTTCCTTTCAGCTCTTGTCCCAGCATGAAGACTTCATCTGCTGTCTTCTGTGTTCCTTTATACTCATCCCCCTGTTCCTGATTGGCTCTAGCCGCAATAAAATGCTGCTGGAGACTCCTACCAGAGGTTGCTGTCCCTCCAGCCTGATTGGTGGGAACTCCTACTCTAGCCCCTCCAGCACTCAGATCCCCGGACAGCTTTTCCCTCCAAAACCTTACTCCAGCCAATCACTGCAACAGGGCCCGCACAGGATTTCCCGCTCTTTTTGCAGCCCAAATCCCAGGGTTAGCAACAAGCTGTTTGCAACAAAGCTAAACAGTTTGCAGCCTGTACCCAGAAACCGTCACAACCCCTCCCTTCCCCAAAAAAGACAAATGTACCTGGGGCACAACTGTCCCATGGACATTTGTCTCCCAAAGAGGAGTGTGACTAAACATAAATCTTACTATCTAATAAACACATCCTATAACCGTCCAAAGTCTTTGTAACAGGTTTTCCCTTACTATCTAAATTTCAACTCAACACAGTGTCCCAAAGTCACCCAAATAGTGCAATGAGTCCAAGATCACAGTCTGGCTCTTTGTTGGACTTCTTTCCACAACACTGGTCAGCTGGGTCCTTGGCGCTAGGTCGCCTGCTTGATCCACTCCAGTGCTCGTCATCTGTGGTGCTGGTCCCCTCTGGTGGTGGTCCTGCTGTGGGATCCGGTTTCTGGCTGACCTGGTTGTCCGGAGACACTGTCCAGTTGGTCTCCCTGGTCTCAGTGCTGGATGCTGCAGTCCTTGACCCATCCGGCACGACCCCAGCTTCCTGGATCCCTTCTGACATACTAGCAATTGCTACTAACAGCGATCCCAGTCTCCTTAGCTTGGCTGCCTGTGGAAGTAGTTTTCTCTCAGCTTCCCTTGGCATCTTCTTTACTGGGGAGGTGCTGCTTGTGTTGTCCAGCCCACTCAAACCTTGTGACAGTTCCAGGCCCTCTGCCTTGGTCACTTCCCCTGACCCAGCTGGTTCAATCTCGGGTTCATCGAGCTGTTTGTTTACATTGCTTTGTTTCAACAGTGCGATCTCTTTCTGCAAGGATGTTTGCCCCACCCTCAACTCCTCTACTGCCTCCTGCAAAGCTTTTACACTTGCACAGGCTGGGGTTGTGGGTCTGCCTCCCATCCTTGGTATCGCACGCCTGGCCAAATCGTTGCCAACTAGCAGCGGAACTGGGATGCTGCTAGTTACAGCAAAGTCGTGTTCCAAGTACCTTGCCCCAGTCTGTACTGGAACCCTTGCTACTCGAGCCCTGAAGGAACTGCCACCAATCCCCTTCAGTTTGATCTTCTTCCCTGGTACATAATCACTCTCCTGTACCAACTGTGGCTTAATCACACTTACAGCTGAACCTGAATCCCTTATGGCATTAACTGCTCGCCCATGAACCCGGACCTTCCAGATGTATTCCGCATCTGGGGGGTGCTCAGCATTCATCATAACGTAGCTCTCAGGCTCTGACAGGGAATGTACCACTTGGCTTTGCCTAGCCCCATCATTCTCACTTTCGTGCCGCTGTTTTGGGGCTCGCACACAGTAAGAATGATGCTCGCCTGCTTTCTCCTGCCCAGAGGAGCGCGCCTTTGGGCATCCGGCCTTTAGGTGCGTCAAACTGCCACATAGGAAGCAGGTTCTGGCCTTGTCTGGCACTCTGGACTGTGCCCTTTCTCTATTACCTGAGTTGTAATGGCCTGAGGACCCGTTCCTAGCAGATGAAGACCTTCCTGCCCCATCTGCCTGCTTCCCGAAACAGTCCTCCCTTGCCATTAGCAGATTGTCAGCACATCGGGCTGCCTCATCCAGAGTAGCACATGCTTTGTCCACCACTATCCAACGGATGTGGTTGGGCAACAGCTGCATGAATTGCTCCTTTAAAACCAATTCAGCAAACTGGTCAATGGTATTGACCCGGGATTCTTTCACCCAATCCCACAAGTGTCTTGTCATGCGGGCTGCAACCTGCATGAAAGTCTCTCCTTCAGCCTTCACCACATTCCTGAAGGTTTTTCTATAGTGTTCAGGAGTGAGGTTAAAACGACGTTTAACCCTCTCCTGAAACACTTTATAGTCCCGGGCTTCCTCGTCAGAAAGGGCAGCATAAAGGTCCAGCAGATCACCGCTAATTCGTGATCTCAAGTACATCATCCTATGTTCTTGTGGGATTTCAAATTCTGAGCACGCCCGATCAAAAGCCCTGAGAAAAGACTCGACATCATCCCCTTTTATATATAAAGGAAACCTTTTGATGTCCACTTTCATGGGGTTAGGGGTGCCACCATCACCCTGTCCAGGAACTGCCCCTTGGGCACCCTGCCCTTGGCTAGCTTTTAATTGGAGAACAGCCAGCTCATGAGCCCTAGCCTTCTCCCCTTCCCTTTCTGCAATGGCAGCTTTCTCTCTAGCCATTTGCAATTCCATTTCCTTTTCCATTCTTTTCATTTCCTTTTCACGCTCTGCCATGGCAGCTTTCTCTCTAGCCATTTCCAATTCTCTAGCAGACTTCTCCCTGGCTAGTTGGAGTTCCAGTTCCATTTTTTTCATCTCCCGCTCATACTCGAGCCTCAGTTTGAGCTCAATGAGCCCACTGTCCTGCGCTACTCCCGGCACAGCTTCAGGAGTCCCTGGGCCTGCACCCACACTTGGCTCTGGGGTTGAAACCTCCTGACTAACTGCGGGCTCCATATTAGTTTTCCTTGGTCTGGCTCTGGGCCGCTTGCCACTAACACGTTTAGCTGGCAGTCCCCCTGGACCCTTTGGAACAACTTTTGCCCCTTTTCTAGTTAGCATCAAGTGTGGGACTCCCCACCACTTGATCTACCGTGCTGGCTGCTGCTATTTGAAGCCAACACACAGGGAACGTAATTCCCTCCCTGGTTCCGTACTTTACCCAGGCAGATTACCTCCGGAACCAGGCTTATTTGGGTGTAGCCACGTGGTTCAGCGTCCAGCTGGTGACCGTACGTTTTACCCAAAGCAATTACCTCCGGCCACCAAACCTACTGACCCCACTATTCTGTGGCTAGGCTCACCCAAATACTAGGGCTTACAGCACAACAGGTCCTTACAAAGTACCCAAAGCCTTTACCTCAGGACCTGTGCC
The DNA here is from genome assembly GCA_023333525.1 of Aspidoscelis tigris stejnegeri. Taxonomy (NCBI): domain Eukaryota; kingdom Metazoa; phylum Chordata; class Lepidosauria; order Squamata; family Teiidae; genus Aspidoscelis; species Aspidoscelis tigris. Next base: position 32,140,322 of record JALMGA010000002.1, read on the forward strand.
TGCTTGCCCGTACCTACTAGCCCTCCCTGATGTCTAGCACACACACACTTCAGGGATGGAGGAGTTCTGACCCACAGGCACTACCGTAGGGCTCTGTGTCCAGACACCAGACTCATTCACAAAGGAGCCAAACTCTGGCTGCCCTTCTCAATCACACACAGTACTGCTTGCTACTGTAGTATTCTGGCCAAAGCGGACTGAATCAAGATTCGTCCCGAGCTGCCACCAAATTGCCACGATGCCCAGCGTTCCAGAAAGTGCCTGCCCTCTCTGAGGAGTAGCTTGGCCCCGTTAGGATGCTGGGTTCGTGCAACAGCCAAGTGAATACTACAGTGTGGACACAAAACACTGGTAGCAAGCGTTTCAACAGTAAACAAAAACAAGTTTATTATTATACACAAGCAATACTATAAATGAAAAATAAGGTTCAGGTATTTGTTGGATTAACTCAAGTTTAACTCAGTAAGTCTCTTAAGGCTAGGAGCTACCCCTTTCTCTAAAGGAAAATAGTTCCCCTTTTAAAAGACAAACCTCTCCACGTTCCTCTCCCTCTGGCTTGCTTCTGCCACAGCTCAAGCCAAGCCAGTGTACCAGAACGTGGCCCTAGATGATCACAAGGCCCAGTCCGTCCTTGCTTCTCCGATCATCCAGCCTGGTCAGTTGCTAGCGAAGTCTCCCTCGGAGCTCCAATCTTCCTTGATTGTCCCCTTCAGAAATCGCTCAGCCAACAGCCCAATGGTCAGCTACTGGTTCCAGCTCCCTCAGGATTCAGCTCTTTTCCTTTCAGCTCTTGTCCCAGCATGAAGACTTCATCTGCTGTCTTCTGTGTTCCTTTATACTCATCCCCCTGTTCCTGATTGGCTCTAGCCGCAATAAAATGCTGCTGGAGACTCCTACCAGAGGTTGCTGTCCCTCCAGCCTGATTGGTGGGAACTCCTACTCTAGCCCATCCAGCACTCAGATCCCCGGACAGCTTTTCCCTCCAAAACCTTACTCCAGCCAATCACTGCAACAGGGCCCGCACAGGATTTCCTGCTCTTTTTGCAGCCCAAATCCCAGGGTTAGCAACAAGCTGTTTGCAACAAAGCTAAACAGTTTGCAGCCTGTACCCAGAAACCGTCACAAGGGGTCCTAGCGGTCATCACACATAGGTACTAAGCACATATCATTGTGACTACAGACTACAGATGAAGACAATAATCTCTCCTCCCTTGGTTTTCAAAAACTGATTTTCACTGATGTGTCACTTCTGAAATGAAATATTTTATATATTGCAACTAGTAACCCACTGAGGGATTTGATTATCCATGTATTATCTCAAACCTACTATTAAAGTTATCTAAGGATGTGATGAGACAGGACTGTTTCAATCACCCCTTTTAGAAAACTTGTTCCTTCTGTAGCTGTCAAACAACAGCAAAACAAAAACCAGCATCCATTCAAGCAGCTAAAAGAATCATCCCACCTCATATTTCCACATGTTGCTCCTCCTTTATGGAAATGCTTTCTGTGACGACCCGGGCAGCTCTGGTACCACCTGCCTCCTTTTAGCGTAGCCTGGCAGGCTAACAGACAGCCCAGGTGCCAATTCACTCTGCCAGATCCTCTTAGATCCTCAGCACAAATTGGATCTTCACTGGCCCTGTTTGCTAGTTCTTTCTAGATGTTACCACAAACAGAATACTGACTCTTTAATTAACCAAACTCAAAGGTTTATTGTTACAGAGTAAACAGAATAAAAGAAATAAAATGTATGATTGAATCAGCTATGAATTCTATAGTCCATGAGAAAGGAACTAAAATGGTAAGGGAACAGAGTAAAGGCGTTTGCTTATTCACCCAACAAAAGTTCTCATTTAATAACGGTGGTTTCCTGACTGAAAAATGGCTTCCCTCTCTTAGTCTGAGGTAAACTTCTTATGCTAATTCACAGCCTCTCAATAACTTCTAGCCTTTGAAACCCTTTCCTTTTGTTTTGTTTCAGCTTTGTTTTTCTCTTCTTTATATCTCTTAGTGTTCTGTCTCAAAACCTTGTCAGTTCTTTCTCCTTTTAGGCCTGTCAAAACTCTCTGTGATAAAAACACTTTCCTCCTGCCCACTATTATGTCTTTTATACTAAATACTACTTTTTTCTGTTGCCCTCAGGCCAACAAAGCTAAATTCAACTTGACTGGCTCTCTCCCTCTTTCCAACTTAGAGGTGAGGCCTACATAAACACACAGGCACACTGAGCAGCCTCCTCACTTTTCAGACCCCAGCGGAGACTCTTTCTTTTTCTTGGTGGGCAAAATGGAGCTTGCTGAGTCTCCTCCTCCTCAGCATGTCAATCAAACACAGCAGCAGCAGGTTAACTGTTTCCTGCCCTGGTGGCTGCTTAGGGGCTTTACACTTTCCTAATAATAAGTGATTGGCCACTGATTGACCAGCTTCCTGCCCAGCTTTCTGGAGTTCTGATTGGTCACTGACTGACAGCATTTGTTCACAAGCTGTGATTGGATACATTTCCCTCATCTGTGTCCCCACCCATTGTGACTGAAAGAGTCACTCTGTGCTATTATTTTCAGTATGAGGAAGAAATACCCATTCCCAATCTTCAGAAAGCAGTAAGGTACGTACAGGTGTAAAATGCCTATACTAACACTAACACTTGACATTAAGTGTGCTTCTGCACAGGGGCTAATTAATCCGGGTCTACTGCACCCGGATTTAGTAAAACCGGATCCCAGGGGAACCAGTTTCACCAAATCTGGATCCCTGATGGATCCGGATTTAGGGGGTAGATCCGCATCTAAGAGATGCGGATCTACCCCTTGCCCCGTGCCACCGCACGTGCGGCATAGATCCGGAATGGAGACAGCAAGACTTGCGTGATGTAATTGTTGAAATTCTGAAAAATCCAAGCAAGGCAGCCAGGGACATGCCTGCTGAAGCCCATCCTTTCCAGAAGGACAACAATCACCAGAGCACTTTCCTAGGGGCAACTTACAAGCCTGTCTCAGCAATCAAGCTCCAGGTTACCCCACTACACAGGAGCAAGGAGCAGAGCCAAGGGAGAGCAGGCATGAAGCTTTTGACTCCTGTTCGGCATTCCCTGTGGATAGAAAGTGCTTCTGCTTGCTACTCGCAGATGCTGAAGGACCATAATCCCATTGTGTCTTCCCTTGAGGAAATTATGGACAGTGAAAGCCAGTTTGTGTTTCACAGAAATGAAGCTTTGATTGAAAAGATGAGCCTGGCTGAATTTGAGGCTGTCCATCTTCTGCTTCTGCAGAATGCCTGTCCAGCCACCTCACATGTTTATCCACAAGGGTGCCTGGCACCATTTGGCTCCTTACCACCACAGGTCTCTAAGTAGACTGGAAGTGGGTGGTTCTTCTGTGAAACATTTTTATTTCTAGACAAGAAACAAAGCATAATTTTTCCTGAGCAATTTTTGCACAAGGGCTAAAGGCAGCTTCTGCCTTTGTGAGTTTACCTTTTTCCACAGGGGTTTTTTGGAGGGGAGGGAATCCCACCTTTACTGGTCCTGTCCAGGGGTGTTTTTCCACTGTCACTAGAAGTACCCATTAAGTACCCATTAATGGGTACTAAATGGCATTTTTGTACCTATTAATTGGTACTTAATGGGTACTTCTAGTGACAGTGGAAAAGCACCCCAGATCACCTGCCTCAAACTGTTAAAGGCTGTTAATATCACTTCCTTTGGTGAGCTTTGATAAAGAGACCTGAGCTCTTAAGGTTGTTTGCTTTCCAAGGACTAACATGATCATCTGATGATCAAAACTCAGCCTGGGTTTCTCAGGCTACTTTGTTTGAAGTTCCCTTATGGCTGATTGTTGCTTCTCTGTGAGTCACTTCAGCCTCAAATCCTTGCCAGGCAACCCTCACTGAGGCCCTTGGTGTGCAACTACCATCAGAGTGCAGGAGGGCGGCCCCTCTTTTGCCCTGAACACATCCTGTGCTGGCAACAAAGCACCTTTGGGTTGTGAGCACCCAAGAGTGTGGCTGCCACTCCCTGTTAGAACATGGAGGCCTTTGCAAAATCTTAGCAGCTCTCAAAAGGCCTCCCTGTGGAAGAATCTCCTTGGTGTCAGATGTGCAGGCTGTCTCTTGGTAAGGACAGGAAAGTGTGCCAGCAAGCCTAGTGAACTGAACCCGGGCTCACTTTCATGAACAGTGCCGAGGTAGGGATTCTGTCACAGAATCCTCCCTGCATGTGAAGAAAAAGCACTGGCTTAAGGACTACAACCGATTCCTCCCTTATTCTTATGTCTGCCTCACCTTTGACACACCCCACCCAATTGTAAACATTGCTGTTTTTAAACTGTTTCTGTATTTTTCTTAATGCTGGATTTTTAAACTTTGTACTGGTTTTAGGACTGATATAGTTTTGATATGTTTGTTTTTAAATGTTGTGAACCACCCAGAGACCCTTGGGTATGGGGGGGATATAAATATAAATTAAATAAATAAAATAGTTGCTTGAAACATGACCATGTAGTAAAAATTGAAAGCTAAACGTAAGCAGGATTCACAGAATAAGTAAATGGTTTTCAGGCTGGATAGCTTAAAACTACTGGTCTGAGAAACTTGCTGAGAGCAGCAAGTTATTTCCCATGAGCTACAGAGAGGAAGAAGAAATCACAATACATTCAAAGATAAATTAAGATGATAGACTTGTCTCTTGTGCATGCATAGTATTTAATGACAATCCTTCTCTGTACAGTGATTAAAAAATATGTTCTGGGATTTGTCCAGTAATTTATCAATTGCTTACTGACCACTGAATTTACCAGGTATCTTCAGACATCATGAACCTGCTGTGCTGGGAAAGCTTTAGCTACATCCAAACCTGCTATTCATTCTAATGGAATGTTAATGGGAAACAGCCACTTGAGTTGATCAGCACAAAAGGTTTTTAACAGCTGATACATTCTTCTTTTTGTTATCTATGTTAAAAGCAGAGAAAACAATATGAAGAATGAACTGATTTGATGCCTAGCAGAAATAGCTGCTGCAGGGGATCAAAATAATGTTGTCATCCATGCCATCCACAAGATCTTTGAAAGGAATTAAATAGGGAGGCAGGAAGGAAAACTTCCAGAATAAAAAAGATTACTCAGCAGCTATATTGAATAGTGTCGCTAAACATTACTATTAAATGAAGAAAACAAATTGGATTAAGACCCTTACTTCCTTTTATTATTATTTTAGGAGATGAAATGCTTTATTACAATTAAACTCATCTGAAACTTATTATTCTTTCAGTATGCTAATTAATAGAGTAAGAGCATGGATTTGTTAATTAAAATACGATACCTCAGGGAAACTGAAATTAATTTTGATGTCCTAATAGAGTTACTATTATGTCATTAAATCTTCTACAATATACTTAATCTTTGTGTTTTCTTTTCTTTTTTAAAAAGAGCAAATGTTTTTTATTCATTTATTTAGTTAGTTTGCACGTGTAATAGAATTGTAGAATGACACAGATCCAATGTGAGGAAATGTGATGAGTCAGGAGGATTAAAATGTGCCTTCAGCCAGAACGGAAATCTAGAATATTTGGAGTTTATGCTTAATCCTTTTTAGCAGCTTCTACCTGCCAATACATACGCTCTATGGAACAATATTTTAGTTGGTGATTGCCCATGAACCTCTTTCATGAATGTAGTCTTTTGAGTAAATATTGCATCCAAGATATATCAAATGGATTTTTATAGCCTTTTCTGCAGTAACCTGCATTAGATCTGGATCCCTGGATCAGGAATAACCAGACCTACTGATCTGGATCTTGTGGAGGCATGGGCCAGATCAGCTCTGTCTGCATGAAGAGCGTTGATCTGGCCCATGCCTGCCTGCAGCTGTAAAGCTTGAGAATGCTCATTGGTGGGCCACTGTGTGAGACAGACTACTGGACTAGATGGGGGGTTTTCCACTTACAGCCACTTACAGCCCTTAATCTGGATCTAAGATGATCCAGATCTAAGGAATAGCTCCTTCAACTAATCTGGATTTAGTAGATCTGGACCTAAAGAGGTACCCAATGCATCTCCATGGGCAGTGTAGCATCCAATAGCAATGGGTGCTAGCGTGCTTGCAGTGAAAACGCCGGAGCACCCATGCAGTGAATCTGGATCTACCCACATGGGGCCTGTCTGTCACTCCATGTTTTTTTTTGGGGGGGGGGTGCTACGGGGGGGGGGGGGGGTTACAAACTTCAAAGATTCCCCAGAGCAGCTCCGGAGAATCTTCAAATGTTGCGGCAAAGCACCCCGGAGATTCTCCGGAGCTTTGGACAAAGCTCTGTAGAAATGGCATTGCTCTGATGGGTCATCTTTGAAGCCTGTGCCATTCTCTGGAGATTCCTTCCGAGCCGTCTCCAGAGATTATGCACAGGCTTCGGAGCTTTGGGTTTTGGGGCACACCCCCATGGGTGCCCCCCCCTGGACCCCACCCCTAGACCCTATTGCCCGATTGCAGTGGAAACACGCTCCATATAATCTGGATTTGATGCCTGAAGAATCTATTGTAGAACCCTTTAATGGGGTCTACAGGAAATCCAGATTATACGTCCTGGAGGACCCATTTAATCCAGATTTCCTTAGAACAAGTAGAAACAAATGTGGCTTTAATGGCGTCTGCAGTGGAAATGGGGTCTTCCTGCTCTGAGCCTAATGGGTCCCTAATGGGTCCCTAATGGGTACTTAGAGCTAGTGGAACCCCCCCCCCCCCGATGTGTCATGGCCTGATCCAACAGGGCTCTTATGTTTCTAGTATTGAGAGTTTGTTTGGGGTGATAAGTGTCACCCACCCCACTGGCTAGCGCCCCCTGCCCAAACTGGCAAAGGCCATTCACAATGTGGTGATATGGGGATTAAAGGTATCAACTTCCATGATGAGGAAGATCTCACCTTTTACAAGTTTGTTACAAGTGTGCAAGACACTTTGAGGATAAAATCACTCACATTTGCTTGGAATTGAAACTATAGTGGGGTGATTATATGGATTCCTCAAGAGCCCTGTTTCATACTTTTTGGAATCAGTTTCAGTTGCTGGAATTTATTCCACTATCTGTGCTCTGGACCCTTGCTCAGCATGACTTATTAAAGCAGTCAGGGGTAGAGAGTAAGGTTCCATCTCCCTTTAAAGAGACATTTCATTTAAAGATTGCACTCTGTACAGTACTTAATAAGACTTCTCTGGACCATGACATTTTGAATAATTACCATCCAGGTTTGAATCTTCCATTTTCGAGGAAAGTGCTTGAGAAAGTGGTTGTAACCTAACCCAGGCAGTTTTGGAGGATCCAGATTATCTAGAGCCATGTCAAACTGGTTTCAGCTACCTGGAAGCTTATGTGCAGAGTTCCCCTGGGATCAATCATACACCTTCCATGCTTTTTAATATCCATATGAAGCCTCTGGGGCTCTGGCCACACCTATATGAGACAGGACATCTTATTCATAATTTCAATAGAGGTCGTACCAGATCTGTTTACACATAGATTGTTATAGGTCATCCTCAGACCATCCTTACTCTGGGTTGCATTGCTCACACATTTCTCCGTGATTGACCTGAGCCTTTTCCACCAAACTCTTGTCAAATCTATCTCCTTTCTCATTGGATGCTGTTATGTCACTCAAGGGAGAAGAGGGTGTGTGTTTGTGGTTCTTTTTTAAAGCCTGCTCCCCCACCTCCATGTAGAGGAATCATACAAATAAACTGAAGAGAGGGGTAGGTGCCTCACAAACTCCACACCCACCCTCCCCTAGACATTGGAGGAAAGGAAAAACTGGAGCCACCCACCACAGCACAGTTCAGCCTTCTTTAGCCCCACTCTTACAACTGAGGAAGAGAAAATGGCCTGGCATGCCAGGACAGGCTGAGTACTCTGGAAAAGAGAACTCCAGTTAGAATGGTCTAACTGGGGTAGGCTGGTTTAGAAAATGAATTGAATACAAATAATGTTAGTACTATGACCTGAAGTCAACGTGAAGTCATCCTAAACTAAATGTGTGACCAGGGCCTGGGAAAGGTCATTGGTAAGGTGTCATTGGCTTTATATCTCCATTTCATTTGAGTCAGATGATGTGGTGAAGGTTGAAAATAATGTCCTGGAAAAATGGCTTAGATGAGGTTCTCCCCCCACCCCAAAATAGATAACATCTCTCTCTGGTCAGGATTCAATGTGTTTCAGGCTGACAAGTGGAAGTTTTAAAGGTATCCCCTTCTAGACAGGCAGCAGTTTGGACGTGCTTTTGGATTATTTTATTGCACTTGAGTCTGAGGTAGCAGCAGTCTCCAGGACTGCCTGTTAATTAAAAGAGTTTAAGGGTGTTCCCACACTTACCACTTAAAATCTGTCCCTGGGAAAATCAATCTGAAATAGGGGTGGATCCAAATGAGGCCTAACGCATCTGCACATGCATTGGGAGAACAGTTACTGAGGAACGCATCGTGTGGCTGCTGTGCAGACAGCGCAGCACCGATTTCCAGAAGAGTCAGATGTAACTTGACAAATGTCCAATGGGAAGCAACTGTGGGATGGACTATGTAGCCGGAATGTGGTGCTGCTGCCTCGCTCAACATGGCGACTTCCAGTCCCACCCACATCCACTCCCTATCCTGTCCCTGTGTGGAAGCGTCCTCCTTTGATCTGGAATTTGCAAGCAGGAATGTTTTGAAGACCTAATTTTTCAGGTCTTCCTGAAAACTGGATTGGGTAGCCTCTAGACCCCATTAGAGTTGGATCTCTCACAAGGCTGTGCGGCAGCTGTGTCCTTGAAAGGACCCTATTTTGTCCCACTGTATGGAAGGTACCTCGCGGATGTGTGCCAAATGGTCCTTATCGGGTGCTTAATCGGGTCTTGAGGGCCTGTGCAGAAACACCCTAAATCTGTCCTGGACAGAGATTGCCTAGCCACAGTGATCCATGCTCTTGTTGCTTCTAGGTTGGACCACTTAATTTGCTCTATTGCTCTTTTAGCTGTTTTGGAATTAGTAACTCCTTCAAAATGCTGCAGTCAGGTTGCTTTCAAATATTCCTGTCAGAGCCATATTAATCCACACCTCAGAAATCTGTCATGTCACAATTGGGTCCAATTCTGGGTTTTAACTTTACTTTTAAGGCCTTGAATGAACTGACAGCCAATTTTCTGAAGGAACAAGTTCTCTCCTTCAGGTTTGCCAATCACTGAAGAGGACAAGAGACCCTGTCAATCATATTATCCTTTTTTGTGGTTGTTATGGCTAGAGAAGAGGGCCTTCTCTGTAATTGCTCTCAAACTATGAAATAGCCTTCCCTCAGAGATACACCAGGCATCTTCTCTGATTAGCTTTCAACACTGTTGTGCACACAGGCTTTGGGGGAATAACTTTGACCTCCCCTCCTCCTCCTCCCTTCTCCCTGTCCTCCTTCTTCCTCTATCCTTTTTTATTGAATTTGTTAATCTCTCTGCAAATTTGGTACTGGCAGCACAGAGACCAAACAGAATAGTGGGTGCCTGAGCTTCTTGCATTGCATAAAGGAAAGAAATTGGGTCCAGATGAACTTGGACTTTTTGTAATTGTTCAGGGGTACTAAACCCCAACTGAATGGTTACTGCTGATCATCAGAAGGCAACAACTAATTGATTAACTGTCCTAGAAGCCTTAGAAGTTTTGACAAAAGCATTTTTGGTCTATAATCCTTCTGGATCCTTTTAATAGATGAAAATAAAGCTAACAGATTTGCTTTTCTAAAACTCATTATTACAAGATATAAGATTTAAGCATTTGCTCTTGTTTTGCCCTGCCATTTGAAATCTATGGTGAAATTATCATTATGACCTAGTTCTTCATTTCAGTTAATTGCTAACATAAATAGTGAATTAGCTACTAAGAAAATTTGCAATAAACTGTTAATTGTTATTTTAAAGATTTCTTTCTTTATGCTTTGTTAAAAAAACCCCCAATAACTCCTGATTTCAGCTTCAAAGAATAGCAAGTCAGGCTATTTTTCATAATGAACTATCCAGAACCTGCAGCACAAGCACTGTCTGTGAGTTCTATGGTTTAGATGCAGCTAAAGAAGAGTCAGCATAGTGTCATTACATTGATAGCTGTTACTGGGCTAACTGCAGCATTTTTGCACACAGCTCGCATCAGTACCAGCTGTAGCAAGACATACAAGAGAAACCAAAATTCAAGGTGAGTCACTAATGCAAACTGCAGTTTTTAGGACGTTATATTTGTAACAAGAGGGTGAAGCTGAAGCTGGGGTTATTTTAAGATTTTTGGAAACAAATGAAAGACACTTCAGTCCCACATATAGATTTTTATGTTCTGTTCATACTCAGCATTTTTAACATAATGTGCTGTATACGATAGCATCCTGTCTAGAAAATTTGTATAAAGATGGGTGAATACATTTAAAATGAATATAGTTTAAGATTTTATTTGTATGAAAACATATCTTGTGAAACAGATGTGTTTTCCCAAGACTTCTGCAGAGCTAGTTAATATTTACAGAGAGTAGCTGATCTGACTGTGATTCACCAACTTGCACACACCTCTTCTTCACACCTCATTTTGTGGAATCTGTGGCCGCATTCCCACCTTCAGCCAATCCGGAGCGAACCCAGATTACTCTGATCCGGAGTAGTCCACGTTCTGCTGCGGGTTGCGGGTGGAGGCTGGGATCAGCACTGACCACGCATTGGGCTGTTCCCAAACAGAACCCGCAGGTGAGCACAAGTGCACCTGTGAGTGGCGCAGTGCGGTGAGCTGCCAATGCTGCTGCCAGCCTCCCCCTCGGCTGCCTTCCTTCCTTCCTTTTTTCTCTCCCCCTGTTACCATTCCTAAGCTTCTTTCATGTATCTTTTCAAAAAGATACAAAATGTTTCCAGTGAAAATGTTTTAAAAGCCCCTTTAAAAGGCAAACACTCTCCCCCCTTTCTGTCTTTTTCGTACGGAGCTCTAGCATGGCAAGCATGGCAAAGGAGGGGGGAGCTTTCCATCTTTAAAAAACAACAACAAAACAACAAAAAACCCCACCCACAGCTGGCTGCCATTGGCCAGAAGGCAAGACCTTCACCCCAAATGGCCCTGTATCATCCCCATGTGGGGGGAAATAAGTGGACTTGGCTCTGAAATGGGGACTCAGTCTTGTTTTCATCAGGGCTTTTCTTCTCCAGATTTAGGCAGGATTGTCCTCATAAAATCCAGGAATAAGGAATTGCATGGGGATGCTATGTGCTCAGGTTGGATTCTATTCGGATTAATTACAGAAGTCATGGAGACAGTCCTTCCCGAATTCCAATTGAATTCAGATTAAAGTGCCCTCCCATGATGATCATGAGACCATTGAATGTGTGGTATGAATTTAAAGCAATTCCTGCTGATGCAACCAAATGTGGAGTAAAATTTTGGATAATTTGATTTAATTTGAAGCCCAAAGATACCCCAGATTTTAACTCCCAGGGAATTTGTAGCCAATCATTTTACATAGGCTTTTACATAACGAAAAATACCATAAGCATAGACAAAACTCCTTTCAAACTCAAAAGCATGTATTTCTTGTTAAATCAGTGGAAAATAATTGATTAGAAATACAGAAGAGGTTAAATTGAAATGTAAAGCCATATCAGAGACATATTTCATTTAAACATTCAAAAAAACAAGAATAAGCATGCACAGTCCCAAACATGGCTAAATAAATGAGCATGTAGCTGCACCCCTTTTTTGGAGCGAAAATATGAAAATGACAGTGAAATTCCCATAAGAACCATTTCAAACTTTAAAGAAAAATATAAAAGCCAGAAAGAGAACAGTAAATTCCTAATACTAGACAAAATTCCCTAGACCTAGCCAAAAATTAATACAGGGAAAAATATTAGGGAAAATAGGGAGGAATGGAATAAAAGGCAAGAATCTTCTCATCAACGTTCCTCAGCACACCCAGAAATTCAAAACTGCACAGATGACTTAAAAAATGGAAAGAATCTTCAGTTTTGGCCAGACAGATCTACAAAATGAGTAAAAACCACCCAAAATTAAAAAGAAATGCTATTTTAAAAAATGGCCTATTCAAGTTTCATCTGTTGCAAGGTGGTATTGTCTGCATGTTAAGTCTTTATATCTTATGACAGTAAGAACCAGATTGCATGCTACTGGCCAAGAAAAGGGCAGGTTGTGCAGTAGGACCCTCTGATCCCACCACTGGAGTGGGAATGTGCTGTGTACACTGGTGGTACTTCCAATCTTCTGTGTTTTTGACATTTCCACTTGGCACGATTTAGCACCAGGCACGAAATGCCCCTCAAACCTGGCCATTTTCTTTGTACTGTTAAATTGTGCTGGGTGGCAAACACCACAGCTAAGCCACGCACCCCACTGCTGTCTCTCTAGAACATGGTGCAGTGCAAGAAGGCAAAAAATGTCCTCAGAGTTCTTTGTCAAGGTTTACTGACGGATCACTTCTGAAGGTGAACTTTGCACCCTGTAGGCTGGCTGCAGGCCTGATAGGGGTAGCAACATGCAGCTGCCCCTTTTCCCTAAATGTGGATGCAGCCCCACTCTAGGCATAATTAATAGCACTGCTGAAACCAGTGGGAACTTCTCATCTATTTTTAAATGTCCCATCACTCCTTTGCTGGTCTACCCAGATTTATCCACCACCTCATGATTTTTATAAGGCTCTTCTACCTGCTCTTGTGCTCTGGCTCCTCAGTGACTCTGATGTGCTCATTTACCACTGGTTCTGCCTCTCCCTCTTTCATGTTGCCTGCCCAGAGGGAACTATTGATACAATGGACTAAATTTTGTAAGGTTCCCACTTCACTCCTTATACTGAGCATTCCTGTCAATTTCACAGAAATGCATTTTTAAAATGAATGTTTATTATTTTACCCCCGCATCAAAAATCATTACAATAGTTTGATAATACAATTTCTCTTACAATATACTGTACAATGCGTCCTTCCCTCTCTCCTTCCCTTCTGTCCCATTAACCTCCCACTGTTGAATTAGATGGAAACATATAACTTTCTCTTTCACACACGTCTGGTCTCCCCTCACGCCATATGAATTTTTGTGTTTGTTGCCCTTCCAATCTTTAATAAAAGTTTCCTTTTTATGGTCTCCCGCTTTTCTGGTCTCAACTCTCGAAATTATTTTTAAAACTTCTGTTAAAGGTCAAATCCAATAGTTGGCGTACCAGTGTGCATAAGCAGATAGCCAAAGAACTTCCTGTAACATTCTGTATCTGGATGCCCAGTTGACAAGATAGGACTCACAAGGAAGTCTGCTATTTTATTTTAGCCTGTTTTGATACCCAAGGCAGGTTCCCATCAAAAAGTGGTACCATTAGCCAAAAGACAGTTAAATCAGGTACCCAGGGGCCAAGAGGATGAACATGTATTATATCTTGAATTTCTTTGGGCCCTTTCACACTTCAGCAACCAGGACAGCCCAGCATGCTTTGGGGTGCTGCATTTGCATGCTGCAGCACCACCTCTGCCCAGAGTAGCCCAGAGCTTGCATGGCTTCGTGATCATCTGTAGCTGTGAAACAGCTAGGGTAATTCTGGTCAAGTCCCAGATGCAGCATTCACACTACTTCATTATGCAAGTACTGCATGGGAGTAGTGGAGCTGGAACTCAACATCATGGTCACCAAAGCAATGGTCCGGTGTGTGGCAGATGTTGCCACAGCTGTTGCTATGGCAGTGCAGATGGTTTGGGGCTGCTTTGTTTAGTCTGAGAAAGTGATGCTGTTCATAGTGCCACGCTAACTGAATGCATTTAAGTGCAAAAAGGCCCTTTCTCCTCAAAGCAAACTATCAATTTTGCCTGTTTCTTCTAAATGGTATGTAACAGAGAATGAAGCTTTCAACATTAGGCTGTTTGTATTGCTCAATTTTAAATTCATCGCTCTCTGCTCAAAGGTTAATACAGATCACCAAAGTCCCTTCACTGGGGCAAAGTTTCACACCAACTGACTTGGCTTGGATTTCACAGACTACTTGAGTCTATGATTATATTTATTTAACTGCTTGTTTGTGGCACTTGTTTGCACATTTTGACTCAGTCTCATCTTTTGTGAAAAGCATTCACTCACACGCCAGTGTACTGAGAAATAAATAAATAATATGTAGTTATTGTCAGGGGGTATTGGGGTGTCAGGTACCCCCCCGTTGGTAATAAATCTTCGTCGCAGAGTTGCGCTTCTCCGTGCTGAAAAGTACACGTCTCTGCCTCTCGGCTTGCTGGCTGTCAGCATTCTTGGCGCTGTCCAACATTTCAGCAGGTTGGCCCTTCCTTTCTCTGCCCACAGTTTAAAGCAAAGGAAACTGAGACCGATTCTCCGTAGAGGCGTTGTTTATTCGTTTGCTGTTACATCTTTCTCCCTCTCCAGTCTCGAACAATCAACAAGCTAAGCAACACACAGCCGTGTGTGACCACCTTTATACAATTCCGTTATCACAAGAAAGTGACTCACATCCTTTGTATTACACAAGCCTGTGTTGCAAGTGTTACACAATCTTACTCAATTCTTGCACAGTCCCTGTGTTGTAATCCTTACTTCATTCAGCCTTCAGCAACTGGTGATAGTCTGGTGATTCTTGTGACTCCTAGTTACCTTTCTGCACACATCACTACATTTTCCATATATGGGCTCTTCCAGCCTAACAGTTATCACCTGCTCTTGATACTTCTGAAATGAACCATGGAAACAGATATATGAAAAAAAATACATTGTCACTCAAAGCATCAGTAATTCAACAAGAAGGGTTTGTCTCTTTAATCTTTTGATGATAATTCTTTGAGGTCAATCAAAGGTGGACAAAAGAATCTACAGTTATAAGTGATATGCAAATGTCAGGGTCCTCCAGCACTCTCTCTACTGGAGGCAACAGAAATAAAGCATATAAAACTCTGCTATGCCTTATTTCTATGACTCTCCTGGTGGCCTGTCAGCTTGATAATGTCCAGTTCCACAGATAACAATTAGGGTTCAATTCATCAAAGGACAGCAATTATTCTAAGAGCTTTAGTCTAAGAAGGTTTAAGTAGAATTCCAATTAGCACTCTGCCCTGCCCTGGAATCAGGAAAAAAAATACATTGTTTTCTATATCTGAAAAAATGAAGTTTTAGCTCACTTCACAAGTGCTGAAGTCAATAGACAAAGTCAATTCTGAATTCAATTACATTATGTATTAAAAATGCTGTAGGTGGTTCTGACAATTCTGATCTATAACTTCTGAAACACTGAAATGTACCAAATACACACACACACAATATTGATTGTACAGTTGAGATTTAAAATGCCAAGTCCTATTTGTGCTTTTTAACAGAGGGGGATTTAGTGTAAAATGAAGCTTACGCTTCCAGACCCCTATTCCAGAAGTGGCCCTGGAAGCTTTAGTCCACACTGCTTAAATATTGGCAGCAGAAATTCAGTTGGCTTTTTTTGGCATTTCCCTGGCTGATTCTCAAATTTGAGTCTTGTTTGCCATTTTTTCTTGTGGCCACATTTCCCACCCCACCGCTCTCCTCCCTCCACCACACCCAGAGGAACAAAACCAAAAGCGAAACTGCCAGAAAGTTAAACTAAAGTGAAAGTATGTTCTAGCAGTCCATGCCAAATGTGCATGAAGAGAGTGATACTGGCACCCAGCATTTAGGGATATCTTGGCTATATATTATTAAGCTTGGCTGATATTATACTCGTCATTGACTAAATTGTTACCATAATTTTTGTTTATCCAGAAACCCTGACTCAAACGTCAGGACCAAAGAAATGCAGGTCCATCAATGCTCTTTAATGCAAACATATGTATAGAACTGTACATTTTAATGGTTCTATGTTTTTGCAATATTTTTGTCAAGTTTAAACCTACTGTTATGTTAATATATATATAAAACAGCCTTTCCAACTTGGTGTTGTGATGTTACAATCTATGCCTACTAAAACAGTAAAATATGCAAGCATTAAATTCCTATTGCTCATTCCTGTGCTGAGTTTCATTTTTATATTTTTTGTTGAAAAGGAGAAAAGAAAACAAGATTTCAAACAATCAAATGAGCATTAGCCACCCATGATAACAAATCATATTGACACTTCAATAGCAAATCACTCCATTAGTAAAACATGTTTGAACTGCAAATCCTGTAGATATAAGCTTTTTCTGTCAGTTCTGAATGGTGTGATATCTGAAATGCCTTGGCAACAAAGCCGACCAAACTTACTGATATATATGCCACCACACACAGTGTTTATATATGCAATCTGCACAGTATACTTAATGAAACCATTTCATCAAAGTCTTTGTGATTTAATTCCATTATGTGCTGCTAGTTTTTGCGACAAGTTGAAGATTTTCTTACTTGGGAAAGAATCCTACTTTTGAAACAATTCTTAATTCAGGCTATGCCTCCATTATGCAGCAAAGGTACCTTAAGTGGCCAGTTTCTATTACTCCCAGGGAAGGCTGGGTGTCTGAGAATGTGGGCCTGATTTAGGTAGCATTACTGCATAAACCAGCCTCAAATGAGAAGAAGAGCTGGCTTTGCTACCCCGCTTTTCTTACTCATGTAAAGGGACTCAAAGCAGCTGGCAAAACTTTCTATTCTTCTCCCCACAATAGAACACCCTGTGAGGTAGGTGGGGCTGTGAGAGCTCAGAAGAGAGTTGTGACTAGCCCAAGGTCACCCAGCTGGCTTCATGGAGGAGTGCAGAGTCCGGCTCCCTACCAACAAGACCAAACTGGCTCACACTTTATTCCTTTTAGCACTGCTTAGGGACTTCATAATGTTCTATTATGGGCATTTTTGCACTGGTCCTGAAGATCCCACTAAGAACCCTTTAGGTTCTTTAGGCCCTGTCCCCACTGTAGACACATTTAGGACCCCATCTAGAGGTCACCTACCTCCTGTCCCCATGAGGGCTGGAGAAATTTGGATTTAATGGGTCCTTCGAGCCCTTAAATCCGGATTTTGCATGGACCCCTTTAAAGATGTTCACAATCCGGTCTTCAGCCTTGAAGACCAGATTAAAGGACACATGTTTGCACTACTTACCTGGGGATGGGGTCCAGAGGAGGGGCCAGCAAAAGCATAGCCTCACGTGTGGATGGCATTGGCAGATCACAACCCGCCAGCAGCCACCCGCTTCAGCTGGTAGCCATGATCACCCCCCATCAAAGCACCCGCCACCCTCACCGCCCACCATGATGGCCCACTGATGAAGCAGCTTCATTGGGGGTGTGTGGCAGCAGTGCCTGAACCTGAATATTGCCACTCGCCACCCAAATCCCCAGCACAGAGAAACAGGACCTTTTAATCTCTGCCCCCCCCCCACCGCTGCTGCCGCCGCCGCCGCCAGCAGCCACCAAACCCTGCAAGCCTGCTCTGGTCAATCAGCTGAATGGAAGAACAGACACACACAGGGCAATCACACTTTCCCCTTTTCATACCCTCTCTTTCAGATCGGAACTTCCCGGTAATGTTACCTCCATGTACGTTACCAGGAAGAGTGCATTTGCACTCAACCAGATCAGCGAAGGAGCAGAGTGCAATCAGAAGGCTTAGACAGCTCATGTGGGGAAGAGAGGCCTGACCTGCAGTTTTGCTTTTAAAACCTTTTTGCTTGATACATACGTATCTTTCTGATGATTGTTAACCACTACTAGAAATGTAGCTATGAGAGATACATTCCTAGTAGCTGCTAACAATCAGAGTATTTCTGTAGGCTAAGAACCACCCAAACAGCTGTATTTTGCACCATTTATTATTATTATTATTTGGCTACTGTGAGTTGATGGACCAGTTCTCCATGACCACATTAAGGCTTACAGTCATCAGTCTGTTGCTTCAGGCTGACTCCCATTTCTACAACTAGTGTGATTAATTGTTAAGGATAACGGTAACTATACTCTAGAAACTTCTGGAAGTCATAGGGGGGCTTGGATACAAGTTATATTTATCAGATGGAGATTATTTAGAAATAGCTTTCATAAGAGAAAGTTAGAATGTGTCAATCAACCATAACCTTCCAGTCATGAATTCTTTGGTAAATTACATGGTGAACTTTTATGAGTGGAAAGTAAAAAGGATGGATTCAGTTCTACAGACTATTTATCCTAATAATCTAAGGAACATTGTCAGCAATGGTGCTGCAATTTGCATATAATAATTTTAAAGTGGCATTGCAAGATTAATATGAACGTAGGTGACCATGAATGAGAAAGAAAGAAAAAGAAACTATGACTTAATCTGCCACCAGGTTTTCCGTCAGAACGTTTTCCCATACTGCCCTTCTTGTGGTCACTTGATTGCTTTGAATAATGCTTGTGTTAGTCACTCGTGGATACAATCTCCATAGCAACTTGGTTATTTAAGTTGGAAATATAAGCTGGCAACTCAAGGTTACTCTCTTCCAACGCTTTTTAGAGTAACTATTAGCTTTATGATTTAGTTTCTATTCTGCCACAATGTCTCCATATCTAAATTCCATATGCCCAGCAGTTACTGAATTCTAGCCAAAGAACAGATGGCATTATGTGCTGAAAAGTCTTTCATTCTGTATTGATTAAACACACATGATATTGCAGCATGTGAGAGGAAGACCACATCTCCTCCACACGTGCCTTCTGGGTTACAGAAAGAAGATGTGTTTTACTTTGAGTTACTTCTCAAAGTAGTGCATGTTCTTAATCTAGCCTCCCTTCCCCCACAAATATCTCTCAGAGAAATTACTTTCCTTATGTGCTTGTGTTACTTGTGTGTGTCTCTCTGTCTCTCTCTCTTTGTATGTGTCTTTGTATGTGTCTGCATGTCTGTCTTCTCTCTTTCTGTGTGCTTTCAGTTACAGGCTGGATCTCCCCTGTTTCAAGTACTCACAAAATGCCCTGATCAGGAATATGAGAAAGGTGATAGGTTGCCTTTCCATTCTTTTGTAACCTGACATAAACTAGATAGACACCGACTGAAGTTTGTGCATGCTGTGCTTTTTCCCCCTCCCCCTTCCTTGCTGCAACAAGAAAAGCTTTTTCTTTTAACCTGGTTTCCTTTGAAGAAGTGACTCAGGCTTCATGGCCTCTCAAGGTAAGTGATTATATATAACCTATAAAGGGATGTTTACAAGAAAGAAAGAAAGAGAGAAAGAGAGAAAGAAAGAAAGAAAGAAAAAGGAACTCTTATCACCATGGAACATCAATCTTATTAAATAGGAACGTGATAGCTCCAAAAATTGATTATTTCTTTCTCTGATTATACTGAAATTGAAGCAAAATGTGACAGAAGATCAGATGGAATATATAAATTTAAACTCTTTTTTGTGTATGGCATTGTTGTGTTCTCTGTACCTGCTTGTGTCGGCATTTCTATGCATGCTGATTATTCAGAAACAAAAAGCATGGAAAGGTCATGCTGCCATTAAAAGTGTTTGCATCCTTCAAGCACAGCTCACTTGAGAAATATTTCATCAGCAAGCCCTGATCATTTTGAGCATGGTTGACAAACACCTTGCTTACAAGCTTCTGAGGGACAGTTGGATAGAGTCAGACTAAATGAAGGAATTAACACCATGTCTTCACTTAAGTAAGGCAGCTAACTTCTCATTAAAGGTGAGAATTGCAAGCAATTGGAAAACCTTCCAAACTAATTCAAAAAGAAAGAAAGAAAATGTTTCACTTGAAAATTCAAATTCTTTCACACTCACCAGCTTGACTCTTTAAGTAGCCAAGGTGTTAAAATTTGGCATGAGGTTTTCTAGAAATAGTCAACCAGTTCAAGCCCAGCTTACTGTATTTTTCTAACAACCAAAAGCATAAAGTGAGTGTATGTGAGTGTGTGTGTGTGTCTGGGGTGGGTGGGTGTTCAGCAACAATCATCCTTCGTTGTATTGCATCATTTGTTCTATGCTGTCCAGTCAGTTGTCACATTAACGTGCGTGGTTATGATTTGAAATGCAGAAGAAATAGTTTCATTTGTTAAATGGAAGGAATAATGACTTTTATTTTACTGAAGAAGGATAAAATAATTACAAAAGTTATGATTCTGTGTAAATTGCAAGAAGCGTAGTACAATGAGTTAGAAAAGATTACTGACAGCATGGAAATGTATGCCATAAATGTGTCTAATGATTTTTTAAAAATGAAATTCTATCATATGCTTCAATTAGAACATAGCATATTTTGAAAATACAGAAAATGTCTGAAAGATTATCTTCAGTGTGCCAACGCTGCCAACTCACCAAACAAGGCAGACCACTCTTCAATATCACTTAGACTTCCATGAATATTCAGTGCACCTGCTGCTTGGTTTTCTCTGGGCTAAGTCTGACTGACAAG
The DNA here is from genome assembly GCA_023333525.1 of Aspidoscelis tigris stejnegeri. Classification (NCBI taxonomy): domain Eukaryota; kingdom Metazoa; phylum Chordata; class Lepidosauria; order Squamata; family Teiidae; genus Aspidoscelis; species Aspidoscelis tigris. The sequence continues at coordinate 32,160,658 of JALMGA010000002.1, forward strand.
GTAGCCTTCACTTTCTCTTCACCCTCCCCTTTTTTAAAATGGCATTACACTCAGCCAATAAAATTTCACAGCATTTCATGTAACATGAGTTTTTGGCAACAGGACTCTGTGAGGTAAAATGATTCAGGGGAGCGTATGAAATATTTATGACTCAGTTATACATTTTTTAAAAGCCAGATAAAATTCAAAGGAATTCCTTCTTCTTCCTGTGGTCTCAAGCTTTGAAGGAAAGCTGTGGCTGCAATGATAAATTAAGATCAAAATATATTTACACAATGAAAACAGTCACATTCCCATTCAAATAATGTAGTAGATCCAATTCTAAACCTACAACAGAAATGTAAACACTCTGTTTGTCTTCAAATTTTAAATGGCATATTTTTGTAAACATCTTCTCCAAGTGGAGTATTTTCTTTCTTTCTTTCTTTCTTTCTTTCTTTCTTTCTTTCAGGAAACTATAGAACACAAGCAGGGCATTTTAAAGAAAGAAATAGGCAAAGCCTCCTTAATTTTTTCTGACATAAAAAGAGTTGCATGGAAAATGGACAAGTAAGGTCAATAATGCATATGAAGCAAACATAGTGGGTATTTTTTACTCCTGCTTTGTTCTGAATGATTTTTGCTGTGATCTGCACTAACTAGATTTCAACATGTATTTGTATGCACAGCTTTTTATTTTCTTCTTCCATACAGATGCGCAAAATGGACATTAATGCATTTTGGTAAATTTGCACACAATCGGAGCATATGAATTTTGCTTATCCTTTATGTATAATATGCACAATGTATATGCAAATATTTATATACAAACAAAATGTAGTTCCATGTGTGCTTCCATATGGAACTGGGAAGCAGGAATCTACATGTACAGAAATCTGCACAGAATAGAAACTTTTTTCTAATTAAAACTACTAAAATAGCAAATAGCAACTATTCTAGAAGTGCTTTCTTCTAGAATATCACCTTATCACATAATATTTAGCTGCCATCTGGGGGAAACCTAAGCATAGGGAAGGACAGAAATGCAAATAAATGAATAAAATAGACATTTCAGCTTGATACAGATCTTAGGCCATTTCTGCAAAACCTGGGCTATCCTGCAATAGGTAATCTGGCCATGATGGGCCAGATGAGCCCTAGCACTCCATAAAGACCCTCCACATGTTAGGCGGCATGTATAATTAACAACAACAACAACAACATCTTGGGAAGATCCAATGCAACGTGAAATATCAAAACTGACTTGTTTAATGTCGTGTTATATTGTGTTTCTGTACATAATAATAATAATAATAATAATAATAATAATAATAATAATAATAATAATAATAATAATAATAATAATAATAATAATAATAATAATATAAAGTTTATTAGAGATTTTCCAACATACAATAAAAAGAGACAAAAATAAATAGCAGATAAAAAAAGTGAAGCACAAACAGGACTCCAAACAAAGCTAACAAATTGTTGCTTATTTTGTGACAGGAGCTTCAGGTTGCACTCTGCACTGAAACCACTATTGGACATACTATTCTCATTGTCCAAAATTGTGCTTTAGAACATAAGTACATAGGAGGAGCCCAGCTGGATCATCTAGTTTAGCATACTGTCTCAGCCAGTGGCCCTCCAATTGCTTCTGGGCATTTTCAAGCAGAAGACAAAGGCAAAACCTTTACCTGCTCTCAAATTGCAAATGGCCTTTTTCTTTGGTTTTGCTTTTGTCTTCTGCTTGAGAATGCACAGGAGCAATTAGGGAGAGGCACTGTCTGAGATGGGATGCTGGACTAGATGGGTTGAGGCCTGATCTAGCACGGCTTCCCTTATGAAAAAGTCTTATGAATTGTAATTGCTTTACTTTTATGTTTATTCTGAAGTTTTGTTTTACTTGTAAATTACATAGAATCTTTATGAAATCTGTAATATATAAGTCCAGTGAATGGATGAACTTTCCCCTAAAGAAACACTATCAAAAAGAGTCAATTTATGTACAAATCTAGGCAACCCCTCCCCCACCCCCGCCCCACCCCCCAGAAACACTAAACAACAATAAATGAGTAATTTGAGGCAAGTAAAATTTGGCATATTTGCCCACCAATAATCAATTTGTCAACAACTTCCTTCACATGGTAAGGGATTAATACCTTACTAGAGCTAAAGTCAGTTATGGAGGGAGGAGAAATCTTGTTAAAATTAAACTTGCTCTGTTTCATGCAGATGCACCAGGCAAGATTGAAAAAGCAAAAACAGACCTTCTTCCTGGTTCTCAAGGGGCTCCAGAGGAATCAAAACCTTCAAAGGCTCCCATCATCTGGAAACAAGCCCAGGTGGCCATTCCACCTCCTGGTCTGGAGTATCTAAGTCAGGTCAGTTCTCATCATTTTAAGTTTAAGTTTATATCAAATGTGCTAGAAGGATCTGTCTTAAATATATTTCCATCTAACCAACATAATGCCTTTTGCATTCTTTATCATGTTATTCTGTAAAATGGATCAACAGGTTATTCAGTTGCTTGGAGGGATAGCCTCTGAACATTTTTCTTCCTTCATAATTTACTACACATTTCTCTTGAGATCTGTTTTTGGTCAAAACATTTTCCCCATCTCATTGAAGCATGGAAATTCCAGATGGTATTTTACCTTTTACAGTAGTTACGAATGGTCTTTCTGCGCTGGTCTCAGCAATGCTACAGATCAACAGTGTGAAAACTGCATTTCAGTACAGAAACTAGTTGGGTGTCTCTGCTTCCTCTACTGGGGACTGAATAGTTTTATTTCTGCAAGGACTTTGCATCCTGTGCTTGACTTTTCTTTGCCCTAAATGGCAAAGCTCTTTTTCCTGTTTGTTTTTAGAGAAAAACAAAAAGAATTTAACAATTCTGAAATTTTTGAAATAAAATAAAATAGAAAATAGAGAAGAGTATATTTGGGAAGATTCTGTGACTCTTCATTTGTTGCCAAATCCAGACTTCCATATGTTAATAGAAAGGATAGGGTTAATAGAGAAAGAAGAGAAAGACATCCTTGAACTGCCTAATAGAAAAAAAGCTTTGCCCCTGCAGGAAGACTTATTCCAGCAGACCTTCCCATGAAGGTGTTATGCCATCTTCACTCCATTCATTTTTTGTCCCCTGGCCTACTCCAAATTCACTATGTTCATACATACACAAATCATCAGATGAGATCACAAGCTAATAGTCATTGGAAACGAAAGGTACGCACAGATTTTGAGTTCTGTTACAACTTGAACAAGGCTTATTCCCATTTGTTTCTACTTGGAAAAAAAAACCATTCTGTCATGTTACTCATTCCAATGTGAAGAGATTATTCCTGCTACATTGTCAGTTTTGGACAAACGAATACCTCTTTTTTAAGGGTCTTTTGTTCTTAACATATTTGCTCTTTAGATCATCCATTCTGCCAAAATCTAGCTTCAACAAGAAGACCACGAAGGAACTCGGAGCAGGCTGGCCAAACTATGAAACTCCCAGAAGCCTTTTTAAATTCAGCATTATCTTCTGAGCTATATGCTTCATCCACGCAAGCAGAAGTTGTCTACACTGGGGAGATTTGTAGACATGGCATCCATATTGACCAGCCCCCAATCAGCCCCTGAGTCTTTGCATCGATTCCCAAGAAACTATAATCAGTATAGGGCGAGAAGGCAGAGACACTTCCTCTTTCCCATGAGGATGCAGAGTTGGGGAACAGAGCATCTTATCAGGGCCAAACAGCAAGGAAACAACTGAGCTGTGGGAAGGGCTCCCCTTGTAGCTGTGTCTCAGGTCCCTCTATTGGGCAAACAACATTTAGACACCAGGTCACTTGACACAACAGCAGGACTAACACTTCTTACTCCAAACCCCACTGCTTACAGTGGTCATGTGGATGCAGCCAGTGATGGCCCAAATAAAAACCTTGAATATCGCATGTGTATTTTATCACATCATCTTTGACGGATGTCCAAAAGTTGAAGCAATCAGTCTCCTTAGGCATGTTGCTGTTGTTTGGCTATTCTTGCAAAGAATATTCCATCTGATATTCTGCTGCAGGCTTCGATTTGAAGAATGAAAGCAGCCAGCTTTGAAGATTTCTGAAGAGCAAAACTTTTGATTTATGACTGGACCTAACTCTGGTGAAATCAAATCTAAATTATGAAGCCTTAGAACTCTTGTCACATCATCACTATACTTAGATCTAAGGCTTATTGCCTGGGAATATCATATCTGATCAAACACTTCGAAATACTCCATGAAAATTGTGAACAGAAAGCTTGTTCGACAAGGGCACGGGCTGCTTCAGAGGCGAGTTTAGAATTGTACTTGAAGCTTACCCCATTTTTTCTTTTGCCTTTCCTGTACCTTGAAATAAGATGCTAACTCAGAGATTCATTTTTATTTCCTGACAGTACTCCGCAGTCAAAATTTTAGAAATGGGGGAAGAGGAGCAAGATGTCGCTGTAAATGTTGGACCAAATCTGAATAAAATATAAGGGGGTTGTATAAATAAAAAAGAACATCACATGGACATTGTTTGTAGTTTGTCCAAAACATGGAAGTACAGATCAACCCAAAGGAGAAAACCTGCACTCTTTTTAAATATAAAGAATCATGTCAATTACTATTAATTTATTTAATATTTACTCTGTTTACACTATTTCCCACTGTGTGTGCTTAAGTCACATCAGATAACTAACAATGTACATATTTAAATACACAACAAGGTATACCTCTTTTCCCTAGTCCTTTCTGCACTAGGCTTTATTCCGAAAAATATCCCACAATAGGGGCCTGCTGTACCTTTCTACACTGAGCCTTCTTCTGGATTATATCTCAGTATGGACCTGCTATCTTCACGCTAGTCCAGACTATGGTAGGCCCCAGGTAGTGGATCCTGTCATAGCCTGGAATAACGCCCAATATAGAAAGGGCCTTGGTGAGCTCATTATGCAATTGTTTTAAATGAAGGAACTTCCCAGATACCACAGAGTGTATAACTATATAAAAATGAATGAATGAATATTCTGGTATATTGCTATCATATTCTGCAGTTTGGTCAAGTGGTTAAGGAACTGGAATCTTATCTGGGAATACCGGGTTTGATTCCGCCCTCCCCCATGAAGCCAGCTGGGTGACCTAGGGCTAGCCACAGCTCTTTTCTGAGCTCTCACAGTCCCACCTATCTCACAGGGTGTTCTGTTGTAGGGATAAGAACAGAAAGCTTTGTCAGCTGCTTTTAGTCTCCTTAAATGGGTGAGAAAAGCAAGGTAGAAAAGCCAACTCTTCTTCTTCTTCTTCTTCTTCTTCTTCTTCTTCTTCTTCTTCTATTCTATTATTATTTTATGTGAAAATCTTACAAGACTCACAAAATTTTCTAACCTTATTTTGTTTTTGTTTTTTGTGAACAGTTGGACCAGATAATTATTCATCAGCAAGTAGAACTTCTCCAAGGTATTTCCTCTATATACATTCAGCCTTTAAATTATGGGTAGCTGAATCCACATCACTGTACATGTGTTAATTCACTTCTATTTTATTTCATAGTAATCCTCAATATCTTTTTTCCCCCTGAATTCTGTATATAATTTATATTTTAAAAGCATAAACAGTAGCCTGGACGTTTTTCTCCCTGCTGCCTTTCTAAATTTAGGGTTGTTCTGGGAGAAATCCTTGGAGATAAACAAGCACCCTGGGATAAACAAGCACCTCTCATGAATATTCTAGGCTAGAGAAGGTGGAATGGGAATTCAAGGGCCACACACTACTGTCTCTGGCTGCCTCCAGATGGCAGCCAGATATAGTACTAGGAAGCAACAATGGAAGGTATTCCTGCCTAGCCAGTGCTGGCTGTTGAATTCTCAGATGTGTGCATCACTCCCTTCATGCATCCATAGTCAGCTGTTTCATTCTCCACTCATGCTCACAGGACAGAGTTATGGTCAACTCCCACCTTGATTACACTGGGCCTTCCCCAGTCTTCCTTAGTGCCACTGACTTAAGAGCAAAATACAGCTGTTCAGGTGGTTCTTAACCTACCGAAATATGCACACATCTCTGTCCACTGCAGATCCCTCCATTGGCTGCTGATTCAAGCTAAAGCCCAATTTAAAATCCTTGTAGTGGCTTTCAGGACTCTCAGATTAAATATCCAAAATTACCTGGCATCCAGGCACAGAGAGCCTCCTGAAGCCAGGTGCAGCCCTGGCCAATCAGGAGGTGCGCCAGACAAAGAGAACTGGGACCCCGCAGCCAGAATCGGCCTGGCTGCGTTAAGGTAAGGAGGGGGTAAGGAGGGGATTGCTCACGCTCTCCTCAGGGTGGGGGGTGGGGTAGGTGAAGCTCCCCCTTGCTCCAGAAGCCGCGATCCATGGCTTCTGGGGCAAGGGGGAGCCCTGAAATCAGAGGCCCCCGGTTCGCCATGCATGCTTCCGAGGAGCCAATCATGGCAGGTGGGGGGAGGGCCTCCGGAGATCCGGATTGAGGTGGGTGCTGTTCTTCCGCACTGCACCCACCTCAATTCTGGATCTAAATCCCTCATTCCATTGCGTGTGCGGACAGAAGGGGTGGTAGTAGATCCATATCTACTGGATACGGATCTACTTACCATGGATTTCCAAGATCCAGATTTCGGAGGACAGTGCGGAAGCACCCCAAGGCATTTCTGAGACGCTTCTTTTGCTGTGTGTGAACACAACCTTAGCTGGGCTGGTAACAGAATGGCAACCAAACACACCTTCAAAAAATCATAAGCATACTGTATTAAGTAAATTTTTGCATTGCATTTTAGCTATACTTGGGACTGAGACTTGCAGCAAATATGAAATAAAAAACCACCTGGGACAAAGAGTTTACTTTGCAGTGGAGGAAAATGGCTGCTTTAACCGTAACTTCTGCTCACCACTACGCTCCTTCACCATAAGGATCACAGACAATATTGGTCGTGAAGTGATAACTGTGCACAGACCTTTACGATGTAATAGCTGCTGGTTTCCATGTTATCTACAAGAGGTTAGTAAATCACAACAATGGTCTCTTTACAGCATCCATTTATATGCTGCACAGACATACTTTCCATGGTCCCTTTGTATTGTATTCAGTTTTGTCACACCAAGAATGCTGCACCATGGAAGCTAGTGCTGAGCTGTGTATTTGCTAGTCCAGTCTTTCCCACTGCCTGCCATTTTTAGACAGTGAAAGGAGAATTTAAAGGTATTTGGGAAGTAGGAATTGCACCCACAATCAAGTGTGATGTTGCTTTAACAGGTAAGAAGTTCACCAGGGGCTTTCCTTTCTCTATTAATAGGACTATGGTGGGATAATTTGCATCAGGACTATTGCACAGTGTTAGAAAGCAGATTTCACCCCAGTCACCCTCTCAATCAAGATTATTTCTCCCACATCACAAGTACTATGTGCATAAAATAATTGTTGGCTGCCACCAAATTGTAGCCAACTACACAACCCCAAGAAATCTATAATCTAAATGTTGGAATGACTTTGATGATAAATAAAAATGAAAATAAGTGAAATTTTCTTTAAATAGCATAGAAATACTATTATGCCAAGAAAATGGCAGATATGTGTCTTCCATGATGGGCACCACCCATGAAACATTGAACACCACCAAAATAGCAGGAGAATGTCCATACATTTACAGTTATGGAGGTTTCCATGAATTTGCCTATGCTGATTTGTGTTACTTCACTACAGTTGACTAGGGGTGTTTTTCCGCTGCAGCCCTTCAATCCGGATCTAAGAAGATCTGGATCTAAGGATTGGGTACATTCCTTAATCCAGATCTAATAGATCCGGATTAAGGGAAGCACCCAATGTTTCGGTCTGTTACCCCAGGTGTTTCGGGGAGTGGGGGGGGGGAGTCTTCGAAGCCACTTCGAATTGACTTCAAAGTGATTTCAAAGTCATTTTGAAGTCTGTGCAAAATAGTTCCAGAGTGCCTTTGAAGTCTGTGCTGATCTTTGGAGTGAACTTCGAAATGACTTTGGAGTCACTTTGGAGTCACTCCAAAGTTCACTCCGACGATCAGCACAGACTTCAAAGGCACTCTGGAGCTATTTTGCACAGACTTTGAAGTGGCTTCGAAATGACTTCAAAGTGGCTTTGAAGTGGCTTCAAAGTGACTTTGGAGCCTCCCCCTAGCCTCCTTTGGACCCCATTGCCTGTTTCCAGTGGAAACAGGCTCCCTTTAATCCAATTTTTCTGGCAGAAGACCCCATTGTAGACCCCATTAATGGGGTCTACAGAAAATCTGGATTAAAAGCCAAAATGTACCCATTAGATCTGGATTTCCCCCACGGCAGTGGAAACAATCGGGTCCCAAATGGGTGCCATGGTGGAAATGGGATCATCTGGCTCACACCCAAATGGGTCCTAAATGGGTGCAAAAATGGGTACTATTTGACAGTGGAAAAACACCCTTTGTGGCCTTTAGGTCTGTTCTCAAGCATCAGTAACTGGAATGTGGGCCACAGTGGGTAGCTGAACAACAATTCACCACCCACCTTTGAAGCATTTGAAGACTGGCAAGTGAGGCTTTGAACCTATGCAAAAGGCCTTTCCTCCCTCCCTTCCTCCCTGAATCTTTGTTTGAATTGCGTTTACCTGGACAGCGTTCAGCTACTGAACAATTTTAACCAATAGTTGTCCTCTGTGTGACTGAATATCTGGTCATTGGTAAATTGCTTCACAACTGCAACAGAGCTTGTTACCATTCTCGGGCCTTTTAAAAACTAAGAAATGAGGCAATTTCCATAGGTATCTTTAAACAGAAAGTATCAAAAAACTTATAATCAAGAAGATTTTATTTATATGGAGCATAATTTTCTCATTTTTTCTTTTTTTAATCAATAAAATGTTTCATATTTTTATTGTTAAATTAAGAAAACATAGAAATTATCTTTGTTAACACGAATACTAGTTTATCTTGTTTTGATCTTAAACAGTTAGAAGTCCAGTCTCCTCCTGGAACCACAGTTGGCTACGTTGTACAGAAATGGGACCCTCTTTTCCCTAAATTCATTATCAGGAATGAAAGCAATGAAGATGTGCTGAAGATTATAGGCCCTTATGCAACATGTGGATGCTTTGGAGATGTTGATTTTGAGGTACTATGGATACTTTGTCGTGCCTTTGATTTGCATAAACACATATGAAATGTCTTGCTGGATCAGACCAGTGGCTCGTCTAAATCCAGAATGTTGTTCTCCCAGTGACAAACAGTTTAACTATGTGGGGAGGGGAGACCTTTTGTATGTCCTGACTCTTCCAAGATTGAGCTTTATTTGGTGACTCCCAGTTTTGGTGTCACCAGAGGCCTATTTGCACAGGAGGGTTTGGAATGCATGGAGGACACGCGAGGACGGAGCACTCGCTCCTCAGCCGGTCCCAGAATGCCCTCCACACGTTCCGGTTCCAAAGCACAAAGAAGTGCTCTGAAATCATCCTGGCACATTTGGCGTGTCCTGATGTGTTCCCAGCCATCCCAGAGGGAAAGTGTTTGCACGCTCTCCCTCCGTGACAGCTGGGCCCCACCCCCAGGCTGCCCCGATTGGCTCCCTTCGAGCCAGGGGTGGACAGCCCAGGCGCCTCCCTTTCCTGCATTTCTGCTTACTCCTGGGGTCCAAATCTGGCTCCTAGGGCAAGGGGGATCCACACCCCACACACCCCCAGGGGCGCATGTGAGTGAATGGGGCTTACCTGTTCAGCGCTGGGCAGTAACTAAGGGGAGGAGGCCGGCCGCATTTTGCGCCTGCACACCATGGGTTCCCTGATTGGTCAGGAACCCACCTGGCTTCAACTGGCCATCTCCGCAGGTGTGGGACCCTGATCAATCAGAGAATGTGCGGCATGCGGGTGCAAAATGCGGCCAGGCTCCTCACTTTAGTTACTGCCCAGTGCCGAGCAGGTAAGCCCTGCTCAGGCACGCGTGCCCCTGGGGTAGAGGGAGTGAGGGGTCCCCCTGGCCCTAGGAGCCCAATCTGGACCCCAGGAGTGAGCGGGAATGCAGGGAAGGCATCCAACAGGCCTCCTGCCCTGGGTCTTGCCTTACCCAATGGCAGGAGGCCGGGGGAGGAGTGTTCCGCCCACATCCCAGCCTTTCCAGGCTAGGACAGGCGGGAACACTTTCTCTATTCATACGGAGGGAGGCGAGAAATGCATGTAGATGCGTTCCTGCCTCCATCCATGTGAATGGATAAAGCATTCCTGCACGTCTTAGCCTTCTTCACTATGACCGTTCCAGCTGTAGTGCGAAGAGGCCTCAGATTTCTATATCTGTGCTAGGTATGCAAGGCAAAAATATGAAGAAAGGCAAAATGATGTAGTACTGATTACCTCCAGGAGATCAATGTTTCATGGTAAAATGTTCCATTAAAATACTGCAGTTTGCATTCACAGATGATTACCCATTCATTTATATAATAAATGGAGCCACAAAGCAACTTCAACTGTATTTTACCCATTTATTCGTGCCCTTTATGTTCTTCCTTTCTTATGAAAAGGTAAAAGGGATGCACATTATTTTGCTTTTGTTCATTAACTATGCTATGATGAATACCACTACCTGTGTTAATTCTAATCCCCTGAAATAAAGCAATAGAAAGATGTTACAGATAGAGGGATGGAGAAAATAGAAAGAAGTGTTCATCCTGCTGTCTTAACAGTAGAACCTGATGTTACTTAATGAAATATTTGCATGCAGTGCCTGATCACTTTCTGCCCTTTGGCAGCAAGATGGAGACCTGTGAACAGAAAGTACCCAAGTTTAGGGGATTTTCCCTGTTTTAAATGGAGTTACATTCTGGCAAAATTTATCCTTATGCTACTTCTGGAAGCATCTCTGTCACTGGAGGCTCAAGTAGCCAATTTGGTCTTGTGGTTGGGTGCCGGACTCTTATCTGAGAGTCACCAAATTTGATTCCACAGTCCTTCATGAAGCCAGCTGGATGATCTTGGGGTAGTCACAGCTCTCTTCTAAGCTCTCACAACCACACCTCCCTCACAGGGTGTGTCTATAGTGGGGAGAAGATAGAAAGCTTTGTCAGCCTTAAGTGGGTGAGAAAAGCAGGGTAGAAAAGCCAACTCTTCTTCTTCTGTGGCAAGAAGAGCTTACTACCCGCTTCAGATTGTTTGTTTATATATAATATTTACATACCACTTATCATTAAAATATAATCTTGAAGTAGTGTACAAAGGATAAAAATGGCTCAAATAATTATAGTTTAGTATATGTGCTGCCGAAGTGAGCACAAATTATAGTTTATAAAAAACATAATTAAAATCAAGAATGGAGGAGAACAAACATTCACTCTGCAAAGGCCTGAATATGATTATGATATGAAGAAGTGGTACAGAAATATTTTAAACAAACAAACAAATACAATTCTAATTTTATAAATGTTAGGGTGAATTTTCCCCACAGAACTCTTTCAGCACCAAACTATTATCTTTTTCTGCAGGTAAAATCTCTAAATGGAATGTCAACTATTGGAAAGATTTCCAAGTATTGGTCTGGATTTGTCAATAACATATTTACCAATACTGCCAACTTTGGAATCCAGGTTCCTGTAGATCTTGATGTAAAAATCAAAGCTATAATGATTGGTGCTTGTTTTCTTTTAGTAAGTATGCCAAAAAGAGGTAGAGTCCAGCAGTTTTATTTTTTTTTCCCCACTTCTTCTCCAAATGACACTAGAGATGATGTACTTTGTTCACATGAATCTAAAGCCAACTGGCCCTATGGTAGGTCCTATCTGGGGCCTGCAGTAGTCTGCACTACCATGTTGATGGCAGTCCCTGTTCTGGGATATACTCCATACTTACTCCCAGTGCAGCAAAGGCTCTAGAAAGCGGAATCTGCTTCATCTTCACTTCTAGGTGAGTCAAACAACCTTTCTACACTGGATCTTCTGATCAAAACTTGCAGTTCTTCATCTGTTATGGAACAGAGGAATCCCCCTACTCTTAGACCACTTCAACCACATGGAATGAAGCAGTGCCCCAGGACACAGTGCCAAAATAGTGTGATATTCTGGTCCTGCTGTGGACCCCTGTCTGTACTGTAAATGACAAAGAACATGCAGACAGAATCTTCTCTTAGCCCAGAATATTGTAGATGACCTGTTGGCAGTTGATTGACATGCTTCCAAAATGTGCCCTCCCATTCTGGGAATGAAAGTTCCCTGGCTTTGAAGGTTCCATGCTGGTTTTGAAGCCAACAGCCAGAGATGAGTCATGGTGGGCTATTGGAATGTGGACACCCCTTGAAGCAAGCTACCTTTAGCCTGCTCCAGCATGGCCTACACTCACCAAATTGTGCTATGTGAGCTATAGCAGTTACACAATGTGAAAAGAGCAAATATAAAGGTTTTGTGCCTAGGCTGTATTCAGCAATTTTAATCTTCCTTCTAAAATGGGTTTTTCTGTTTCCTTAATCCTAAGCCACAAAGCAAGGATAGCAAGAGGCAGGCAAGAAGCTCAGTGATAAATGCCACTAAAACCCTGAAAAACAACAAAAGGGTTGAAATGACATGTAGGAAGAAAATCCAAGATCCTACTTACAAGCTGGATTTTGTGTTTTCTCATTCTCTATGGACACACAGATGTGTATGAACTCATTTCTACAAGTTTGCACAAAATTCAAATGATGTAACTTGAAGAAACTAGGTATTATGAGAACCACAAAGGACTACTTCCAATAAATTAATGGTTCTGCAGAAGGAAGACCTAGTCTGCCAGCAGATCAGCTGAGAAAGTCAGTCTGCCAGTGTAAATAGTACTGCCTCAGAATTCAAAACAAATTATTGAAAGTACTAAGCGATGAGGGATGGATGAATATTTTGTTCATTTCCAAAACAGAGGTTTGTTAGAAATATTTCATTGAAAAAACCTTATTTAACAATGCACTCTTCTGGATCAGTATCACAGTGAAATGTAACATGAGCTGCGTCCAGAGTCACGCTATACTTTGCTGTTCCTTTTGAAGCTGCTTCTCACTGGTCAGACCCAATGATTGGTCTGTGGGACAGTGCAGTCATTTCTGGTACACATGACAGGGCAATCGGAAGCTGTGCTGTCCCGCCAAAGCGGCAGTCAGATGCTGTGCTGCTGCTGCGGGCAGAACAAAGCTGCGCTCCTTTGAGGTCAGTCTGGATGCAGCCATGTTAATAAAATAATAAATAATAATAAAACGTTTATTTATAGTGCCCCTTTCACCAAAGGGCATAACAACAAAACAAATATAAACTAAAATAAACAATACATAACAGACAATACAACCAACACTACCCCCCGTAAAAATACAAAATAGGATAAGATAAATAACTCCAACTGAAATTCAAAGAGAGCAAAACCATCAGCCGGCAGTTAGCTTATGAAACTGAACATATGCCATAACACCATCTGCCATCAGCTAATGGACTGGCTTCAGACTGAAGAATCGAAAAGATAAGTTTTCAGTGCTTTTCGAAAACGAAGCAAATCCTCCTCTAGACGAAGAGCAAGAGGAAGACTATTCCACAAACGCGGAGCAAGATCTTGAAAAGCTCTCAATCTGGATGGTGCTACTTTTGTAGGTGGAACAAGTAACCGCCCCGTAGCAGCTGAACGCAGCGTCCTAACAGGGACATACCATGACACTCTGGCTGTTTGTTAACAACTAAACAACTACAGCCCAACATAGTCCTCATACATTTAGGCTCTAACAAAAGCAGTGAGTTTCTCACACTGCAATGCATTTCACAAACTAGTAAATCTCTACAAAAATGTACACTAACGAATTCAAAATGCAGAGTTTTGATCAGGGCTAGTTCACAAACTGATGCCCACCACAATCCCACCCATGAAGAGACATATAACAATGGTTTGTAGGTGTCAAGGAAATGGGTACTTTCCCTGCATGATGAACCCTCCTCAGGAGTCAGGGAGTGTCGCCAAAGGGAAACAGGACTTTTGAGTAAAGTACCTGAGAGTCAATGGCCTCTTCTGCTTTATGCCGAAGACAAATGGCAATCCGGCACATTCCCAGTATACTCTTTTTGCTCCTGTTTGGAGCAGACAAAATTTTAACCTTTAGCCCCAAGTAAGCATAGGAACATATTAGGAAGAAATAGAAAGGTATATTCAAATTCAGATTTCTATGCTTTTGTTTCTTGAACTTTTTAGTCCATCAAGTCTTGCAATAAATTTCTCCCTAGACCTAACATTTTTTTTCGGGGAGGGGGGAGGCCTTGACAAAACTCTACACTTTAATGAAACTCTACAAACTAGTCCTTTGATATTAATTGTTGCCTTTTTGTATCTACTTCATCATGCACAGTTTATTTATTTGTAGGACTTAATGTTCTTTGAGAACTCCTTGGACGGATTGTAACAAGCAAGATGATAGGAACAATAAAATATGCAAAGTGCATTTCAGTAAGTAAGAATGAAACATAAATTGGTCGCCTTTGCTTTGAAGGCTTATACATAAGACACTTTCTAATTCTTTTTCATTTTTTTTCCAGCAGTCCCTTGAGCTCTGGATATTACTTTTGAACTCTACAATTCTATGGTTTTTATAAAGGAGGAGGGGAATGGAGACCTGAGTGTTTATTAAAATATAACTTATGCAAATAATATTTTCTCAGTTTAATTGTGTGGATGGTTGCTAAACACACTGTTTAGAAAGAGAAAAGAGAGATGGAAATAGAGAGCACACAACAGGGCCTTTGAGTATTGCAGTTCTCTTTGGACTTATTTGATGCCTTTCCACCAGAAAGCATGAAAGATTAGAACTAAGATGTCCAGCAGCAATGATGAAAAGCCTTTACTTAAAGATCTGTTTGAAGTTTGGGCAGTGCTGGTCCCAGCTATTAACCAAAAAAGAAGGGGGGTTAGATATATTATATCCCAAGAATCTTCAGATTTAGAGTTCAGCTATCTGTAACTAACAGAAACATGGTCCACTGGGAAAAATAAGGAGCTATATGATGGTGGTAACTGTTCAGATTTAAGTGCTGCTTAAGCAGTGCTGATGTCAATTGCTTGCTTCTTGCAACAGGTGGTGGGTCAGAATGTCTTATACCAAACTATTTGAAAGGCATAATATCATTGTTAATTTTAAACTAGTGGTTCTGATATAAGCTTCCATTCCATGCACGGGTTGATTGCACATTTTATTTATGGGATTCAGCTGTCACCACTGTCTACAGATTATGATGTCAAGGAAAGGGAAAGAAGGTGACAGCTGGAAGCCTCACTTTGATCATCTTTCTTCTCCATGATCAAAGAGAGGCTTCCAACTGCCACCTCACTCTGTTGCTTTTGCAATCCAAATCCATGGGCTGCTGCTGAAGTGATGATTAAGTTTTCCAACATTCAGGGGCCATCTCGTCTTTTATGAAGGGAGAGGTTACTTACATTATTAGTTGTCTCAGCTTCACATTCGAAAGCCACCTTCCCTGGCTGGAATTACAACTTTGCTAGGGGAAGATGAGGACATGGTCGAAAAACTGAGTAAATATTTTAGATATATTTTGCTGAGGATGCAGCAGAGCAGGGACCTACACCTGAGTTGAATTTCAGCACCATGTCAAGGAGTGATGCAAGGAGATGAAATCCAGAATGATAAAATCTCTGGCTGTTTTTCATCAGATATGAAATGCCTGTAGCAAAAAAGGGAAGAAAAGACATTGCATTTGCTTTCTCAATGAAAAGATCTGAAAGAAACCAACCCACTGTCAACAGCGGGATCAGAGTATGACCAAACTATCATTGCTACCTGCATATAACTTTATCTCACTATTTTTTCTCTCATTGCTAATAAACTTTGATGAACAAAGTTCAGGGTGGGATTTTGACAACTTTGTCAAGCTCCTCTTAAAACAAAATAAAACAAGATTTTACTGATAAATGAGTGTGGATGGTTCCTGGGTTTCTTACACTAAAATAGGTAATGTTCAATATTTGCTGGGAGCATAACTATTGTTAAGCTAGTCCGGCATTTTGCCAGAGGTGCAAAAAGCAGCAAGGTAGTTTTACTATCTGCTGTGCTGTGTTCATTTATTATTGCATGTTTTGAGGAGTCCATCTTGCTTTCCTTGCCCAGGAACCTATCCCATGCTTACATACAAGCAACACTATATCTGTATGGGTTAATGTAGATACAAGAATTTCTTGCTTAGAGCAGCAAGGCAACTGTGTTTTGTCAGGCTTCCACTAAAGTATATGTTAAAACAGCAATCTGAAAATCTGTTATATAACGGAGCTCCAACTTCACAGGCATGCCTCATGTGAGAGCTGTTTTTGACCAACTTCAACAACTGGGCAGTGGTGCTGCAGTTAGAAGACCTAATGATTTTTCCTGCCCTACTATTCCCCTATGGCATTTAATAGACCAGAAACCTTCCTTCCTTTCTGCCATACAAGTAATCGCTTGTATCAATTTGCCAAGGCAGAAATGAATTTGGCCTCAACAAGGGTCCCCACTATCCTTTTAAACTCAAAATCTAAGGCTTTCTTAGTCTCTGTGTTTTGCATGGCTAAAAGGAGAGTTATAAAAGAGATCTCTTGGTGCTTTTTTTCAAAGACTTTTCTCCCACTCCACATTACATGCTAAGGTTTGGGCTTGGCTGAAAGAGTGAACAGCTTGCAATGTATCAAGAGATCAGCTAATACAATGTAACAAGATTCCTTAGGCAGGGATTGGAAAGACTTTAAAATGCCTGCCATTTGCGCTGTGCCAATGCTGCACAAACCTGGTCCCTACTTTGTCCCTCGGATTGGCAAAGAGGGACTCTTCTACCAGTGATCATGATCCTGCTCCCCTGTCCTTCCTTCCACCCCCGCCTTTGCCTCCCTCTTTGCTTCCCCAAAGAGGGAGGCAAAGAATGAAGTGTGTGTTTTTAACTTTGTTAGCCGCTCAGAGTCCACCAAGGTGGAGATGGTGCGGGATAAAAGCTAAATAAATAAATAAATAAATAAATGGTGATCTGAATCAAGCTTATATAGGGGGTGGGGCTTGGATCCCCACCCAGGGTATGATGGAAAAGAGAGGGGGAAGGGGTTTTCCCCCCTGCAAGTCCACATAATAAGCTCCCAATGGAATTGTGAAAATACAGAGCTCACTGCTGATTTAAAAGACCTGGAGTAAAACCTAGAGTAAATTGTACAGTGGAAACAAGCCCCAAAAGAGGTATTAGGATCTCATTCTAATCCTTCCTCAGCAGAAGGGAGCACAGAAACAGAAACCAGAATTCATTTCAACTTTCTGCTGCAATTACTTTAGCTTTCCTGGCCACTTTCTGAGGAGTGTTACTAATGATGTTCATTCCTACTTCTTTTGGATATTGGGTTCTGAACCCAACAGCAATTAGATCAGTTTGCACATATTCTTTGGCTTTTCCCACCACAACAGCAGGGTTAGAATTTCTTATATGGACCTTTGAGTATGAATTATTGGACTAGTTCAGGGGTAGGCAAACCACGGCTCGAGATCCAGATGCAGCTCTTTGGCCCCTTTAGTGTGGCTCTTCCAGGTAGGGAGTACCCTAATTAAGTTAATAAATATGCACCTACCTATTTAGCTTAGGTTTTAATAATTTGGCTCTCAAAAGAAATTTCAGTCATTGTACTGTTGATATTTGGCTCTTTTGACTAATGAGTTCGCTGGACTAGTTTATGTGAACACACTGAACCAGATGTCTGTCAGATATGAAGTGGTGATGCCTTCTAAACTGATAACTCAGAAACATATGTTATATTGATGATAAGGGATATGTACAACAAGGTTCATTTCTTCTTAAGTATAGAGTTATGCCCTGAGGAAGATCAGAACAGAAAAGAAAAAGCTCTTTCACTGCACACAGAAGACCCTAGAATTTCTAGGTAGTGACAGAAAGGACCTCAGTAAGGAAATCTGCTGCCAGTTTTCATTAGCATACTGGTCATAAAGAACATGAATCGCAGTGCATGACCATTTTGGGGGCCCACTGTGAGCATTCATCTTTTGAAAAGCCGTACTTCTGAGACCATAGCATGTATTGTCTTTCTAAATGAAATTTTGATTCCTGTTACATGGCAAGGAAAGTCTGGCAGTTCTTAAGCGTAGTACTTTTGTACTTTTAACCTGATCTCTAAATGTGGTGACTATAGATTTTTTTGCTTACACTTGTTGAAATGTTATCAACTACATAATGAAGAAAGATGAACATCACCACTCCTGACCCTATTCCCTATGCTATGCTAGTAGTTATCCCAGGTCTAACTATTGTATTACTATATGATATGCAGTTCTGCACATGACCATAAGATGGAGGCATTGGTCCATTAATGCAGTAATGCCCAGATTTCCCCCCTCCCTTTCTCATTGTGGAAACCTCAGTTTAAAATTGGAGATGACAGACAGATATTTAAAAAACTTTCTTTAGGACACTGCTTTTCTTGGGGAGAGAAAGGCTTCAGCTTATTTTTAGAAAAGTCAATATTTGCCTGTTGCATGGATAAATACAACAGTGGTAAAGTGTGTGGAAATCACGTATTTGGTCTCCAATAGAAAGTAATAGCTAACCACTTCTGTTTCTGCCAAGAAAGCTATCTGGATGAATTCATGCAGTTTGCCCAGGCCCAACTGGGTGATCCCTAAACAACAAAATATGAAAGGGAGAACAAGGATCCTGCAGTTTTTAAAGCTAAACAGAAGAGATAATAAATGCACTAACTCTGACCACACCCAATACCTGATAAAATTTGATGGCCAAAGGGTATACTGATTGCACCATTCCCAAAAGGAAAATAAAGCGTGTCAAAAAGAAAACAGGAGTGAGAGTCCTTTAAAGAAGTGGTTTTTTAATGTTTGTTTTGTTTTTTGTTTTTTTACAATTTACTCCCCTGAAAATGCGGGAAGCAAATTTTCAATGTGGACAAACAGTTTTTAAACCGTTTTTGACACCCAATAAAGCCCTAGTGGGAACAAGGCCCAAATGTGTCCTGAATACTCTGTATAACAGTGGTTCCCAAAGTTGACTGGGCTACGACCCATCTAATATAAGTTTACCAACTCGGGACCCACCTCTAGGAAATTTAACCGTTACCAGTATGAATAAAGGACTTTTCAAATAACAAACAAAGTTTTAATACAATTTTTTTTAATTACTTAATTCTACAGGCAGGGCCCACTCAATATTCGCTCGCGACCCACCAGTGGGTCCCGACCCATAGTTTGGGAAACCCTGCTGTATAATATTGGAAGCAATGTCGGTTTTTCTCCTAATGGTGCAGGTTATGATAGCTTACCCTTGTTCTTGGCACAAAGCACCTGGTAGAGATAGTGCTACTCCTTGACCTGAGTTGAGAAAGATAGTGCTGTCTTACTGGACTTTGATCAATCCATCCTCATTGTCCTTGGCAAAATTTCTCTTTGGCAAGAGTGAGCATTAATTGAATGGTCTACAAAAATAAGATCCCTAGACCTACAGAATGGAACTTCATTATAGGCCTAAATGGGAAGTGGTGTGTGTCAGTAGCCAAAAAGAGTGTACCCATATTAATCTGTTTTGGATTCTGTACTGGCAGAAGTGATGACAGGCTGTGTATCTTTTTATTCTCCCCTCATCTACAGGGCTTATGCTCTGTATTTATTCTCTTTTAGATTGCTATCATCTTCTTTCTACTAATACTGGCTCAGAAAAAAAGCTTAAGTTATCCAATCTTGTGTGCTGATTACCTCTGAATCCAAAAGAATCTCTTCCTTTAAAAGCTGAACATGAAAAACAAAAGAGCAAAGGACACAATTTAAAGGGCCATTTACATGCTGTATATAACCTGAGGTCCCCCAACCTACAGTGACACACCAGGCAAGCAACACTCTTCTTCCTTGTGAAAATATCTGTTTCCCTGCATCCTCCCAAACGTGAAATTGATTTGCCATTGCCTACGTTGCTTCCCAGGCTACTTCCATTACCACTGAGCTAAAACCTAAAATTATACTGTGCAAATCCTCACTAGATTTTATTTATTTTGCCCAAGAAAGCAACGGTTTAATCTTGTTCAATGCCTGCATTCCCCTATAATGCGACTGCAGCTAGGTGGTGTTTCTCTCTCCCCATTCCCCAATTCTTGGACATTGGGACATGCTTCATTTCTCAGGTCCTGACGCCCCAGACCACAGGGGCTTTTCTTGGAGCTAACAGACTGTGCAAGAGGGACACAAGCTGTAGAATGTAAAGGCACCATTACCCAATGAATGCAAAATGTAGCATTGGGAAAGATGGAGTGAGTAAAGGAAAAGCTGCATCTTTTTTTTTAATTCAGAGCTCATTCAGAGCTCACCTAAGTGCACACTGGTTATAGCATACTATGCCTGCAGTCCTAACCTGAGTAAGACTCTATCCTAATTTTGGTACAGTAGGATCTTACTTAACTTTGGATGGATGAAAATGCTCTAAGAATGAAATTACATGTATGAGAAAGAAAGTCATGACACCACTGGGTGGCAGTGGCGAACATTTTAACATTCCCAAGGTTTAATGGTGTCAGCCTGGCCCCTGTGCTGTCATTTTTGAGACTCTGTAATACCATCCATGCCTGCTTGTATATTTCACTGATGCTGCTTTTCTTTTAAGAACATAAGAGAACATCTAGTACAGCATCCTGTCACACATGGTGGCCCACCAAATGTTTGTGGGCATCTCAAGCAGAGACAAGGAGAACCCTTTTCCTGCTCTCGAATCCCAGCAAATGGCCTGAGAAGCATCCTGCACCCACCCACCCCCAGCCTGAAAGATGTACCTAGGCATTCCATCTACTAGCCACTGATACATCTGTCATCCATAAATTTGTCTATCCCTACCTTAAAGCCATCTAGACTGGTAGCTGTTAACACCTCTTCCGGCAACAAATTCTATAAACCGATGACCCTCTGGGTGAAGAAATACTTCCCCTTGTCAGATCCGACTCTCCTACCCATCAGCTTCACAGAGTGCCCCCTGGTCCTAGTGTTGTGCAATAAAGAAATTTTCTCTATCCACCTTTTCTATACTGTGCATAATTTTATATACTTCAATCAGGTCCCCTCTTAAACACCGTCTCTCCAGACTGAAGAGGCCTAGACGTTGCAGGCTGGTTTTGTAAGGGATGTCTTCCAGCCCCTTAATCATTCTGGTTTCCCATTTCTGCACCTTTTTGAGATGTGGTGACCAGAGTTTGCTAGAAAGTTGGCAATTTTGCATTTGAGTTCCTTAAGGACTCTTGGATGAATACCATTTGGTCCCGGTGACTTGTTAACATTTAGTTTATTAAAACATGCAAGGACCTCTTCCTTGGTTATCTTTGTCCAGTTTAATTCTTCAGAAAATACAGGCTCAGCTACTGGTGTGTATCCTCTGTCTTCCTCCGTGAATATGGAGGCAAAGAATTCATTTAGTCTTTCTGCAATCTCTGTGTCTTCTTTAATTATCCCTTTCTGTCCTTTACCATCTAGTGGTCCAACTGCTTTCCTGGTGGATTCCTACTTCTGATATACTTATAGAAGTTCTTGTTATTTCTTTTGATGTTTTTAGCAATGTGCTCCTCAAAATCTTTCTTAGCTTTCCTAATGGTCATCTTGCATTTGTGTTGCCAGTGTCTATGTTCCCTCCTGTTCTCCTCATTCCATTTTCTAAATGAACTCTTCTTGTTTTTAATGACTTCATCAACTGCACTTGTGAGCCACATTAGTATCTTCTTGGACCTAGAAGTTCCCTTTCTTCTTTTAGGTATGAATTCTAGTTGAATTTAACAGATTCAAATTGACTTGAATTTTTGAGTATTTGATTTGAATCAAATCCCAAAAATTGTATTCATACACATCCCTAGTTGGGATACCCTGACTCTGAACATTCCTGGGTTGATGCTGAAAATATTAATTTCAGGCTTTTCATGTTCATTTCCCTAACAAGCCCCATCCCTTGCTTTCTCTCTCTCTGCAGCTGCTTCTGATGCTTTGCCTATTGGGAGGGAGCATTCAGTTTGACAGGGGGATAATATCCACCTGGTAACTGCAATGCCCTGTATGAAACTATGTAACACCAGCTTGTGGTGCTTGCATATTTCATGGATACTGTTTTTATGCTGCTGTAGAAATGAGTGCTGTAGCCAGACTTCAGTTACTTATTCCACTATGTTTGGATATTCTGAAGCAAAGCATAGATATAATTGGACATAATTGTTGGGAAATAATGGATGGGGAAAAGCTGAAGAATATATGTGTTTGCTGGCACTATTTTCTATGTGATCTTTTATCAATAAATGCTGACATGCTGCTAAGGTAATTCTCCATGTACTTGAGTCTCAGCCTGGGAATGATGATCTTAACAATTAAAGATCTGTTTAGATGTTTGTGTAGATAGAGGAAGCTGGTAGCCTTTGTGGCTGATGAACTGAAGGCGAGGAGGAGGAGGAGGAGGAAGAAATCTGAATAGTTACAGCTAATGTAAGAGGGAAATTATAGTGCTGCAGTATCATATAAAAACTGAGCTCCCTAAATGCAGTGAATTATACATACATGCACTGCACTCTTGATAACAGCCTTTCTTTCTGATTGTTACCAATGGAAGACAAGAAGAAATGTGGATCGATGAAATGTGTCAACAGTATTGTTCAATTTCTTATTGGACATAACAGTAATGTACAGAGACGTGAGTCTCTGTCCCTGCCAACAAACACCGATCTGAGCTGGGCATTGTATTGCTGCCATGAGTTTTCCAGAATCCCCAGCTCTGAGAATGCTGCAGCACAAAAGGCAAGACTATGCCAAGTTACACCTCTAGATCACAATACTGGACTTTATAATTGGTGTGTCATTGGCACATAGGTTGCAAGTGTTGGGAATAACCAGGAAACCTGAAATATCTCTACCAGAACCAAGATTTAGAATATACAATTTTAAACATAAACCTCCATTCCAATAAAAATAAGTGGAAAGGAAGCAGATCACAAAATTACCGTATCTGCTAAGTTCCAAAACAGGAGGTTTGGAAATGTGCATAAGTGATATGAACTTTTTATGCAGTATTAATACTCTTCATAAGAAGCTGCTTCCTTACCTACCTACCTACCTACCTACTTGTGGAGGTCCCCTCCCCCTGGCAACATTTCATTACTACACACTTGCACATAGGACCTGTTAAAGATACATAAATGTCTGGATCAAACCACTTTAGCCTTGGCATTCTTATGCAAGATTTTTGGCTCACAGTACAGCATAGCTTATACTGTTTGGTGTGCCCATTCATAAAAGGAAGGCTTCTCCTAAGCACACTGTAACTCTCTGCCCTTGGGAACTTTAAACATAAGAAGAGTCCTTTCTTGGAATACCTGTGCCTATGAGATGTCGGCCAATGGGAAACTGTAGAATATCTATGCATTTGTGTCAACTCTAAAAATGTTTAGATGTCTTTGTTTATATTCAATATTAAATAGAATTTACCAGTTTATAAAACCAAAGGCCTATTTGCACTTAGACCTCTGGAATGCAATTAAGACCAGAGCTGTTCTAATTGCATCTCAGAGGCCTAAGTACAAATTTTATGCCTCTCTCTTTTGATCTGGCAGCAGCCTACCATTACTTGAGAAACTGCCAGGTTCTCTTTGTGTGGCTGCTTATAAAACACACCATTTATTGATTACCAATATGAGCTGAACTGTAACGTTCAACAATATTTCCCCCTTTCTTTTAATTGATATATATGGCTTTGACATTTTTTACATGTTGGCTGATTCATATATTTGCATTTACTGTTCGTTCTTTTGCGGCTCAATGACTATAGCAATTACACTTTGAAGACATGAGTCAGCAAGTGATAGTGTTACTCCAGGCTAATACATATTTCAAAGCACTTGCAGCCCTGAAAATCTGACTCCCTAATCACTCACCTGATTTTACTGTACTTAATATTGCATAATATGGTAGACCAGATGAGACCAAAAGTAGGGCCTTGTACTTACCACGTCAAGCAAAACTCCACATTCATTTTTAATGTATTACTTTCCACTGAGAGCTGGAATATTTCCATATAAAAAGAGCAATGTTGTTTTATAATAAGATTATAGTCTTATTGGCAGAATCTGCAAGACTGCCTGAATGGTGCCATGGGAGTCCTTAAAGGGTGTCAGGATTGTATGTCCCCAAGCCCATAGAGGCTGCTAAAAGCACTTTAGAGACAGAACATGAGAAAGGACTCTCACATCACTTTCTCCCACTTTTCTGTGCCACTGAAGCTGTTGACCTAGCTTAGGGCACTTTGCATAGGCTGAGCAGCAGACCTATGTCTGAGAAGAAACAGTGATGGCCACTGCCCCTTCCTTAATCAAGAGTGTGCCAACAGCATGCCTTCAATTCTAAGTGACTCCACCCTTAAAGCAGCAGGAACTGCTGTCATGTAGATCCTGCCATCATGTGATTTACATTGGACTTTGCTGGCTTCATTTTGGCTTGATGCCATCTATGGTGAAGTGTCAGTTGCTTGTCACATCTGTCCCCTACTATGCAAGGAATAATAAAGACAGAGGAGGTTGTGGCCCCTGCAGAAATGCCCATACTCATCACCATCACAACGGCTGATGTTCTTGCAGGCTCCTTGTCTGCTCTCAAGGGACATCATCCAGCAGAACTGGAGAATATGTACAATCAAGCTTCCGTGCCTATTGATAGTACACAAAACCAGAGGTGTTTTCACACTTGGCCCCATAGTTTACAGTAGGTAAACATCTGGCAGGTGCATCTGCAGTTGCAGGAGATGTTTACAGCCTAGGAACACCTCCTACCTGCCCAGGTATTAACCTAGCAGAAACTAGCAATGGTGCACAAAATTGTTCACCACACACAAACTAATGTTAATTAAAAGCTTCCCTGAAGCATCCAGTCAGTGAGCATTCACACCATTTCCACTGTGAGGGGTTATCTGAGGTGCTGCACAAGCACGCTGGCACCTCAGATGACCCCAAACACATTGCAGAATGTTACCATTGCTGTAGGGAAGGCACCAAATAATGTGCAGCACCTCGATCAAGATGGTGGTGCCCTGTCAGCAATCAGAGACACACCTAGACACAGGTAAGTCAGGCATGTGGGGTTAGTCTACTTGTGTACTAGCATTCCCAAGTGTGAATGTTAGTACATGTTAGTCACTAACACACATTTCCTGTCCAATGGATAGGAAGCCAAGAGCAGCTGAAAGCTCATCCTTATAGTTTCCTTTATCCCCACTACTTTCATTCAGCATCTTCCTAATACCTACATGTAAGTGGTCAGTATCCTCTCTCCCTCTCTGTCTCTCATTCTCTCTCTCTCACACACACACACACACACAGAAAAATAATGGGAGGAAGAGAGTTCTCTTGAGTGACATCTCCACAACCTTTGTTTGCTTGGAATGGTTTATCCGATTAGAAATTGAACAGCAGGCTGACCAAACTGAGGAGAGTGCTCCTCCCCTTATAATATTTGCCACAATCCCATCTTCTACATGCCAATTAAAAGTGTAGGAATCCTTCATTCCTATTTGGCTATTTTACAAGGCATAGAGGAAGTAAGTAAAAGAAAAAAAATCAGTGGGGGTAGAGAAGCTCACACTGCAAACTAATTAACTAGCACTTATAATTTGAGGTCGTTCACACTTAACAAGAACATATGAGTCATCAAGTGATAGTGTTACTCCAGGATAATAGGTATTTCAAAGTACTAAGTATATGTACAAAGTACATATATTGCCTGCAGCCAGGAAAATCTTACTTCCTTATCACTCAGCAGATTTTACTGTGCTAAAAGTTGCATGATATAGAGTGCATTCCCATACAAGTTTAAATGCAAATTGAATCCATTTTTGGGAGATCCCTTTTTTTTTTAATTCCCAGACATTATGAGGACTATCTTACAAAAATCCACAGAAAAAAAGTTCTCACAAAAACTGTTCTCGGTCCCCTTTGGGAGCCCAGCCCACATTCTTTTGCCTTTGGGAACTCTACTGGACTATTTGGGGCAGGGATCTATCCTTCTGGCCAATGCCTGCCAGATGTGGCTGGGATTTCATAGCTGTGAAGGTCTCCCTCCTCCCCTCTTTTCGCCATGCCTGCTCTGAATACACTTTGATTAGGAGAGAGATGGCTGCAGGAAAACTTTTAAAAACACAAGCCTCAAGTGATACATTGTTGCAATGCTGGCACAGCAGGGGAAAGCTAAGCCAGGAGCCTGTATTTTACAGAGGGAAACAGAGGGAAACAGAAAGGGAGACTAGCCTCTCTCTTTCCCTCCCCCCTGTGTGAGCTGTCTTAGCCTCCTTTTGAAAGGGAATTTGTGCTGTTGGTTCTCCTGTTTAAGTGCAAAAGTGCTGCCTTCTCAGCAGGGAGGAAGCTTCTGATTTGAAAGGGAGAGTGAGAGTGTGAAAGGGATGTTTGCTTTGTGATTGCCCTCTTTTCTTTTGCTCAGCAGGGGCTGGACAGAGGCAGAGATTAAAAGTTCCTGTTTCTCTGTGCTGGGGATTTGGGTTGTGAATGGGAATGGCAGTATTTGCATTCAGCCCATGTTATCCTCAAGGAAATGGGAACACTCAGAATGCACACTCGGTCCTGAATCTGGATTTTAAAAGTCAAGTGGGAATGTGCCCTTAGTTTCTTGTTAGTGGATAATTACAATACAAACTCAAAAATGAGATTGCCAATGTCTTTAAAAGGGGTGTGCAATTTATCTGTTTCCACCAAGCAAAAAGGAAGTAAATGAGGGGAAAGTAGGAGAAACCTCTTGTTAGAAAACTCATTAGCTGTTAAGGGTTAGAATTTGAGGAAGTATATATCTAGTGAGAATATGAGAGTCAAGTGAGAGTCTTACTCCATGAAACATACTGAGACAATAACCCTGTCTGCACTTACTTTTGATCAAGTCTGAGGAGCCTTTTAGACCATATCTTGGGCCTCCTAATCCACACATTAATGAGGATCAAAGAGGCCCTGCCTCCATTAGTTCTGCTCCATCTTTACAAGCTGGTTCTGGATTGAAAGGCCCTTAATCCAGATCATATATGGACCTGTTTAATCAGGTCCACAAGAGAGCTAAGAGCCTTATTCAGGATCACAAGTGCACAATAAATCTGGATCAAATGGAGATAAGGGCAGAAAAGGCCAGTGTTATTTCTCTCTCTCAAAAGAATACATTTTATTTATTTATTTATTTATTTATTTATTTATTTATTTATTTATTTATTTATTTATTTATTTATTTATTTATTTATTTACATTTATATCCAGCCCCATACCCGAAGGTATGACTGTTTCTTCACTCCTTAGTCCTTTCCTCTGTTTGATTTAAAAGGAATATACTGAGAAGCAGATTAGAAGCTAAGCACAGTAAGAATAAAGAAGAGAAGTTATGTTAAACACAGAATGGACTTTCTATCTGTGTGAAAATAGTATATTCGTAAAGGAGGAATGAGAAGGAATATCTCAGGTCTATGTGCCAGGAATAGTTTTCAGTATTTTCTGGGTTTTTAAAATTAACTTATAGTAAAGGGCTTCATGGTTTCTTTCCTTCTTTTTACCAAGAAATCATCCTCATTACTAAAGAGACAGGTTTCATGCTCGAAATAATGCTGTCGTTTGAGTCAATAAGAAAAAAAAATCACAGTAACCTGGAGGCAGATCTTTATTTCAGTTCATCCAGAATACGAAATTCTGGATGAGAAACAAAGTGAAGTAATTAAACATGCATTAAGGGCTCTTTGCACTTAGGTCCCGTGGGGTAGTCTGGCATTGTGAACATTGTCCCTGTCCCCAATCTACCTTGAATATACCCTGTAGCAGGGTAAGTGTGAATACTGCTATCTGGAAGAGTCTGCACTACCCCCCCCCATCTCATCCCCACACAGCCTTCACAGAGAAGTGTAAAGGCTGCATCTGGAGGCTGCACTAAGAGGGTCACAGACACTCCAGTATAGCTGTAGAACAGTTTTCACTGCTCCACTGCTATCAGTGATGGGGGATGGCCACACTCACCTAGAGACAGTCTGAGATGGAAGTGGCTCTTCAATGTGTGGATACTCCAAGCTGGAGTGCCCCCAGGCCATCCATATCATCTAACTGGAAAAGGGTCGGTATATCATCATATTGTTTTTGTAGACTCAGTGTAAGCATCACATTGAGCGTACAAGCACAGCTAGAACTGGCAGCGTGCTGCAATTGAGGAGTATGTGTGTGATTGCTGAAATATTCTGGATATACATAAGAACTGTTCTTTAGAGTTTCTAGCAAGCAGAAATGTATCTGAATATAGGTGTCACACATCTAAAAATAGTTCCACTCAAATATGTGAACCCATGGAAATCAGATTTCATCTCTTCAACTTCCTGGAACCCACTGCTGTGTTCTCTATCCGATCACCTGTAGAGGACTTGCCCCTGTGTGAACTGAATACACACAGTTCCCTTAACATTTTCACAAGCAACAGCTGAACAGCTTCCCTGAAGCACCAGTTCTTGAAATAGGAAGGGATTGCTGTGCCTAAGCAACATTCTTTGCTTTAATAGGTTTGATGTAACTTTTACATGAAAGATGATGAAAGGTAAATATCTTTTGAGAAACTTCACTTCCTCTTACACATCTATGGATTTTGTAATCTTGAGAAATCTTTCAAACTTCCTTTTCTATAGTCTGCTAACCAGCTTTATATTGTGGCACAATGAAACATAGTTACCCAAACAAAGTTCTCTATTGAAGAAGAATGGAGACAGTCTTTGGTTCTTGGTGACCAGGTGCCACATCTCAATTTTTTTCTGAGGATTTTCCTGCCTTGGATGGGACTATCCAGATAATCCCAGTACTGAGCCGGTTTCAGCTAGAAACAGACCAGGCAAAGGGATGCCTCCAGCTCAACAGAAACATGGAAAGCAGCCAGTAGGCTGACACTTGTGCCACCCAGAGGGGCTGACACAAGCTCATCACAGCTAGGTGTGTTCATTCTGTGCCACCCATGAAACTGCCTTACTTTTCTTTGCCCTGGGCCCTGATCCCACCACCCTGTTGCCACTACTGCACCAATTCCCCCACCATCACCACTCTTACCCTGTCAACATTTTCCCCCAGGCAGTGCTGAGGCCTTGCTGATGCCAACACCACTGCCAACACCTCAATAGCCCAAACGATTGTTACCCACCCAGAGACCTTCAGGTATGGGGTGGGATAGAAATGTAAATAATATATAAATAAATAAACTCTTACCGCAGACACTGAGCTTACCTTTTGCCAGCCAAAGGGGATCCACAAAGCTTCAGCATGGTGGTGCCAGCACATCACAGTAGGTGTGACCAGGCTGTACTGGGTCAGAAATGGGCCTGCCAATCCCTGGGATGATCTGTTTAGAGTGGGACCACAGCCCAGGAAGGGCTAGGCTCTTTTCATGGGTGGGTGGGTGAGTGTAGGATCTTTTACACATAGAAATATTTCTAAAAATAATGACTTCCTCCAAACTATCCAGAACCAGTAACTCAGGATGACCAGACAGTGGGTGTTACTTTCATTAACAGCTTGCACTTTGCCGAAATGCTCATCTTTTAAAATGCATTAAAGGTGCAAGAACTCTGTCCAGCTTTCTGTCCCCCACATTAGCAATCAGTTTCCAACTGTAAAATACCAAAAGGATCCACAGTAAAAACAAATAGAAGCAGTCAGTGTACATAAATCTAGAGAAGTAGACAGGAGAGGGTACCATCCACATGGGGAAGACTGGTTAAGGCCCATGTCTTCAGTGGGCACCTAAACACATAATGGTAAGCATTATCAGAAGCATAGATATAACTCAGTGCAGGATTCCAAGATTTATTTATTTTTTAATACTGCTCTCCAGGCATGTTTTTCAACTAGAGTGTACATGGCATAAGGGGCCCCATCTTGTTTTCTTTGACAAGAACCCATTTCACTATAGCTACAGCTCTGCCCACAAATCTCAGAGGGGAAATCATTCCAAAGCATAGGTGCCACACCAGAGAAGCCCTTGCACCTCCTATGTGGTCACATTTGCCAGCTTCCCCCTTCACATTATAACGGTTTACATTCTTGTTATGCAGGAAGGACCCTCTCCTGGGAAACAGGGTCAAAATACAGTGGGGAGGAGAAATCTAGAACTGCAACAATCTAACATCAAAAATTACATTTTAAAGCTATGGAAAAAAGTGACACCTGCTGCTGCAATTTTCCTCTTTTAAACTATTAAACACAAGAACCGCTGTGCTTTCTGGATTCTGGACATCCTACCTACATTTAGATTTGTAAAAAAAATTGTTTTCTGAATAAAGGCACTGGGCTTCATGGAACATGGCTGTGATGTGCCTACCCCACTAACATGTACTATATATGTTCTAGGGAACAAACTAACAACTGAAGAAAAACATACTTTTCAGCCAACTGAGGGGGAGCAAAGCTGTCCAAATCCCCATCCGCACTGCATCTAGAGAAAGGTGCTTGATTTGTTTTATTATTGGGAGCCCTTAATCAGCTCCAGGATAGAAGGGCTGCCCACTGACTATTAATAAAAATCGGAAGTAGCCACACACAAACTCTGTGAGGTTAAGGACTCAAACCGGCTGTGAACAGAGACATAATTAATAGGATGCCTCAGAGGCACCTGAGAGAGACAGTATGTATGTGCCCCTGGTGCTAACAAGCCTTTTCCTGGCGCAGAAAACGCCAGCCCCAAGGCCACCATGGACCAGGGGAGGAGGGAAGAATCAGCACTCCACATTTCCATCTGCTGCAAGGACTACAAAAACTCAGCAGCCAGCTGTCCCACCGGCTTTATACGTCCCCCCCCCCAATTATTATTATTACTATATAAAGTAATAGTTGTTATAACATGTAATGTATTTTTGACTCATGTAAACTGCCTTGGGCAAAAATTGTCTTTGAGTTGTTGATTATACTTCTTTGATGTAACGATTGAATTTGTATTGTATTTTGTTTTTCCTTTTGTTGTAAACCGCCTTGAGCAAATTTTACGTTTGGAAAGGTGGTATATAAATAAAAATGGAAATGTGTATAAGATGCGGAGCGGCAGACTGGTGTGTGGACAAGCCTATCTTGAGGCCTTCTAAGGCACTTTTTTGGCTGCAGTTTCATCACACAGCCCCAGCCCAACGTCCTTCAGCAAAACCTTCAAGTTAAACTACTCCTGCGAATGGCCATCAAGTATTTTAGCTTTCACTTCCTTTCCTCTTCGTTCGTTCCTACGTCTTCTCTTCCTTTCCAGTTCATTCAGTCCTATAGTCCACACATCATGATCCTCTCACACACGTTCTACCCCGAGGCCCCTTTTGTCCCCGCCCAGCACGTTGGGCGTACCCGCCCGCCCTTTCCAATAAAGGGACAATTTCTTCCTGGCATTTCCTGGAAAAAACAGAATTGCGCGATTGAGAAAAGCCGCGTGAGAGCATCGCGGGGCCATTCGCAGAGGTAAATAATTCTTCCTTATAATAAACGCAGAAGGATCGCTCAAAAAAAAAAAAAAAGGGGGGGATGAGAAGGAGAGATGCAATCGCAGGTGTTCAGGAACGGACTTCTTGCCCATCCGTCCCGCTAGGTCTTGTGAATGGTCCCCTACTACTCGATGCTCAGGCAGAGCCTCGGAGGCAGATTTAGTTGTCGCCTAGGGTTGGAGATCACCTATCTATAGTAGGTGTGCGTACTGGTGGGTGGGTGGCTGGACGAAGTGAGCCTCCGTTGACTTTCGATTACAGCTGTAGCCTGGATCGTGAGCTGCTTGAAAGTCAAAACAAGCTCGCTCACCCGGATTGGTGAAAACTGCGTCTAGGCGTACTGATAGGATTGGTAGGATAAAACGTGTGCGTGCAAAAGGAAATGATTTCGGTTTCACTTCCACATCCCCCCACCCGCTGCGTGGTGTGTACCGTTTATTCTAGACAAAGTGTGGCTTTCCTACTTTCTTGATCGTGTTCTGTTGCTCACTTCCTTTTTATGACGCTTCTCCGTTTACTTCAAATGCCTTTATGTAATAATTCTGAGAAATCTCGGATTTAAAGTTGTTGTTCTGTGCTCCTGGTTAGCATTTGTAAAGCTGTAAGAAATCCCCTGCTGGATGGTATCAGTGGCCCATTCGATCCAGCAGACTGCACAAGTCTGAAGCAGCACTTCCAGGTGGAAGTACCACAAAAGAACACGTCTTTGTCGGCTCTGGAGCAAGGAGATGCTGCCCAGCATGGTGCCTTCTCCATTCAGGGCAGGAGAAAGGGGTTGGTGTGGCCACTCCCACACACTTACTGCTGCCCAAAATGGGGGTGTGGAAGCAACAGTCTCTTTCTGCAACCTTTGGAGGCACCTGGAATTGATAAGTGTGAGATGCAGTCTCCAATGCAGGGCATGAACTTACTATTCTTATTGTCTGAAGCAACTGACATTTAGATCGTGGTCATACCTTCACTTTAAACCTTCTTCACGTCTAACTGCTCACACCTTTTCATTTCTATCTATTTTATTTGGATAGAAAGTCCACTGAAGAAGATTTAAAGTAAAGGTGTGACCACAGCCTTAGAGGCACCCCATGCAGGCAATTACACTGCCCTTAGGGTTGTTAACCAATCAGTAGCCCTGCCTTCGATGAATTTGTCTGTTTCTTTTTAAGCCACCCAAGCTGGTAGTGAATGTCATAGCTCATCTCATTTAATAGTTAGTTAAGCAGTAGACATCCTAAAATCATAAGCAAAGGACATAACTGCTTTCCCAGTCTTTACGTGGAACTTGAATCACCCTTGACTTTTTTTTAGATGGTTCTTCTGTGCAACACTTCAGGCATTCTGCTGAATCTAGAGAAGTCAGGTATCAGTTCTAGTGCACAAGATTTTCAATTTATCTATTTTAAATAATTATATACAATTTGTGTTAACAACCAAGGACTTGCTAAAAATATAACCATATATTCACACGCTAACAGGGGTGAAGGATCAGAATCAGAACAGAATGAGATTAGCCAATAATTCAGGCCTGGAAGAAAGGCCAAGCTATACTTAAGGTTTAATCCATTTCTGATATAGCTTCAGAATGAAAGAAGACATCAGCAAAGTGACTAGAGTTTTTTCTTTTTTTTCTTTATTTTAACTATCGCAAAAGTGGATTTTCCAATTTAGATAATGTGCTATGAAAACTGCTTCTCACTCTAAAGGCAGATGGATAAAACCTTAGCTGGGCCCTAAAAGATATGACTGTAGTATATCATCAGTTTGAAATCCTGCCCTTCCTGCTATAACCTGACCAGGGTGTGTTCAAAGCAAGGCCCTTGGGGTGCGTTGTGTGAGAGTTTGTGTGTAATTATAGACTATGGACTTTAGAATCCCTTTGGAATCTTGCAGTCATTCAAGAGCTGATTCGCCTTCTGCTGCTGATGCTACAAGTAGAGTCCTTACAGTGTCAATGTCATTCAGTTCCAGGGTGTCTGTAGGTGACCAGAGGAAATTGTGGGATTTTCTTTAGCTCCTGGACTTGCCACTTGCCTTCACTGTCAGATGGTAGAAGGTATTCCCATGACAATCCTGAGCTCATTTTCTAGCTCTTTCTGTCATTATGGCTGTTCAAAAATATTCAGATGTTAGCAAGGACCTGTACACTTCTCTTCCTCCCCATGCTGGCTAGCATCCAGGTATTTTTGAACAGAAATGATAATGCGAACAGTCAACAGATGAGATGAGAGCCTGGAAGTGGAATCACTATTTTGAGAAATCTAGTGTTTTTGCTGGATTTTCCGTAAGAGCAATACTACAGATGTTTGAACAACTAACCTGGGAGTATATTGGGAATGCCATGGTGGCATTCCCAATATAGTCCTAGGAGAACAACAGTTTTTTTTTTACCAATGTCTGGAGGCACCTCCAGTGCTATATCACCCATAGTTCAAATAATTATTCTGAGGATTTGAGGACAGTGGTGGGGTGGGGGCAGAGTGTTTTTTTCTTATGAGGACTTTTATATTTACTTGGGATCTAGGTCATGACATAAGATGCACACACAAATACACACAGTGCTAAAGAAAAGCAAGAAAAATGTATTTGCATTCACGGTAGGGTGATGAGCATTGCCATTCTGTTTGCACTGTTTTCCTCCCAGCCCTTTCTAGTAACTGAGGGAGGGGGGTAGTGGAGGGGGGCAGCAGTGATGCAATCAATATCCTTGCAGTTACAGGAAGTTAAGTCAGACTGGGAAAATTTCTGTCTCTTCCCTTTTCCCAACACTGTAATCTACTGTTATCTTCATTCTTTAGAGAATGCAGTACAATAGGTTAGCTCTGTGTCACTTTGCTTATAAGATCTGTCCTTAAAGAGAATGTGGTACAGCTTCCAAGCATCCTATACATGATCTTTGGAACTCTGTTCTTAATGTTTTGGTTTCTCTGTCAAAATAGGGCCAAGTTATTTCTGTTTATTTGCACATAGAATGTCCCATTCATGAGTGGCTGCTAGTTTGTGGTATTTCTTGTCAGTTCTGTGGGATGCCCCCATTTTCCATGGTACTTTAATGCAGGATACAAAAAAGCACTTTGCACAGGATAAATTGTTTTGACTGAAAAAGCTGTCTTTCATCGATAGGAAGTAAAGTTTCTCAGGTCTGTTTTTTAGGCATGAATTTTAGCATAATTGAAGGATTAATGTAGTGCAGAGCCATCCGGCTAGACTGTTGTGCAAGAACCTGGGAGACCAGAGTTAGAGGCACATTGAGGGATGCTGGGCTCGACACTCCTTTTCATCTACCTCACCTCACAGGGTTATTGTGAAGATGGAATGAAGAGAATAAGATCAGACATGCTGAATTCCTTGGAAAGAGGAAGGCAGAGGATAAATGCTAATGCAATGCTACCCATTGTATCAAGGATGACTATTCCATCTTTTGCTGAACTAGCTCTCGTTACGTCCTTACGTTCATGTTAGCTTAGGCAGTTGAAAGTTGTTACAGAGAGTGTAAATGTACTTCCTGTCATTTCAGATCAGATCTGTGAGTTCTGCTTTTCCAGGCTTGTAGCATTTCCTGCCACTTTGTATCTCTGCTGTTTTACTGTAACTACTATCTGTGCTTACTCCATCACCTCATTGCTTTCTTGCCTTAAATCCTTCCTTTCCTCATCCCCAACTCATGTCTTCACACTTCTCCCCTCTGTTGTCCTGCCTTACTAAGGAAGTAGAGAGGCAGCCTCAGACTGGGTCACTGCTTGGTAAGTGGAGACATGGCCCAAGTGTTGTTAGAATATAATAAAATCCCACTATTGAATGACGTCTTATGCTTTCTAATCCATGTGTCTGACAGTGCTCTGAGGATAAAAGCCATTAAATTTACTGAATTGAGAAGTTCATAGGTATTGCACTGTTATGGATATTAGACTCTTCTATAAAATACAGAACTTTAAGCTGTGTGCTGTTGAAATATGTTTTCATCTTATTTCCTAAATGTTGTTAAGGAACTAATGGACCGGCTGCTTTTCTAGACTATGTTGCAGCACCTTGAATTATGGCCCTGAATCTAACAGAGATGAACCAACTGATTAACATGCGTAATCATACGAGCCTGTCTGATAAATGCTGTCATTTGTTTCATTTGGAGCTTTTAAGATCAACCTCATGCAGCACACATTGTATTCTAATCTGAAAAAACAAAAGCAAAAACCAAGACCCTATTTATTTCCCAGTAGCTGATACATCAATTAAAAGTATTCCTGGTTAGATCTATCAGCATCCTATTGATTAGGGACTGTATTGGGAAATACAAGTCTCTCTTTCAAAAATGGGCTTAACACTCTTTCCAAACATTCTTTCTCTCCTATGAACAGTGCTTCCACCCCAGCTGAATACAACAGTTCAGCGTACGGACTGATTTTT
The DNA here is from genome assembly GCA_023333525.1 of Aspidoscelis tigris stejnegeri. Lineage (NCBI taxonomy): Eukaryota > Metazoa > Chordata > Lepidosauria > Squamata > Teiidae > Aspidoscelis > Aspidoscelis tigris. The sequence goes on from JALMGA010000002.1 coordinate 32,196,538, forward strand.
TTCTCTCAGCCTTGGAGTCCTATGTGTGCATGTATGTGACTACTTGTTTCTCCATACTTGGGCCCAACATTCTTTAAATTTTATGAAGCTGTTAAAGAACCCACTACATTCTAGAGCTTTTAAGAATTATTGACTGATGATTACCATCATTAATGTTTAATGTGAAAATAAATTACTTACAGTGCTTTTTCTGTTACCTTATTTGCAGAGGGAATACTGTTCTATAGTGAAAGATTTGAAGAGAGCTGTTGATTTCAGCATTTGTCCTAAAAAAAGTGGGGAAAGACAGAACCTAAAATCTAGTAGCTTGTCAAATATTTTTGTCACCATGGGAAAAAGGTGTTCTTAGATACTGAGTAGGGGACGTGGCACTTCTTTCCCTCTTCCTCATCACCAGCTGAACCACCTGCAGGTTATCCATTCCATGCCACCCAGTGCAGCTAAAAGTAATAAGGTTTCAATACTACAATTAGTGTAGGATATGAAGTAAGTCCACCAGTGCTATCCAGGGCAGCGGATAAGGGCCCTTTCTGCACTTATCCTTATTCTGGAATATATCTTGGGATAGGAGTCTGTTGTCTGCATGCTAACGGAGACTATATCAGGCCTTGCCTGGGGCTTGCCCTGTTCTGCACTAGCATGTGGACAGCATGCCACCGTTCTAAGATATATTAAAAAATAAGACCAAGTGCGGAAAGACCCAAGATACAATGTTAGGCAACATAAAGGTATGCGGAGAGGAATTGACTATGTCCAGTTTGGTCTAGTGGTTAAGGAGCCGAACTCTTATCTGGGAATACCGGGTTTGATTCCACCCTCCCCCATGAAGCCAGCTGGCTGACCTTGGGCTAGTCACAGCTCTCTTCTGAGCTTTCACAGCCCCACCTACCTCACAGAGTGTCTGTTATGGAGAGAAGAATAGAAATCTTTGTCAGTCACTGAGTCCTCTTAAATGGCTGAGAAAAGTGGAGTAGAAAAGCCAGCTCTTCTTTTTAATGCATAGCAGGAAAAGGTCAGTAAACAGGGTCTCAGCACTGATTGTGGCTTTTTTCAAATTGGTGGTGACAACCTGTCCCTGCTAGGACTGAACTTAACTGATCTATAGCACCTGTTTTATGAAACTGGTAGGGTTGGGGCAAGTTGAAACAATAGCTTCTGGCTGTCTTCATCCAAGAGGTTCTGTTTGCACTTGGGTGTATTCTAGATTTCAGGATAGAAGTCTGGGGTCCATATTCTAATGCAGACCCTGGCAGGCCTCACTTGGGGCCTGCTGTAACCTTCAGTAGCATGTGAACAGCAGGCCTCTATTCCAGGATACATTCCATAATAAAGCTAAGTGTGGACAGGTCTAGAGTGTTGGGTTTTTTTGTTTTCTTTTGAAACCCTACTTTAAAAGGCTTGGAACAAAAAGGAGGGGCTTTTCATTACCACAGGTTCCAAGACACTGCGTTTTTCAAGCCCTGCTCTTGAACATAGTGTCATCCATGCTTCATAATAAAAAAGTCTTGTACAAGGGAAAAGAAACAGTATTTTTTAATTTTACTTGAAGCTTTCAGGTCAGTTTCATAAAACAGAAATGGATTCTAATGCAATATTTTACTGTTATGGAGATCCACTTAGAACAAACAAAGAAGACAGGAAATTGTTTGAAACATCTACATTCTGATAAGCTCATTAAAAGGAAAAGTGTTCTACAATTTGATTTTTCATTTACTCAGTTGAATACTCCTGTTCCTGGATACTGGCCGGTATGATGAAGTTCCAGCCGCTGAGCACTTCTGTCCTTTTGGATACAAAGCAATTGAAGCTTAGCAATTGTTTTCACTTATACCATAGAGTTATCATATGCCGTAATTAAACATGAATTTGTGTATATTCTGGTCCATGAGGCATAGCAGCTTTGTGCAAAACTACATTGTTGGATTTGGAATAAATGTGAATTGATAAAATACAAGTTGAAAATACGAGGATTTGACCAATGGAAGCCCAGATCCCTGTATCAAAGAGAATCCATTTTGGAAAAGTCAGTTTAATATGTAAACCAGGAATCTCCTTATGATTTCATCCCTTCTGCTTACAAGAACAAGGTATGTGCTGATGCAATCAGGAAGACCCATCAATGTGTAGTTATATGGCTCACTCCACATGAATAGAGTTTTAGCAGATATGGGTATTTTTCCACCGCAGCCCTTAGATCCGGATCTAGTAGATCTGGATTAAGGGAAGCACCCAGTGTGTTTCCACAGGAGGTGTAGCACCCATTAGCAATGGGTGCTAACCCCCCTGCCATGGAAACACCTTTGCACCCATGTGGGGAATCCGGATCAACCCCCAAGGTGTCTGTCTGTCACCCCAGGTGTCTCTGGGGACGGGGGGTTGCGATCTCCGAAGTCCCAGCTCCGGAGGGACTTCGGAGTCATTTCGAAATCATTTTGATGTGACCCTGAAGTCCCTCCAAAGAGATCGCCAAGGACTTCAGAGAGGCTCCAGAGCTGTCAGCGCGGTCCGTGTGCTATTAGCACAGACCGCGTGGACTTCCCTCTGAAGTCCCTCTGAAGAGAGCGGCAGAGACTTGGAAGCTGCTCAAAAGTCCGTTTGGAGTGCCTCCAAAGTCTGCGCTGATCTCTTTGGAGAGACCGGCGGCGAGACTCTGAAATCTCTGTCGATCGCTTCGGAGGGACTTCAGACTCTCACTGCCGGTCTCTCCAAAGAGATCAGCACGGACTCCAGAGGCGCTCCGAGCGGATTCTGGAGTGGCTTTGAAGTCTCTGCTGATCTCTTTGGAGGGACTTCAGAGTCACTTTGGAATGATTTTGAAATGACTCCGAAGCTGGGACTTTGGGGCTCTCCCCCCCAAGGGTGCATCCCCTCCTCCTAGCCTCCTCTAGACCCCATTGCCTGTTTCCTGTGAAAACAGGCTCCCTTTAATCCAGATTTTCTGGCAGAAGACCCCATTGTAGACCCCATTAATGGGGTCTACAGAAAATCTGGATTAAAGGGCAGAAAGTACCCATTTGATCCAGATTTCCCACACGGCAGTGGAAACAATCAGGTCCCAAATGGGTGCTGTAGTGGAAATGGGATCATCCAGCACACACCCAAATGGGTCCTTAAATGGGTGCAAAAATGGGTACTTTTTGACAGTGGAAAAACACCCATAGTCCAAAGACCTTATCCCTGTCTTTTAGCAGTCTTGAGCATTTACTTGTCTTGTGCATGATCAAAGTGTTAAATCCAGAAGTGCTGGCTAAACTTGATTTGATTTGATATGAGTAAATGTCTCACCCACTCAATGGCTTTATTCCATGTGTGCAACTTCATCTGGAGTAGCCCTCAACAGAAAAACTAGCTCACACTAAAAACATGACATGCCAGGAATGCTAGTTCAATGTTGATAGCCCCACAGACTAACTTTGCAGTCACATTTATTTCCATGCGGTAGGAGTCTCCTTGAGCTTAGGTGAAAGCTTCCAAGTGTACAATTATAATAAAAAGGTCCCCAGGTAGGACCCCAGTGCAGGTCTCCATCCACTGACCACATTACATCTGTCATCATTGGAACCGTCCTCCAAATTGTGTGCTATCATCACATCAAACCAGCCACAATCACTTATTGAATTTCTTGCTCTGCTTCAGCCTTATCTTTGCTGCTTGCCTGGCAGATTTGCCATTTCAGCCTGAAACAACCCTTCTGGTTTGGACTTTGGAGCTCTAAAAACTCTCACTCAGTCTTCATGAGCCATGTAGCTTCTGTCTTTCTCTCCTCTGTGTTTGCACACCTTATTGGAACTGCAGATTTGCCAGGCCAAGAACCAGGACTTCACTGCTATGTCACACTGGAGAGAGAGCCTATCTATGTGATTCCTGCCAGTTGAGGGTGACCAGATAGGTATTAGGTTTAGATTTATCATTTTAGTCACCCTGCAATAGCCTCCTATTCCCCCTCCTGTCAAAGTGCATCCCATTTCTCCTGATCCACTTATAAAAGGAGCTTCATTAAAGTACTGCGATAACGTACTTTTGCACATATGTGCAGAAGGTCTGCATAGCACCATCTACAGGGAAAAACTTTCACTGCCTATGCTTTTTGATAGTTGACAAAACAGCTGATTTTACCAGTTCTGCCATTATTTCTAATTTTAAAGCCCTTCTGCCATGTTTTTAATAAAGTTATTTTATTAAAACATCTTTTTGAAACCTTTCCTTGCTGCCTTATTTGTATTTTTTTATGGTTCAACACCAATTAATTGGCCATTTTTAAAGCCAATAGCTTAATGGCCCTGTACAGAACTAGGGTGACTGGAAGTGCTTTTTCCACAATCAGTGAATCCCAGTGCACCACTTTTATCAACATGAGCTTTCTTGTCCCGTAGGAACACCCTGGACCTGACACCCTCTCCACCAATACCAGTAGCTTGAGAGAAAGACTGGCAGTGTATAGAACAGTATGGATGTCAGATGCATATGCTAGTAGAGATGAAAGGTGTTCTGGTTCTCTCTTTAAAAAATGAAACAAAAAGACTTTAAGGACCTCACCTGTTCACCTGTACCTGCTTATAACTCCCTCAGCCCATCAAGGGCCAGAGGAATCCTCAGCAGAATCCAAAACGCATGCTGCCGTTTGGCGATGTGGTGCACAGCAAAATTAATTTTTATCTGTCTTTTGTATTTATATTTCTATTCCATCATATACCCAAAGACCTCAGGGCAGGGCACAATAAAATCAAAATAAAAACAGAATAAAATGTGACAAAAATCCTAACAGCTCCTGCATAGACAGGGGATGTTGTTCTCAGCCAAAGGCCAGGGCAAAGAAGTGTGTTTCACCAGTCACCTGAATCCATACAACGCAGGTGTCTGATGCACTGTACCTCACAGGGGAGATTATTCCATCACCTTGGGTATGATTATTAAAGCTGATGGTACCTCCAGGAAGACCTCACTGACAGATCTTAGAACATTGGCAGGTCACTATGGGAGGAGGCATTCCTTGAGATACTTGCCTTAGATAAATGCCATGCCCTGCCTTCAAGTTCTGAGAAGGACAGGAGGAACAAATTAGAAGCAGATGATCTTATAGAAGCCAGCAGAAGACAGGGCTATTTTGAATGCTTCATTAAATATTCAAAGTGATTTTCTGCAGAAACTCCATGATCATTATGCAACTTTGGGTATAGGCTTCATGCCATCCAGTTACTGTGGTAGGAACAGCAGAAAAGGATTGAGTATCTAATGCTTGTGATCTCCATTTCCAAGTCTAGTCATTAAAAGTCTGACCAAGGTTTATAATGCATGCCTTCAGAAGATAGACACTTAATCTGAGGACTGCAATTTGAGATAATGTACAACAATGTATCCTTGATTTGCTATTGTTAAGGCCTCAAGTAGTTGCTGTACCTGTGCATCTGGAAGGGAAAATTGTTTACATTCTTGTGTATCCCTCCCTAAATCACATATCAAATCTGGTTGCAAGAAATAAGTACTGAAGCAATTAGTAACTTCTACAATACCTTGAGGGTAAGCAGAAGCATGGCTGTCTCTTAAATCAAAGGAACAGATAAAAGAGGCAGCACAGGTTGCTCAATTTCTTGTTGGTTTCACACTTGCATTGCCAAAAGCCAGTTGCTTCATTTTACTGCTGAAATTCACCTTTTACAAGAAGGAGTAACTGGGGACTATGTGCAGTTGTAACTCACACACACGCATGCATGAAAATCCCACTATCTTTCTCAGTAGAGGCAAAAGGGAAATGAAAGGCATAAAAGAAAGTGCTAGTAGTGTTGTTGTTGGGTACCACCAAGACATAACAGCCTCCTGATTGGTTGCATGGGCGCTTCTGTGCATTTTTCTTGGCAGAGATACAGAAGTGGTTTGCTTTGCCTACTTCCAGGAATAGGCTGGTGATCAAAGCAGCAACCCTATATTTTCCAGGCAATTTCCTCTACAGCTGAGCTAGGAATCACTCAACTCATTGCAATGCAATGATTCTTCTCTTACCAGTCATTGGACTGATACGCAGAATGCTTAGTTTATCCACTGTTGGTTAGGAGATGTATAATCCAAATGTAATTTTTGGGTGTATTGACCTCACTGACACTTCCCACTGGAGTAATTAAGCATGATGATAAACAATAAACTGATGAAGAATTAGTCTGGTTTCCACAATTTGAGGAGGGAAAGGAAAATTCTTTTGTCCTTTAACTGTAAGGGTGGAAAGCATGCAATGTTTTGATGGTTGAATTGTTTGATATCCCATTCATTTTTTGATCCCCGTTCAAACAAATCACATATAATATAGCCTTTCTGTGGGGATTTTTTGGAGCAGGAGGGGTGATGTCCAAAAGTTGTGAAATCTTACTACATAATCATATTTTCCCCTCCCAGACAATATGGATATTGTTTTAATCTGTTGTTTTAAAACTTGTAACCCACCCTGAGACCTACAGGTATAGAGTGGGATATAAATAGAAATAATACATAAATATAGAAGAAAAAATGTCACTGTGTACTTGAAAATCTCAGTGTAGGTTATAATAAAATCCATATGAAAACAGATAAATTAGTTAAAACAGTGACAGTGCCTGCATTGGAAGGAGATGCTTCTCCCTTAGCCAAAGGCCAGAGTAAAGCAGTGCATGTTCACCTATCTCAATGGATATAGTTGGTTTCTGTACCTTTGATAAATTCTGAAGGAGTTTGCTATCTCTCATAAACTCTTCTCAGCAAACTCCCAAACATGCCATCTGTACTCTGAGAATCACCTAACTCACCCCACACAGTCAACTCAGAAGTAGTTCAGATAATCAGATCTTTCAAAACCCGATGCCGAACTGATCTTGTTTCTTGAGCTCTCAGAAGCTCTGTTTCTTTCTGCACTCAGCCAGGCAGTAGTAAGCGGTAACTGAAGGCCCTGTAACGTCTGTGCACAAATTCCCTGGACTTGTCTGAAGTCTGCGGTGTGTGGCAAACTTCTCTTTGATTCCACCTGGCAGCTCAAATCAAAGGGAGGTTTGCTATGTACATTGAACTTCAAACGAGCTCAAAAAACTCACAGGGTCATTGTATGTGTTTCAGTTTGTGTCCATAGATTCTGGGTGCTACTGAAGTCAAGTGGGAAAATGTTCCTAGAGCAAATGGGAGCTCCTAGGTTTGTCCTCTGATCCTACTGCTTTGGTACTAAACCACATATGTGGGAAACTGTAGAGCCATGTATAAGGATGAATGACTTAGTTTTATCCTAGACAACCTTGCTTAGTAGCCAGACACTTAACTGTAATTAATCTTAAGAATGTTCAGAGTAGATTGAACACATAACAGGTAAAGTTAACCACAGCTTTCCTCATTTTCATCTTTCACCAGAGTAATGTGTGTGTGTTTTTAATGAAAAACTTAGTACTCGCTTCTCGGCCTTTTGGCTAAGATCAAGTTTAGTATCAGTTCTTATCAGTTTAACTTAGTACTAAATAAAAGCTGTTGACTATTACAGAAATTTGTGACTATAGACAGATTATAAGGAAAATAGTTTTCTAATACAAGGTAAGGAAGCCACAGAGATAAATGAGTTAGAACAGTTCTACTGCATCTTTTCCCCAGTAAGAGAAATGAAGATATAGAAAAGGATATGATCATGTTGTAAAAATGACTGTATTTTTTTTTCAGAATCAAGTGTTGTATACACAGTTCCATGGAAGCTCAAGGTAACTAAATAACTTTTTGAATCTTTTCAGCAAATGCCCTTTTTTTCTACAAGAAACCTTTACAAACTCTTTGTCTAGAAGTGAGGTTATTTACAAGCTATTACCAAAGAAAATACAGGAATAAAATGCAATAATACAATGATAATCTGTCCAGTCCTGCAAAGATGCACTTCCTCCAGGGTAAGAGTGCCCAACAAGGCAGGAGAAGTTGCCAGAGGGTAAGGTGGTCTAGGCTGCCGCCATTAAACTGCCTTCAGAAGAACACTGTTCTTCTCAGGCAGAGCTTTCTGTTTTTAAAAACTTGGTAAAATTAAGACAGTCTAGTATCAAGATGAGAACAAAGACCCATGCCAGAACAAGCAACCTATCTCAAGCTGGTATGGATTGCCTCTAGAGTGGGACAGAGATATCCATATTTTGACAGCCTGTCCCACTCCAGCCCATTACAAGCAGCATCCAGCCTGACCACTTTTGTGGCTGACCACTTTCAGCAGTGGGGCTTCCTGGAACATGGTTGAAAAGGATCCTCCATAGTATACTGGAGCATGGTGGGGTACCAGTCACACATCTTATGTGATCCTTGGGTCCAGTTGTGGATCTCACGGTTGAAGTCCTAGCCCAGTGTACTTGTAGACCCCAACACTGAGATATCTAATTATACTGGGTTAGGATGCCATATGTGGTGCTCTAATAACCTAGTCCATGCATTATCCAACGCAAATGAAGTGTGATGGGGTAGGGGATTAGCTTAGTTCACCCTGTTATGCAGTCTGCTGCTCTTTATTCTGGAATTTGTTTCAGCATCAGGATCAGTGTAGAAAGGACCAAAGCTGAGTGCCTGGAGACACTAACATAAAGTGGAATTGTCATAACTGAGGTTCTGCTTCTGAGTTTTAGTTACCAGCTCACCTCAGGAACGACCATGACTAAGTAAAAACTTTCCTTGGCTGTTTTGCTTATAGCATCATTTTTCTGTCATTTGCAACATGATAAAAATCTATTATACATTCAAACCATACAATCTGCAATATTTAAAAATACATCCCAAAACAATAATAAATTTAAAGAAATCACTAATCAAAGTTCTGCAGAAGAATACTAAGATAGAAATACAGAAGTCTAGGTCTGTTAAAAAATACATTTTAACAGCAGTCATCCTTTAATAAATTATTTTCTTTTACAATCATGTTGCATTTGTTCCATTGTATTGTAATACCATGCTGTTATGTTGTAAAAGTGAATCAAAAGCTCTTTCAGAGTGTATACTATCATTTTATAAGCCGTCTGAATAACTTTGAGATAACACTAGAATAAAAAATGCATTCAGCCTCTGAAATTTGGAAAGCAAAATAACATTTTTTTAATTTATTTATTAGCAATTTTGTTCCTGTTCTTTCAGAAAATAAAGCTGCACCTGTAGCCTTTGGACCTGGATATCCTATAACACAGCCACCATATGGATATCCTCAATATGCCACAGGACCAGGTTTTCCAGGTAAGTGGTTTGTACTATGGAAAGATTTTGCTTGGACCAGGAAAATGTGGACACTCCATAGTTAAATTTGCATGATAGCTTTATCATTTGCTTTTAAATCAGTAGGACCGTGACCATCAAATGTTTCAATATAATAATAAAAATAAGTGACTCAGGAGGTCTTACCCCAAATAAATAATCTTATTAGAAATACTGGAGTTCTAAATTCTTCATTTAAGAGGCAAAATAGTCCTACAATTAGGTGAATCTAAAGATGAAGTCATAAGAATCAAGGCTATATGAAAATCTGAGTTTTATGTTGGTTGCTAATTTTAAACATGTCAGAGTTGAAGAATGTGTTTATTATTTTTTGCACTTGTTTCTTGCTTGTTATCAAAAGTTATCAGAGATGGAAACAGCTGCTAAAACAGTGTAGAATGCAGATAGATACGGTAAGGGCCCAAACAAAATAGGAAACAGACCAACATATTATTCACCACAAAAACACAGCGAAAAGGTTGAATCCTAACTACATATCAAAATATAGATGACCTCAAGGAGGAAGATGTCAGTGCCAAAAGCATCAGTGAAAGATCACAGTTTGGGGATGACCACTGAGGAAACCTGTTAAAATACAAAGAGTGATTGGGGAGGGCTGCTAAAAGAGTCTCCCCTGCAGAACCAGGTACAGTAGGTCTGGATAGGAAAAGGTACTACCACAGATCATTTGGATTGAAGCCACTTGAAGCTTTATTCATTTTGTCAGTACCTTTGAAATGTCCTCAGCAGTGAAGTGTCATCTAGTACAAACCCTATAAACTGAATGATGTACATCTATTTATTTATTTATTATTTACATTTCTATCCCGCCCCATACCTGAAGGTCTCTGGGCGGGTAACAACCTTAAAACAGATTAAAACAAAGTATACATTAAAAGACTTTTAAAAAGAATTCAACAAATATAAAACAATACACAATATGTTTAAAATAGTAGTGCCTGTACTGGGAGGAAACATAAGCAGCTCAGCCAAAGGCCAGGGTAAAGAGGTGCGTCTTCACCGCCTTCCTAAATATATATAAGGAAGGGGCATGACGAACCTCAAGGGGAAGACTATTCCACAGTCTGGGGCCATCACAGAGAAGGCTCTCTCCCGGGTGCCCATCAACCTCACTATTGAAGGTGGTGGGACAACCAGGAGGGCCTCACCACCTGATCTTAAGGCATGGGCAGGTCGATATGGGGGTAAAGAGGCCAAGAACATCCACCTTCTTCATTCTGCCCCAGCCACAGCTTTCGAGATATCATGAAGAGCTATTTCCCTGTAAATCTTCCCAGTGATTAATGCAGAAAAGTAGGGGTGGTAGTAAAATGGAAGCACTGGGGTAATGGGAGGAGCACTTCACTGATTTGTGAGGTACATTTGATGGGGGTAAATGCAGTTCTAATCCATAAAACAGGGTGTAGGTCATAATCCACTCACAGCTTATGGAGAAATTTAGGTGAGCTGGGGGGAAAATGCCATATACTCATTATTGTCTGAAGCAAGGAGAGAGTTGGATGATTTGTCAAACCTAGTTCTTGATTGGTGGACAGTCCTGAGCAGAGAATCAGAAGGGTTTTCTTTTTTGAACCAGTTAGCACAGTGGCATGAATGAAACAGTAACACACAACAGAGAAATATAGAAGTATGGATTGTTTTTTCTTCCACTGTATATCCTCCTCCAGAAGTTCTTAGATGGCAGCCAACAGATCTAGCCAACAAAGTGTTTTATCAGTTTTTGAGGGGAGGCTTTTTAGTGTAAATCTGAGGCTGTTTCACGCAGGCAAACTTTTCCTGTCTGCTGCAAAGTTATTTCTTGTTCAGAGCAGCCAGAGATATTATTTTTTTAAGAAGTTAAATAGTAATGAATTGAAGAGCATTGGTGATTGCATCCATCTTGTGAAAATGTTCATAAAGGGTGATGCAAATAAAATGTTAAATCCTGTGATGTCTTAAGATGTTCTCTCAACTGAAGGACTGTTTGCACCCACCAGCTGGAGTGGTTCTATCCACTTGCTGATCAGGATCATCACCAGAGTGGACTTCTGCATCTGCCCTGGAGTGGAATAGTCCCTTTCTGGAGCAATCTAGCTAAAATGTGGGTGTAGTTATGTGATTGTGGCTGCACAGTCATGCACAGTTGCTGGAACATCATGGTAATGTCTGGCCTCTCATGGGGCATTGCTTTGGACATTGCCTTGAAGATCCGGGCAGCCCCTGGCTCGTCATTTGTACTACAAGTGCTGCTAGCCAGGTACAGGAGTAGTTTAGTTCTTGTAGTGCAAATGGCTGCCACTCAGCTGGATCCTTATTAACTTGCCATGGTATTTTTATACCATACCAGGCCAGGAAGTATGAACTGGTCCCAAGAAGTATAAACAGGGAATTAAATAGAAATGTAAATAGAGTTGTGGCAGTACCTGAAGTCCTTCACTCACTCCAAAGGTCATTCCGTTTTTGCATTACCTCTCCTCAGCAGTGGCCTTATGCCTGATTGTCTACCTCACTAGAGGTAGTGAGGAGGTATCTGAACATTTGTTCTCCTTAATGAATGGGTAAACTGCATGGCTTGGGATGGATTGCATATCCCAGTACAGAATGTCTCACCCTGCACCAGACTAATCCAGATAAGTGCAGAAATAGGGTAAAACCTTGGACACTGTACTACATTAATCAAAAGCCAGAAGCAGTATTTGTTTATTCTAACAGCCCTTTGAAAACTCTCTTGTCCTCTGGGCATAGTAAGTAATGCAAAATGGCACTAGCATTAATGCTGCCTGTCACAATGTATTGTTTAACATTCCAGTAATCAAAGTAATGCATTTATCTCCTGAAGCATGCATTGCATCCATCTAACGCTTTTATTAGATGATTTGTCCTGTACTTAAAATGCCATATTAGAAATGCAGTACACAACTGGGCCAGGTTTCTTTTTTGTTTTTTGATAGAGAAAAAAAGAGCTTCCAAAGTTTTTTAGTATGTACTGACTACAAGGCAACTGTATAGTTGATCTCTATATCAGAAAGAAAAAAAGATCTTCACTGTAATCATGTTTTTCTCTGTACAATATTAAGTAGAAACACTCTAGAGAAGCATATTTTAAAATTCCTTGTCAGCTTATCCAATGTCCTCTCTCCAGCTGCAAGAAGGCTCTAATCCTGTATGCAGTTACATGTAGATAAGGGGTGTTTTTCCACTGAGCAACTTTAATCCAGATCTAAGAAGATCTGGATATAAGGAATGGGTACTTCCTTTAATCCGGATCTGGTAGATCCAGATAAAGGGAAGTACCCAATGTGTTTCCATGGGTGGTCTAGCACCCAATAGCAATGGGTGTTAGCCTGTCTGCTGTGGAAGCACTGGAGCACCCATCTGCAAATCCGGATCACCCCAGGTGTTTGGGGGAACAGAGGGTGCAATTGCTGAAGTTGCCTTCGGAGATTAGCAAAGGCGCTGAAGAGAACCACTTGCAAAAGCCAGCTCTGAAGTCCCTCCAAAGTTGCCTTTGGAGATTAGCACAGGCTCAGAAGAAAAAACCCTTGCAAGAGCAATGCAACTGTCAAAGGCTCTGGAGGATCTTTGAAGTTAGCGGCAGATCCACGATCCTCCAGAGCCTGCGCTAATCTTCGAAGGCAACATTGGAGGGCCTTTGGAGCCAGCTTCGGAGGGACTTTGAAGTCTTGGGTTTGGGGCACCCCCCCCCATGGGTGCCTCCCCCCCCCCCGAGCCTCCTCTAGACCCCATTGCCCAATTGTAGTGGAAACAGGCTCCCGATAATTTGGATTTAATGGCTGAAGACCCCATTAATGGGGTCTACAGGAAATCCGGATTATAGATCCGGATTTCCCTAGCTATGGTGGAAACAGATGTGTCTCTAATGGGGTCTGTAGTGGACATGGGGTCATCTGATTCTGAATGGGTGCTTCAAGGGGTACTTAGTGCTAGTGGAAAAACACCCAAAGACTTTCCTTTTAGCTTAAACATGTGTGTCATGGCCAAAGCACACAGTGGTTATTTCCATAGTGAAGAAGAGGAGAGATTTATTCCATTTATTTGGTTCATTTTTGTCCTTTCAAAAAAAAAAAGAGTCCATAGTAGTCACTAATGTATGCAATGTGCAGGAAAAGCAATTAAAAGATCTCTATTGAAAAGATCTTAAAAATAAATAAGACAAAACCCTGCTGTATAACCCAGAAGGTAAAATATGTGTTTCCTTCTCCACTCTTGCACCTGTTCCAGGACAACCTCCCTATACCTTTCAAGGCTATCCAGGCGCTCCTGGAGTTCCCCCAATTCAAGGCCAGCTGAATGGACCACCAGTTGCTATGTGGATGCCGCCGCCACCACCAATTCCCAACTGTCCTCCAGGATTGGAATATTTATCTCAGGTATCTATCTCTTGGAAGTGCTGTAGCTCAGGGATAGAGCATTTTCCCCAAATGCAGAAGATCCCAGGTTCAGTTCCTGGGATTTCTCCTGAACAAGCTACTTGTACTGAACAAGCTACTATGTATTGTAGCCAGGAAAAATTCATCAGGTCATTTATGTATGATTTGTTATGGGGTACTAGAGATCCAACCATACATAAGGGAATAATAAAAACAAGCAAGGTTTATTGAGTGGCCAGTTTTGACCAAGATTTATTATTTTCACTGCAGACACTGTTTGAAGCTCACTGTGTTACCTTGGTGACAATTCTCTCTGTTAACCAAACCTGCCTCTTTTAATGACTTTGGACTCTAAAGATTACAGGATGAGATGTAAGGTTAGGCCTACACCGTGGTACCACAAATGTCCTTTAGAAGCAGGATTACGCCATGCTCCTTTTCCGTTCATGTTCAGGAAGAGAGTGAAGACGCACCTCTTTACTCAGGCCTTTGGATAAATGTCAGCCATGTTTCCCCTACTGTAAACACCATTGTTTAATTGATAAATGTATATATGTGTCTGTATGTATATGTATATGTATATATATATGTATATATATGTATGTGTATATGTGTGTGTGTGTGTGTATGTACGTATAAGAGTGTGTGTGTGTGTATAATTTAACATGTTGGATTTTAGACATTGTGATGATTTTTTACTGTTCTATTATATACTTTTATTTGATATGGTTGATTTGAAGGTTGTTAACCTGCCTAGAGACCTTCGGGTATAGGGCGGGATAGAAATATAAATAATAAATAAAATAAATAAGATGCTTTTTGAGACTTCTTGAACCCTGTCTGGTAACCAGCAGCTTTACTCCAGCAGCTTTACTCCAGTTAAAGTAACATAACTACAATTGAAGCTGTAATGTCCCAGGGCCATACCCAGGCAGTAGGCTGCTGTGATATTAGCCTAAAGTTCAAAAAGCACGTCACTGATTCATTCTGGGTGAGAGAGCTAGAATATTAAATGTTACTTTTCGCTGATATTTTCTTGTGACCTCATGGAACTTCTGATACATTAAACCTGACTTTTATCTAGAGGAGATGGCTACTTTTTATTTTCAGGAAAATAACTGATAACTGTGTCAGAGGCGGTTGGAAGGGATAGGAGTGCATTTATTTAGCAGCTATCACACAGTCTTTTGTGATATGAAGGCTTTGGGGGGGGGCTTCTGCTTGAATTTGGTAGAAATCCACTCCTTGAATATAATACAATTATATTACAATATAATATAATTTTGTAATACAAAATACAGCTGTATTTTGTATTACAAGCTAGTAGCAAGTGAATATATTGGTTGTCTGATTATTTAAATGGAACACAGAAAGCAGAATCATTTACTATGGAGCAGTATCCGTTAATAGGGTATACAGGAAATCTTAATAATTCCTAGCATGATTTTTTCTATTTAGAACAATCTAGAAATAGGCACTTTCTGTACTGAGTCTCTTCTGGATTATATCCTGGAATAGGGGCCTGCTGTCTGCGCTGGCAAAAGACTAAAGCAGGCCCCGCCTAAGATCCAATGCAGAAAGGGCCTCAATTAGGTATCAAATATATCATACACTTCTGCATATATAATGATAAAAATAGATATTTAATATTTTAGTTATTATGTATAGTAGTGTAATAGTATAGTAGCATATATTATGTATAGTAGTGTCTATTATATATGGTAGTGTAATAGTATTTAGGATATTTTATATTATACAATTCATTTGCAAGAGTATTGCAATTATTTTATTTTAACAAAAAAAATTCTGGAGAGTAACTATGAAAAACAAACACAGAATTTCATTTCTTTTGATTTATTGGGAGTAGAGTTTTGTGTATAATGTACACAAAAGTTCTGATTGCTTTTTTCTTTCTTTTTTAAACTCCAGATTGATCAGTTATTAATTCATCAGCAGATTGAACTTCTGGAAAGTACGTATCTTGTGCAGGTTGATCAAATTTATGTACTAAAAGATAATTCCAATAATTGTGATTGAAAGTTAATATTTATAGAATCATAGAATGGTAGAGTTGGAGGGGACCTCCTGGGTCATCGAGTCCAACCCCCTGCTTAAGGCAGGATCTCCTAAACCATCTCAGACAGATGGCTGTCCAGTCTCTGCTTGAAGACCTCCATCGAAGGGGAACCAACCACCTCCCGTGGCAGCCTGTTCCACTGGTTGATCACTCTTACTGTTAGAAATTTTTTCCTAACATCTAAACTAAATCTTTTCCCCTGCAGTTTCACCCCATTGTTTCTAGTCCTTCCTTGAGAGAGTGAGAACAGGGCTGATCCCTCTGCCTTGTGACAACCCTTGAGGTATTTGTAGACAGCTATCATGTCTCCTCTCAGTCTTCTTTTTGTTAGACTAAACATTCCTAGTTCCTTAAGCCGTTCCTCATAGGACATGGTTTGCAGACCGTTCACCATCTTGGTAGCTCTCCTTTGAACCTGCTCCAGCTTGTCAGTGTCTTTTTTAAACTGGGGTGACCAGAACTGGACACAGTACTCCAGATGAGGTCTGACCAAGGTAGAGTAGAGGGGGATAATAACTTCACGTGATCTGGACTCTATGCTTCTCCTAATACACCCCAGGATTGCGTTTGCCTTTTTTGCAGCTGCCTCACACTGTTGACTCATGTTCAGTTGATGATCTACCAGGACACCCAAGGCTTTTTCACATGTGCTGCTGCTCAGCCGAATTCCTCCCATTGTATATGTGCTTTTTTCATTTTTCTTGCCCAGGTGCAGAACCTTGCATTTTTCTTTGTTAAATACCATTATATTAGTTGCAGCCCATTGTTCGAGTTTCTCTAAATCTTTTTGAATCCTCTCTCTCTCTTCTCTGGTGTTTGCAATCCCCCCTAGCTTTGTGTCATCAGCAAATTTGATCAGTTTCCCTTCAACTCCCTCGTCCAGATCGTTTATAAAAACATTAAACATAACTGGGCCCAGGACAGATGTTGTAATGAATTGAGGCTCACATGCAGAATGGTTGCCAAGTGAAAGAGTCTGTGTTTTACTGAAGATTTAGGCTTTTTATGCCCAGTTACAGAATACATTTCTCAATGGAAATTTCCCCCCGGTGTGCCCATATTTGGCCTCACCGGATAAGATGTTACCATCCTTGAATGCTGTACATTATTTATAAATACACAGTGGATGTTATACAAATGATAAGAGGTGTTATGCCTTTTCTGAGACCTTGTTTCAGAGAGATATTAGGAAAGTTACAGTGACCCAGGAATGTGTCCTTTGTCCTACTTGCTTTCTTAGCAAGAGTTGCTTTAGCTGAGATGGGCAAATTGCACCCCCAATCATCCCCACAGACAGAACCTTGTGGTACTCCACTTGACACTTCCTTCCATTTGGATGTGCAGCCATTTAAAGCCACTCTTTGAGTACGATTACTAAGCCAGTTTTGAACCCACCTTATAGTTGCCTTGTCAAACCCATATTTGATCAATTTTTCAATGAGGATCGCATGAGATACTTTGTCAAATGCTTTGCTGAAATCAAGAAATACTATGTCTACTGCATTTCCTTGATCAACCCATTCAGTGATTTTGTCATAAAATGAAATCAAGTTAGTCTGACACGACTTGTTTGATACAAACCCATGTTGACTACTGTTAATTATTGAATTCCTATCCAAATGCTGACATATGTGTTGTTTAATAATTTGTTCGAGAATCTTTCCTGGTATTGAAGTCAGGCTAACAGGCCTGTAGTTCCCTGGGTCTACCTTCTTCCCTTTTTTGAAGATAGGAACAACGTTTGCCCTTCTCCAATCGTCTGGGACTTCTCCTGTTCTCCATGACTTCTCAAAGATTACAGCAAGTGGTTCAGCAATTACCTCTGCTAATTCCTTCAGTACCCTAGGATGTAATCCATCTGGACCCGGGGACTTAAATTCGTTTAAGTTAGCTAAGCGTTCCCTTACTCTCTCAGTGTTGATTTTGTGTCTTGATTCTCCTAGTCCTTCATCAGTACAGTGAAGGACTGTTGCATGTACATTATCCCTCTTGGAAAAAACAGATGCAAAATAGGAGTTCAGAATCTCTGCCTTCTCAAGATCACTTTCGATCACTTCTCCATTCTCTCCCTGCAGACTTCCCAAAACCTCTTTGACTTTTCTTTTGCTGTTGACATATCCCCAAAACCCTTTTTTATTGTTTTTAGTCTCTCTTGCAAGCCTCAGTTCATTTTTAGCTTTAGCTTTTCTGATACTTGCCCTGCAGATTGTACTGATTTCATTATATTCCTCCTTAGATATGTATCCCTCCTTCCATTTCTTAAACATTTCTTTTTTCTTTTTTATCAAGTTTTTAAGTTCTAGGTTTATCCACCCTGGTCTCTTTAGATGTTTTCCATTCTTCCTTCTTTGAGGAATTGTTAATGATTGCGCTTCTAATATTGCATTTCTCAAAATATCCCATCCTTCTTGGACATTTCTATCCTTTAGTACATTTAACCATTTGATCCCTCCTAACCTCCTCCAGAGTCCATCAAAATCCGCCCTTCTGAAGTCCAACTTTGAAGTCTGAGTCCTCTCATGCTTTCCTTCCCTTATTATCCAGAATTCAAGGATAACATGATCGCTGCCTCCTAATGCCCCAGAAACTCTGATATCCTCCACCATTTCCTCTCTGTTGGTAAGAATTAGATCAAGGATAGCCAATCCTCTTGTTTCCTCCACCACCTTTTGGTACATGAAATTGTCAGCGAGAGAGGATAAGAACTTATTAGACTTGTGACTTTTTCCTGAGTGAGATTCCCAACAAATGTCTGGGTAGTTAAAGTCTCCCATAATCACTATGTCATGCTTTCGTGAAAGTTTAGCCATCTGGTCTAGGAAGAGGTCATCCATATCTTCTGTTTGTCCAGGGGGCCTGTAATAGACTCCTACAATGGTATCCTTTCTGTTGCTCTCTCCTTGAATTCTTACCCATACCGATTCTACTGAGCTTCCACTCTGAAATTTGAACCTCTGAGGAGACAATTTCTTTTTTAACATACAGCGCAACACCCCCTCCTCTTTTGTTAAGTCTGTTTCGCAGAAACAAGTTGTAGCCTTCGATGTTTGTGTTCCATTCATGTGTGTTATCCCACCAGGTTTCCGTAATACCTATGACATCATATTTATCTACCTGGGTCAGGATCTCCAGCTCCCCTTTTTTATTTCTCATGCTTTGGGCATTCGTGTAGAGGCATTTTAGTTTGTAATTGATATCTATTGCGACCTTGCCTCCTCTGTTTTCCTTACAAAATTTATGCGTTTGTTCATTGGTTTGTTCATTGTTCCAGTTGTTCTTAGTGCTGAAGCCACTGCTTAATTATTGAAATAATCATTTTCCTGGTTTTTTTTTAAGTCTACTGGTTGTTTATATATTGTGAGGTTTTAATCATCTTTCCTTTACTCTGTGATGCTTTGATTTTCTTCTTATAAAAAATAATCTTAGGAAAGTCACATGGAAGTGGACACCTTTTAGTTATTTCTATGCATATACAACAAAAATAACAGAGCATAACATCAACTGGAGACCTTCAACCTCATTTTTATACATTGTATGCAAACTACTGGAGGGGTGCTTCTGCATTGGCCACTTAGCACCCGTTAAGCACCCATTAAGGACAGGTTTTAAAAACCTCATCTGCACTACAACACCCATTAGAGTCACATACGTCCACACTGGCTCTCACGCCATATATCTCTAATAGGTGTTAAGAGCCCCTTAATCCTAATTAAGGGAAGACGACCTTGGAGGTAGGCTTAATGGGTACTTGTGCAGTTAAGACACATCCATTTAGTATGCGTCTGCACCTGCACAAGTGTCCTTAAGTGGGCCCTTCCCCCAGCCTCCATGCTTGGCTCCTCTGGAGCCAAGCATGGTGAGCCGGGGGCCTCCTATCTTGGGGCTCCCCCTCACCCCAGAAGCTGTGGATCATGGCTTCTGGAGCCAGGAGGGGCTTCACCTACACCCCCCTACCCACCCTGGGGCTAGCGCGTGTGATCCCCTCCTTACCTTCAGGCAGCCAGGCCAATTCTGGCTGCTGGGGCCCGGCACGCTTTGCGTGTGCATGCAGCATGCCTCCCTATTGGCCAGGGCCGCACCTGGCTTCAGGAGGCCCTCTGCGCGAGGGAGAACCCCGAGATAGGAGGCCCTGGCTCGCCATGCTTGAGGAGCATGGGGGAGAGGGGCCTTGGGAGGACGGATTGTGATGGGTGCACAGCGCCCACCCCAAATCTGTATCTAAATCCATCCTTCCCTTGCGGGTGCGGACAAAAGTGGTCTTAGTAGATCCGTATCTACTAGATACAGATCTACTAGACACAAATTTCCAAAATACGGATCTAATAGATCTGTATTTCGGAGAGCCAGTGCGGAACCACCCGAGAAGACTAAACTATACACATTTTAACTTCATAAGAACAGCAAAGGCTGATCTGTCAGAAGAAATTATGGAAATTATTTTCCTGAAATTTGGCTTTAGTTATCTTTTTACAAGCATTTATCATGCCTGCAAATTTCCTGCCTTTTACAAGCATATGTCATGCCTGTTTTGCTGATGTTGGCATGTGAATCATGCAGACCTTGTATAGGCTAAGACACTTTGCCCCTCTGCTCTTGTTGGAATTTGAACACTCTTAACAATTATTTCTACCAGTCTTAAGCACTTAGGAGCCAGTGCTCATAATTTGTCTTCTGTCTTGTTCTTGACAGGCTCCCTTGAGAAGTATGCCACCAAAGTTAGCAATTTTTTTTATTTGCCCATCTCTAACCATTTTGCTTCTTCAGTGTTTTATTATCTCTTACATAACCTACAGTTTAAAATGCCCACCATTCCTTCCTTACCTAGATGGAAATAGTCTGGAAACTGGTTCAGATTGGGACTGGAGGGTTGTTGTTGGAGACATGGCCCATTTCTGCACGGGCCCCAAAGTCCCCATTAGAAACCCAATAGGGCCCCATGAGGAATAGATCCTCCACCTACCTTCCACACAGATGACTCCTGAGGACCCCATGAGGAATGCATCATCTGCACAAGTGCCTCTGGGGCCTTTGGGCCCATAGATCTGGATTCTTGGTGGACCCTTGTAAATGGTGTCTTTGATCTGGTCTTCGGAGACTAGAGAAGGGTTCTATGGTGTCCACACAGCAGCCCTGTTTAGCAGCCATTGCCATTGGGTGCTAAACACTCCATGCAGACATATGGGGTCTCCAGAAAGATCCAGAACACAATGGACCAGATCCTAAAGATCTTGTCCTCCTTAATCTGGATTTAATGACATAGGTGCGGAAACACCATTAGACCACATCAGACCAGTCTTCTGTCAACTGTACTGTCTCCCAGTTCATTTCTGAACCCAATTTAAAGTCCTGACCTTAACCATTAAAGCCCTGAATGAGGACCGGTTACTAAATATTTCCCTACTCATAACCTTAGATCAACAAAAGAAGTCCTGTTGTCTGTGTTGTTTCCAGCCACACAAAAAAGCCTCTCTCATTGGTGTCACTCAGACTCTGAATAGCCTCCCCTAAGAATTGCTTCTGGCTCCAACCTTGTATATTTTTAGGCACTAAGTGAAGACCTTTTTATTTAACCAGGCATTTTAACGGTCTGCCTGACTCATCTGGTTTTTAATTGTCTTATTCTATTCTTAATAATGTGTTTGTAATGATATATATATATATAGGGGGAAAATGGTCCTTTTCAAAGTGCTCCATAAAAGGGAATCAGTCATGCAAAATGTGCTTTCATGTGTATTGAAAGAAAAAAAAATCTTATTCTGACTTCACCTTTTCTATTTTGTCCCTTTCCAATCTCTCCAGTAATTACTGGCTTTGAAACCTGCAACAAATATGAAATTAAAAATGCCATGGGACAAAGGGTGTACTTTGCAGCTGAGCAGAACGACTGTTGTACACTGAACTGCTGTGGGCCGGCGAGGCCTTTTACAATGAAAATCCTTGACAATATGGGCCAGGAAGTAATAGAGCTCATACGACCTCTCAGGTGTTCCAGTTGCTGCTGTCCTTGCTGCTTACAGGAGGTATGTATCACTTGTTAATATTCACTATTTATTTGGTGGAGAGACTACTAAGTTATCTGGGATAATTACTTACTAGTCTGACCTCATAAAGAGACTTTTCTTAAAATTCTTATATATTTGCTCTCCATGTTTCCACAGGTCTGTATAGCATGTCTTTCTTCTTAGGTAATCTGTAAAATATTTAATCTGCCCAAATGTGATTTTATTCACACCAATAGATTGGATCTGTACATGGCACCATTCATCTATATAGATAAAATAAGCATCTGAAATTCCTGTAATGTCTCGCTTTCCATAGGCTGCTGGACTCTACATAAACCAAAATACAGCATATGAGGGATGAATGCTGTTCTAGGGCCTTTCCGCACAGGCTCTAAAAATGAATTTAGAGCCTGTTCGGGGAGGGATTAAGACATGGGAGTATTTGAAATTAAAATATCTTTAGTATTATCAACATTTGTTGTACCTAAAGTACTTAGGGTCTTTCTGCACAGACCCTTAATGTGGTAGTTCATTTCTAGGCCCCATTTCTAGAAATTAGATTATATTTCCTCAGCCATCTTGCCAGCTGTTTCTTTCTATGAGTGTTTTTCCAGTGGCAGAAAGTGCCCATTTTAGCACCCATTAAGGACCCATTTGGCTCAGAGCCAGATGACCCCATTTCCACCACAGACCCCATTAGGGACACATTTGTTTCCATCGCAGCTCAGGAAATCCGGATCATATGGGTCCTTCAGGACCTATAATCCGGATTTCGTGTAAACCCCATTAAAGGGGTCTACAATGGGGTCTTCAGCCTGAAAATCTGGTTTGTAGGGAGTCTGTTTCCACTACAGTCTGGCAATGGGGTCTAGAGGAGGCTAGGGGGAGGGGGGCCATGGGGGGCACCCCAAAATCAAAGCTTCGAAGTCCCTCCAAAATCCCTCCAAAGTTGCCTTCGGAGATTAGCAAAGTCCCCAAAGTCCCTCCTAAGGCAACTTCGGAGATTAACAAAGTCTCTGAGGACAAACTCCTTGGGAGAACAAAGCTGACTGTTACCTTCAGGCATGGAAAGAGGTGCATATTAATGAGGCTGACTCATCTTGCTCACAAGGAGCTAATTAATATGCACCTCTCTTGCATTGCTCTCACAAGGGGTTTGTCTTAGGAGCCTTTGCTAATCTCCGAAGCTGCCTTTGGAGGGGCTTCGGAGCCTTTGCTAATGCCCAAAGGCAACTTTGGAGGGACTCTGGAATCTTTGCTAATCTCTGAAGGCAACTTCGGAGATTGTATCCCCTGTCCCCCAAAACACCTGGGGTGACAGGAAGACCCCTTGTGGGTCAATCCGGATTTGCAGATCGGTGCTGCGGTGTTTCCACAGCAGGGAGGCTAGCACCCATTGCTGTTGGGTGCTAGACCACCCATGGAAATACATTGGGTACTTCCCTTAATCCGGATCTACTAGATCTGGATTAAGGGAAGTACCCATTCCTTAGATTCGGATCTTCTTAGATCCAGATTAAAGGAGTGCAGTGGAAAAACAGACTACGTTTCCTTTTATTTCCTAGTGTATTTTCTATTCTACTCTATAATATGCTATTATTATTCTTTGTATTATGCATTCATTTAGCTATCAACTTTTATCTATATTTGATTTTTATTTCTTACTCATTCTTCTCCCTTTCCATCTTGTTCCTTATTTACCCTTAGGTTTATATTCTCACAATATGCTTTATTCTGTTGAATCCACAATCACTCTCCACTCTGTAAAATTTTGCTTGTTTTTTTTTTCATTATACTAGGTTCCCATATTTACGGTACTTACAGAACTTGTTTTATGCCTTCCTTCTCTCCTTCCCCTTTTCTGTTATTTACATCATCAGCTCATATTTCATTCTCAGTTGGGCTTGGTTTTCTCTATTCAACTACATAGTGCATTCCAAGTTTACAATGCTTCAGTGTACTTTATGCTTTTAAGCCTACAATAGAATCGCTACTCAGTGCAGGTTTATCTATTTCACTATATTAGATTTCAGAATTTATGAAGGTTAGAAAACTTGATTTATGCCTTCCTACTCCCCCTCTTCTCCACTATTATTTGCATCAACAGCTCATGTTTCGCTCCCTGTTGAAGCACATATTCTCCCAGGCTTCTACTACTACTTCCTCCATTTTCACTAATTTGAAAAACACTGACAGACTAACAAAGTTATTACCCTTCTTTAATATAATTTGTTTTTATTCACCACCCGTGCTGATAGACCAGTTTCATCTCTTACTTTTCTTTTTCATGTTCTTAGCATCTTCAGCATTTTCTCTCTCACCCCCATGTCACCTCCCAGCTGCAATGTCACAATGCTCATAGCTTATACGTAAAAAGCTTCAGATCTCTTTAGAAATCCTACTGCTCTCATAGCACCATTTTAAAAAATACAGTCCAAAATTTCTGTTTTGCATAGTTAAGCCCTAAATGCAAGAGCTACCTGTCTCCCCTTTCAAAGAGACCTTTACATTATCTTTAAGCCCTCATTTTGTCTTTCCATTGAAGTCTGTGTTTAACGCAATTTAATTTCAGTTGTAAATCTATTTTTCCCCATTTTGCAGAAGTATTTACTAATTTTTTTCTTTCTCCCCAAACCAAAAAGAGTTGCCTTATAGATGTGTTGACTGTAGCTGTTTGCACACTTAGCTTACTGGTCTGATCCAGAAGGACTGGTCCAAGCTGGAGGGGTTTCAGGTGTTGAATCACTCCTGCTGTCTCAGAAGAAGCCTTCTGGGATAGCTCCTGTGCTTGCTTCGATGATCACCCAGTCTTTAGGAAACAACTTTCAGGTTCTGCAATGGCTAGGAACTAAAGTGTGCCACCAAAATGGGGGCACCTGCAAAACTGGCATACACCCTTCTCTGTGTCTCCTGGGCCAGTTTAGAACCTGCTAGACTTTTGGTAGACTTGTGTTCCGGTATCCTGATCATGCTAATAGAGGGTGTGGACTCCCCATAAACCATTCCAGAGTGCAGAAGGAAGGCCTGTGGCCTCTTCCTGATCTGGGCCAAAGATAGAGTGGGAAATCCCTGTGTTTCATTGTGTAGACTTCTTAAACAATATCAATAAATGGAATGACTTTTTGTTTGTTTTCTTGTTTAGCTTGAAGTTCATGCACCTCCTGGCCAACCTGTTGGATACATTAAGCAAGTCTGGGATTTCTGCCTGCCTAAATTCACTATCCAAAATGAAGCCCATATGGACATGCTTAAAATTGTTGGGCCCTGTGTAGTGTGTAGTTGTTGTGAAGATATAAATTTTGAGGTGAGTAAACACAATAACCTTCTATTCCTTTACTACTTTCATCAAAATAAGTCATTTTTATTATTTATTTCCATTCTTATATCAGCCAGTACCTGACAGTTTTGGGTGGTTTGCAAATAAAATATAAAAAGTGTAGCACCAGAGCAGTAGGAAACTAATAGTCAAATGCCTTGGCGAAGAAGTGAGTCTTCACAAAGCATCAGACCATATACAACATTGTTACCTGTGAGGACCTAGAAGAAAGCTAGTGCATAGACTGGGTGCCACTCAGAAGACCTTTCCTGAAACTGCCATCCCTCTTAAAATTTGAGATGAAGAAGTGACAGAAAGGTCTATATTGATTGGCAGGTTTATATGGGATGAGGTGCTTTTTCAAGTATTGGGCCCCTATATTGTTCTGTACATTGTGTTCGTGTAAAACAGGCCCTACCTAGATGTGGCAGATATAGCACCATGATGGTGCTGCTATGGTGAGGTCACCTTATGTATCATAGGCAACTCCACCATAGGCCTGCTTCTCCCCCCATTAAAAAGCACAAAATACTATTGGTGGAAAACACACTGCTGGGGTTTTTTTCCACTACCTCCCTTAATCTGGATCTTGTAGATCCAGATTAAGGGAGGTACCCCATGCGTCCCCACAGGCGGTGCAGCACCCAATAGCAATGGGTGCTAGCTTGCCCACAGTGGAAATGCCAGAGCACCCATGTGGCAAATCCTAATCTACCCATGTGGGGCCTGCCTGTCACCCCAGGGTTTTTGCGGGACAGGTGGTGCAATCCCCATAGTCACTCCAGACATTCTTTGACGTTTCTCTGGAGTGGCTCCGGAGAATCTCCAGAGCTTTGCCACAAACTCCAAAGATCCTCCAGAGCCTTTGACAAAGGTCTTTATGAATGGCATTGCTCTCGTGTGTGGTGCCTTCAAAGCCTGTCCTATTCTTTGGAGCTGGCTTCGGATCCGGCATCGGAGATTGTGCACAGGCTTCGGAGCTTTGGGTTTCGGGGTAATGGGTGTGTCCCCCCAGACCCCACTGCCCAATTGTGGTGGAAACATGCTCCATATAATCCGGATTTGATGCCTGAAGACTACATTGTAGACCCCTTTAATGAGGTCTACAGGAAATCCAGAGTATAGGTCCTGAAGGACCCATGCAATCTGGATTTCCCTAGAACTGGTGGAAACAAATATGGCTCTAATGGGTCTTCCTGCTCTGAGCCTAATTGGTCCTTAATGAGTCCCTAATGGATACTTAATGAGTACTTAGTGCTAGTGGGAAACCCCTCCTAGTCATGGTTTTTCCAGCAATAGCACATTTTAGGCAGAACCCTTGCCTTCTAGATAGAGCCACAACTGTAGCTCTGTCCAGCACTCATACATGAAGGCTGAAACCATGAATCAAACTTGCATGGTGATGGCCAAGTTCACATCTGGGAAGTTGATAGTTGTTGAATTGCCTTGGTTGTGCATCACAAAAAGGCAGGAAGCAATCGTGGCATAGGAGCAATACGCTACATTATTGCTTCATAATGTCATATCCATCCACCATCCTGAGCCAGTCATAATATTTGATTCTGCCTATTTGTTTAGAACTGTACTGCAGACATTTGCTAATAAAATGTCCATCCTTAAAGTAGCCTCTATATGCTTGTTTATGGATGACAAGATGTATCAATGGCTACTAGAATGAATGCCTAGGTGCATCTTTCAGGCTGGGGGGGGGAGCGGGGCGCTTCTAAGGCCATCTGCTGAGATTCTAGAGCAGGAATAGGTTTGTCCTTGTCTCTGCTTGAGATGCCCATGAGCATTTGGTGGGCCACTGTGTGCGACAGGATGCTGGACTAGATGGGCTGCGGCCTGATCCAGCAAGGCCTGAGGAAAAAAAATGTCTCTGGTTGTTCTGCATGTATTGCCCCAAGACCACTGAGCCAAAGAGAAGTACATCCTGCCATTTACCTGTAGCCAGGAAACAATAGCCCTTCTCAAAAGTAAACTCTATTAGCAACATCTAACAGCCCAATTTAAAATGTTTTAAATAATTATTCTTAGTTGTGAAGCAATATCTTTTCTTAATCTAGGTTAAGTCAGTTGATGAGAAGACCACAGTTGGAAGAATTTCAAAGCAGTGGACGGGTTTTGTGAGAGAGGCCTTTACGGATGCAGACAACTTTGGAATCCAGTTCCCCCAGGACCTTGATGTTAAAATGAAAGCTGTCATGCTTGGGGCTTGCTTCCTTATAGTAAGTTTGATGGTTCCAAATGCTCAGATCTTGTCAATTTATGAGGTAGAAGTCTCTATCGACATTTCTTTGTGGGCTTTTCTGCCTCCCCAAGATGATGGAATACAAATACAGTATTGGTCCTTTTACCTCCATTTATTTTTATTTTATTTTTATTTTTTGGAGAATGGGCTACTAAACATTTTAATGACTGTTGGTTTTGTGTATTTTGTGCAGCAGGTATGAGTAGTTTCATCAAATATATGTATGCAAAGAAAGAAAAAAAGGAGTGTGAATGCTAATTGACCAACACTAGCAATGTATTTGGATTTATGTTTCAGGGAGTGAATTAGGAGGAGGAGGAGATTGAAAGGAAGAGAACTAAGTTGAGATCTTCTAAGTTGCTTTTCCCCAGCTCTGCCTTTGGCCACTTCCCGTAACATTTTGCACTCACAAAACCTCTGTTTGACAGCAATTCTTCTCTTGACCTCTTCTTGATCCTCAGAACAAATCAGTGAGGCATGCATATCTGAGGTGCAGTGATTGGCCAAAGGTTTCCTGGTGAATTTCATGGTTAACTGAAGAGATGAACCCTGTTCTCCCAAATTCAAAAATTTTGACCAACATATCTTATTGTTCATTTTTACAAGTAATATTTGCCAAAAATACCTATGTAGGGATACTTTGAAATTTCTTTCATTTTTAAAGATGGTATTTTGATTCCCACTGGTCCATGTATGAAGATAAAGGGAGGAAAGCATAGTTCTTAAAATGCAATCTTTAAGCAGATGAAATATCCAGTTAGCTAGAAAATAAGACACATAGGAAGAATCCTGCTGGGTTGGGCCACAGCCCATCTAGTCCAGCATCCTGTCTCACACCATGGCCCACCAATTGCTTCTGGGCATTCTCAAGCGGAAGACAAAGGCAAAACCTTTACCTTCTCTTGAATCCCTGCAAATGGCCTTTAGAGGTAGGCTGCCTGTCTCTCCAATCTGAAGGAAGTACCTAGGCATCTGTTCTAGGAGCCATTGATACACCTATTCTCCATGAATTTATCTAATCCTTTGGTTAAAGCTGTCGAGGCTGATTGTTGTTACCATCTCTTCTAGTGGTAAATTCTATAGACCAGTGACCCTTTGGTTGACAAAAGTACTTCCCTTGCCAGTCCTAACTCTCCTGCCCATCAGCTTCATAGACTGCCACTTGGTTTTACTTTTGGTAGAGAAACATTATTTTCTCTATCTGCCTTTTCCACACCATGCATGATTGCATTGTTAAAAAAAAAGAGAGAATAACCATATTTGAGTATAACTTCCCTTGTATTATAATGTGACTTACTAGTTTAAAATATATTTAATAATTTGGCTTTTTAATGTCTGCAGCTTACACTATGAGACTGGGCTTCCCTTCCTCAAGTAGAGGGGGTCCCTTCTCCCCAGTGCCGTCAACTTATACTGGTAGACTTTGGGCTTTCCTAGTTCCCTGGTTTTCCAGAGGTGGCCATTACTTGCATAATATGATTTTGTGCTACTTCTGGATGTAGTAAACCACCATTATGGTTAGAGCCCATTATGCTGCTGAGGTCCCATCTCCTCGCTTTAGCAATTCTGTTCCATGAAAATACCTTTGATTTTGGGGGCTGACTTCAAGAAAGATAAAAATTGCTTGTTTAGAATTTGTCTTAATTTCTAATTGTCTGTTTTGTTCTTTCCCTCCCTACCCCAACACTCTGTAGGATTTCATGTTTTTTGAACACACGGGAGAAAACCGAAGGCAGCGTATGGGAGTTTGGTAGTAGAACTGACTTCTGTGCTGTAAATATTCCAGAGGATTTCAGAGCTTTCATTTCCATCCTTTGCTAGAACTGAGCATCAGACTGCAGTGGTTTTCATTAAATGCACACCTATTTAATGCAAGTGTTGCAAAAAGACTTTACATGGAAGACACTCTAAAATTATCACCCTGAAATGTCTATTAATATACCAGATGTATCCACAGAGGACAAGCATCTTCAGGGAAGAAGTGCAGCAGATGGTTACCAAGAACTGTGCAAGCGTCTACTTTGTGTTTCTTAAGGCACATTTTCACCCACATTTTATTATTATTATTTTGTAGAGTCAGTATAAAGTACTGTATTTTTCTTTTTGGATTTTGTTTTCCCTTGACTTATAAGCAGTGCTATTCCAGATAACAGAAATGGTGAAGGAAAGAGAAGACTTGTTCCGGAAGATTTAGGTCTCTGTTATTATGTTTGTCTAAACACTGAAGCTGTATTCAAATGCAGAAAACGTGCCCCAAAAGCAGCTTAGTAGCTGCTGCACAGGTTTTCTTTCCTATCACTAATCCACATTAAAAAGCCAGAAAATGCACTTCCAAAGTACATTTAAAGTGAATTAATAGTGAGTTGGGAAAACAACCACTTGCTACCACCTCTAAGCTGCTTTTATACCACTTTTTGGGGCATTTGCACACCTGCCATTAGTGGGGAACAGAAAGGGAGTCTTAAGGCCTCCTTTCTGTATATTGGTGTGATTTAGGCAAGGACCCATGTCTCTATGGTCCAGTATACCAACCCCTAGTTTGCAAGACAACCACAAAATTGAGGTCTACAGTAAACTGGGCTCTGTTGCTATTTTGGACGCCTCA
This sequence comes from Aspidoscelis tigris stejnegeri, assembly GCA_023333525.1. Taxonomy (NCBI): domain Eukaryota; kingdom Metazoa; phylum Chordata; class Lepidosauria; order Squamata; family Teiidae; genus Aspidoscelis; species Aspidoscelis tigris. Next base: position 32,226,390 of record JALMGA010000002.1, read on the forward strand.
TCTCAGTCTTTGCTCCACCCTGTGTGGATGGAATTCACTAGGTTGGGGCAGGGTCTCCTTTATCCCTCATTGGTGGGTACAAGGGAAGCCTGTACATCATTTCCGGTTCCATACGAATGGCAAGTGCAGAAACGGGTTTAGATTCCACCTACTTTTATTGTGTTTCCTCCAGTAGATACCCTTTATCCTACTGCTTTCTTTGAAACTTCCTGTTTTACAAATTATAACTGAAGTCGTGGCACTGTCAAAACCATGCAATAAGACTGTAAGTCAGCAGCAATATTTAGAAAACACCCAGATCTATAGTTTCAGCTCAACAGACTGCAGTGGATGTGAGTGATAACATTATCACAAAGCTATATACTGTAGATTATAACTGGAATTTTGAAGGCTATACCTGTGTATTTATGTATCTATGATTCCAGAAACTGTTATTAAAAATCATTTCCTTTCTGCAAATAACCATGAGTTTTTTCAAAGAAAATTATTTTAAAACATCCAAAAATAACATGCAACCAAACGCACATTTCTAATTTCTAAGTTATGAAAATAAGAGAAATTAACTGAAAATTTTGTATAAATGGTTTATAGGTTTGCAGTAATGAATGGAACATTATCAGCACACTGTTGGAGAGGATACCAAGAAAATAGTGATATTGCATTGTTTTTTTAAAAAGGTTTTGAGTTCTTACTAAAGCATGGCCAGGAATTGTCTGAAAAACTTATGTGTCCTAGTACATGGATTAGCCCTTATACATCCCTCCCTGTGGCATGAATGTCATATGCAAAACTCTTGCATGAAGAAAAATTCCTTCTGATATTTTACTGTCATAGTATTGCATCAAACCCTGAGCATTTGCAGGTCCCTGCAGTATGATGGGATTTCAAGTCTCAACACCGAGGAGCAGCTTGAAGCACTTCCCTCAATATTCACCCAATAAGGTACTCAGTATTATGTAAGCTGCTTGAAGTAGCTCCCTGCATAGGGTAGCAGCTTGCAAATGTCAAGTAGCCCATTTTGAGGGAGCCACTTGAAACAAGTCACAAATGTCGAGACTGTGCCATTCTCCTTGTTATCGTTCATCTTAGCATTTGCAGCCTACAAATGCTGAAGAATTACTGAGCTGTATATATTTTATGGTAGGCACCTGACACTCTGTACCTCTGCCATTTCTAATTTCTCTGCCCCTTCATGTATCCATTCTTCATCATAAAATTGGTAATTCAGTAATTCATAATCTTCTAGTGTCTATCATTTTGTTTGGTGTACTCACCCACCCAATGGTCTTTTATAGTTTATACTTTTAGGGCCACAGTGTACTTCACAGTTAAAGGGGGAAAGCAGATCCTTTACCTACATTTTCTTCAGTTTCATGCTATGACTATAAATGTAGATTTGAAGAGACTTGATTGGGCATTCCAGGTACTTCCTTCTCCTCCCTCTTGGATCACATCAACAATCATGAGCGAGTGTGTGATTCTAGTTGCTACTTTTACTTTTGCAAATGAATGCTGTTAGGGATTTGCACTTTTACACAAAAGCACCTGAAAACATACTTTTTTTTACTGTGCAAAGGGGTTGATAAGGATCTAAGGCAGCAACACATATGATTTTTGCAAGGGAGAAGGGATGCATTTTCTTCCTTCCCCCCAGTTGTGTCAGCCAATCATGTGTGTGATTGTTTCCTTTTACTCTGTGCAGGAATGCTTTTAGGGACCTGCAGACTATCACAAAAGCACCTGAAAAGACATTTGCTTTCCTGTGCAGAAGTGCTCATAAGGATCTAGGAAGCTACACTTATTAGTTGCTGGGGTGGGGTGGGCTAGAAGGAGAACTATTTTTTCCTTTCTTTTTCAGGAGTAAAGCTGAAAGACTGACAAGTTGAACAGGCCAATCTTCACAGTGTTGGGAGGAGTTTATAATGGGGAGAGGTGGAGCTAGATCCAGAGGCCTTTTCACACACGTGGTTTTGGAATGCGTGGAAAACACTCCAGAACGTGGCATTCACATTGCCGGGACTGGGTTTGTGTCCCAGCCTGTTCCGGAGTGTTTTCCACACATTCGAGATGTAGAGCACTTAAAAATGCTCTACATCCCTTACCATGCGTACGAAGCATCCCCGGCCGTTCGGGGAGGGAAGCATTCGCACATGCTTCTCTCCCTGACAGCCGCAGGCATGCCCCCCCCCCCAACAGCATTGGCCGAAAATCAGCCGAACAGCTGCCCGGGGCTGCGCTAATTACTTACCTTGCTGGGCTGGGGTGGCCGACCCTGGTAGACAGCAGAGAGGACCTGTGAGTCGGTGGGTCCCCTCTGCCATCTACCAGGGTCGGCGCGCCTGCGTGATCACCACCCCAGCCCGGCAAGGTAGGTGATGGTGTCACGTGGGGGGAGGTGCGTCCCTCCAGGCCCCAGTGCCTACCAGGAGCAGGAGGGAGGCAGCCCCCTCCCCTCTCCCCTCCATCTGCCCTGGAGAAGCTTTTACTCCGCTTCCAAAGCAGAAGCGAGAGTAAAGTGGCACATTCTCCTGGCCAGATCACGGGCTGGGAGGGGTGGGGGGGCACCCTCCCCCTGCTCCAGGTGGGCATCCCCGGTGCCCACCTGGAGCAGGGGGAGGGCAACCCCCACCCCTCCCAGCCCGTGATCTGGCCGGGAGAAGGTGCCACTTTACTCTTGCTTCCACTTTCAAAGTGGAGTAAAAGCTTCCCCCGCCCGGATTGGGGGGGAGGGGCAGGGGGTACCCTCCCTCCTGCTCCTGGTAGGCACCGGGGATGCCCACCTGGAGTAGGGAGAGGGCACCCCCCCTGCCCCTCCCAGCAAGCGATCTGGCTGGGAGAAGGCACCACTTTACTCTTGCTTCCGCTGGGTAGGTCTGTGTGCATGCCGCACGTCCCCGGGCCCTGGGGGGGGGGGTCGTCTGCAGGGCCTAGGTGCTTTGATCCAGGCACCTACTCCTCACAGAGGGTTGCGATCGGGCAGGGGGGAGACTTGGCTGACCGGAACAATGTGCTCCGGTCACCCAAGAGGTCCCTCAGCCACTGCCCCATAGGCAGCTGGCCCCGGGCCATGGGGTGGGTGGATGGGTGCCAGGGTGGCTTCATGCCAGCTGCACAGGGCTCGATTGGGCCCTGTACAGCCTGCAGGAAGTGGGGGAAGGGGCTTGACAGGGCTGCCTGTCCCTGGGTGCTCGCACCCAATGGCAGGCAGCCTTGTGGGACGTGTCCCCGCCCCTGGCCGGCCTTTCCCGGCTAAGTAACTTCGGGATGCTGCCCCCATTCGCACACAGGCACACAGGAATGCATGTAAACACATTCCTGCATGTCTGTGTGTGAGTGGCTGTAGTGTCCTGAAGTTACTTAGCCCACGTGCACTATATCCGTTCTGGATGTAGTGTGAAAAGGCCTTAGGTTTGATTCACAATTTATGTGTTGGGAAAACAAATGGCCAGGAGTGTATTATATCTTTTATATGTGTCCTTCCCTGAAGTGAAAGTGAATGGTCATTACAGATTCTATTCTGAAGCTGCCAGTCACTGTGCGTTTCCGCCAGTGCACGGCACGGAGGGAAGGGGCTCTGGAGGCAGACTGGCCTGCTTCCACCCCTCCCAAGATGGCAGCCACCAGCACATCCATCCCCTTGCCTCTCCATGTGTGGAAGCATCCTGCTTCCACAGGGATTGAGGCCAGGGGATGGACTGAAGACCTGATTTTTCAGGTCTTCCCAGAGGATGGATTTTTCAGCAGCGAGACCCCATTAAGGATGGATTTCTTGTGCCGCTGTGTGGAAGCGGCTGCCTGGAAGGGTCCCTCATCTGTCCTCCAGTGCGGGAGGTAAGTTTGTAAGTGTCTTCTATGTGTGTCTAATGTGTGTTTAATGGAGCTTCCGTGGCCAGTGTGGAAACACCCCTGGTTTCTAATGCTCATCACACATCACTTTCTAACGCAGCCAGTCTCTGCTGAAGTTTCTGTCATTCTATAATCCTGTTTATAAAGGATTTCAGTATGGTTTTTACATTTTTCTTTGACCTTCTTTGCTTTTATAAGCACACTTGAAATTTTTTACCTTAGTTGTAAACTTTCTTCCTAAAAAGTATCTCATTTTCCTGCCTTTATTCCTCTTTTTTTTTTTTGGCATTCCTAAGTTGTTTTTTTCTCGTCATTTCTTGCTTAACCCTTAAAGTCTTCATTGAATGATAAACTTTCTTTGGCAGTCATGGCTGCTAGTTTTGAAAGCCACTGAGATCATCATTTCCTTTGAATTTTTTGCAGTATTTTCTTCTTGCTTATCACCTCATTTGTTCTAGAATTGCCTTCTCGGGGGTCATTGCACAGCCCAGAACACAACAAATAGTTTTTGATATCAGCACGTGTTGTGTGCCATTGTCTTTCTATTGTATAAGCAAGATAGGGCTGGTTTTTATTTGTGTAGTGTGTAGGGAAAAAATAGGTACTTCATAAAGTACTAATATTAATATGCTTTGTAGCAATTTATAAATTAATTTGTAATTTTGAGGATGAAGACCTGCACTTATTTTAATAGTTCTTTGTTCTTGTAGTGCAGTGTTTACATACATTATTTCAGATTTATTTATATTTATTTCTTTTTTTTAAAAAAAATTGCCAATGCCGACTATATTTCAAGTCGTCATGGCGGGGTATTGGGAAAAGTTTTCAATTAGTAATAATTGCGCCTCGGATAAACCTCATTGGCTACGATACTGCCACTGCGCAAAGCTGTTAATGAGACTCCGTGGGAAACATTACGATTTCTCAAAAAACTCTTTTTAAAAAGCTGCCTGAGTGATGAATTTATGCCTGCGAGATTCTTGGCCTGTCTTGTTTTGAAAGGGAGCGATAGCATTTTTACAGAGGGCTCAAGCAAAAGTAAAAGAACTTTCTAATTATAAGACTCAGCATCTCTTTGGAATCTTGCTCCCCCACACTTTACTGAGATAAGCTAAAGACTTTGCTCTTCACTGCTGTGATTAATCTGTTAAAAGAGCCCAGCGTCCCAAGGCTATACTATTTCTATTATTCTCCTATCTTCAAGAAACGTGGAGGTAAACAGTTTTATATATTTTTACATATCATTCTTACCCTTTTTAAAATTGTACTGAGTTATTCTGAGTCTTCTCTTTTAATTTGTCATGGGAAAAAGGAAGAGGGTCCGACCTTCCTCAGATTCACAGAACGGTAAACCAAATAAGTTGCCAAGGAATGAAGAAATAGAGGACTCTGTATCTGACCTTTTCTGTAAAAATAAGTATGAGCAACTACAAGACAAGTCCGAATATATTTCTTATATTTATTTTAGTCCTGATATCTTCTGGATTGGTTCTATCTTTTCTATTATGCATTGCACCATCCTCTCAGGTTGTTCTGGAACTGTTATTGCATCATTAATGAATAAATTAAAGTTTTAATTCCTCTTCCTTTATATCATTTGCATCTCAAATCATTTCTAATTTCATTTGCAAACTGTTCTATTGCAAAATAAAAAGTGCAGGGAGCAAGAGACACCCCTGTTTAGTACCTTGGGTTACTTTTAGTGATTTGTAGTGATTTGACATCACACGATTGACAAAAATGTTCACTTTTGATCCTTGATATATTTTTCATTTGTTTTACTAATCTTATCTCCGATTCAAATATTTGATTACTTCCTGAGCCAGACTGGTCTAGTGGTTAGGGAGCTGGACTACCGAGCTTGATTCTGCTCTCTTCCATGAAGCTGTGGGCTAGTCACAGCTCTCTTCTGAGGTCTCACACCCCCACCTAGCGCACAGGGTCTTCTGTTATGGGGAGAAGAATGGAAAGCTTTGTCAGCCACTTTGAGTTCTCTTAAATGGGTGAGAAAAGCAGGATAGAAAAGCCAACTCTTTTCTTCTTCTTCTTCTTCTTCTTCTTGTAAATATTTATGATTAACCATATCAAATGCTTTATATACATCCAATTTTAAGACCCCCAACCTCCTACCTTCCTTCTGTGTACTATGCATTGCATTAATGATATTTCTTATGGGATCACCAATAAAGCATCCTCTTATTAAACTGTATAAATTATTGTTGGCATTATAAATATTTTGTAGTTTTGATTATAGAAGATTATAGGTCTATAAGAATCTAGCAGTCTATGGTCCCTCTAATCTTTTAAAATTGTTATTATAGTTTATTTATTTATTTATTATTTGCATTTCTATCCCACCCCATACCCAAAGGTCTCTGGGCGGGTTACAACCTTAAAACAGTAGATTAAAACAGAATATACATTAAAACACTTTAAAAATTCAACAACACTAAAACAATACACATTATGTTTAAAATGATGGTTTTGGTCCTGGATGGGATCTTTTCCAAGTCTCTGGTATAGTCAGTTCTTAGTTTCAACAGAATGTACTGACAGGAAAGTAAAGTGTAAGTTCGTAGAAGGAATTTATAAGTTCTTGGCATTGAGTTCATAAACAGGATGCTTGAGTGTACACCTGAAGTGTTGTCATGATATAAAAATGTTATAAAAACTGACCGCAGATTACCTTGGGAGTCACAATTCTTCTGTGTGAGTTTTGTCCACCCAGCTATTTATTCTGGCTAGAAATCAATGAAAGCTGAACTACACCCTTCATTTCCATATATTATTATTGATTTGAATGTATGGAAAGCCCAAATTGACTTCTCAGACCTATAGCCTTGGTCCAGATCTTGGCCCTTTCTGCACTGGGCCTCTCACATGGGGGTGAGGTAGTAAAGGGAAAATGCTGAGTCACTGGGTGAGGCAAAGGGAAAATTGCATATAATTACATCATGGAAGCTGGAGAAATAGCAGAAGCCTTGGCCACAGACAATGCAGGAGAAAGTGAAGGAAGGGAAGGCAGGAGGGTAGGGGTGCCGGAAATGGAGGATTCCATGGCCCAACCCAGAGTCACGGTCAAGGACAAGGGGCTGGAGTGATTGCTGAGGGAAGTAGAAGTGATTCGGGAGGGGGGGGGAGAGAAGTTGCACGTTAAAGGCTGTAAATATTGTCCCTGAATCAACCTGGGCCCTAGTAAAACTACAAAAAAAGAAACCTTCTGCTTGTGTGGTCCCTTTTTTGACCTGGGAAAATCCAAGAACCCATGGTGGCAGTCTATAAACCCAAGCCATCACAGGGCCTTATTCTGGTAATATCTTAGAATAGAAACATGTCATATAAATGCTGGTACAGACTATGATAGACCCTCAGATGGGCCCTGGCATGCACATGGCAGATCCCTATTCTGAGATACAATTTAGAATAAGGCCCAGTGCAGAAAGGGCCCTGGCATTCCAGAATACAACAGGTAAGTGTAGAAAGGTCTTCTGAATCACATGGTTCACATGAGATGCCAGGCCCTTTATCCAGGAGCTTGAATTCAAATATATAGATTCTGCTCCTGAGAGTTTAGGAATGCCTATTTTACTCTGCTATAGTCCTTGGAAACAACATCTTGTTTAGTGTTAAAATGGTTATTCCTAAAGTATCTTTCTCAGAAACATATGATTTCCAGACTATCTATAGCCAACTATGTATTTATTTATTCACCCACTTTAACCAGTTTTTGAATTTCAAGGGCTGTTTATTAGTGAAGAATTATGGTCTTCCCTGGGCTGTGCAACAGAAAACCACACTGGCCAAGGAAACGTCTCAAGCCCTTGAGCTGCTGCCATGCATTAACTTGCCATTCATTACCACCCAGTAGTGAATGTTGTCATGGGGTTTTTCTCCACTGCACTCCTTTAATCCGGATATAAGAAGATCTGGATCTAGGGAATGGGTACCCTAGATCCAGATCTAGTAGATCCGGATTAAGGGAAGCACCCAATGTGTTTCCATGGGTGGTCTAGCAACCAATAGCAATGGATGCTAGCCTCCCTGCCATGGAAACACCGGAGCACCCATTTGGAAATCCGGATCTACCCACGAGGGGTCTGCCTGTCACCCCAGGTGATTGGGGGGACAGGAGGTGCAATCTCCGAAGAGGCTCTGAAGTCACTTCAAGGTCATTTCGAAGTCACTTCGAAGTCTGTGCAAAACAGCTATGGAGTGTCTATGAAGTCTGTGCTGATCTTCAGAGTAACCTTCGAAATGGGTGCCTCCTCCCCCTAGCTTCCTCTAGACCCCATTGCCAAACTAACGTGGAAACAGGCTCCCTTTAATCTGGATTTTCTGGCTGAAAACCCCATTGTAGACCCCATTTGGGGTCTACAGAAAATCCCAATTAATGCGCAAAAAGTACTCATATGATCCAGATTTCCTGAGGCGTGGTGGAAACAAAAGTGTCCCTAATGGGTGCTGTGGTGGAAATGGGGTCATCCGGCTCTCACCCAAATGGGTCCTTAATGGGTGCTAAAATGGGTACTAAGTGACCATGGAAAAACACCCATGCTCTTATGAGGTTCATACAAAAAATCAACAAGATGATTTGAAACTGGAATAATAAGTGCCACAACAAAGTGTAGCCTATAATCTTAAGATTCTATTCAGGGACAAACACTAAGGCTGTATTCAGGCATAACAAAAGTGATGCCTGAGAGAGAGAGAGAGAATGGCCTTCATGTTCCCAAGCCTTCTCTCATCTACGTTGTCCAGCACAGAAAGTTCAGGAGAGGAGAGAGGAACAGACTGGTGTGAAGAATCCTCCCTCTAAGCCATCTAAGAGTATTGTTTTTGTGTGTGTCTGATCACAGCCTTGTTGCTAATAATCTTAAATCCAGAAAGCCCCATCATAATTGTCCTAAAGTAGATCCAGCTTGGCTAAGGTCATCCTTGCTATTCAGGGATGCTTAGAATATTTTATCCTTATTTTCATTATTTGAAGTATTGGAGGCTGTGTGAATCAGAGCATTACATTATTATATTTTTAAATAAGTTATTTAAATTTTTGTGTATTATATGTGCATGCTTAGTACAAACACTACTTAGCATACTGTATTCAACTGTTCTTGAATTTCATGTGAAAGGTACTTTACCCCCTGTTTAAAATATTTAAACATTTTGCTTTTTTTTATTAGCAAGCCCTTTAAGAATGTGTAATAGCTGGTGAAAATATTTTGGACTTTCACTGTCCCACATTTTTTAAGCAAGTAAGATGTGCTCTTCTGCCCTGCTGCCCACCCCTTAAACTTGCAGAAGAATCATAGGGAGAGATTTTTGGAGAGCTCCCTTCCCTTATTGCTGAACACCAGCAGCCAGTTTAAAGATTCAGGGTCGTCTCGTCGGAGCTGCTGCTTTTGCTTGTAAACATAGTACATTGTGTTATCCGATCTGCGAAATTCCCGTTAGCAGGAACGTCATCGGTTTCCCGACGCAGCAGCTCTGGATCGGCTGCTAGGGGGCCTGTTTTCCCCTTATTTCCTTTCTCCTACGTCCTCCTCCCATCAAGCTGTTTCTTATCCTCCCTCCCAATTGCAGTGTGCAAGGGCGGGTCTCCCAGAGCCTTAACCTCTATCTGCTGCTGCAGCTGGCAAGAGCCAAAGAAATAGAAGAGAGAAGTACTGTGCACTGTAGAGAGACAGATCTCAAACAAGGTATTGATTTCCCCTTTTGGTGGTAGGAAGCATGTGTGCAAAGTGTAGGTTATACAAGAGAGAATGCAAGTGGCGTCTATGAAAGCCTGTGTTTACTCCTGGAGAGCTACCCAGCGAAGTTGTCTGAAGATTGAAGTTTCTTTCTTCTACAAGTGCAGGGCCCTTAAAAAGCGCGTTGAGAGCTTTTGCTCCGCCTGGTTTCCAAGTCCCAAACTGTTAGCTAACCCTACCTAAACAAGGAGTGGGAGGGGGAAACCAAGCCAAGTCTTGTTTTTCTGCTGTTCCGTTTGCGTGATCCTGGTTTGTCGCAAATCATTTGCTTCTAGGCTGTAATGCTATTATAGACTGATCATTGAAATTATTGTTTTATTTTGTCGGGACTTCGACCTGCGTATGTAAGTTGGTTGGTCATAAAGTTAATAAAAAACTAGTCTCCCTCTGCCACACACACACGCACCCCACCAATCTGTTTAATTTACAAAGAAATATGCCGGAAGCTTGTACAAGGGTGGGTTGCTAAAAGGGCCATCCACAGGCATTTCGTAATCTTAAGCGCAAAACAAGCTTTAGAAAGGACAGAAAATAAACAATTACTAGCCAGGCATAATTGCTGCTTCAATGAATCACTGCTTATACAGTACTTAAAGACAGAAAATAAGAATTTGCATGGGAGAGGAAAGAAGGATTTGTTAATGTAGTTACGTGGGAGACACCAAGACCTTAGAAACTTGCTTTTTTGTTGTCAAATGGGAGAGCTGTGGCTTGTGGTCACTGCTTAGCAATATTTTATGACATCTGGTGAAGAGAAAATCCCAGCATCTGTATTTGCATGAGATATTCCATCTGTGTTAAGGTACAGCTAGTAAAGGTGCAGGACGGATCTGGCCACCTTATATTCAAAAGCAAAATAACTTCCTTTTTTTCTTGTTTTCAGTAGGAGTATTTTTATTGGCCAAGGCTGTTTCTGTGCTTAGTGGCTTTAGATCTGGATCAGTAGATCCAGATCCACCAGACCTACTGATCTGGATCATAGGGAGGTGATGGCCAGATCTGCCAGTGCTAATATAGTTCAAGTCTCTCCAAGTACTAACTGTGTAGTTGTCCCCACCGCCTGGTTTGCCTACTTCTGACCCTCAGAAACTCCTTACTCTCATAACACGTGGGTTGGATTACTGTATTGGGCTCTGTATGGGGCTTCCCACAAAGATGGTCTGGAAGCTGCAACTAGCACAAAATTCAGCAGCTAGATTGTTGATAGGCGTATATGATCCCACTGGGTTGGACCCATGACCCATATTTTCCAGCAGTCTGTTCTCACTGTGGTCGATCAGCTGCCCAGGGAAGCCACTAACAGGGCCTAAGCTTACAGTTTATTCCGCTTGCTGTCTGCCAGAAGCCAATACTCAAAGGTGTACCACCTCCTGCTGCCATCAGAGCTAATAGCCATTGATAAGTAACCTGCATGAACTGGTCCAACCCTTTCCTGGAACCAACATCAAAGGGATTTTCGCACTGCAACGCGTTCCAAACGGAACGCGTGCAGGCGGGCAGCTTAAGACACTTCCGGGTGCTTTTACCGTTCACACACAGACGCGCCAGAACGCGTTCCGGCGCGTCTGTGTGTGAACGGTAAAAGCGCCCGGAACTGTATTGGCCCGGCAAAGGCCGGCCAGGGGCGGGGATTCGGCCGCAGCGCTGCCGCCCATTGGGTGAGAGCACCCAAGGGGCGGGCAGCGCTGTCAAGCCACCCACCCCATGCTTCGTGCCAGCTCTACGGGCCCGGATCGGGCCCACGAGACCTGGCACGAAGATGCCTGGGCACCCGGGCACCCATCATGGGGCCCGGGGCAAGGCCCCTATGGGGCAGGACCCCTTTGAAGATCAGAGCCCCTGGCTCTGATCTCCAAGGACTCGCCCCGCGCCCCGATCTTGCCCATCTACGGGCTGCAGGCGCCTGGATTTAGGTGCCTGCAGCCCGCAGATCAGCCACCCCCCCCAGTCCCCAAAACCCCCACCCCCAACCACCCTCCGGCCCGGATCGGGCCCATCTTCGCTCTGTGGGTGCCCACAGCGGGGCACCCAGAGAGCGAAGATGTTTCCCCCCCTCCCCCAGGGCCCTGGGAGGACGCGCGCGAGAGGAATGACTTACCTCGTGGCCGTCCAGCGTCCAAATGAGGGTGGCATTGTGGGATCGCGCAAGACGCAGCCCACCTAGGCCCCCTATTGGACAAGCAGTGCTGTGGGCACCTTCACCGCGATGATCAGCCCGATCCAGGCCGGAGGGTGGTTGGGGTGGGGGTTTTGGGGACTGGGGGTGGTGGTGGCTGATCTGCGGGGCACTCGCGCCCCGCAGATGGCCTCGCTGGGGGCGGGGGGGGACCCTTGGGGGACCGGAGCGATGCGCTCCGGCCGCCCAAGGCGTTCCTCGCCCCCAGCGAGCCCAACATCGACCTCCTGCCACCCCAGAAAGGGGTGACAGGACGCCGATGCTGGTGGCTCCTTCCCGGGTCCGGCAGCCCCAATGGGGCTGCCGGACCCGGGAAGGAGCCACGTCCCGGCGGCCGTCGGAGACGACAGACGGGACGCACCGAATCGGGGTTCCCCTGTGCCATCTGCCAGGGTCACTGACCCTGGCAGACGGGAAAGGGGAACCCCGATTCGGTGGGTCCCGTCTACCGGCTTCGCCGCGCCGGCGCAATCGCCGGCCCGGCAAGTCGGTCCCTGGGGGCGTGCCGACGGCTGTCAGGGAGAGAAGCGTGCGAACGCTTCTCTCCCGGAACGCGCCGGGGCGGCTCGTCCGCGTTCGAACGCATGCAGAGCACTTTAAAGTGCTCTGCATCCGGAACGCGTGGAGGACAGCTCCGGACACGAGGCGGCGCAAGCCCCGCTCGGGCAATGCGAATGCCTCGTCCGAAGCTGTCCTCCATGCGTTCGGAAAAGGCCAATGCGAAAAGGCCTCAAGGCCTGTACTAGTGAATCCCAAAGGTTCCAGGACATTGTCACATGGGGAGAAATGCCCACTTACACTTTCTTTGTATTAAAACATTCCTATTTCTTAGCCAAGAAATTTTATGTTCTCCATTCCTTTATCTATAATTTGACCTGTCTTTTAACTCCATATCTGTTAAGCTTATGGAGAAGTCTTGGTGCAGCGGATGAACATCATGCTGTTCTTGAAATATCTGCATTTGTTCCCGGTTTGCTACTGTGTGTAATTCAAGGTATTGATACTAGCATATAAAGGCCTCAATACCTTCTTCCTTAAATACTTGAAGGAACCGGCAACTCTTCCTGTACTGGATTTTTCTATCAATTTAAGATCAACAGAAGGGACTTTTCTTGTCACTTCTTTAGCTTCAGTTGAGGAGGCTGAAGAAGGAAGGGCCTACTAAGTAGTGGTACCCAGTTTGTGGAATACAATTCACCTCCAGAGACTCACCAGGCAACAATGTTGTATATGTTTCAACTGAAGGTTCTTTGGTGCTGCAGGTTTCATTTTTATAACTTTAACAGTTGTATTCTATTTGTAAACCACTGTGAGAGTATCAGGTATAGGGTGATACTTTCACTGTGGTTTACAAATAGAATATAAAATGTAGACGGGGGGAGGGGAAATGAATAGATATGGGAAAGAGGGAAACAACCTGGACTTTTCATAGTTTTACAGAAGAGGAAATTCCTCTGCCTCCTGCATTTCAAGCTTGGTATTTGTTGCTTTTGAGTTGTTTTTCCCTGCAGTGACTCCATCCATCCATATAGGTGTCTTTTTTCTCTTTTCTTTCTTTTTCTTTTCTTTTATTTTCGCACATACAGAAGAGATTTGCCTTTAAAAAAATTCCTGGTAGATATAATCTGCAACTTTGTTTTTTCAGGCACTTCCTCTATCATTGAGCTACAGACACTCTTGCAGTAACTAGCTATACCTGCTGAAATTTCTTCTGTACGTCTGTTAAAGAACTAGGATCACTGGCCAATTTTCATATGAGAATTTTAATGGCATGTCTGAAGGAGAAAGCAGAACTGTAACTATGTGTGTGTGATGAGGGGTGGGAGAATAATATTTGTCATATTTGCAATTCATACAAATTTGAATATTTGTGGGTAAATTCAAAGGGGCCTTGTGTTGCCACCTTCCGACCAGGGGCTTATGGTTCCTTTTATTTATTTATGGCCTGAAGCGTGGTAGGTGTGTTTAGCTTAACTTTCAAATGTCTTCCCCCAGCCAAAAGGCAGGCCACTTCTTTACTTCTGCTCCTGCTATAGCTGGTTGAAACTGTTTCCAACTATAAGGTGAAGCCCCTCCCCCACTCTAGCAGTTACAGTATCTCTTCATTGCTCAAGCTTAAGTATGAATATATTAATAACAGACTTTGTAACTTCTTTTATCAAACAAACAAGAAGTTTATTGTGTACAGAATTCTTGGAATTCAATCAGCAAGTTTCATATGAATAATGATAAACAATCTGACTTTGTCTTAGCTGCCACACCAGAGATCATATCAGGTTATAACCCTGAGTTCTTGGATTCTGACTTATGAAGATTATCTTATTATAATTCCAATGAAAGATAGTATTATACTTTTTTACTCAGAGAATCTTCTTATTTGCCTTTTTATAAATACTTGTACGTTTGGTGTATTTGTTATAGCCCATTGCGGCATAGACGAAAGAAGTCACCATTTGGGATGATCGTTAAAAGCCACTGAGGAAGACGACTTGTCGAAACGCATCTGGCTTTAGATCCCCATTATTTGTTTTTCTATACACCATTCTTTTTGTCTTTTGTAAACTGTTATTAACTTTTTAAAGATATTATATTTTTACCAGTAAATTTACTATTATTTATATATAAGGGTGTATATCTTTTCCTCCCCCTTCTTTGGCATCAGGGTACTTTATTTAGTTTTCTCATATTAGTAGGACCTTGGTTTTTTTCTCCTTGATAGATCTTTTGTGTTCTCTCTGTTGGGTTGATCTATCTGATTTTGATTTTTTTGGGTTACTTTCTTCAGGTCAGGAAACGTTTCCCCATGTACCTTCCTTCCCTAATAATCCTTCTTAGATCCCCAGATCTACCTTGGAGCCTATCCCAGCTGCCAGACAGGTTATCCACCTAACCTCCCTCCCTGGGTTCCCAAGCATAGAACAACTAACGGTTTTTCTGCTCTTGTTTATATAAGCTCTGGCTCTGCTAGCCTTCACCTGATTGGTCAGCTCCTCCTGAGAGTTCCATACCCCCTCCCTGCTGTTGCTGGGGGTAAATCTCTCTCCACTTACCTCTCTAGCTCTTCGTTAAAACACTTTGACCCCACATTGATGGGAGTAGATGGTTGTGTGTTAACTACACTTTCATTAATTATAAATATTTCACTTCCTCTTAGTTACACCAAGCCCGTGGGCACCACAAGCCTACAAATAAATTGAATGTATTTGGTCTTTCTTACGTGCAGCTGCGTATGCACCTCCAGAAGGCCTAGTTGAGCCTTGGAGGAGAGCATGATGGCAGCAAAAGCAATGGAGGTTGTGACAGCATCAGTGAAAGGTGTGTGTGTGGGAGGGTGGTAAAAGTGGGATAGGAGAGAAGGGATGCAGGTTCCCTTCATGCACAAACATGTGATGGATGCTTTGTGCATGAAGCCAATGTCGCCCACATTTGGGGGGGGGGGCTTTTCAAAAAGCCAAGTATTCTCCCCTTCATATCATAGCTTCATGAATATCCCTATTCTGGCTGAAAGCTGTGTGCAGAAGCTATGTGCTCTCTGCAGCATTAAGGTTGTGGTTACCCTGAGGTTTTAAATGACCTGAAAAAATCCCTTCTGGTCAAGATTCACATGCAATAATGGCCTTTTTTCATTTCATCAAACTTTGATTTACCTAGTAATTCAGATACAGTTTCAGTTCCATAATCCAGTTGCCTCTTTAGGATGTGCCATATGCCTGCAGTTTGTTTTGGTTAAACCTGAGATGTTTGCAAATATCCAATTGTGTCCTATACATCCAGCCATGCTATTAAAGGCAGGGGCAAGGAAAAGCTATCATTTGTTGCTTGGTTCTCTCTTCTGCATTTAGTGAGAAAGTGCCATCTTCCTCCACCTTCCTCTTTGTCCCATGTCTCCAGTTTATAACATTTTTGGGGTGGGGAGAGGGTTACAAAAAAGAAACCCATACAATTGTACATTTCTGCACCTTTAGATGTGTGCGTGTATATCGCCAGTCGGGATACCCTCACTCTCAATGTCTTGGTTGGCAATGCAATTCTCAAAAAACACACATTTGATGCCCAGAAATTCACACTTACACAGATCTGAGGTTCAGCAACAACAGAGAAAGAGATAGATGTTTAATGTGCATGCTCAAATGTGCTGGGGGGGCTACATGCTCAAAAATCCAATTGAGGTCATGACTATGTGCACAGTTTTTTGCTTCACAGAAAGCATATTTGGGAAATGTGGAGACATGCTAATGAGGCACATTTGGTTAATGAATACAAATACAGCTGCACATATTAAGAAAGAGCAAGAAAAAGAGCATAAAAAAGAGCAAATCCAGTGTTCTTATTTCCATGGAAAGTATCTTTAGAAGACAGGGACAGAAGAGATTGGCTTTTCCTACCACTGAGAAGCCAAAAATTCAGAAGTTCATCCTATTACAGAAGGCAGAAGGAGGAGGATAGGAGGGTTGGAGAAAAAGAAGGAACCCTATCATTGTACTGAGATCAGGGAGGCTGACTGGTGTGGACAAAAGGAGTACAGAACTGAGTGAATACTATGTTTCATTGTTTCCATGGTTGACTGTATAGGCACCTCTGTGGGCACCTCTGTGCAGTTTTCTTGGTAGAGATACAGAAAAATAATCAAAACAGCAATATTTTCTTTAGCTAAATAATACTTCAGAACAGTTTGCAAATCTTCAGGAGGCAGTAGAGAATTGAGGGGCTTTTAGTATGCTGTGGTCCATGGGGTTGGGAGGAATTAGATGTTGCTGAATGCTTGACCAATAAATATTCTTGGTGTTTTTGAGTGATAAGAAGAACGATCACGCATCTCTGTGAGCATAAATCTAGCCACAGACAGATTGAAAATGCTATTAGCAGTACTTTCTTTGTAGAGTGGGAGAAAGTGACCAGACTGTGCTTTCACCCACTCTGCTGCCCTGCTGTTGCCAGTATTTGGATCTGTGTGGAAGCACTTCCAGTCCAAAAGACATGCTGACTCTGTAACTGGGACTTGCCTCTGTTACATGGCCGCTGCTGGGTCCACTTTCTATGATACTGCTGGCGGTACTGCTGGGATGCAATAGTAATAAATTCAAGTAATTTTAAACCATTCAGTGTAGCAGATCCATGCAATACAGCACCACTGCATCTGATCATCCTGGAATTTATATTTTGCCTCCTTGTCACAAGTAATTTAGAAGAAATATAAGCACAAAATATAACACAAATTCCAAATAAAAACAAGGGTAGATCTGACAACAGTGAAATGAACACTAACAGCAGAGTAAGAAGAGCAAAGAGATAATAGCATAAACTATATTAAAGCAGCATGACATTAGCCAGCTGCCTGGTGCTTAAAGTGGTTTGTGCTCCAGGGTGTGTGAAACTGAGATCCTCTAAATGTTTCTCTTGTTATCATAACCACTCGCCAAGCTTACTGAGCTTGGTGGATGTTGAGATCAAACTGCAGTGGGAGGACTTGGATCCAAGTTTGAAAAAGTGGATCTAGCATTACTGACCTCCTGAACTCCATGCAGAAAAACAGAAGTGATCGACCCCCAACAGATATTTCTAGAAGCTTGAAGTATTTTGCTTTATCTTAAATGAAAACCAAAGGCTTTGCTCAGTACAAGACAATTTAAAGTACTTTTTTTAAAAAGTGCAAGTACTTGAAAATGCTGCACTTCCAGGAATAGAAATCTGAAGAACAATAGTCTTCCTGTTTAGCTGCAGGTTGTTCTGAAGTGTTTAGTTTTTTTAGAAGCTCTCAGTCTTTAGGTAGATATCTTTTTTAAAGTGCTAATGTCAAATCTAACTACACTGATTTCTAAATAATAATAATAGTATTGCGGAGCTTATTCTGATATAAAAGCATTTTATGTAGTATTAAAACATTTTCTTCTACACTGGAAGGATGTTTGTGTATCTGCTTGAAGTATGGTATCTTCAGAAAACCTGGGGCATTTCTGCACTTGCCTTCCCATCCACTTGATGGGAAAGACGCAGAAGAGACTAACCTGTACTAGCATTCAAAATAGCATAACCCCTGTACATCTGGAAACTTACCTGGATCCAGTCACACATCTGATCGTCAGCAGGTCACCACCATTCTGATTGCAGCACCCTGCATGGCCGTGCGTGTCTTGGCACCAGCACTGTGATGCTCTGTGCATGCACAGTCGTGTCAGGGGTCATCTGAGATACCAGTGCACTTGTGTGGTAGCTCAGATGACCCCTCGCCCTGGAAAATGTGCAAGTACTTGCCACCTGGATGCACCAGGTAAGCTTTGGGTTTGGTTTGGTAAGGGTTAGTATGCTTGTGGTGCATGATTTCATGCAGCAGAGCTAGTTTGCAATTAATTCACATCTGGGCAGGCGGGGCATTTGTAGGCTGTAAACGCCTCCTACAGGTGCAGATGTACCTGCCCAGATGTTAACCAATTGCAAATTAAGAGGCCAAGTGCAAATTGGCTTCTGGAGAAAGGGGCCTGTTCACACTTAGGTCTCTGGTATGCAATTAGGACAGCCGTGGTACAGCTCTGGTACAGAATATTTGCATACCAGAGGCCTAAGTGCAAATAGGTCTAAGGTCTCTAAGACAGAGCTCAAAAATCAGAGACAGTTGTGAAAAAGTGTTCGTTATATTAATTATTTTTCAAGTAAAGAAAAATTGTCATAGTTCTGAGGATTTGTCAAACCAGCACTGGGTTCAGTCAAACTCTGGAGGCTTGAAGGGCCCATGACTGAACTAGACTCCTACAACGTTTGATACTTTAGTTCATTACTGAACCAAACTGATAGGGGTTCTGACAAATCCTCTGTCCCCATGATAAGGATACTCTGAGGCAAACATCAGTTTGCCTAAGGAGAGTCCCCATGGAATTCCCCCTAATTCGGGCTACATGAAGGACAAAATCCCAAAAACTGGGGGAAAAAACCTTTATAACTGTTCTGGCCCCGAATTAGGGGGCAAGAATGGGTCAAAGCATCTGACAAAGCTTTCTGTTCTCCCCACAACAGAACATCCTGTGAGGAAGGTGGGGCTGTGAGAGCTCAGAAAGAGAGCTGTGAGCAGCCCAGGGTCACCCAGTTGCCTCCATGGAGGTGAGAAATTGAACCCAGTATTCCCAGATAAGCATCCGGCTCCCTGAGCACTAGACCAAACTGGCTCTGGGTGCATCCCCAAGCAATTTAAAGTGTGCTAAAAACCTTCTTTTGCCTCTGAGCGCCCCCATGCCAGGGTTTTGAATGAGCTTCCAGCACTACAAAAGCAGGAAAACCTGTGACTAAATACCTGCCCTTTAAAGAAGAGCTTCATTGCTCTTTTTGGAAGTCGCGGGTTTTCCTCACAGCAGTTACCTTGGGGACGCTCCGTGGCAAAAGGGGCAGGGATTGCTGCCTGCACAAAAAGCCATAAAGCATTCACACATCTCCCAGAAATGCTGCAGTTTCCCTTCCTTCCCTTTCTAAAGCACAGAACTTTCAAAGAGCCAGAATTGCAGAGAATTGCAACATTGTTATCAGGCGTGACGTGTTATCAGGTGTGAAGTGGATGGATTGCAACATTGTTATCAGGCGTGAAGTGGGTGTATTTAAAGTCACCGCTGCTCTACTGGGTGGATTTTGACAGTGTTCTGTGAAAGTGCTAAGAGTGAATGAGCAAACGATCGCCTGGCCGATGGCTGCAGCCAGCACGGGAAGCCATTTAGGGGGACGGAGATCTGGGAGATGAACAGAGAACTGATGGCTATTTTTCCTTTGAACAAGAGAGGGGGTGGGGAGAAAAAGATGCAGGGAAAGAAAACACACTTCCGTGGGTGACGGAAGGTGCATTTTAAATGCGGAAATGCATTGCACTTTTAAAGTCCGCTTGAATAGAGTGACAGTAGAGGGAGACTAGAGAGGCAAATAAGTTTTTTGGGGATGCAGCCTCTGTTGGATAGTTACTCGACACATTGGTGGCAGAGAAAAAAACTCACAACATAAGAGAAGCCCATCTAGTCCAGCATCCCGGCACTCACAGTGGCCCACCAAATGCTCATGGCCATCTCAAGCAGAGACAAGGACAAACATTTTCCCGTTCTTGAATCCCAGCAAATGGCCTTAGAAGTGTCCTGCTTCTTCCCCCGCCCCCCAGCCTGAAAGATGCACTTAGGCATTCATTCTAGTATCCATTAATACATCTATCATCCATAAATTTGTCTAACCTTACCTTAAAGCCATCTAGGCTGGTAGCTGTTACCACCTCTTCTGGCAGCAAATTCTATAAACCAGTGACCCTCTGGCTGAAGAAATACTTCCCCTTTTGGATCCAACTCTTCTACCCATCAGCTTCATAGAGTGCCCCCTAGTTCTAGTGTTGTGTGACTGAGAAAAGAATTTTTTTCTATCCACCTTTTCTATACCATGCATTATTTTATACATTTCAGTCAGGTCCCCTCTTAAATGTCATCTCTCAAGACTGAAGAGGTCTAGACATTGGATAACCTGGTTATGCAGGTCATAACCTGGTTTCATAACTCATTTTGGCCGTTACCACTGCCACATGGTCGATATGATAGTGTACTCTGACCTGTGTTCAGTAAGATTCACAGTGGGATTTACAGCACCTGCACTCTAGCCATCAACCTTCTGTTACCAAATGTGTAGAGTAAAATTTTGGATAATTTGGAACTCCAAAAATATGCCAAATTTAAACTTCCAGAGAGTTTTTAATTAGAAACGTTTACACAGGTTTTTACATAATGAAAAATACCATAGACAGAGACAAAAACTCATTTCAAACATCAAAAGCCAGTATTTCTTGTAAAATCTTTGAAAAGAATTTATTAGAAATACAGAAGAAAAGTTAAAATGAAATGTAAAGCCATCTCAGAGAGATGTATCATTTAAACATTCAAAAGAACAAAGATACACATGCAAAATCCCCAAACATAGCTAAATAAATGAGCATTTTATATTAGGTATTTTATGCATTAAACTGAGTCCATCCCATTTTATTGAGACAACTAGTATGTAGCTGTGTCCTTTTATGGGTGCAAACATGAAAATGAGAGTAAAGTTCCCGGAAGAACAAATTCAAATGGTAAAGAAAAATATCAAGGCCAGAAAAAGATAGAAAATTCTCCCTGCTACTAGAAAAATTCCCTAAACCTAGCCCAAAAATTTCAAGGAAAAATAGTGAGGAGTGAATGGAATAAAAGAATCTCCCATCTCACCAACATGTGGTCTTAAGATGTCTTCAGCATTCCCAGGAATCTTCATTGTTGAAAAGAAATTGTTAACTCAAGCTCCAAGAAAACTTTCCCTATTTTGGAAATCCCAAAATGATTCCCCCAAAATAAAAATCTTCAGATGATTAAAAAAAAATGATTTTAAGAGTACTATCTTATCTCTCTGCCTCCAAAAAATCAGACTGTAAGTTTTTCAGAAGCAAAACTCCAGCTGAATACTCATCCTATTAATCTCATCAAGCTGAGCAGACCAGAGAGAGAAAAAGGAGGGGTAGCAGGGGCAGACAAAAACTTTTAAAAGCACACAAAATGCCTCTTAAAAAGCAGAAACTTGCTATTATAATCTTCTCAATTTTAAGAAATGCTTTTTAAAAAAAATAATAAAAAAACCATATTAGATTTGTTATGCAATTTTCACTCCTGTAGATGTTGAATTTTGTGTTATGGTCATAATTTCCAACTGGTACCACTATGTTTACTTTTCTCACCAAGTCTTGTATATTCTTGCTTTAATTATTATTATATTTTACTTTGTTGTGAACCACCTTGAACACTTTTTGTGGAAAATAGTTTATAAATGCAATTGCAAATAGAAGTGCAAATATGTACTTAAAAGGAAATCAAGTGTTATACTTCTGCCTGGCCACATTTTTAAAATAAATAACTGAAATGACAAACAGAAATGAAAATTATAACCATATGTTAAAATAATTTGTTTTTCAGCGAGAAGCACATACAAAATTATGGAAATATCACGTAAGTAACTTCTCTTTGTTATGTTTCCTGGTTCCTCTTGCTCTTCTTCCCAGTCTGACATTGAAAGAGTGCTCTAGTGCATATGTCCTATAGAATAAAAAGTAAGATTGCAATCTGAAAAAGAGCCCTGGCTTTCTACGTCTGTAATAGCTGTAAAGAGGCAATTTCAGCAACTGCAGCTTATAGTGAAAACAACAGCTCTTGAAATTTCCTCTCCTGTACAACTTTTGCTGCTTGGTAGAGCAACTCTACATGGGATTCAGAATAGGACATTGTGACTTACATGAAGGTGGTTTTGGAGAAGTGAGGAAGCCCAAAACACTCCTAGGTAATCTACTTTTTCAACCTCATCTGAGCTATAAAAGGTTTTGGTATGAATCTTCCCCAGCTGCTAGTACCCAAACAATGAACAAAATCGAGGAGAAAACAATATCATTAAATATCATCTGCTCCATATCTCAGCCCCCAGGGATACACAGAGATGGGAGGAAAAACAGGCTGGAGAATCATTTGGTCACCCTGCATTCTAGGAACCACATTTGCATAAGTGATAATGTTCCTTTCTTGGAAAATGAGATGGCCGTATATACTCCCGGAATGTACCAAGGCAACTCCCAAGTAGGGAGGAAAGGAAAAATGCTAGGATCCCTCTGTTACAATAGCTTTACCCTCAAACCATTGTATGTTCAAGGATTCTACAGTTAATGTGGAATCTGCTAATCTGCACAAGTCCAACTGATAAAGATGTGAAAATGCTGACGGTTGTCTTACAAATCTGTGGAATTGAAACAGATGAAGTGAAGGATGCCAAAGCGGCAGCTGAGCATGATGAGTGGGCTACAATGGAAGGATCTGAATGGCATGCATTTCCCCACTGCATTGCATGGGCTTCCAGAGCATGGGATGCCAGTTCCCCCCTAACCAGACAGCCTTTGAATCTGTTTATACTTGCCTTGCACTCCGTCACTCTGAAGTAAGGATGGTCCACAACAACAATCAACAAGTACAGCACTAGAAGTACTGCACAGATTGGAAGGCATTAAAGGAGGCAGTCTCATCTCCCTTACTGGTTTCCTTCCAGCACTTTCAAGGTCTTTCTTCACTGCCCACAATGTGGGCACATAACACACACTTCACGGTGACTCAGTTTCCTTTCATCTCTGCTGCAGACCAACTTGTGGTTCTGCAGCATCACTGCCATCCTAAGTCCAGATGTGGGGGACAGGAACTTAAAAAGTTGCAATTATTATAAGTTCCATTGTTTTTGGCAAATTGGAACCTATTCCACTGTACTATTGGGACTATGCAGATCTGCTACCAGTCGGCCTGTGCTATGACATCATCACTGCAACAAGTGCACAGGTCCCAGTCACCAATGGTCCCCCAGAGAGTAATCCTCTTGGCATTTCATGACACTAGAGCTGTGTCCCCATGCAAACGATTTAGTGCAGACCTGGCTTGTATGTGACCAGGTGTGGGACTGAAGCTGAATTTCGAACATCCCATGCCATGACCTCTAATGTGGGCTGAAACCAAATCTTGTCGTCCCCATGCACTTGAGCTGTTTCACACACCTCCTGCTCTGCCAGCCTTGGGGATCCTGCATGGTGTGTGTGTGTCTTGCTGCAATTGTGCACGGAGTATGTATGCATCTTGCTGAGGGAAAGGAAGTAAAACCAAGCGTGCACCCCACAAATAGCCCTGGACCATCCCCATGCACAGGCTCGTCTCGGACCAAATTGCCCAAACCGTGGTAAGAACATTTTTTTCCAGGACCAAATTTGGTCCTAGTTTGTCCTGGTTTGGGCGATTTGTCTGAGAAAATCAGACCAAATAAAAAATGCATGGGGACGGACCCTCCCGAATCCAATTTTGATTTGGAGCAAAATGTGCATGGGGATGCACCCTAGGAGTCATTCCTTCCAGCAGTAACCTACACAAGGAAATAGGCAGATACAAGCTCACCTAAATGTACTTAGGGCAGATTTGACAGCAGACATGCATTAAAGGAATATTGAGAAAGCTCGTGGGCTTTACTCTGATGCATATTATTTATTATTTGCATTTTTGTCCTGCCTTATACCCAAAAGTCTCAGGGCAGGTAACGACATTTGAAATCAAATATATATATATGAAAATGAGAAGGGAAAGTGTTCTTAACTGAAGGCCAGGGCAAAGCGGTGCATCTTCACAGTCTTCCTAAACACATACAGTGAAGGTGCCTGATGCGCCTCAAAGGGAAAACTATTCCATAACCTAAGGGCCATCACTGAGAAGGCCCTGTCCTGGGATCCCACCCCTTTTACTACTGAAGGGAGTGGTACAACCAGGAGGGCCTCCCCTCCAGATTTTATGGGCACAATATGATCAGGAATGATAGAGATACTTATATAATACTACAAAACTTTCTTTATTTTTTCCCTTTATTTTTTTTTAGCAAAAGCATCTGAACCAGGAGCCCTTCCTCCACAATATTCAGGCCCAAATTATCCTGCTCCACAAGGCCAATATGGATATCCTCAGTGTGGACCGATTGTTCCAGGTAGGCTGTATACAGGTGTTTTCATTTTCCTGAAGATTTTCTGTTTGAATATTTTAAAAACAAACATAGAGCCTGGTTGTAAAATAATTAACCCTAATTAATTAGTGATATTTAATGGTTAATTATCCTTCCCCAGAGTTACTCACATTTTTATTCTATTCGCACAATAGAATTTATGAGAGAAATTACTCTGAGAAATAGTGAATGCCCAGAAGCTGGAGCACTAAACTTAGTGAGCGTTTGAAACTGGGTTTTTCAGGTCCCAATCCAACACTTTAAATCTACATAGTTAATTTTCGGTGCCCCTTATATGACCCCCACATAGCTGCCAAGAATGAGAAAGTCAACACATAACAGTTATATTTTTGCTTCCAGTCTTTTGTGTGAATGAAAAATACTCAGGGCACCCTCTAGTGGATCTATGAATAAGAAGAACAACCTGTACATTTGTTTTCACTGAAAATAATTTTGCTTGTTTCTCTGTATTTGTCACATTGTAAAACTAAATGATTTGGCTCTGTGGTATTTTTTTTAATTATGCCCTGATCAGACAGACCATAGCTGAAGTGGAATTGCTTCCATATTTAAGTGCTTCAGTGTCTCTTTACTAAAATTCTAAATCACATATGTGTGGCTATGGGCTAATTTTTGAGAACTTTCCCCCTTATCAGATGAATGAGTAAATTGTTCCATGCAAATTCTGATTTGGTTCCTGAAACATCACTGTGAAGCAGATATTGGTCACCATCTGTCTCATGGAAATCAAAACTATATATGTCTATTACCCTGATGGCAGTTTGAGGTGTTATATCTATGAAGGTCAGCAATGCAACTTCCCTGTGCAACTGGTGGCCCAAACAAAAGCAGACTTCCGGGCCATGGGTCCAATCCAGCAGGGCATTGCTTATGTTCTTATGCCCTTTGATGACTGCCTCCCATCTCAGATGCCCCTTTCCAGTGGAATCAGCATTGAGGTGACATATAGACGGTTGAGATGATCTGATGCTGACTCAGCAGCTAGGAATGTAGACTTCTAACCCTCAGAGAGCTGCTTCAGGGCCTCATCTGTGTATGCATGTCTTTCCCACTTGCTGCTGCACACCAGCTGCCCAAATCAGGACCCAGAATGTATACAGCTTCAGTGAAAGTTCACCAACTCTTTCTAAGAAAACAGTCCAGTGTGGAAAGAACACAACTTTAGACAATGCTCAACTGAAATGGTGAACTAGATTTTGCAAGTAGCTGGCTTCTCAATATTCTCTTTTTATTTAGCGTTTTCAGGCTTGAAGAAATCAGGAACCTAAGATAATTTTCTAAAGTTGATTTTCAAATGTTTCAGAACCATCCAGAATATTTTTCTTCAATATTCCTAGGTCAGCCAATAGTCTATGGGGCGTTCCCAAATCAAAACCAACTTTCTGCAAGTGCACCTGTAGTCTGGATGCCAGCACCACCAGCAATTTCCAAATGCCCTCCAGGATTGGAATATTTAAGTCAGGTATCTCCTTTTTTTGAAAGTATATTCTCACCATGCTAATTAAGATTTTAAAATTAATGTTATTTATCTGTTTATATTTCTAACCTGGTCTGTACCCTAAGGACTCAGAAGAATTGTAGTGAAGCATTGTCATAATGATGAGGGTAGTCAAAATTGGGCACATCCCTCATGAAATAGTTTATTAAATTTTGGTACAGAAAAAGGGTTAAATGTCTTGAATGCTTGACTGTAAGATAAGTGTTGTTGTATCAGACCAGGAGTGCCTCCAGGTGGCAAAGGGAAGCTGGCTTTACCTATCACTATGGTCCTCTGTACATGGGTGTGGTTCCCCTAGCATGTTTGTGATTTACCAACTGGCTAAGTTCTTTAGCATTGTTTTGCAAGAGACTTCATGGAGCTTCTCATTCACATGCCCCTTTTCCCATCCTCCCAACTTTTTTTGTGAGTGTGTCCATGGGCTGAGCTCCCAGAAATCCCTTCTGATGTTATTTCTAAAGACTTCACCAGATAGCCAGTAAGTCAAAAACATGGTAGCTAGTAAAACAAGTGCTAAATCCAGCTGTGATGCCAGCAAATTGTTAGCATTTCTGCCGTGTCTGGTCGCTCCTCAGTAATAGCCAACTGTGATAGTTTCACTTTAACCCTCTCAGGCCGCATTCCCATTACAACCTTAAAATGGTTTCAAAATGGTTTTGATCCTCGCAGTCCCCACGTCAAGTTGGCTTAACACACTTTCCACGTATTAAATCACCCCAAAGCATTGTCAATGTTAACACTCATTTCAACAGGTCTCGCTCTGGTTATTGCATTTGAAACGTTTTACATTTCTCACTGTGGGAATGGTACTGTTTTAGTGGGATGTGAATGCATGTTTAGGGTTTCCCTCCCCCAATAGTTTGCTTCCAAAGATAGTGATTTTACTGTAAAAATCCACCTCTTACAGCAGCTGTTACACTGTAGCAATCCACCCACTTCACACCGGATAACAATGTTGTAATTCTGTGCAATTCTGAAAGTTCTGACCTTTAGAAAGGGAAAAGAAAGGAAAGCAGCTGCAGGTTCAGGGAGATGTGTGAATGTTTAAAGGCTGTGGAGGTGAGGGGCGAAGGGGGCTTCAGTTGCCGCTGCTGCTGTGTGCCCTGGGCAATGGGGAGAGGAGGGGAAAGAATCACTGGCTGCCTGTTGCCGTTTTTCATCCATCCAGGCAAGTGGCAGCCACCCAGCTAGGCTCTGTGAAGGGGTCTGTTATGGGTGGCGCGTTCACGCCAGGAGGAAGAGGGCAGGGCAGCCCTGAAAAGCAGCTTTTAGAAAGTAGCCACTTGAGTCCCCCCTTGAGTCACGTACGCCATGTACGATCCTCAGAATCTGGATCAAATGCGATTAAGTTGAAAGTAATGGGATCAGGCAAATTCGTGTTTGCATCCGGTTCTATTATTTTGGTTTAGGGAAACCGTATTAAGCTTGTCATGGGAATGCGGCCTCAGAGTAGTAAGGGGAACATGGTGAGTCACTGTGCAGGGCAAAGGGGGGGGGAGGCATATAACCAGAGACAGAGATAATGAAGTCAAATGATTCAAATATTCTCTGTTGGCTGGCTGCTTTTGCCAGCAGCACCTGGCAAAATTCAAATCCACTGCAGAAGCCAGCCGCCAGGTTTCACATAATACATTTGAGTGGCAGCACTTCCAAATAAAATCTGAATGTACATTCAAATCATATCCGGAAGTGCTGCCACCCAATCACATATTTTGAAGGATCTTTGGCAGCTGGCTGCTTTTATGGTGCCCAGCTGGATCCATATCTGCTGCAGAAGTATCTGGGCAGCTGATTGCTAGTGGCACTATTAAGGCAGTGCTGCCATGCCACTGGGCTACCAGAAGACCCATCTTCACATTTGTGAAAATAATGAAACTTCGAAGAAATGCACAAAAGCATTTGCTTTGAATGTGAATGTTCAAATTCGTATAAATTCATACAAATTTCAAATGTGATGAATGTTTGTGTCCATCTGTATATGGGGCTGTCCTGAACTTTTGTAGCTGTGGAGCAGTAAAAAGTATTCCACAGCTTTACCATTCTTGGTACAGTTCCAGATGCTGTGTTCACACTACTTCCTTGTGTGAATGCTACATGAAGGTGAAGTGGTGTGGCTGCTCAGTTGTGTGCCATGTTGTGATCATGATAGTATTGGCTTGCCACATGGCAGACATAGCCACAGCAATAGCTATGGTGATGTTGACAGTCCTAAATGGACTGTCTATACTTCAGTGGTCCAAACGTTCATTGCATATGGTGCCAGCGCTCACAATATGAATGCCATCCACCACCCCTGATATTATCCCATGGAAGTTAACTATGAAAAAAGCCTTAAATTATGCTTTAATGTCTTGTTATGGCATTTAAAGCTAAAATTCTCTTGAAATATGAAATGGGCAGCACTTTTTAATTCACATGAGGCCCTGTCCCCATGCAATTGAAAGTCTGCTGGAACTCTTCTTTTGCCTCTGAGCGGCCCCATTCCAGGCTTTACAAGGCGCTTAGGGAGCTTAGGAAAGTGAGACGCCCGCGATAAAATACGTGCACTTTAAAGAAGAGTTCCAGTGCTCTTTCGGCGATTCGCGGGTTTTGCTCGCTATATCTACCTTGAGGACACTCCGTGGCAAAAGGGGCGGGGATTGCTTGCCTGCACACACAGCCAAAAAGCATTCACACATCTGAGAAATGCAGCAGGTTCGCTTCCTTTCCTTTGTAAAAAGAGCCAGAATTGCTCAGAATTGCAACATTGTTATCAAGTGATCTGTGAAAGCCTTAAAAGAGAATGAGCGAGGGATCGCGCTGCCGATGCCTGCAGCTGCTGACTTTGCAGAAAGCCTTTTCTAAAACAGAGAACTGAGTGAAAGTAAGTGCTGAAAGTGAATGAATGAGCGATCATCTGTCTTTGCTAGGGGCGGGAAGCCGTTTCAGGAGACGGAGATCTGGCTATTTTTCCTTTTAACAAGAGAGGGGGTGGGGGGAAAAAGATGCCCGGAAAGAGAAGACGGCTACCATGGGGACGGAAAGTCCGTTTAGATCATGGCTACCATGGGGACTTTTATTCCAGAAGTGGAGGGGACTTTTAAAGTCAGCTATAACAGAGTGACGGCAGAGGAAGCCAAGAGGGGCTAATAAGTCTTTTGGGGACAGGGCCTGAGTCATTACAATATAGTTTGTCCTAGGGCAAACCATATTCATTAAATTACTGTGGTGAAGTGAAATGTAATATTTCATTTTTAACATGTATGGTTTCTTTTGTTAACAGCTTGATCAGATATCAATTCAGCAGCAAATAGAGCTTATGGAAAGTATGTATCTTGTTATTTTATCTTTACGATGGAGTATGTCCCAAAAGAAAATGAATGTTCTGTTCTCACCAACAACTCATTTCTCATTGAAATAAAATTGGTCTTCCTATGGAGGTGAAAGAAATTCTTGAGCTAGTGGAAATTTAGAATAGGCAGATCCTCTGACTCAAAAAGATTTTCTGCACTTACCTGACTAGATTCTGATCAGCTGGTCCAGATCAAGAAACACCCTCTGGTCTAGATTAGTGAAATGTTTGGACCAGAACATTGGCACTGGATCCAAAGCTTGCATGAGCTTCAAGGTTTATTTATTTATTTATTATTTACATTTATATCCCACCCCATACCCGAAGGTCTCTGGGCGGGTTACAGCCTTAAGGTTGGCCTCCACAAGATCTAGTGACCAGAATAAAAGTTCCTGGCCTCAGAATACCCCGGCCCCTTGGGACCCATTTCAGCAGTATGCCTTGTCGCACCACCAAAATGCAGTAAGTTACCCAATAAACCAAAACAGGTGGTCTGGATGACAGCTGATAGTACACCTTGGGGCCTGTTTAATCAGGTCCACTACTAATCTATATCTCTTGATTTGGATTATGCCCCATCTTGTGTAGACAGAGCATATTAGCATTGGGTGGGACCTCTCTAGTGTGTACCAGTACACAGATAAAAGAGGTCCTGAACAGAACTACACTGTCATCTAAGCTAGATCTAAGATTTATGCAAAAAAAAAGCCTAAAGATTTGTATGGACTTCACTGGTAGTATGAAAACCCTACCATAAGTTGTGCTACCAGGAATTGGTCCCAAGAATAACCATGGGCATAGAAGGGGCAAAGACACAGAAAAAGTGGATTGTCCATGAAGTTTAATGCACCTACTCTTTAACTTGTTTTAAGCATTTAGGTCTTGTGGGTCAACTGACAATCGTGCATCTGCTAAAAAAGAAGATACCAATGTGCAAAAAAGCAGACTTATTGCAATGTTTCCCCTCCACCCCCATTTTCCTTAGCCCCAACAGGTGCAGGAAGCACTTTTAAAAGTTTCAAATTGTATCATTAGTCACCAGTTTTATAAAGTCCAAGTAGTTTACAAGCTGATTTATCACTATAAGTAATGTAAAGTTGCAAGAACAATAACTATGTGGATAATTAACAGCAAGAGTGAAATGTGGAATATTTCCATAAGAGCAGTAGGGGTTGGAGATGACTCTCCTTTTCTCTTACTAAACTGTTTTAATCCACCATGGCTAAGAGATTATAAATGTAATAAACATTTTTTTAAAAATTACTTTTGCTATCACATGTACCCTGCGCCATGTGAGGGCACCTATTCAGCTAGTTGGCTGTAATTGCTTACATAGTTTCATATGTTTCATAGTTACATAGCATCATATGTTTTCATATGTTAGACTCCAAGGATCTTATAAAATACCAATTCCAGATTTAGCACTTAAGTGAATGGCTCTGATAATTGTCTGCATTCAAATTAATTAGCATTGTTTCATTTTCAGTGATAAGTGGCTTTGAAACATGCAATAAATATGAAGTAAAAAACTCCATGGGGCAAATGATGTACTTTGCAGCTGAGGAAAATGATGATTTCACTCTGAATTGCTATGGTCCACTGCGGTCTTTCACCATAAAGCTCTATGACAGTAGAAGTCAACCTATCATGCAGTTGTCAAGAGACTTTCAGTGTTCCATTTGCTGCTGCCCATGTATTTGCTGCTTGCAAGAGGTAAGACGCTTAACTCTTTAGATTCTTAACTTAGTTTCCCTGACTCTCCAGATGGTTTGTCAGGTCCATAGCCAGCTCCATATATAGTGGGGGACGGGGGAGGGGGGGAATCACACATTTTTTTTAGGGGGGACTGTCATATTTGGTGGATTAAAAAATCTGAGGGGGGACAAACCATTTTTTGCCCTGGCCTCCTGCTGCTCTTCCCCCAGCTACAGGCTTGTGGTGACTTGGACAAGATCAGCACTAGGACTTTATGGTACCTTAGGATGAGTTTGGTAGCATAGGGGTTACAGCCCTGTGTGCACCCCTGTTACACCATAGGAATGCTCTTAGGATACAGGATTTACTTGTTCCTCAGCCCTCAGAGCACTCACTCTACTATAAATACTTATCCCCTTGATCTGGTTCATGCTCCATCCTGTATAGGTGGAATGTACTAGTGGTGGGGAGGGCCTTCCATATACTCAATAATATGTGGGAGACCCATAGTCCCCTTCCTATTCCTGCCTAACGACCAGAACAGAAAGGCCTTAACAGTCTTAACTGGATCTTTCTAACCATGGTAAGTATATCAGTTCACATCAGATATTTACAGGACCAATGCCATATGATTATGCAAGCATATACTTTCACTTTCACTCCTTCCTTCCTTCCTAAGAACTTGTTTTGAGGTAGGACACTGATATGCACTTTAGTAGTTATTCTACTTTTCATTCATCATTCCTTCTTTTGCATTTTTAAAATTTATTTTACAATTATTATTCCATGAATATCTATTTCTGTGTTTCTATATAAGGTAGAAATATAAGATTGTACTGATTTTGCTCTTTTTTCTTTCAAAGCTTGAAGTTCAGGCCCCACTAGGCACAGTCATTGGCTATATTAAACAGAAGTGGCACCCCTGTCTGCCTAAATTTGATATCCAAAATGAGGCCAGAGAAGTTATGCTTAAAATAACTGGGCCTTGCGTGCCATGTAACTGTTTTCAAGATATTAATTTTGAGGTAAGTTTAATTCCAGAATTTATCAGACAGGGCTTTAAAATGCACAGAGATAGAGAAACTCGTAACTGTTTTATTATTTGGTTCCATGGCACAGCTGTTAGTTTTGTTTCAAGCTATCCTTCAAACAAGAGTATCAGCATGACAAAAATAGACCACAGTGAATTAAAGCACAATATAAAGAAGTTTTTTAAATGTCCCCCTTCCAACCCCCCCCCCAAAAACCTTGTAAAACAACAGGAGGATGGGACTTTAAAAATAAAAGGCCGTCATGAAAAGGTGCATCTTAAGCAGGCTACAGTGGTGTATCACAGAGTACATCTGGTTCATGACCTAGGGGGAGTACCATGGAGAGAGTGCTGACTTGTGTGGCTACATCTCAAACATTCAAGGATAGCAGAACCACAAGATTTTGCACATTAGAAAATGGGAAACTCTCACACTATATCTATGTTCATTTAAACTTATCAAAAAGAGTAGTACGTTCACCAATCACCTGGTCCTTCCATTGTTTTACCAGTTCTGTCTTAGGATGTGTCTCCGTGGTCTCTTTTTGCTTCCCTCTTGTGTCAGATTTTAAAAATGCGGGTTGTAACTCGAAATAAAGCATCCCCATGTGGTTTGGGGCAACGCGGATTTAAAACATTCTTTCCTGTCTCCATGCAAACCACTTTTTGTGAGCCCACATCCTTTTCTATGGCAGTATCCCAGATGTGTGTTTTTTCACCAATGAAATGTTACTCTGTACTTTAACATCCTATTGTATCTTTAATCTGTCTCTATAAACAAAGTGCCTTGAGAGTTCCAGGTAACTAGGGGAAGCACATTTCAACAGCTTCCCACCCTTCTTCGTGTGGGAAATGCCTACCAAAGAATAAGCCAGGATGCTGATGGGGCAGAAGATCCTGTGCCATGTTTTCACTTTCACTCAGAGCCTGTTTCTGAAGGCAAGAAAGCAACATTGATAGTATTTTCTCACCTCAAAACTTCTTTCAGCCTGTAAGGTTGATATTTTAGACTGTGCATCTGTAAGAGGAAAACTAGGAGAGCAGAAACACCATTTTTGATATCTTCTTTAACCCCTTATATTACATTGTGCAGTTTTCGGCGGTTGTTAGTGAACAAAGAAGGCTGCTGATGACAAGGATAGAATACATTTTATAATACATTATATTTTGAAAGTTCATTATATTAGTTAACCTTGGGCTTTACATTATTTTTGCTTTTAGTTGCTTTATATTTAAAAAATGAGTTATTGCAGTATATATTTTTATTAAAAAACAGGTGAAGGCTCTGGATGGCAAATCTACAATAGGCTCCATTTTTCGGCCGTGGACTGGCTTTGCAAGAGAGGCTGCTACGGATGCTAGCATCTTCAATACCCGTTTTCCAGTTGATCTTGATATTAAAATGAAAGCAATGGTGATGGGAGCATGTTTCCTCTTGGTATGTATCAAATCTAACCCTTACTGTCTGGGGCGGGGGGGGGGATGGTGCAATCAATGAATGAGTAACCTGTTCAGAGCACAAAGTGAGATCTTAAGAGAACTGAGGGATTATAGCCACTGCCCTGGTCAGCTTCAAGACTGTGTACTGCAGAGTGGGAGGCAGAAACAGAACACTACCTGCTTTTGTACCTTCTATTATCCATGCATCCTGGTGTTGGTGCAGCTTCTCAGGGGGTTATACTTCTAGCATAGTAGCAGTGCCTCCACAATGTGGCTAATTCAGCACAGAAGCTGCAAAAGTCAAACTTAAAAAAAATGGTGCAATTTTCTCTAAAAATAAAATAATAAAAAATTCTATCACGGACATGCTCATTCTTGCTTGAAATCAAGGCACCAGGGCATGCTGGGTAAAAACAAACAAACCTAGAGACCATGCCTTGGCCTAAATAAGTTTCTCTTGCTGACAAAAAGAGAAAAAAACCCATACAGAATAGTGCTAAGATGATGCTAATAGTAGGTTCCCTGCAAACAAATGAACAAACAAAAACCTACCTAAGTCAATGCAATGAAACCAATGGGGCTACACGATGGGGAGAAAGTAGTATGTGAATTCTGAAAATGAGCAAACAAGATGGGTTATGGGACATCCTGTAACCACTACTAGGCTCCATTTGAACAGAAAGGAGTATGTTCCAGGGCCCTTACTATGAATTGATTAAACAGGTCTGTTGGCCTATTAGGGGGCTGCGGCTGGAAACAACAAGAAAAAAATGTAGAAAGCATGCTTTGTTCCTAACTACTAGGGGACGCACTTCATGAGGACCCCAAAGCACACCACCAAAATAGGTTTTCTGGGCATTCTGAGTCTGGGAACTTGCATTCCTAGCCCTTCGGACCCCTCAGTGTCCAGCCGTGAAACCCATGTGGGCTTCAAAGCTAGTGCAGGGACTGGTGTAGACCAGCACTGTCATTCACCCTTCCGTAGTGCAAACCAGCAAGGCTCACTAGTTCAGATACACTAGTTCAGATCATGTCATTTTAGTGTAAAAAGACCCTAGTTAAACTTATAGGAGTGCACATTGATGAATGGGCTACATGGCAGGCATGAGAAGAAGAACAGTTGGCTTTTCTAACCTGCTTTTCTCACCCATTGAAGGGGACTCAAAGTGGCTGGCAAAAATTGGTGTTTTTTTGCATTCAAATTCGAGTCGAATCAAATGTCAAAACATTCAATTCAATCTGAATGTTTAAAATCTGAATGCAACAAAACCCGATTCGAATCCGATACATTCAAATCTATTTGTTCGAATGTTAGATACGAATTTGAAGATATGAACGTCGACAACATTCATATTTTAAGATACGAATGTTGACAACATTTGTATGTGTTATGCGTATCTGTAAGCATTTTGTATGCATCCCATTTTATCCCGTATGCATCCCATTTTCATTCCGTATTATGAGTGGAAATGCGTACAGATACATATGTATTCAAATGAATGTTTTGGAACATTCAAAATTTATTCAAATGTTTAAATTTGAATGTGAAGACATTCTATTCAAATTTGAATGTCCCCATTCAATTGAATTTCAAATGTTTAGAACATTTGTGCACGTCCCTAATGCAGACAAAGAATTTTCACATCATTTTCAATGCGCAATAAACCCCTAGTGGGAATGCAGCCTTAATGTCATTTGCATTTATGTACAGGTCTTGCCATACACATAGCACCATGGCTGTTTCCTGCTGCAGCCTGGATTAAGCTGTCTTTTAAGCCATAAAAGTCATTTTGAAGATGACTGTGGCATAGTGCCCTTTTGTCTGCAACCACCATGGCTTACAGTTTCCCTCCAGGCACCAACAAAAGCTGTACCCCCCTCTAGGTTGCGTCTAGACTTACCTTAAAGCAACGCAGATTCCTTCTGCCCACAGCAGTCGTGCAGCATGAGACTGAAGGGTGTGAAGTAAAAATATGCTGATCTATCAGCATCTTTTTACTTTGCTTCTTTGGGGACATGCTTTGCCTCTGCTGTGGGCCCTGGTGCATCCTGTCTGACTGACAGTAAGTTGCTTCACCTGAACAGTGCAGCTTCTGTTCACTCTGTCAGGATGACCAGAAGCGACTTCACTGTCCCCGTGCAGTTTCTGATCATTGGGTCTGACTGATGGGAAGCTGCTTCGCAGGGACAGCAAAGTAACACTTAAGTCTGGATGCAGCCCCAGTCTCTTGTGGGAGTTTTTCCCCATAGCAGCCACGGCTACTCTGCTGCCCCTTGAGGACATTTCACTCAGACTTTCCCATGGTAAGTAGTTCCCCAGACATGCATACACATTTTTAATTGTGATTTGTGTATATTGATTATTATCATTTCTGTGTTTTTTTTAATTTATTGTAAGCCACTTTGAAAGTTACTTTCATGACAAAAAGCAGTATGTGGAGATTTGCTGATTTAATTTTCTTTCCTTTTACTGTGTAGGATTTCATGTTTTTTGAACGTGGAAATAAAAGAAGGAATCGTCACAGGCATTAATTCAGACTGATATTGTAATGCAAATATTCCAAAGAAATCATGTTATCTGTGGCTAAAAACAACAACTTCTAAACAGTATATGTATAAACAATATATTTATATATATAAACAAACCACATTGATTAACTAACCCAATCAATTTTTATCTTTTTTAACAATTTTTGTAAAGTTCTAATTTGTTATATTAGAAAAGAAGTTATACATAAAAAAATTATAATGAATAAATAATAAATGTAATATTCATTTTTTATTTTTTAAAAGCTTTTATTTTCAGAAGGCAAATAATCTGTGGATATATACTAGTATTAATACTAATAATACTAATATTAAGATTAGCAACACCAATACTAATAAGGCGAATAGATAATCTAAATTGTATTTCTCAGACTAACAGCTTTCAGTAGGTGGTGCTTCTGTTTAAAAGCCTTAAACTGATAAAATGTCAGTGAAATGATGAAATGTTTCTCTGTGCTAATATAAATAGTGATCTGTACTAAACTGTAACTGCTCTGTGCAATGATATTTTTTGTAAACTGCAGTGAACTTATATATGTAAATGCATTGCATTGTGTATGTATCTCTGTCTATATTTGACAGAATGAAAAAAAGTAAAAGAATGAGTACATATAATTTTCTTAGGACACTTCTCAAAGTAACGTTTTGAGAAAATAATCATATCCACTCTCTCTGTAAAGTTTTTTTTTAAATACACCAGTATGTATTTCAGTTATATTTTTATTCACAAGAACCCTGGAATAGATAGCAAAACTGCCTGGAAAACAAGAGTACAAATTTGGTCCATTGCAATGTAAGCCTTTGAGTTCCCATAAACCCTTTCTCTCAGCTATGTCAAGCCTAGGTAGAAGGCTCTGCCAAGCATGGGCAGGTATAGTATTCTTCTGATTGGCATGAGGCTGGATGTGCAGATTTGATAATAATATTTATCACAACTCTGTGCCAGACCCAATAAAGATGTTTTATATGAGAAAAACTTGTATAAGATTTAAAGATGTAAAGACATGAGAAACCTGGATTTATTAGGCCCAGTATTGCAAAACAGACAAATTTACATATGCACAGGACAGATCTGATTAGTACATAACCTATCTAGCACCTCCAGTGAAGATCATTCGCACCCAGACAGCTTTTTGTTTGCCAGGATGCCCAGCTGAAAGGATACTTATCTCAAGCATCAGCTTTTGTAATTGCAGATTGACCCAATCAAGCAAGCCAGGTCAAAAGTTCAACCATTGGGATCCCTTGAAACAATCTAGCCCTGCCCCTTCACAGATTCAAATTTTCCTATTTCAAATCCCCCAGAGTTCAAGGATTCCACAGTCCTTTTTCCTGAGGTCTGTTATTCCCACTCTGACTCTTCTGGAACCACAAGAGCTGCCTCATTTGCTGCTGAAATCACCACCTGAATCCACTAGTTAGTCCTGCTTTGCTACAGCTAAGGCACCTGCTCCTGCCTCTCCATTTTGACCTTTGCTGCATCATCTCCAGTCCGGCTTCTGCTACCATGTGTTCTCTGATCCTCCTTTGAAGAAATCTGTATAAGTGAGAACCAGTTGCACTAGTCAGCACAGGGTACCCCTAGAATAGGCTCTTCCTTTTTCTTCTCTGTATCTCTAGATTGCCAAAGGGTGTGCTTTGTAAATGGATACTTTTCCTTTTCATATCCAGTCAACCCCACTGGTAATCTATTTTTGTTTTTATGTTTTGGCCTCTGTGAAGCACTCTGCCTAGTACCCCTTCATTTTTGCCATGTATTTGATATTTTTTAGTACTGATTATTAATAAAACTGTTTTCCCATTGAGGAAAACTGACTCTGGGGTCTCTCTCCTTGTTGTTGTATGTCTAAGCACCAAAACTGTTCTGGCATTTTTTAAAAAAACCTTATACGAATTGATCTCCCAAGGGATGTCCTGATGAGCTATATTTCCCAAGATAATGACACATGTCAGGACATCTACTTCCTTCCCAGAAGAAGGAAATGACAAACCACTTCTGTTTCTGCCAAGAAAATTGTATGGATGTCTGTGGAGATGCCAAGAGTGGATCCCAAATTGAAGGCTCCAATCATCAAAGAATACCAATTATTTATCATCTATAAAGATCTAGTACAAGACAGAAGAAGTTCCATCTTTTCTGATGCTTTTTCCAGGATGACGCTAATCCCTTAAAAGCCTAATCTGTTCAGTAAGACTTTGGCTATCTTCAGTGGAGCAGGAGAAGTTCTGGGAAGAAGTGGAAAGAGCTGAAGGAGGCAGCAGTTGCAGCATGGAGGAAGCAGAGGTACAGAGAATGCAGAGCTCAGTTGCTGGAAAGCCTCTCTGCAAGGTCTTGCCTTGATTGATCAGAGAAAATGAAACCTTCCAGGGTTGTCCCATATGATGTTTCTTAAGGGTAAAAAAAGAAAAATCATGAGACAACTACAAAGGGTTCTCAGTGTTTTGATCGATTGAGGCAAGAGGTTGCAGGGAGAGTTTTGGCAAGCAAGCTCAGCTTTCTACCAAGTGCTTTTCTTTCCGACAATTGTCCTCCCTTCCCCTGTAGTCCCTCTCCTGGCCAGTTGGCCTCAGGGAGGCTCACCTATTTCATGGGCTCTTATTGTTTTCAATTTCCTGTACTGTGCATTTTCCCACAAGGCACTATTTCTGAAGAACCCAACCATTGCAGTATCCAGAGTTTCAATGTGTAAGAGAATCTCTGAACCTCTATATAAACACGTGTACTGCTGTGTACCATTGTGAAGGGTGATAATTGATAAGAAGATAAGATAAGATAAGGAAGATTCAGGATATGTGCCAAACAATCAATAGATGCTGCTGTTTTAGAAGCAATATGATACCTGAGCTAGTAACTGCATTGAGAGAATTAAGGTAGCTGAAATATTATGCCTAGAGTGTTGATATGCTGAAGTGTTGTTGTAAGGGCAGAGCTAACTTGTGCGATTGCCCCTCCTTCTTATAAAAGTTGGAGTTTCCTTTGTTCTAGAGAGTCACCATCAGAATCATCATCAGAGTCATCAGAAACATCAGAGACATCAGGGACAGGGATGGACAGGAAGAACTCATTCCCCTGTGCCCATTTGCATGCAAATAAAGACCCTCTTTCTGAATATTCCTTTGATTATTGATTCCTTGCGTGATAGCGTTAATATGCGTAAACTTGACTGTAACATTTGGCGACCGCGGATGGGACAAGACAGGACCCATCAGAACGCAAATTAACGCAGCCAGGAAACGAAAAAGAGAACCCTGGCACCAAGGAACAATACAGCAGTATTCTGCAACCATTTCAGCTTCCTAACCTCAAAAGACTGACAGAGCGGAAGCGCGCAGCCGTCCTGCCATCGTTTGTAACCTGAGAAGCAGTTTTGGGAAGAAAAGGAACAGAAAGACAGTCCAAGAGAAAGCCAGCCGCTGGTCGGTTTGAAGTGTGAAACCTGATGCAGATCTGCCTGAACCTGGAGACCTACACGTCTGCCTGAAGCGTCTTGAATCTGTAAATCCCTTACGTCTATCCGGAAGACTTGGGATCAGCCTGAAAATTCCGTCTGTTCCTGCTTCATGCAAGCCTCTGACCGGGCGAGTATGAGAGGGGCCTTTGGAATCCTAGGGGAGCTTGTCTCCCTATCCTGAGAAAGAGAAATCTTTCTAGCTTTGGGTGGAAACTGGGTTGTGGGTTTCTGGTCGATTTGTCTGGAATGCCTGGTGTGTGTGTGGAAGTGTTTGACCTCTGCAATTTCGTTTTCGCGACCGTTGGAACTGCCGGCACGAGCGATCAGAGGTGATGCGTATGGTGTTTAACCCCTTCATGTTACCCTCCCCACACAGACCCCTTACTGTGTGGGGCCCGAACTTCCGTATTTGTGTTTTGTCTTTCTTGCTGTCCTTTGTTAGAGACAGGAGATGGGGGAGGGAGGATCGAAACTAGGAGAGCCTGGAGCTCAAAGTCCCAAGAAAACTCCCTTGGACATCGCAGTAAAGTATTTTAAGTGTTACTTCGACAAAACTTGTTCAATACCAGTCCTGAAAGAGAAATGTGGAATTTGGGTTTTTCTTTGTCCTGAACATTTGTGGTGGCCCAAAGAAGGAACGCTGTTTCCTCCAGCCATCTCTAGACTCTGTAAATTCCTTAAAGCCAACCAAGACGGCCGCTGCCTTTCAGATGATTTGATTTATGCAGAAGGCTGGCTCAAACTGAGCAAAAACGTGCGCCACACAGTGAAATTTAAGCTATTGGAATGGGATACGAGACGAGCTATTAAACAAATGAGAAAGACTAAAAAGGGCCTTTGTAAATCTCCAGCTGAGAGAATGGCCATAAAACAATCAGCAGAAGAACAATCAGAAGAAGGCAACATGCTTTTTTCCATCTTTCCTGACCAGACAGACGAGCAGAGAGATAAGGGTGAAAGTTTCAAAGAGGCTGAGAAGCTTGAGATTCTGGAAGAAGTAAATCTTGAGGAAACGCCCACTTCCCCGTGCGTTTCATTCAGCGAAGACCTGCCAGAGGCAGAAAAAGTTGAAAAAGCCTTTGAATTAAGACCCGAGTTAGCTGAAGAGAAAGTTTTAGAAAGAGGTTGTAAAAAGCAATTCCAGCATCTCACTGCAGAAAGCAGATTACAGCCCAGCCCGCCCCCCTTCTTGAGCACAGACAGGGAGGAGAGAGGAAAAGCGGGAGAAGC
This sequence comes from Aspidoscelis tigris stejnegeri, assembly GCA_023333525.1. NCBI lineage: Eukaryota > Metazoa > Chordata > Lepidosauria > Squamata > Teiidae > Aspidoscelis > Aspidoscelis tigris. Next base: position 32,266,937 of record JALMGA010000002.1, read on the forward strand.
AGAGAAACTAGCATTAGCAGCCGAAAGAACCACCGAGAGAAGCAGCCCAGCCCCCTACATTCCTGGAGATGCAAGACCAGAGAACAAAGAGACAATTAACTTGAGATCGAAAAGGGGGGAGAGGAAAAAAGCAGCAGAGAAGCAACAGGAAGAGCAAAGAGATAACGATGTACAGCAGGAACGGACAGCCCCCAAGGAGGACGGATCAGGTAGCTGTGACGTAGCCAGAAGGCCAACCCCCGTGAAGGACAGGCCGCACAGTTGTGAAGCGAGAAGCCAAGCCCCTTGCCCCCCTCCTAGAACAAAAAAACGAAAGGAAGCAGCTGCTGGACAGCAGCCAAGCAAAGACACAAGCCCCAAAAAGCAAGAACAAGGGGGAGGAATGGGCAGCTTGTCGTCTGACTCAAATGCACAGCCTAGCTCAGCTCAAGTGTTTCCTGTAAGAATCACAGCTGAAATATCTCCAGGAGCCCCTGGCCAGCAGGCAGAAATCATGGATGTGAGGTCATATGTCCCTTTTAGTACTTCTGACCTGCTGAACTGGACAAAGTGTGCCACTCAGAACCTTACCTGGGCAGATATACAACAGCTGCAGGCTTATTTGCTAACTGAGGAGCAAAGACATACAGTGCAGGAGAACCTAGAGGAAGCAGCTCGTGGTGCTGCCACAAGAAGCGGGGCCCAAGATCCTACAGGCCATTTTGCCCGGCTGGCTCCTACCACCAATCCCAACTGGAGCCTTAATAATGTGCAGAAAGTTTATGACATGACACAGGAATCAGGAGAAGCAGAAGCAGAGAAGGAAGGGGCAGTGAAAGTGGGGAGACAAGACCCAACACCCCCTCCCAATACAGCCATTCCTGCAAAAGATCAAAAAGGGGGGCCAGAGCAAAGCTTTGTCAGTAGTTTTGGCTCAGAGCCAAGAGTTCAGCCTGACCTAGAGAGTTCTGAAATCTTGCCAAAGCACGAGAGCAAGCAGCCAAGGCCGAAGTTTGAGGCCCACTTAGAGCAGAGGCAAACCAAGCAAGAGAAAAGCAGAGAGGCAGAGAGCCACACAACAGCCCTGCAAGGGAAAGGAGAAAAGCCTTTTGCTGCAGAAACACAAGCACACACTCAGAGTGATTTCAGCCAGTTGAGCTTTGAGGCAAACAGAGACATAAATACAGCTGCTAAGAATGAAATCCTTTTTGTTCTGACAGAGGTCTATCAAAAGTTTCAGAACCCTGAGTTTCGAGAAACCTTATCTAGATTCTTGCCGCTTAAGCAGAATAATGAAATCAAAGCTGAGAGCCCCATCTGTCCAGCCAACCATGATGAGAGACTGATTGATTGTCTAGCCAGTGAGTGCAGCCAACAGCCTCAGCTGACAGAGCTAACAACAGCCTTGCAAGGCAGGCTAAGCCACGTGAAGAAAGTTGCAGACCAGGAAAAGCTTTCTGCTATGGGCACAGAAGCCAAGGTTGAGTCCAGTGCAAAGACTCAAGCTGTTTTGAACTCTGAACTGATGAATGAAGACTGCCAAAGAGAAAGTCCAGGCTGTGAAAGTGCCCAGCCCACTCAGAATCTGAGCATTGAGAGCAATGTCCGAAATAGTCAAGCCCTGATTTGTCCCTCACAAAACCAGTCCCTTCCAGAAAGACACTGTCAGTATGTGCAAGAAGGTCAAGAGACTCAGCCCTTGTTCCCCAATTATGCCCAGACCAGCCCTCCACTCATTGTGGACAAAGAAAGGCCTAATTTGCCTTTGCAGTGGGGAAGCAAGTGCCATGCTAAAGCCAAACTAGAGAAGGAGACAGTCAGTTTGCCTACAGTTGTCCCTGCAGAGATGCAAGCACAAGGAGATGTCAGTCCAGTCCAGTCTAGAGAAAACCAGTCTGTACCAGTAAGCCACAGTTGCTATCAGCCAGAAGAGCAATCTGCATCAGAAAACCATGATTGCTATCAGACAGAAGATCCATCTACACCAGTAACCCCTCCACTGCGAGACAGGGAAGGCCAACAGGCTAACCTGACTCCAAAGCCCATTCTGGAAATTGAAGCAGGGGACAAAGAAATCAGAGACTTAGACCTAGTAGCCCAGAAGTCTGCTTTGACACGACCAATGCCCTTTATTGGGAGAGACTTACTGTATGAAATGCAAGCCAGCCTAGTTCAGGCAGGAGTGAATCCTGTGAATCTGACAACTGAGCCAATTCAGGAATCCCAGAAATGCTGCAGCCCACAAATTCAGCCAATGCTAGCCAGTCTTCGCGTCTCACCAGCCATCAAGGAACCGGCAGACACAGCTGAATTTGTTTATATCCCTCCCAAAAATGGAGTTAGTTCTGTTTCATTGTCACTGCTGAGTATCTCACTGCCACAGTATGCCGCCACCCAGGTGCACTTGGACAGATCGCTGAGAACAGGAGAAATTGCCCCTGATTGGAACACACCTCTCTTAACTGATGAGGAACCTAGAATCCAGAATAAATGCCAGCCAGTGCAAAATCTGCAAGCCATCAGTGAGATCACAGCTGATATGACACAAGACAAGCCGTTCATTCTGGCAAGATGGCTCCTTCATGATCTGTTTGATGACAGTTGTGCATTGCAGACAAGCAAGCCGTTTTTGCCACAACCAGCAACTAAGCAATTTTGCATGTTCCTGGAAATGATTGACCATTGCAGAATTTGGATCTCGGATTTAGCTGCCCTAGCCAAATCCCTTAGTGGAAAACTGCAGGAGAGAGTTCGGTTGACCTGGGAACCAGGAGGAGAAGCCTTGACATCACTGAGACCTTTCACCTGTCCAGCTGCAAAAAGAACAAGACCGCCTGGACAAGACCAAAAAAAGCAAAGCCTTCTAAATGGGAGCCCAAATTCCTGTTTAGTGAAGTATGAAACCCAGCTGTATTGTAGAGGATCGTATTATTTTGAACCAACTATCTTAATATCAGTCCTAGAAGAGACACTTCTTCGGAAGGATTGAAAGCAAAGAGCCTTGCCACTTGGAACATCAGCCAGAAGGCAAAGTTAATAGCACTTATGAACCTGTCCACAGTTATATGAAATGAGTGCAAAGCTAACCCTAGATAAGTGTAAAAATCTGTGCAAAATAGACTTAAGTATCAGTCTGTATCAATCAGTATGAGCAAAATGGCCAGCAGAGTATGCAAACGACCAGGAAGCAATCAAACAATGAAGATTTTAGGCCTGCATAGTTTTCCAAAAAGACCCAGTCTGTGTGATTTTAGAAGCTACTACATTCCAAGTTAGTTTCGAGGTTTTTTCTTGGCACTGACCCTTAAGAGATAAGTCCTAATTTTGGCAAACATAGTATTTTGCAACAGGATGTAGCTTACAAGAAGCAAGATGCTGCTCTAAATCATTTTTAATGATGTGCAACAAAGAAGCCTTGTTACCTTTTCTAATTTTGAAACTTGTTATCTAGTTTTTGGCGTAGAATAGCCCATCTGTGTTCTTTCCCCTCGGAGAACTCAAGGCCAAGAGACGGTTGCCATAGCTATGGAAGAAGGGAAAAGTTTACCCCGCCTTTGCAAGAAGTTTCAAGGCACTACAAGTAATGTATTTTGCCCCCAGAGAAAGTTCTGAAAGAGAAAGTTCTGAAAAAGACAGACTTTTGAAAAATGCATTTTGAGCAAGCTTTACATGGAAACAAGAGAAAGAAGTAAAAGGAAAATTATTGCCCTGATTAGAAGAGAAACATTTGCCCTGCCACTATCAACTCCCTGACATTTGATCAGCCGCCCCAGTATAGAATTCTTTTCAAAAAGGGAAATAGAGTAGTAAAAAATTAGGGGAATAGAATAGAATAGGTAGGAGCTGTACCATTACTCTGTTATTTGTTATTCATTATTTGTTGTTTTAAAAGTTTAAGAGACAATTCTCCTGAGTTTGTGGGCAAATACCCAACACCAAGTCCACTGAGGCGTGCCAAGACATCAGAGGCAACCAAAAGGCGTTATAGCTTCTCTTGACCTGGAGAAAGAGAGAAGTTACCGCGAAGCTGAGGAGATCACAAGCCTCTTGCAGCCCATCCAGCAAGAATTTATTGTTGTTATTGTCTTGTTGTTTTTCGCTTTAATGTTTTTGCTTTTTCTTGGCATTGTTGTAGTAAGCAAGCTTATGTAACCTGTGTATTGAAACTGTATGAATGTACTGTGAATGTAACATTAATCTTTGGTAAAGTAATGTTTTGACCCTAAGCACCAAGCAAGGCATTTTCACTTAGAAGTACAAAAAGGGGGGACACTAACACACCTCCTTAACCAGATACACCCAGATACATCCATCCTTAGTAAAGACACCTGAAGAATGCCAGCTGAAGAAAAAGTCATATTCCCTTATTGCCTATTCCAAAGTCTTGTGCAGTAATTTGACTAATTGAATCATAGAGACACTTGACACACTGTTAGCCTTTTGAAGTTTCAAAAATAGCCAAAGCACCTTGGCCACTCCTGCTGGAACCATTGTTAGCATCTATTCCAGCAAGAATTGTTAAGAATCTGATTGTCAGTAATAGTGAAACACAAAGCAACAACCACACACAGTGAATCAGCCTGAGCTGACATGCCACAGTCCAAAGTAAATAGCCCCAGAACATTGAGATTTTAGTAGTATGTGAACACGTTTTTCCTGCACAAAGCTTGATAAGCAAAAGTATCTTCCTAAACTGTGCTGCTTACACAATATTACACTAGTTAAATGTATCTGCTGTTTTCTTTTGATTGCTTATGTACTGAAAGTTTGAAATTAGTTTGAAATTAATCATGTGATTTGCTTTTTGCTTAGTATTATTTTGTAGCATGCTGAAGTATGGTTTAGTAAGTGAAGGTAATTGAAAGTGATCAGATAGCTTATCAGATGTTAGTATGGACAGAGAGAATCTTGCTAGAGCCTGGAGATGACACAGATAGCAATATTTTCAATATTGAAAGGGGGGAGTGTGAAGGGTGATAATTGATAAGAAGATAAGATAAGATAAGGAAGATTCAGGATATGTGCCAAACAATCAATAGATGCTGCTGTTTTAGAAGCAATATGATACCTGAGCTAGTAACTGCATTGAGAGAATTAAGGTAGCTGAAATATTATGCCTAGAGTGTTGATATGCTGAAGTGTTGTTGTAAGGGCAGAGCTAACTTGTGCGATTGCCCCTCCTTCTTATAAAAGTTGGAGTTTCCTTTGTTCTAGAGAGTCACCATCAGAATCATCATCAGAGTCATCAGAAACATCAGAGACATCAGGGACAGGGATGGACAGGAAGAACTCATTCCCCTGTGCCCATTTGCATGCAAATAAAGACCCTCTTTCTGAATATTCCTTTGATTATTGATTCCTTGCGTGATAGCGTTAATATGCGTAAACTTGACTGTAACACCATCAGGAGAGGAATCAACATTGGCTTCCCAGATACAGTGTCTCAGGGTGAGAACCTGTGTTTCCCCTGCCTGTCTGCTGGCTGTGTCTTTCGCTTCCTGCTGCTATGTGGGGAGTCATGAGTCAGCAGTTTCTGATTACTGTCTGCACAGATCAGCCAACCCTGGGGCAATTTGGGGATGATGCCTGGAATATTTTAAATTGCTGTCATGGCATGTAGCCAGAGACCTGTGACACCTTGAGATGGGGAAGAGGGGACAAAGCACCACAGGAAAGGCATTATCCATATAAATACCAATGCTGAATGCATCTCAGTTTGTACATGTGGGACAAATTTACAGAATACTAGGAGGCATGTAACACTTTAAGCAAAGTCTTCTGGAAAACTCTTGCTTCCTGTTTCACTAGATGATGTAGCCACAGCCATTAAGTTCACTTAATTTAAATGATATTTGAAACCTCCTGGGGCAAGTTGCATACATCCATGTATTTCTGATTTGAAAACCCCAAAAGTGTTCAATCACTGTGTCTGGATAGGGGCCAATGTGAGCGTGGAAACAATCTTAAGACTTATATTGCTGCATCCTGCCTTGAGATCGTCAGGTACAGGGTGGGATAACATGCAGCCAGCCAGCCAGCCAGGCAGCCAGCCAGGCAGCCAGCCAGCCAGCCAGCCACATACATACATGCATGCATGCATGCATGCATGCATACATACATACATACATACATACATACATACATACATACATACATACATACATACATACATACATACATACATACATACATACATACATACATATTGGCGTAGGGGGGTGGGGGGTAAAGATCTTACTCTTATCTGCCAGGCTACAGTGCAGCTTGTTTCCCACTTCATAAATCCAGGCTTTTGAAAATATTATACTATTTTCAGCTTAGAATGTGTTATTTAATTCCTTTTGATTTAGATAAAACTGTTACATAAAACATGTATAGAATGAGATTCCCAGATGGCTTTCTCTTAGTCCTCTTGAGCTGTGTCTTTGTATAAATTGTAATCTCTTATGTATGCAGAATAGGCTGAAATGCATTTATCTAAACCTGAATGTAGAGACATTTTAGAAAACTAATGGAAACTATTCTTAGTAGGACAAACAACCCCTTCCCCCACATAATTAAACTAACTGTGGATATGTCTCTATTAAGAAGTTATCATAAGTTTATAATGTTTAAAGACAGTAACTATCCACTTATATATCCTTAAATGATTGCAACATTTTGATTAAAAAAATTTTAAACTACTATTAGCCTATGCAACAAACTTTTCACATCCTTTGGCAGATAGCTTTATGTACTTTGTAACCTACCAACTATAACGTTTTTTCATTTGCATACTGTGAATGATTTGTATTGCCTAGTAATAATAATCTAATAAGAAAATATCTCAAACACCCTCATCAGTGTCTAGGAAGAAGCTACATGGTATCACTAGTGAAGGGAGGTTTTCATCCCTGGCAAAACAAAGCTCATGTCCACAACAAGGTGATTAGCAGGCTGCCTCCAGATGGCAGCTAAATTTTACACAATATAGTGATATTCTGGAAGAATGTCCTTTGTTTCCCCCTTCAGAGGGTTTCTCCATATGGTTGAGCAGCCATGTGAGGCAGTGAAAGGACTCACCTGCTCTGGAGATTTGCTTCTGTGATATTGATGATGCAATTGCCATCTTGCATGCACACATGACCATCATTTTAGCTCCAGGTTGGCCTCACACATCTGTGGTGGCCATTTCCAAAATGCCAGATTGTGGTAACTGTCATGTTTACAAACAAAAACATAAACAAAACAAAACTGTGTTGGGAGCTGATTATCCTATAATAACATTATTGTGGAATATCACACCAATATCCCAGGGTTAGGGTGAGATTGCCACATATATGTGGTAATCCAAAAACAGCCAAAGGATAATCCTGGGTTTTACACCTTATCTGGAGGCAACCAGAGAGGCACACTAACTCATTGTATACCACCGTGGCTCCATATGCATGGGGATTGTTCCCAGAAACTCTCTAGAATATGGAAGTCATGAATGTGAAAACTAGCCATCTTCCTCTCCATAGTTCCTTTCTGCAATGAGCCTTATTCCAGGTTATATTCTGGAATAGACTGTCTGCACTAGCATGCAGATGGCAGGTCCCTATTCTGAGATATAATCTGTAATAATACTCAGGCTGCATCCACACCCAAGTTTTAATCCAGTTTCAATCCACTTTTGAAGTGAGAGAACACATCAGCAAAATGACTTGTCATTTTCTTTCCACATTATATATCGCAAAGGTGAATTTTCTGAGTTAGATAATGCCAAAGGAAAACAGAATCTCACTTTGCTGAGGTGTTCTCTCACTCTGAAAGTGGACTGAAGCTGGATTAAAAGTTAGGTGTGCATGCAGCCTCAGTGAAGAAAGGGCCATGCTCTCAGAAAAAGTTGTCATTGCAAAATCTGCAAATATATGAAAGAGGCATGAAGATGGAACTTACTATCTCATTGGTGAATTTGTGGATCTTCTCAGTGTGGACGTTCTGAACGGTGAAGAATAAATAGTGCAGCTGTGTTTACACATAAAAAAGCAACTCATAAGATGCCTCAGAGGTAATTGGATGTACCTTCATGCACTCATCCTCTAATCCATCTTCACTAGCCTAGAATATACAAGAGAGGAGGAGGGGCAGGCAAATTGGTGTGGGAACTTGTGAACCAACTTTAAGATGTCTCAGAATCACTTCAGAGGTTTTTTTTTTAACTGCATGTGATCAAAGCCTAATAGATTAAGATTTTTCTTTTTCTTTCTTTTAAGGATGGAAAACTTAGAGCACACACCAAATGAGGGGTAGACAGGGAACACTGAATGTTCTTTAGGTGAAAATGGAATAAGGCATTGAACTCTGAGCAGGTGCATAACAATTGCAAGACTTAATTAGTGCCGCTAAACTGCTCTGAACTGCTCTCTAGTTCAGACATGGGCTTTTTCCAGACCACAGCTTGCTTTTTTTTCCCCTTCAGTATAGTAATATTCCAAAAGAAAGCACTTCAGGAATATCACTATTTGCCAAGACAGCTGGGCAACCACATGTGGCAACGAAAGGACTTAGCTGGTCTGGATGCTTGCTCCCACAAATGTTCCTGGCATGATTGCTATCCTTAATGCCTGTGTGGTCATGATTTTGTTCTTGGGTTTAGTCCTGTACATGCATGATGGCTATTTCCAAAATGGCAGATCATAGGCTCTGTTGTCCAAACAAGAGAACTCCTTTCACATTTTTTAAAAACCAGGTTGGGTGTTGATTATCCCAGCCCATTGGATTCCAGACAGCCTTAGAGGGCTTAATGGTTGGGAATGCCAGTGATCCTGTTGATGCTCTGGTCAATACCTGGAACACCGATCTTACCAGGGCTATCAACACGATCACTCCCAAGCGCCCTTGCCATCCCGCCCCAAATTGGAGGCCCTGGTTCACGCCAGAGCTGAGGAAGATGAAGCGGGTTGGACGACGGCTAGAGCGCAGGTGGCGGAAGACTCGACTCTTATCCGACAGAACTCGCCATAGGAACTTTCTTCGTTCCTACCGGGAGGCAATACGTGCAGCGAAGAGAGCCTTCTCCTCTGCATGTATTGCGTCTGCAGAGTTCCGTCCAGCAGAGCTGTTTAAGGTGGTGAGGGAAATGACGCAGGTGCCCCCTGCGCCAAATCCCTTACTTAACCCAATGACGGCCTGCTGTGACGTGTTTAACAACTTCTTTGCAGACAAAATCTCTCAGATAAGAGCCGACTTAGATGCCACCGTTGAAACAGAGTCGACAGGCGAGGCGTCCAGTGACTCCGCCGATGTAGTCATACTGGATCAGTTCCAGTCTGTGAGTACTGATGACGTGGACAAGCTGCTCGGTAAGGTGAGGAAGACAACTTGCCCTCTTGACCCTTGCCCATCATGGCTGGCCGTCCAGGGGGGGGATGCATTGATGAGATTCCTCACGGATATCATTGGTGCATCCTTCAGGGAAGGATATGTTCCATCTTGTTTAAAGGAAGCAGCGGTTAGGCCGCTCCTGAAAAAACCTTCCCTAGACCCCCTGGATATGAGGAATTATAGGCCAGTGTCATTGCTGCCATTCTTGAGCAAGGTGATCGAGAGGGCGGTTGCCCTTCAGCTCCAAGCTGTCTTGGATGAAACCGATTATCTAGACCCATTTCAAACCAGCTTTAGGACAGGCTTTGGGGTTGAGACCACCATGGTTGCCTTGACCGACGATCTGCGTATGAGCATTGACAGGGGGAGTGTGACCCTGTTGGTGCTCTTAGACCTCTCAGCGGCTTTTGACACTATAGATCACGGCATCCTCTTGGACCGCCTGAAGGGGTTAGGCATCGGGGGCACTGCTTTGCAGTGGTTCCGGTCCTTCCTCTCGCGCAGGTCTCAGAGGGTGCTGCTCGGGGTCTGTAGCTCCAGTAAGAGGTACCTCACTTGTGGGGTTCCTCAGGGGGCTATTTTGTCCCCGATGTTATTTAACATCTATATGAAGCCGCTGGGTGAGATAATACGGAGTCATGGTGCTGGGTGTTATCAGTACGCTGATGACACCCAAATCTATTTCTCCATGTCTCGTTCATCGGCCTCGAATTCCGATGGCATCTCTTCTCTCAATGAATGTCTTCAGGCGGTAATGGGCTGGATGAGGAAAAACAGACTGAAACTGAATCCAGACAAGACGGAGGTGCTCATGGTAGCGGCCCCGAAACCAAGAATTGGGTTGCAACCTCCAGTCCTGGATGGGGTCACACTCTCCTCCAGTGACTGTGTTCGCAGTCTGGGGGTGCTCCTTGACTTGTCGCTCCTGATGACAAATCAGGTAAATGCGACGGTCAGGAGTGCCTGTTATCAGCTTCGGCTGATACGCCAGCTGCGCCCTTTTCTGGAAGTAAGGGATCTCGAGACTGTTGTGCACGCGCTGGTAACCTCACGCCTTGACTTCTGTAATGCACTCTACATGGGGCTACCCCTGTGCTTGACTCGGAAATTACAGCTGGTTCAAAATATGGCAGCCAGGCTTGTTTCAGGAACATCTAGGAGGGACCACATCACTCCTGTTTTGAGGTCCCTCCACTGGCTGCCTATCAGCTTCCGGGCCCAGTACAAGGTGTTGGTTATCACCTTTAAAGCCCTAAATGGCTTGGGTCCAAGCTATCTCAGGGACCGCCTCCTCCCGTACAATCCTCCCCGCACTCTCCGGTCCTCTGGGAGGAACTTACTGCAGCCTCTAAAATCTAGGCTTGCGGCGACCTCCCAGAGGGCGTTCTCTGCTGTCGCCCCCAAACTCTGGAACGACCTGCCGGATGAGATCCGTCAGATAACATCATTAGACAGCTTTAAAAAGGCGGTCAAAACGGATCTCTTCTGGCAGGCCTTTCCAGATTAACCATCCCGGCCCAGATTCCCTGATTCCTCCCGTGGCCCCATCTTAGTGATGGTTGAGGATCAACAGAGGGACATCAGGGTTTTTAGTTTTTAAATTATTGTTTTATGCATTGATATTGTGTTTTAATATGTTATACTGTTTAATACTGTCTTAAGGGGGGGAGGAATAAGGTGTTTTTAATTGTTATATTTTACATTTTACTGTTGTTAACCGCCCGGATTGGTTTGCCATAGGGCGGTATACAAATAAATATTATTATTATTATTATTATTATTATTATTATTATTATTATTATTATTATTATTATTATTATTATTATTATTATTATTATTATTATTATTATTATTATTATTATTGTGGAATATCACCTTGATATCCCAGGACTATGCCGGGATTGCCATGGCTACGTATGGCAATCCAAACATAGCCCTGGGATAAACCAGGGTTTTATACCTCATCTTGAGACAGCCTTGGAATGTGTTGTCTATTTTAATGGTATCATTTATTACAACTTTTCCTCACTATTATTCCTCACTATATTTTCTTATAGGCCAGGATTTTTAATAGATAAATAACTAAAATAAAGGAGATATTAGGATTTGTAGGAAAGGGACGATCAAAGAACACCCCTTCCCAAAAATGGCTTTCTGAATACTCATCATGCTGTGCTTACACAAGCCTAAGCTCAAAAGTAGACGGCGATGAACAGTAATTGAAATATGTTCAATGCTCTACATAGACAACAGAGGGCAGTGCTGCCCCATATGTGTTCTCTCTCTCTCCCAGTCATCTCCCTTGTCCCTTCCAACAGTTACTAATACAATCTTTTCTCTGACAGAATTATGTACATTGTTTAGCTATATATCTGCAGTAACATGATAACAAAGATCTTTTCTTCCCACTGAAGCAACAAAGTTAACATTTCTAAGTGTCAGAGTCCCTAGAACACATTTAGAAATATGTACTTATAGTTGTGTTGACTGTAAAAATGAAAGAGAGGAACAGCACAATGGAGATATTTTACAATTTTGTGGGTTGATGTAGCAATAATAGTGGTTTCTGTTCAGACTAATGAACAAATGAGACTTATGTGATTGTTTATTGCTTTATGGTCACTCTGCCCTGGTTTCAACAAATAAAGCAAATCATTATCAGCTGCATTATGGCCACTTTGTTGATGCTGAAACAATGTTATAGGTGAAGCTTAAAAGCTACATGCTGCACTAATGAGAAAGAAAAAAATACTGGAAGCTTACCTGTCCTTCTTCAAAGTGCTCTAAAGGTTTTATGGGCCAAGTTCAAAACTTCCAAGATTTCTATACTTCACATTTCAACATGAAAGCATTTTCTACATGACAGTCATGTTACTATGAAAGAGAGAAAGAGATGGAGAATTGCAATGATTTTATGAACCATATATGCTCTTTTTATCTTTAAATTGGGCTTACACTGCACAACATATCAAATGCAGAGCATGTTCATAAAGAGGCAATGAAGACATGCTAATTAAGGCTCCGTCTTTGATCTTTCCAATCTCTGCTTTTCTCCACTGTGGATCAAAATGTGATTTAAGGAGATTAGGGAAAAGCTTCCAAATCAGCACCTCATCACCCTAATAATTGTCTTGTGTGATGGCACTTGTTCCAGCAGAAAACTGTTCTGTGACAGATCCTCAAAATACAGGCTTGTCTTTTTTTAAAAAAATAGGATGCTGGTCCTCCATATATGGATATCTTTGGGATCGCAGGCCTGTCTTCATTTCAACACAGGGAAAGCCTGTGAGCAGACTCCTCAGCCCACAGCCCATGTTTGCTTCATCATAAGAGACCTTTGCAGCTCCTGTGCATAAGTACAATGATGCAGCAAAGAGGACGATTTCGCTGACAGCAGGAAACCGGTGTTTACATGCAAAGACACCTTTGATAACTCTCTGTATGGATGACAAACTCATCATGGAGTGCATCATGTTGCCACACACTGAGCCTTTGGGGGCTGTTGCCGCAGGTTATTTCAATTTTTTAAATTATTTTCATTTTTACAATTATCCTGATAACACAGTTTTGCACTACGTAGTAGTTTATGTAAGTAGTCAATCCATATGGAATATGAAGGCCTAGGCTACCAATGTAAGGCTCTTTCTGAACTTAGTTGTCATTGTTATGGGACAGGGAAGACCACAGGATCGCAGAACAAGCAACCCATTCCAAGCTGGGTTGGGATTCCAGGGTAGAGAAACAAGGCCATCTGCACCTGGACAGTCCATAACACACTAGCCTTCACCCCCCCCCCAGCTCTAGAGAGCTCTCAGAAGATGAAGCAAGACTTCGAAGGCCAGAAATGAAAATGGTTCTTTGTGTTCTTGTATATCAGTGCTAGACAGTTGCAGACCTCTTTAAACTACAATTAGACCAGTCCATGCTTCATCCAATGTAGACAAAGCATGGTAGGGTGTGGAGCCTGCCCTAGTGCACACTAAGATACTCTGCAGGAAGGACACCTCCAATGGCACTGCCAGCCTTGGATGTCTTAGGAAACAGGCAGTATGTGGATACCACATCTGTTACCAGCTGCAGTTTTTGTTCAGTGTGGATATAGCCTAAGAGAAAGTGACAATTTGTTTAATAGCAAGCAGGAAGAAAATAATCTAAAACTCATAGAGCAGGGCAATGCTTCTATTTCCAGTTCATTCTTCTGAGCAAAACAAAATCCACTCTTTGCATTCTTTTTAGCTTTTCTTTATCGTCTCTAATTGGATCTCCTTTTCTGAGGATTAATGAATCCAGACTGTAGCACTTAAACAAGATCTGCATGGTCCCTTAAGGATGCTGTGGGATTGTAATAAATATGCATAGGCTGCAAAACTGTGCAGCCCTATTGCTCCATAAGAGAGTACCTACGGTAAAGGATGCACATGACCTTGTGCCTGGGAAGCATTTACTGCACCCTTAGCCCAGGGCCTGCTATAATCTGAACTGGCATGTGGATGACAGGTTCCTGCTTTGGAATATAATCCAGAATAAGTCTCAGTGCAGAAACTGCCCTTGCTCAAAGTTTTGGCATCCATGTATTGTCATTTTAGAATTGCCTGACTAAACAGGAGTAAAACGGAAAGAATTAAAATTCTTTTCCTAACCAAGCAATATTTGTCAAGTGCAGTTTCAGCCTGTGCAAGGCATCATTTTGAGCTGCTACACTTAGTGTTTCTTTAGGGTCATTAGTTCTGAAATGTATGTATGGCCTATTAGTGTGAAAGGAAAGCCTTGAGGTGTAAAAGAAGGACCGAATGGAGCTTGGCTATAGCATTTGGCCTTTTAAAAAGGTCAGTAGAGTCCAGAGCATACAAAACATAGAGGCTCTCAGATATCTCAGCCATCTTGAACTGGAGGCCAATATCTTCAAACATTGCTTTAATATTATTCTGCGTGTTGCCAATGTGGAAAAATAAATACTAGCTAGACTGTTGAATGCTGACAAGAACTTGGTGTGACTTTCCTCTTGAGCAAACTGTGAAGAGACAGGACAGTTATGAGCTAATGCAAACACACACACATAACAAATCACAAAATGAAAATTAAAAAACCCAGTGCTTTCAGAAGCCAGCAACGTCATTAATCAGGAATGATAGGAGTACGGTAGTTGTCAGGAAATATCAGAAGCACTGCAGGTTGGCAGCTTGATCTAAATAAAAGAATTGATAGTAAAGTGCTAACCTCAGATTCATTGGACTAGGAGAGGTTCAGATGAGTTGGATTTGTTTTCTTCTGCACCAACAGGTCTTTGGTCTTGCAGGCCTCTCTCAAAAGTGACTTCCCCTATACAGGGAATTATGGTATAATGCATACTTAGAGTTCCACTGTATCCAAACCTTATTCATTCAGCATCTGCAAGCCTAGAAAAGGAGCCACATTGCAATAATTCTTCCTACATCAAGTTCATTCAAACACTTTAATCCTTCAAGAGGTGAGCATGCTGTCACCACGCACACCACCACTACAGACTATGGAAACATTGCAGCTGGGAAACTTTCATTCTCCTCCTATGTTCAGGGTTATCGGGGGACTGCTTCACAGTAACATTCCACAACACACCATCAGAAAGCACAACCCAGGGCCTAAAGTTAGGAATTTTCATTTCCAGCCCTCAGAGGCATGGGGATACTGCTACTAAACCTGTGTGAGTTTCACAGCATGGGTTAATCTGGATCAGTGCTGTGAGTGCAGATGATGCTTATCAAATCCATGTCTCCCCACGATCCAAATATGTGGGCCAGTCTATTCCAGAATTAACTGCAGATATGTGCAGAAAGGGCCTTTCGCCAGAAAATATCGCTGATATCATAGTTTGTCCTTGGGAAATAGTCTGCTGTTCTGAAGCTTCAGAATGCATTCCTTCAGAGATATAAACAACTTGTGGTTAAACCCACAATCTTTCATTATAGTTTGACTAGAGGCCTATTGCATGCAAACCATCTCCTAAATAAGAAGCCCTAGATAAGAAGATCAGATGACACTAATAGTCATTTTAAAATATAATTGTTGAGTTTAACATGAAGTGCTTGGGCAGAATCTGATCTCAGGTAGGGATGTGCATGATTTTCTTTTGTATGTATTTGCATCACATTGAAGTGAACGGAAAGGAAAATTGCATTTGTGTGATTGTAACCACTTCGGATGTGGTGACATTTGCATTCAGTTCATATCTGCTGTGAATGTTTAGCAAATGTTTGCTGCAGATATGGAGCATTCACAGCAGATGCGGATCAGGCTGGGTGGTGCTGGCGAAAGTCACCAGCCAACAGGATTCAAATCATGCAATCGGATTGCAGTGCTTCCAAATAAGATTCAAACGTACAGATTTGAATGTCAAATTCTTTGTTTGGGATATTGGGCTACATACAGGACATTTGGCCTGACTTCGGTTGTACTCCCTGTCTCTGGCTGACATGTACACAGTTCCATTTGTGTTCCTGAGGGCAAGGAGGGCTAGTAAGATGCTTCAACCATTTGCTGGCTACTCTACCTCCCCTGCATTGACTCATAGGGAAGCAAGCTTTACCTATCTTTTTTTGAAAAGAAGCCCAGCTGGTTAGGAACTGACAATGGAAAGAGCATTCCATACTACAGGTACCAACACAGATAATTTTATCATCACAAATATCTTGGCTGCTGGAATCCTCTCTTGTAGTTCAAACACTGCATCACTGAGACCCTGGATTAATGGTATGGGGTATTAATACATAAGATTTATCCACCAGCCAGTCATGATCATGGATGGTGCCGTTAGTTAGCAGATCTGGTCAGTTGTGGCCAGGAAATTGGGAATGCAAAATGGCAGTTGACTAAAAAATTCAATTTGATTTTCCTGAACTACATCTCAGTCCACAGTGAACTCAAAGCAAGGTTTTTAATCAAATACTAACAGTCTTGATTCATGGGTTGAATTTGAATCTGGGAATCTGGATTGGATTGTACATTTCCATACACGGTCATCTTTTAATGAAAGGATTCACAAATATTTGAGCATAACTTAAAAGACTGACAGGCCCTATGACTGACTGCTGCTGAGTAGCAGCAAGTACCAAGAAGGACACCTGAAGCCATAGGCAATCACCACAATGACAGAAATGCCCCCTGTGGAGAAAAGCAGACTTCTCACTTTGGTCAGGAATGAACCAAGCAGGAAGACTTCTGAAAGCATTTGGCAAGTCCCCATGGGATGGCCCCATTACTAGAGGAAAACAAGTTCTTGTGTTTATTGGGGAAAATATATGTCAGGCCTGTAATATCTGTGTTACTCTGTGGTGGGTCAAAAAGCCTGCACAACCTGAGAGTGAATTCACACTTTGCCTCCTGTTACTGGGAGGCAACGCACCAGCATTTGTGGAGGGTTAGAGCATCAAGGAGTCCTGGCAACCATGCCAGCACACCTCCATAATTGTGCATGCTGCTGGTCACATGATCCCCCAATACCTCTTCCACTTGAAAGAGGTGCAAATGGGAGCTTTCCAGGCTATGACTTTTAGTGTTTGTGGGATGATCTGGGATGTGTGGAGCCATTTCTAGTTAAGGGCTGGCTCTGTGGTCCAGGAGTCCTGTCCTGTCTCCCTGTTTCTACATACCTATACACAAATGATCTAGTTTTCTCTAACAGGCTACTGATCAACATCATTGTTACAGGAATATCCAAATAGCTGAAAGCTTTGCTCCTATCACCACCAGGCACCAGCGATCCCAACCCAACTACCTCCTGCTGTTATACAGATGTTAAACAATGCTGCATTATGATGTTACTGATCTCTTCTATTTTACTTTCCACCTCACTATTACTACTGCATCAGTTCACAACCTACATCTCTTATTGCCTCACTGAACTTTGGTGAGGAGTCAAAGGCTGCCACACTGATTTTGTGACTAGGGTTACTGACTAATTTGACAAACTTTTAGGAACATGATATGCACATAATTGCATCTCATAGTTTAAATGTCATTGTCCTAGTATATCTTCAGGACCTAGAATGACTGTCTATCAGAAAGAACAGTAGACACTCAAGCTCAACTAGTGTGTATCCTGGCACTTTTCCTGCTGTACCAGAGCATACATACTCTGTGGCCTCAAAGGGATTAACAGGATTTGAAATGAGTGCAGAAATTGGTGGTTTGCATGACTAAATGAACTGTGTCAGTCTCCAGATAGATCAAGAGACAGGAATGTAATCTTACAAATGCAAGAATGGGAAGAATGATAAAGTGATAATAATAAACATCTGGATCCTATGCAAATTAGTTTTCTGCATGTGGGCTACTGACTGAGTCTGCAAGGCCAAAGGAGTGACTGAGATTCTGAAATATAGGAAGTTGGTGTGAATTTGCTTTCACACCACAGCAGCAGAAAGCATTTCAAAGCAGAAGGGACAGGGTATGTGATGTCCATATGCTGCACATCTTACCCCTCACTTCCTTCAGGGCCAGGGACCTTCACAGCATCAAAGGGTGATTCTGCACTGACTGATATACCAGATTAACCAATGACATACTTGGATCTTCCTTTCCACACACTAGTGCACTCTAAGGAAAGTCTTACCAATGGCCACACTTAGACCATACAAGTGTGCAGAAGTGAGGGTCCTAGTAAGCTTCCTAGTCTGGTATACCAGCCAGTGCAGAATCACCCACTGGTCCCCAAATTTTTAAAAGAGAGTGTTTGTCAGAAGTGCCCCTAGAAATTAGTCTTTTTCAGAATGATGGCCATGCAGACCTAGCAAAATAAGTTGGTCTCACTGGCACAGCACTTTCTCCCACTCTGTGTGGGAAGTTTGCTGCAGAGGGTGCCCACAGGTGCCTTGAGTATGCCAGTGCTGCACTCTTGGTACCAGACACATAGATGCTCCTGGGATTTCTTGCAATTCTGAATTTTATTTTCCTTCCCTCTGTTTAATATTCCAAATAAGAAAAATGAAAATCAGTATTTATATTATTTTATGCACAATGTAGATGTAGGCGAAGCTGGTAAACCGATATCAGACTGTCATCCACACAGGAAAGAAATCTCAGTATGAATCAATTTTGCGTAAGGAACAAAGTTATAAGCTATAGGGCAGTAACAAACAAACGAACAACAAAAACTCCTTGGAGTTAAGTAAAACTGATTCTTATTTCCCCTATGTCATAATTCATTTCTAATTACAGGGTGCTGTTCCATTTTTGTTGTTGTTGTTGTTGTTTCAGCTTTTTATAGATTAACCACAGTAGAACTGCACATTTACCATGTCCCATTATAGAAGTATCACAGTGTTCCATTTGTATCACTGTTTTCCACTTGTATTGGATTCATCCTATCCTCACACCATTCTTTATGTTTTGCATTCCTTTGTTTTCAAATACTCACTTGCACTTTCCTTTTTTTCTTTTTGCAAAATGATCTTATGATCTTTACATGTATAGATCATTCGGAGAAATTCACATGTGCACTTCCTTACATCTATATAGCTTAGTCCTCTAAAGCCATTTAGCTGCATGATATGTGGGTGAAGAGCAGAGCAGAAATATAAACAAATATTTTTACATTTTCTGCTGAACACATGAAGATTGAAGAGAAAATAGTCTGTGAGTAAATTATTGAGAGGATGCTTATGCACTATCTACCTCCAAAACACTTTTCATCCTGATGTAATGATCAGTTAGTCTACATATTTTGATTGTTTTCTTCACAATATACAGCAGTTGAGAGCTGGACAGCTAGAGGTAGGAAGGCAGGAAGAATGAAAAAGAAGAATTTGGCCATTTTTATGTTCTGTTTTGCTTGTCCTTTTCAGCTTTTGAATGTCATCAATTGTAGCTGGTAAGCAAAATTAACTCATGTTAACCCAGCAGTAGCTGACAGTCAAGTAAAATGGGAGGGGGAGCATATTTGGATATTAACTGACAAGTCCATCAATACAGTGCTCAGCCAAGTTTGTATTGATCAAATTGAGTATGTCCACATTTAGAAGAAGAAGAATTGGCTTTTCTACTCTGCTTTTTTCACCCATTCAAGGGAACTCAAAGTGTCTGACAAAGCTTTTTCTTCTTCTCCCCACAACAGACACCCTGTGAGGTAGGTGGGGCTGTGAGAAGTCAGAAAGAGAGCTGTGACTAGTCCAAGGTTACCAAGATGGTTTCATGGAGGAGTGTGGAATTAAACCAGATGACTATGAGATATGAGACTGGATCTCCAACCATAAGACAAATTGGGTTGGATTGAAATCAGTACCATATAGCTTTGCTCCATTAAACCCAACTCCATCCTCCAGTGAAGCAAGCAGACCTACAGATACTTAAGGAAGAACATGGCCCAGGGATGGGTCTGTCCAACTCAGGTTGGAGGCTGGCCAAGTCATAGATGTTTGTTCCTATTTGTGAACTCTGGGCTTGCCTGACAATGATGGAGTTCTGGGTCTTGGAATGTGAGAGTCCCAACAAGCCAAATGGGGAGCAATTTCCAAGCCATACCAAGCTCATTACCACTTTGGGGAGAGCACCCATGATACCCATGATGGGTATACATGTCACAGTAACAATCACACTAACAATGACAGCCTCTGGCAGACTGCTCAACATGCCAGTGGTAGTACCTCCAAGAGGATTCCCACCACCACCTCCCTAGGATCACCCACTGTGATACTAGTGGAGAGTCACCCACTGTGCTACAGAGACTGCCCCTGGAAGCTCCAGCTGGGCCTCCTGGTGTTGTATTCTGTTTTTCTACTTACGGCTCTCAACTAGGGATGTGCCTAAATATTTGTAACATTCATTATTCATACAAATTTGTATGACTTTGGACATTCGTACATGAATCAAATGTTAGGACATTTGTACATTAACATTTGTACAAATACAAATGTTCCAGAAGATTTATACGAATAGTTCATACATTAGTTTAACCGGGGATATGCATTGGACACTTATCCTATATGTATGCATTGGTCTATCTATCTATCTATCTATCTATCTATCTATCTATCTATCTATCTATCTATCTATCTATCTATCTATCTATCTATCTATCTATCTATCTATCTATCTATCTATCTATCTATCTATCTACATTTCTATCCTACCCCATACCCGAAAGTCTCTGGGCAGGTAACAACAGATTAACAACAGGATAGAAATTAAAACAAGATACAGATTAAAACAAGTTACAGATAAAAAGAAGATGCACATTTAAAATCACCTTAAAAATTCAACAAATTTAAAACCATGCACTCGTACGTATGTGTTTGTATAGGATCCGTATGCATTTGTATCAGATACTTCTATGAATATATCCGTATTGAATAGAATCCTACCACATTTGAAGAGGATCTATTCGAACAAATACGAATTTTCTAACATTCAATTTGTCATGAATCGAATGCAAAACAAACAAACAAACCCCATTCATGCACATTTCTACTCTCAACTCATTGCTCAAAGTGACTTTCACAGTATTTGGTTCACTGGAATAATTTCCCCTTCCAAACATAAATGGGCTAGTTCAGCTGAGATTTCAGTCCCTTGGCTACTGATATAGTTCTACACCCTCTACCCATTCAAGCCTAGAGCAACTTCCAGTCAACAGGAACTACTTAGATCACAGAGACATAAGTACCTAAGAAACTAAGTAATGGTAGGAGACATGTTGAACAGGCAATAATTCTAGCACATTTTTCTATAAGGGGAGATGGCTAGACCCAAAGCCTGAAATCCCACGCAGAATGCTCTGCCCAAGAATCTTACAAAAATATGTGTAAACTTTGACCCCTGGTGATAAGTACTCTGAGTAACATTTGAATAATCAGCTACTCTGAGGGAAAAACTACATAATTTGGAGCCACTGCAGCACATCTCTCTAAAATAGGAGTCTTCCAAAGTTTTTAAAAACAAAAAATAAAAAAACTTGTGAGCACCAGTCCCCTCATGGTCATTAGCAGACAGAAAGATACAATTTGAGGTCAACTAGGGCAGCAACAGCTTTGGTTGGGGCTCAATTCACATCCACCTTGGCCAAGGATCAAAGGAAACAGCCTCCCAGCCAATTCACTCCCTTGAGGAGATTTGGGAGGGGAAACCTATGCAGAACATGGTGGTTTTTCAAACTGTGCCACTTCCATCCTATTGTTAGCTGGAAAAAAAAATCCATCCTGAAACTCAACTCTTGCCTTGGGAATGTTTCCACAATATATTCTATCCCTTACTTGTTGGGCTTCCATGCATTTTCCTTTGCTTCTAACCAATACATTATAATATTTAGAACATTTTTGTGGTACATACTTTGTCTTGTCAAAACAAAGTAAGAATTTTAGCATCTGAGATTCTTTGCAGTTCTCCCCCCACCCCCACCCCCACCCCGGTAAGTGTTCTGTAGTTCTCCACTGTTGATCCTTTATTTTTATAAATGATACAATTGTTCCTCAATAACATTAACTCTATTATTTTTGAGTGGCTAAGTCTCTTTCTCTCAAGCTTCCTTCCCTTGAGCTCAGTTTTCTAATTATGTATTTCTTAGACCAAATGTGTGGAAACCCCTGCACACACAATTGGCTTGGAGGTACTCTCATAATACTATTCAGGCAAACTTCTGAAATAGATATACTGTATTTCCTATTAATGCCCTACATGGGTGTGCTCAAATTATGTTGTTGAACTACAATTTTGGCAGTCCTATCTGAGCAATACAGAAATTATGTGGAGCCATATTAGTTCAGCAATACTACAGTTCAGCAACATCAGGAGGGCCATAGTCTGCTGATACTGGTCAGAATTCTATGCCTTTTCCATCCTTCCCAACAGTATTCTGCAACAGAGCAGGATAATCCAGTCCAGAATGGGCAACCTAGCCCATGCTGGACTGGGTTGCCATTGGGACAGAATATCACATTTTCATTGGAACAGCCCAGTCCATACCACTGACTTAGAAGCCTAGGCTCAGCCTTCAAAGCCACCGCTCAGACTTCAAACTCCGGGAACAAATGTTCCTGGCCTTCAGAGTTCTCAGCTAGGTCCTTATCATGGGTGCCTTGACTTCTGGTACCACTTCCAGAGGCATTTCCTATTATGCTGGAACACACTGCCTTCTGGGAAGTGAGTGAGAAAAAGGAAAGTGACTGACACCTTATTCTCCCCCAGAGATCCAGAGTGTGCCACAGAGACTGATGCTGCAGCTAAGCTGCCAGTGACCTGAATGGAAAAAGGCACCTTAAAGGAATTCATTTATACTAACATGGAGAGGGGATTACTCTACCCTGCTTCCTTACTGGTAGTGACTCAAGTAAAGTTAAGGAAAAGAAAGACAGATCACTAATTACTTGGGCTTTTACATGGTTTCAGTGGCCAATAATACTTCTCTCTCTCATATGGAACTTGTTGGACCAACTTTCCCAAAGTTGGAATTATTCCAAACTGGATTTAAGAGAAGCTTACCATTAGAGCTGGGCATGAATGGAAAACTGACCTTAATCTTTGAAACACTCTTGATTTTCAGGAAGTCTTAAAGAAAGCAAATCCAAAACCCATAGTAGGTCTTGGCCACAGATCATCAGGAGCTTTAAATTCAGTGCTACATTAATTCACAAGAATGAAAGTGTCTAACCCAATTTGGGCACCACACTGGGCATGACTGGGCCAGGGGGAGGGCATGAACCCTATCTGAGTTTTCTGGAAGCCTGACTGGAAATCACAGGCATGTAAAACAGCAGTTTTTCTTTACTAAAATATGAAGTAATTTCAAGATGAGTCAACGCCAAATAGACAACACAAATAACTGGCTGAAGGGAAAGCAGCCAACATGGAAAATGTGTCTGGATGGCGTACGTGCAGGAAAGTTCAAGAGCACAATATTAGTTTAAGGAAGATTGTATTCAGCACTCAGAAGCAACATTTTAGATGAATTGCTGGTGCTGCTGCATCTAAAAAGAAGACGAGAAGTACAAGCTTCTTGCTTTTAAATGTATTTTTCTGTATCTAAACCGGGCCAGTGTTTGTTAGGAATCAGTCCAGATACCAATGCTGGAGTACTTTAAAACACAAAACAACACTGGCCCTGTCCCCAAGCAATTTAAAGTCAGCTAAAAATCTTATTTTTGCCTCTGAGTGCCCCCATGCCAGGGTTTTCAATGAGCTTCCAGCACTACAAAAGCTGGAAAACCCGCGACAAAAAAAAAAAAAAAAGCCCTTTAAAGAAGAGTTTCAGCACTCTTTTTGGAAGTTGTGGGTTTTCCTTGCAGCGTTTACCTTGGGGACGCTACATGGCAAAAGGGGCAGGGATTGCTGCCTGCACACACAGCAGTAACACATTCACACATCTCCCTGAACAGCAGCAGCTTCCCTTCCCTTCCCTTTCTAAAGCTCAGAACTTTCGAAGAGCCAGAATAATGCAGAATTGCAACATTGTTGCAATTGCTATCAGGTGTAAAGTGGGTGGATTATTGCTACAGTGTAACTGCTGCTGTATGGAGTGGATTTTGATAGTCAGAGGGAAAGTGTTGAGAGTGAAGTCTTGAGAGAGATCGTGTGGTCGATGGCTGCAGCTGCTGCCTTTGCTGGGGTGGATTTTGAAGTGTTGAGAGTGAATGAGCGATCGTGCGGCTGATGGCTGAAGCCGCTGCCTTTGCAGGGGTGGGAAGCCATTTCGGGGGCGGAGATCTGGGAGATGAACAGAGAAATGATGGCTATTTTTCCTTTGGACTTGTCAGGGGTTGTCTTCCTGGTTGTGGCCACGCAGAGCACAGTCTCTCCCATTCCCGCTGGCAGCCTATCAACCAGGGAGGGGGCGGGGAGAAAAAGATGCACGCAAAGAAAACACGGTTCTGTGGCGACAGAAGTTGCATTTAAAATGTGCGTTTTGCTGAGCCACATGCGGATGCTTATTCTGGAAGTGCACGGCACTTTTAAAGTCTGCTTGAATAGAGTGATGGCAGAGTAAACCCAGAGAGGCAAATAAGTCTTTTGGGGATGCAGCCACTATTATGCTTGGTTTTTTTTTTCCTATTTCCTTCCTTATTATCCTTAAAACTAAATATACTTTATGCACTGCTGTTGTGTACTGCATCAATACTTTTGCTGATCTATCCATTAGAACCTCAAAGTCCCTTTCTTGGTCTATTACAGAAAGTTCAGACACTATCAATTTACATATGCATTAAAATCAGAAGTGCTGTTGTCCACTTGCCCAAAGTCAAGAAGTCAGGTTTACACAACCCTGAATAATTTGATGTCACCAGCAAACTTCGCTATCTCACTGCTTACTCTTACTTGTAGATCATATATAATTTTTCAGTGTGTATCATGGCATCAAAAGATACAGAGAATATGCCGTATATTCCAGACTGGGCGTATAAGACAACCCCCAACTTTCCAGTTAAAATATAGAGTTTGGGATATACTCACTGTATAAGAAGACGACACCCGGCGTAAAAGACGACCCCTGACTTTTGAGAAGATTTTCCTGGGTTAAAAAGTAGTCTTATATGCCAGAATATACAGTATATACAGGCCTTGAGGAGAGTACAATTCAAACAGATTCAATAAGTTTATCTATATTCATTTACAACTAATATGAAATCTTTCATGCTCCTTGGTATGAAATTTGATGTTGCTGCCATCACCATAAATATATGCCATTCAGACCAGAGGCATTTTCACACTATCCTTCTCATCTGCTAGATGGGAAAGGAGCGCAATGACCCAACGTTGAATAGCGCTCGCACTTGAGCGCTAGTCAAGTTTACCCACTTCCTCCCCCCAGAACTGGAGTGGTTGCATGTGCATCAGCGCCATCACCTTGATGATGCTGATACTCTGCACATGTGCAGTCGCATCTATGGTCACCCCAGGTCCCAGTCTACTTGTGTGGGACCTCAAACAACCCCAGAGCGCTGGCAAGAGTCAATGGTTGCACTGCTGGATGCTTGGAGGTAAGTGATTAGCTAACTTCTGGGGATTAGTGTACTTCTGGGGAGGGAGGGGATGCTTGGAGGCTTTAACAGCCTACTTAACATGAGAATACTCTTCTCCAGAGGTTCACTAATTATTGACTAGAGGCCATAGTGCAAATAGACCTCTGATCTTCCCACTGTTATCCACAACCTGAATCCTGCCTCTCCTTCTAGATCATTCATGAATAGCCTTTTTTTTTTCCTTTTAGGCCATTCAGTGGAAAGAAATGTTCCTTGCTTCCAAGCTGCTTCCAGGATGTTTTGCACATATTGGGGAGGAGAGCTTGAGGGTGGCTTGAGAGAGGCTTTTATTCCATCATTTAGAATATTGGTGGGTTGAGAAAACATGACAGGAATCCAAGAAGTCTTGCCTACAACTCCCCCCCCCCCCTAAAAACACACACCTAAAAAAACACTAAAATTTCAAGCAGTGTGGAAGTAAAGTAGAAACTTGCTCTGGCACAAACTGGCAAAAGGGAAGACAAGAACTGAATGTCAGGTTCTTTTGTCAGTCGCCGTGAGAGGGAAATAGGCAGCATGGTGAGTAGGTCATGTTCTTCTGTCTCATGGATAGAAAATGTAGCTTAGATACAATATAGTCTGACAACAAAGGAAAGAGAGAGAGAATCATTGGCAAAAACTCTTGTTCTGTTATCAAAGCACCATAAACACTGTGTATAGCTTACACCTTTGAAGTCTGCAACTATCTTAAATGCTCCTGAGATGTTGTTTATTTTTTATTTTACACTGATATTCTACCTTATTTTCTCTACCAGTTTGCTGAAGTTTCCCCCCACAGATAATTAATTATACCCCCAGGGGAGCCACTAGCTCCTATTATTGATTGATTTAAAAGAGTATAAGGCAGAACATTGTATATTTTGTTATCTTATACAACAATCCCTTAATAAGGCTTGGTTTCCTGTTGCCTTGGGGAGTGTTTTGGAAAAGGATCTAAACTGCTGTATCTCCACATGTCATGGCAAGAGGTGACTTATGCGCACCACCCATTTTTGGTTAAGATTGCGATTAGGTTTGCTTTTTTGGCACAGTGTGATATCTTACATTCAGTGCAGGTGCACTGATGCAGAAAGATATCTTTTTGGAATGGCTTTCCATGGCCAATAGAATAGATGCATAGGAAGCATAAGTGATTGTGAATCAATGTCACCTGCTTTTGTGCAAATAAAAGTGACAACAGGAACATTGGAGGGGCAACAACAAGACAAATCCCAAATAGGAAATGGCTTTGCAGGTGGTGGCCACAGACAATACTTTCTCTTTATCATTCCTGATTCTTCTATAGTTTGCTAGTGTCGTTGTCACTACTGGTATCATGACCATTGATATATAATTTTATTCTTAATGAATTACAACATTTATATCAGTGAATCTTTCATTCATAAAGATCTGATGTGCAATTTAAGTATTCCCTTATTTTTTTCTTAGCAGTGTAGGGTGTTTTTTTTTAAGTCTCAGCATCATATTACAATGGAGTGAGGAAAATATAGTCAATATAATTTTAGTAGGTTTTTCCCCTGCTGGTATCTGATTTCAGTTCATTCTACCTAGGCACTGTTTGATAATACACACCATTAAACTATTGATCCTTGAATGAAGGTACCTGGAAGCCTGTAAATTAAGATGCTATAACATATCCTGATTAATGACCTATCTGAGCTGAAAGATTTTGACTTAAATTGCTGAGGTTTAATGTGGTGGTTAATCAGGCCGGAAGTAAAGGATTAAAAAAAATGGTTTTGAGAGCCAATCCAAATAATCTAACTTGGATATCATTTTTCAGTTATTTACTGAAGTGGTTGTGCATATGAGGAAGTATAATGTGTCCTAGTCTGAGCTTTCAGTTATATAATACTGTGATTAGATAAAGCGACTGGGCGTCATTCTCGGTTGCTGAGCAAAACCTATCTGACATTGAAGTCCAGTAACTTTGTTGGAAGCCCATAGTTTCCCTTGAGTCTTTGGCTTTGTTCTGGTCTAAAAAGCCTCTTAGACCAGAACCTAGGCCTCCTCATCCTCCCATTAATGCAGATCAAGGAGCCTCCCCAGCTCCAGCTCCAGCTCCAGCTCCAGCTCCAGCTCCAGCTCCAGCTCCAGCTCCAGCTCCATTTCAACAAGACAGAACCAGATTTGGATTAAGAGTCTCTTAGTCTGGATTGATTGTAGACCCATTTAATCTAGTCTACAATGATTTGTTTCAGATCATTGGAGGCATGCAGATGGCACACCTCCATGATCTGGAACTACTGGGGTCTGCTTTCCAGGGTGTATGATAGCTCACCTCTCCACAGCAATTGTTGTTCTTAGTCTTCAGATGTGTTGCGGTAGCTGCAAAGCTCATCTAAGATTTCCAAGCACAGGGAGGCATGGCTGGCTCAATGCCATCATCGCAGACAACACTGATCTGGTCCAGCCTCCACTGACCTGGATCTATCGCAGTTAAATTCAGAAAAAGGCCTTTGTGCAGTGCAAGGAAAGGGGAAGTAAGGGAAGCCATTTTCAACTAGCCCCTAGCAACTCAAAGACTCTTATTAGGCCCTTTCCGCACTTGGCCTTATTCTGGAATATATCTCAGGATCAGGGTCTCTTATCTGCATGTTATTGCAGACTACAGCAGGTCCTAGTGAGACTTGCCATAGCCTGTATTAGTATGTGGACAAGAGTGTTAGGCAGGGAAGCCCATATAAGGAAAATGCACGGATGTGCTGGCAAAGGTAACTAAGAGTCACAGGCGTGACTATCAACAAAGTGCTCAAGGTTGGATTGAGCATGGTTTGATTGAGCAAGAATTGCGTAAGTCTGTGCAACACTTGCAACACAGGCTTGTGCAACACTCAGGAAGTGAGTCACCATCTATGATAAGGAAAAGGTATAAAAGTGACTATACTCTGCTGGTTAAGTGTTATTGTTGTTGATTGCTGGACGAGAGCTTGGATGGAGAAATGTATACTTGTACATGCAGCAACCGTTTAAGAATAAACCTCTGCGATGAGAGAGAACGCCTGTTTCAGTCTGTTTCTTAAACTGCGGGCAGAAGAAGGAGGGAGTTCCTGAAAGGCTGGACAGCTCCGGAGATGCCAGCAACTTTTCCGGGAAAGCAGAGCTTGTCTTTCCAAGGCGGCCACGCATCTGCTGATTTAATAACAACGGGGGCTGACACCACCATTCCCCAACAAAGAGACTCCTATCCTGAGATATATCCCAGAATAAGGCCAAGTGCGGAAGCAGCCTTAGGGTGTTTTTCCACCATTGCAAATCCGGATTGACCCACAAGGGGTCTGCCTGTCACCCCAGGTGTTTGGGGGGACAGGGGGTGCAATCTCCAAAGTCCCTCCGAAGTCCCTCCGAAATCCCTCCGAAGTTGCCTTCGGAGGTTAGCAAAGGCTCCGAAGTCCCTCTGAAGGCAACTTTGTGTTAGGGGGTAACTGGTTGCCCCCCCCCTGTGGTAATAAATCTCCATCAGCGTTCCATTCGCAGAGTCGCGCCTTGGTTCGTGCTGGAAACACAAAGTCCTGCTTTCCTGCTTCCCGGAAAAGCAAGCAATTCGCCTCTCTGTGTCTTGGCTCCAAGGCTGTCAGCTTCAGCTGTCCAAGGTGCTGAAGGGCCTGGCTCCCCGATCTCCGATCCTGCTGAGGCTTGGCCCCTCCTTCTCCCCCTCTTCGCCAGTGTAAACAGAGTCAGGGACGCCGTAACTTCTCCGAAGAGGTTTATTGCATAGCAAGTTACATTCTCCTTCCGTCTCCCGACCAGCTAGGCAAGGCAAGACAAAGGCACAGCCGTGCCCAGTTTTATACCTTCCCACTATCTGAGTTGGAGTGTCATATCCTGGCATTTCGCAAGTGTTACACAGTCTTACACAACTCTTGCACAATCCCTATGATGTTGTCATCAGTCTTAGGAGAACTGGTGATGTGTTTGCACACCTCACCTTATGATGCAATTCCAGGAGTCTCCTGACTAAATACTAAGTTAACTCCTGGTTATCTATTCTACTTTTTTTTTGCACACATCACTACATTTTCCTTCTACTGGCTTCTTAGCCTTGACAATCCCCTCCAAAATGTATGATGTGTGCAGCTATACTATTTGAACTATGCCACACAGCACTCCAGCTCTTGCCCTGGATTACTAACTCTCTTTCCTTGGTCCTCTTTAGGTACCTTAGGATCATTCACCTTTCTGCTGTCTCTATCCCCGTGTTTCTGGGTTTCATCTGGCATTTCCTGCCTCTTGAATACCCACTTGCCTCCTGCTATCACTATGCAAGTGTTTGCAGTCTGTGTTACAAACCAATCTGGGGGCTCTCTAACTCTCTGAGTTCTCGTTGGTAGGATTACCTGTGTCCTTCCTTTTCCATCTCCACTATCTGACCTAGGCTGTGTTTGTGTTTGTTCATTTGCAGATGTGTTAGTCTCACTATCTGTAGAACCTTCTTGCTTTAGTGCCCCTCCATTTCCAGCATCTGTGGCACTCTGCCCTAGCTTGAGAAAAACCTCCTTATTAATGTGGAGTCTTTCCCTGCTGGAATATCTCTCAAAGTTGGCACTCCTGGACAGTAAGATTTTTCCATGACTTGAACAAAATCTATAGCTGTTACCAGAATACTCCACAAACATTAACCTTTTCCAGAAATTTGCAGGTTCATATACATTATATACATTTGCATATTGCCCACAACCTCTTATACATTTGAGGTTTGATGGTCTACCATACAGCATATGATAAAGCATTTCCTTTACAAAAGAATTCCAAACACGGTTAGCAACATGATTAATATTCAAAATTGCCCCTCCCCACCTTTTCTGTGTTGTTTTTCTTTCTGCCATTAGTATCATATACAGATACTTTGTATGTTGATCCACAATGGCTATAAAATACTGATTCTTGCCCATAGTCTTTGCTAAAGGGCCAGCCAAATTTGCCTGCACAGTCCGAAACAATCTTTCTGTCGTGCGTTGGCTAAACTTGGCCACAGGAAAAACCTCAGGCTTTACCTTGCTGTGAACTGAACAATCCCAACGGTTTGAACAAATTTTCAGCTGAAATTTTGGACACACTCTCACTAGTTTCCCCACACTTGTGAAGCTCACATGTCCCATGACTTTCTGGTAATAATGGGCGCAGTTTAAGTGCAACAGCACATTATCAGCTAGCGTGCATTCAAGCCCGTAAGTCATCACATACACTTTGTTTCCCTTGACTGCCCTAGCACAAATTCCATCATTTATGCTAAAAGTACAATCATTCCCCTTGAAACACAAAGCATAATTACTGTTTGTTAGCTCAGATTCCCTGATTAAACAGTCTTGCAATACATTTGAAAAATCCTTTCCAAAACATGGTATTTTTTCAATTGCCACTGCAGATCCTCGCCCCCCCCGATGCACCATTTGCATTAGGAGGCATCTCATCTTTCAGGAGCTTTTCACAATTGGCCATGTGAAAACTCGCCCCCAAGTCCAACACCCAACTAGGGCTTGCAGCCACACAGGCTATAGACTCACAGTTCTTTACAACCCCTCTGTTGCTTTCAGCACACCAGGGTTCCATCTTGGCTCTTTCCTCAGCCAACTTTCTCCAGTCCTTGATGAGATGATCCTTTCCACTGCCGTGGAAGCATTTCCTCCCTCTGGACACAAATGCTTTCTCAGGCTCAAAATCATTGAAAGTCTCGATTGAGTGGGTTTGAGTCACCCCTGTTTCCTGTCTCCGGAGTTTTGCCTCGTAGTCCTTACGCTGGCTTTCCTCCAAGACTCGTGATGCCACCATCTTTGCAGCCAGCTGCCTCTGGTCAACACACTGTGGACTCCACAGGATATTTTCAAACTCATCAGTCAAACTTTCTAACAGGACAAATGTCTTTTGCACTGGGGGGCTTTCGACTCCCCATGTTGCAACTTGCAAATCTGCCACAATCTTCAGACTCGTTCTCTGGTAAGCGCCGCTTCAGTGTAAACACACCATACAGAAAAGTTCGTCTCATCCAGTTTCAGAAAACGTGCAGCTTCCACCTCTCAAGCAGTGCACTTTCCTCCCTCCTTCTTCTGTCAAACGTGACAAAAAACAGACACACAAAACAGACAATCAGACAGCCGTCCGATTCTCTTTTCACTCAGCCTTTCGGCACTCACAGTCAGTTGAACTTTCCAGCACGCGCGGGGTTAACGCTCTGGGCTGCCATAACCCTTGTTAGGGGGTAACTGGTTGCCCCCCCCCTGTGGTAATAAATCTCCATCAGCGTTCCATTCGCAGAGTCGCGCCTTGGTTCGTGCTGGAAACACAAAGTCCTGCTTTCCTGCTTCCCGGAAAAGCAAGCAATTCGCCTCTCTGTGTCTTGGCTCCAAGGCTGTCAGCTTCAGCTGTCCAAGGTGCTGAAGGGCCTGGCTCCCCGATCTCCGATCCTGCTGAGGCTTGGCCCCTCCTTCTCCCCCTCTTCGCCAGTGTAAACAAAGAGTCAGGGACGCCGTAACTTCTCCGAAGAGGTTTATTGCATAGCAAGTTACATTCTCCTTCCGTCTCCCGACCAGCTAGGCAAGGCAAGACAAAGGCACAGCCGTGCCCAGTTTTATACCTTCCCACTATCTGAGTTGGAGTGTCATATCCTGGCATTTCGCAAGTGTTACACAGTCTTACACAACTCTTGCACAATCCCTATGATGTTGTCATCAGTCTTAGGAGAACTGGTGATGTGTTTGCACACCTCACCTTATGATGCAATTCCAGGAGTCTCCTGACTAAATACTAAGTTAACTCCTGGTTATCTATTCTACTTTTTTTTTGCACACATCACTACATTTTCCTTCTACTGGCTTCTTAGCCTTGACACTTTGGAGATTAGCAAAGGCTCGGAAGACAAACCCCTTGAGAGAGCTTGCATATTAATTAGCTCCTTGTGAGCAGGGATGAGTCAGCCTCATTAATATGTACCTCATTCCATGCCTGAAGGTAACAGTTCACTTTGTTCTCCCTTTGTTCTCTGAGGCTTGTCTTCGGAGCCTTTGCTAATCTCTGAAGGCAACTTCAAAGTAACTTTGAAATGGCTTCGAAATGACTTCGAAGCCTAGGTTTTGGGGCTCCCCCCCATGGGTGCCCCCTCTCCCTAGCCTCCTCTAGACCCCATTGCCAAACTAACATGGAAACAGGCTCCCTTTAATCCGGATTTTCTGGCTGGAGACCCCATCCGGATTAAAGGCTGAAATGTACCCATATGATCCGGATTTCCCCAGCAGCGGTGGAAACAAATGTGTCCCAAATGGGTGCCGTGGTGGAAATGGGGTCATCTGGCTCACACCCAAATGGGTCCTTAATGGGTGCAAAAATGGGTACTTTCTGTCAGTGGAAAAATACCCTTAGTTAACTTTATCTTTGCTTCTACTTATTTATTTATTTACTTGTATTTAATGAACAGCTAGTGTTTGGATTACACTGGTGTTTATAGTGTTACTTCAGGGAGAGGGCTTAATCTCAAGCCTGTGGAGCAGGACACCTGCAGGGAGTATAGTCCAGTTGATATACTAACTCCAGCCTGTTGGCAGTCCATGGGGGCATGGTGCTTGATGGCCACTTCCTCAACTGCATTACTCTGCTAGTATGGGTTCAAGGGGCGGGGGGAGGGGGTTAGATTGAGTCACCACAGCTTTCTTGGTGACAGCGGTGGGTCACACCCTTGAGGCCAGGAAGTGGCACTTTGCATGCTGAAGAGCTATTTGGAGAGAAATGGTGCTCAAGAGAAACAGTGCTTTGGAGAGGACAAGCTGAAGAGCTGAAGAGAAATGAAGGAATTTGGGGAAGTACTATCTACTCATTAATCAGCAGTATAGAGGAGAACAGCTAACAGAGAAGAAAGCTGAAGGGAAATGGAACCTTGGAGAAGAAAAACTAAACAATTTAAGACAAACAGAGTTGTTTAGAATGCTTTCTTAGCCCCAAGTTAATAGTCATCTGTATAGGGATTAGCATGATGGAAACCTTTCATCAGCAGGCTTTGAGTTCAAATTTGAATGAAGGCAATCACTTTTGCAAACAGCCTCACATAGAAGGCCTCTGAAGCTGCAGGTTAAAGGGCCTTAGAGATGGCAGCATGAAGCAGCTAGCAGTCCAATCCCATCTTTTTCTGTCCTTTAATATGGGATGGAAACACTCATGTGTGGCAGCTATTACCTCTAAACTGCTTTTGAACTGCTTTTTATTACTGTGTGCCATTAATGCAATTCTGATGGACAGCCATACATACTTACCTCCTGAACAACTCATTCTTATCTAATATTCTGCATTCACATTGTTTGGAGCAGTTTAAATACCCTTCTCCAGCCTGTCCTAGATCAAGGATAGTAGGTTCCACCTATATCACAAGGACAGGGATACCGACCATCCTGGACCAACACCAGCAGTAATGCGGAGGCACCCTAACTGTTCCAGTCTACCCAACTGACACACTACCCAAGGGACCCATCCACCCCTGCCAGTGATTGGCCCAGGCCCCATTACCTGTACAATGCATCCGGTGTACAAAGATCTGAACAGAACAGTTTTCAAAACCGCATCAGGGTTTTGAAAATGACATCTAAAGCTTACTAGAGACATTTGGGAATGTTTCTGGACTGGGATGCCACTAATCCAATGTGGATGAAGTCAGCCACTTGGGCCAATCTACTGACTGAGTGCAGAAATAGCTTAGACCCTTTCCTTAGAAACTTTCATTCCTGGAAGGTTCCATATCAACTTCAAGGCTACACCCAGCCTTCTAAACCAGCAGCTTATGCTTGGCTGGAAGGGGCAGTCTGAGAGCTACCCTATCTTGCTCCAGTTGCAACCCATCCTAGCATGGGACAGGTTGTGCATCCTGCATCATGATTACCTGCCCTAGCTTGTGAAGGGGGGGATGTGAGGAAATGACCTTAAGAGTGGCCACTAATGATAGAACATTTTTTGTAAATAAGTTGTTTTACATTAAAGTGATATGAAGAAATCACCGTTTCAGACTGTGCCCCCAAAACACATACTGAACACCATTCATAAGGACAAAATGAAGAATATTCTGTGATAGCCAATACATAAAAACAACAAAGGAATCTGACAGAAATTTAGGATTAAAAGAACACAACAAAATTAAGTCTATTTTTAGACAGCAACATTGCAATTATGTTAGCCATTACAATTACACTTTTAAAATGAATAGTCTAGTGCTTCATTTTTTTTTTTAAAAAAGGACAGACTCTCAGTCACTTATGACAAGTATAATAGAGGTCTCAAATTATGTAGCTGCACAGCTTACTAAATCACAGAGTATCTCTTTAAGCCTGGCTTTCCTGATGTGCCTTTGACTTTTCAGTCTGGGCTTTTTAAAAAAAGAAAAAGAAAAAGAGGGGGATGGCTCTTTAGAAATAGAGATAATATTGTTTCCAGAACATGTAGTAAAGTTCAAAAACACCAATTAAAAATAATATTTCAGGAGCTATTTTCCATCATATAAATTAAAATAGAGAATGTTCTGAACTTTCCATTATTTCAGTCTCTTCCTTTTTTATTTTGCTTGTGTCTGAATGAGGTGTGCATGTGTTTTAGTCATAATGTTTGCAATCCACATCCCATTGAAATCGGTGGATGAATTAACCTTTGCATAGCTTTTAAACAAGTGATATATATTTTTCTGAGGAAATGTTCCATTAACTAAGATAACAGGCATAACATATTAATCAATCAGTCAAAACACACACATTTCTCTTGGGTTGCACTAAAAAGGGAAAAGAAAAGAATACCAGCCTCACTTATAATATTATATTCATACCCTGTTTTGACAAAACAGATCTGACTGGATCCAAAAAGTGATATCATAAGGTCATTGTACTTGCAGAAGACTAAAACTAGGAAAACGGGTGTTTCCACAGAAAGGGGGCAGAAACTGGGGTGAACTGCTTGAGAAAAGTAGTTGCTCTGTCAGTCCATTAAAACAACATTGGTAGAGTCATGAAGAATGATTCACCCTGACAACAGAGAAATGTTGACTTATACTAAACTTGTTGGATTCCCCATCTGTTCAGAGGATCTTCATAGCACTGAGGTGATGCAGCGTGTATCACTGTAAGAGATAATTTTCTTGTGATACTCCCACATGTGTACTGGGAAACTTCAGAACTATAAGTGGGGCATCCCCTTTGGATCCTTAAACATGGTAAGGTCTATATGGGAGAAAGCTGTCCTTCAGAAGTTTTGGTCCCATGCCATTTAAGGATTTACATGTTAACATCAATGCCTTGAATTGAGTTCAGCAGCAAACAGGCAACCAGTGCAGATCTTTCAAGACTGCTGTGAAGAGCATCCCACTAGAGCTGCATTCTGCACTAGTTCCAGTTTCCAGGCTGTCTTCAAGGGTAGCTTTATGTAGACTGCATTCCAGTAATATAGTCTGGAGGTTACCAGAATGTGGATCACTGTAGCTAAGTTCCTCCTATGCAGGAGAGGCTGAGGTTGGCAAACCAGTTGTAGATAGAGATGAGCACTTCTGGATACCACTGCCAACTGAGCCTCAAGTGACAGTGATGTACCAGAAGTACCTTCAGATCATGTGCCCATTCTTTCTGAAGCAAAACAACCCCATCAAGAATTGAGTGCTCCCAGACTTTTTGGACTCAAGATCCTGTGACACATGGTATCTTCACCTTTTAAGATTCAGCTTCAATTTATTGATCCATATCCAACTAGTTCTGCCTCCAGGCAGCAGTCAAGGAACTGAACCACCTCATCTGAACCAGAAGAAATTGATAGAGTTGGGTGTCATTAGGCATATTTATGTATTTATATATATTTCTATCCCATCCTATAATTGAAAGTCTTAGGTTACAATAAAAAATATATAAAAACAGATGAAATATACTAGCTAAAACAATGACAATGGTTGTATGAGGATGGAATGATGTTACCTTAGCCAAAGCTGACCGAGCAAAATGCCGCAGTTGATGATATCAAAACCACCAGGAGATCATATTGCTCTATGTGAGCCAGTTTGGTCAGTGGTTTAGGAGTCAGACTCTTATCTGGGAATACCGGGTTTGATTCTCCACTCCTCCACAAAGTCAGCAGTCAACCTTGGACAGGTCACGGTTCTCTTCTGAGCTCCCACAGCCCCACCCACCTCACAGGGTGTCCTGTTGTGAGGAGAAGAATAGAAAGCTTTGTCAGCCACTTAGAGTGCTTCCGCACAGCACCTCCGAAATCCAGATCTACTAGATCCAGATTTTGGATATCCGTGTTAAGGTAGATACAGATCTAGTAGATACGGATCTACTAACACCCCTTCCATCTGCACACGTGGCAGAAGGACAGATTTAGATCCGGATTTGAGGTGGGTGCTGTGCGATAACAATCCGGATCCCTGGAGGCCCTTCCCTGGCCCGCCGTGCTTGGGTCCTCCAGAGCCAAGCATGGCGAGCCAGGAGATTCTGATTTTGGGGCTCCCCCTCACCCCAGAAGTGGCAGATCACCGCTTCTGGAGCCAGGGGGGCTTCACCTAACCCCCCCCCAGCCCACCCTGGGGCAACCGAGTGGGATCCCCTCCTTACCTTAATGCAGCCTGCGAGGTCCCAGCTGCCTTTGCGCCTACGTCCTGTGCACCTCCTGATTGGCCGGGGCAGCTCCTGGCTTCAGGAGGCTCTCTGTGCAGGCACCAACCCTGGCCAAGGGGCTTTTTTGCATTTAACTTCCATGGGATACTGAACACTGCCCCTATGCTGTGCAAATACTGCATGTGAGACTATTCTAGGAGCACTGTATGTGCTCCTAATGGAGCTATGGAGCAGTTTTTAATGTTCCACAGTTTCTGAAGATAAAGGATAGCTGTGCACGATAGGAGCCACTCCAGGATGGAAACAGCTTTGTGGTGTAAGAATGCACACATGTTGAAGCATGTGTGGCTGTTCTGTAGGCCCAAGTGCGGAAAGGTCCTCTATATATTAGGGGAGTTAGTAAAAAACAACAACTAGATTTAATTGGCAGCCTTGCTTAATTAAATGTTTTATGTGTGTCTCATTTTCCCTTTCATTATATTTTCCCTCCTTTATATTTTCTAAAAGGACCAAAGAACCATTGCACAGTCATTTTACCTACTTCTCATGTTAGCAAACAATGTGGTTTCTCATCAATAGAGATGTACAAAATTCAGTCAGATAGTTTGTGTTCTTGGATAATCACATCAAAAGGAACATGTGGTTGGTCAAACATCCAAAAATAAAATTGAATCAAACCAATCTCCTGCTTGTAAATTTGAACAATTTGATCGAACATTTGTGTTTTGCTGTGTTTTTGCGCATGAAAGGGGCTTTTAAAAATGGAAAATGCAATTTTTCTTTTTAAAACAGTGCAAAATTGAATGCAAACAATCCGTTTTTCAATATAAGGGTTTGATGGAGAAATGAACAAACAGGTGTCCTCTCCAGCAGTGAAATAAACACATGAATTTTACATCCCTCCTCATCAACAGTCTTTTTGTGACATTTTTTGGACTGGAATAATAAGCTACTCGCTTACACTGTATTGGATAAGCAATTTTATCTTTTGCTGATTATTTTTAACCTTTCAAAATTGATACTCATTTGCTCTGAATACTTTTCACTAAAGTTTCTTTGCTTTTCTGTCTGAAAAGCACCTGCATTCCCCAGCCCTATGCACAGAGAACTGCCAAAGCAAAAAAGTCTTATACTTACTTTATGTTAGGAGATCACCAATACGGTGAAAATAGAACAATAAGCACATATCCACTGGATGCAGACTCTAGGACTAACTCCAGACTAGGGGCTTGCCAAACTGGTTTTGTTTTGAACTGGTTCAACATGAACTGTGGAGTTTGCATGGTATGAATTCAAACCAAAACTCTCCTGGTTTGAATATTGGATCCAAATTTGAAATGAACCAATAGAGCTTCAGAATGAACCCCAAAAGCCCTTAATTTGTTCCAGACTGGTTCAAAATGGAACCACTTATAACCTTGTATTTTTAAAGGTATTTGAAAGCATAAAAGGGGCAACAAATCCACCTGACCCACTGCTGAACCTGCTGGAGTTTCATACCTTTTTATTTCAAAATGATCAGTTGATTACCTTTGCATTATCATGCATTCAACAAGATTCCACAGTTGCCTCTTGCTGAGTCCTGCCAGATGTGAGCAGCAAACCCAGGCTTATCCACATGTTTTGTGAGCAAAATATTCAGTCAGCCAACTGGCAATTTCTGGGAGCCAGGCAAATGCCTGACCCCTTTCTTTTCTTGTTTTTTCATGTGCTTGGCTGGTTTCCAGAAGTCCCCAATGAGCTAATGATGCATGTAAGTCATCAGACATGCAGATAAGAGGGGCTATTAAGGGCAACATGGTATCATTGCTGGATTTCTCATAATAGCATTGAATACTTTTGTGTGAGTTGCAGTCAGCTCCGAATTGGGAATGCCTTGGGTATGGAAGCAGGAATGTTGATTGTCCTGATGGCAAAAGGAGAACTGTTCTTGCTGGAAGGCCAGATCAGCATCATTTGCACTGACAACACTAATCCAGTTCAAGCTTCCATGAAAGCTGTGTGTGTGTGGAGGGGTGTGTGGTGATTTTCAGAAAGCATGCTATGGTGCACCACTGAATGACAGTTCCTGGTAATTCTTGATCATAGAGGTGTGGCATTAGCATGCTTCCGTGATCTGGAATAAAGCTCTTCGTCTGGTTTGTAGACCAGAGGCTTTTACGCGCTGCAACGCGTTCCAAACGGAACGCGTTCAGGCGGGAAGCTTAAGACAGCTCCGGGCGCTTTCACCGTTCACACACAGGCGCGCCGGAACGCGTTCCGGCGCGCCTGTGTGTGAACGGTAAAAGTGCCTGGAACTGTCTTGGCCGGCAAAGGCCGGCCAGGGGTGCGGAGACAGCTGCGGAGGCAGATCGGCAATCAGCTGATTGTCAAACAGCTGATTGCCAAACCTGCGCCGGCGGGGGAGGCGGGCCCGCGGCTGTTCGGGAGCGAGAAGCAAGCGCGAATCCTTCTCCTCCCGAACGCCTGCGGGCAGTTCGTCCGTGCCCGAACGCATGTAGAGCACTTCAAAGTGCTCTACATTTGGAACGCGCGAGAGACAGCTCCGGATACGTCGGATCGCAAGCCCCGCGGCGGCAATGCGTTTGCCGCGCTCCGGGCTGTCTCCCGCGCGTTCCAAACACCCCCGTGTGAAAACGTCTCAGATATATACTATAGATCCAGATCAAGGCCTCTTGATCCAGATCTGACTTGTGCAGATGGAGTTGGCCCAAAGCAGATGGGGCTTCCTTGACCCAAATAAGTGTGAGGCCCAGATCAGAAGCCCTTTGATCTGGATCTAGAGACTAGTGCAGAAAGGGCCTGGGCATTAGTATAAAACTCTTAAGTACAGTTTCAACCTGACTCTAAAACTAGTATGGGTTTGGTAAAAGAATCAAGTAGTTGTATACACATGCATAGGAATAACTATTGCAAGATTGAAGTTTGGATAATTTTTAGACTGTATTTATTTCAGTAATGGAGAGTCTGAGAACACTGAGATTTCAGGGATTGGAGAGATATGTGGACTGCAAGGAGAACAAGGAATAGGGATGTGCACAAATATTTGTAGGCATTCAAAATCCGATCAAATGTACCGAATTTTGACATTTGAACTCGAATAGAATGTCCCAAAATTCAAATGTAAACATTCGAATCAAATTTTGAACTTCGGATCTATTCGTTCAAATTATCCGGACATTTGTATGCATATGGGTTTGCATACTTGAAGATCTGCATCTTTCCTGCATCCGTACACATTTGTACGGATCTGTATGGGATGAAAACAGGTTGCATATGGGATAATTATGGGATGCATACGGACATGTATGGATGTGTACAGATGTGGGGAAGATGCCTACGTGCACATACGAATGTTGTCAACATTCGTATGTGGAGATACAAATCGAATCTTGTTAAATTTGAATTTAAAAGATTTGAATCAGATTTCCGGATATACAATTTTAATAGAATGTCAAAAAAACAAAACAAAAACCATCCGGGCACATCCCCAACAAGGAAGGCATCCATTTTCAATTATCAGCAACTTGCCCCTCCATTAGTGTCTGTGCCCTATCCCACACCGTTCAGGATATTCTGTTCTCTAGAGAGATCTTGGGTAGGTTCAGTTAGCAAGGAGGGCAGATAACTTTCTGTCATCTTATCTTAGGATCTTTGTTTGTGCATTTTATGTCATTCTTCTCATCACATAGGGAAGATATTGTAACACTAGCACCCTGGTAAGAATCATATAAATGTAGGCGTGGGGTGTGGGGTTGCTAGCCTAAGTGACAAACATAAAAAGATGTATAGAAATTGGATTGTTTTCAGGATTTTTCTCATGCGACCTGCACAGAAACTAACCTTGGCATTATTATGTCTGAAAAGTGCAGTGCAGTACAGTGACATATTATATATACAACTCTCAATCTTCCAGGCTTATTCTAAACTCCTAATTTCCTGTAGGCTTCTTTGGTGGTCTAAGCATCAATTATGGAACCTCTACACTTCCTCAGAACTACAGGTTCAAATCTCAGCAGGGCTGACTCAGCCTTTACTTTCATTATTCTGGTTCTACAGTTCTAACCATGTTTTGTGAGAAATAATCTCATACTTTTCCTTTAAGTTTACTTTCAAGTAATTGTGATAGGTTTAGACTGAAGATAGGCATCCACATATCCAACTATATTTAAAAGCCGAATCCATATTGGTGGATATTAATTAACTCATCTGCTCTTTAGTGATTTCAGTCCTTGACGGCTTTGCTGCTATTACAGTGGCTGCCTTCAAATTTATGATATACTTCGCCATCTCTTGGAAGCTGCTTCCTGTCAGTCAGACCTGATGATTGGAAGCTGCTCAGGGAGAGCGCAGTCACTTCCGGTACATTTGACAGGGTGACTGGAAGCTGTGCTGTCCTGATGAAGCGGCTTCCAGTCAGTCATTGCCTGAAGCAGGGATGCAACATATCCCCAGAAAAGTGAAATAAAAAGA
This sequence comes from Aspidoscelis tigris stejnegeri, assembly GCA_023333525.1. Classification (NCBI taxonomy): domain Eukaryota; kingdom Metazoa; phylum Chordata; class Lepidosauria; order Squamata; family Teiidae; genus Aspidoscelis; species Aspidoscelis tigris. The sequence goes on from JALMGA010000002.1 coordinate 32,308,278, forward strand.
TGCTGACTGATCAGCATCTTTTTACTCCGCACCCTTTGATTGGATGTTGTGCCGCTGCTGCAAGCAGAAGAAAGCTGCACTGCTGTTAGTCTGGATGGAGTCATTGTGGCTTATTCAACAAAATATGATTTAGATATCAAAAGCAGACATTCTGTTCCTTCACTCTTGAACTTCATATGCCTACTATGAATATATCTTTCAAAGTGCAGCGGCATGGAAAACAGGCTACCTAGTGGTCCATTCGGAGCTGCCTTCGGAGGGACTTTGGGGCCTTTGCTAATCTCCAGAGGCAACTTCGGAGATTGCACTCCCTGTTCCCCAAAACACCTGGGGTGACAGGCAGACCCCTTGTGGGTCAATCCGGATTTGCCACACGGGTGGCCCGGTGTTTCCACAGCAGGCAGGCTAGCACCACCCATGGAAACACATTGGGTACTTCCCTTAATCCAGATCTACCATTCTTTAGATCCAGATCTTCTTAGATCCGGATTAAAGGAGCGCAGTGGAAAAACACCCAAGGGCAAAACCTTCACTGACTCTCAAATCCCAACAAATGGCTTTTATCACTCCTGGCCTCTTTAATCTGGATTAAGCTCTGATTTAAGCACAGTTGCAGCAGTGGGGACTTCCTAGATCAACATTTATGTGAAGATCTGGACACCTAGATGTGTGACACACCACATAGGCCCTTAACCCAGATTATGGGCCCAGGCAGAAAGGGTCTAAGGGGAGAAAATCATAGGTAGCGCAACGAAGATAACCAATATCGCACAAAGACACCACACAAAGACTAACAGAAGAAATAGGTTATTTGTGCTTGTTCAGTAGTTACTTTACCATCAGGAAACATTTATCTGAAGGTGTAACGCCCATCCTGTAGGAGCAAAACGTCATGCAGACTGGGAGCAGCAGCAGTTCGATTATTGGGAGAGGATAGGGTTAGGGTTGGGGTTAAAGAAGGAGCAGCAGTCAAAAAGGAGCAAATCGTGAAAGGACGGGACTGTGCGCTCTAGCCTTTAAACAGGATTACTTCTCTGTAAACTGCACAATCTGCGTTTGGGGATTTTCTTTTCAGAAAGAGATTCGGGTCGGACACACACACACACACACACCAGTAAGCATCGGAGGGGCGGGGCCGTTTTCTAAAAGATACTTTCCCCTCGGCTACAGTCACAAAGAGCAGCATCCCTCTTTAGGGTGGGAGAAGCTGAGCCGCGAAGTCCGGGTTTGGGCAGCGGCGTCGTGGCCGAACGGAGCATGTGCGCACGCTCTGCACATGTTCATTGGAGGACGCCCGATGATGTCTTCGCACCGGCCCGGTTCAGGAGCGGCCGTGGGAAGAGGCGGACGAAGGGAGGCTGCAAGCGAGCGGGGAGATGCCTTTACCCCCCCCCCCCGCTCCCTCCATGTCGCCCTCGCCAGGTCCGCGGCCAATAGCTGGAACGCCGCCGCTTCTTGTACAGAAGAGGCTCTGATTTCGCTTCGCTCAGGTCTGCCTGTTAGCCCAGCCCAGCCCAGCCCAGCCTTCCCCTCCCCTCTGCCTTATAAATGGTCCATCGCGCCCCGGGGATGCCCTTTGCCTAGTGCCCTTAGCAGAGGGCGACAGGGGCGACAAGGAGGTGACAGCATCAGCCGCCACTTCCCACGTATCCTGCTTCCTATTTCACCTTTTCTTTCTTTCTTTCTTTCTTGGCATCGCCTGGATTTCTTTTTTTTCCTTTTCTTTCTCCGCCCTGGAATCTCCCGGCTCGCGCTGCCATCCCATTTTTGGAGCATCCCTTGGAGTCCACAACTAAGCGCACGTGCTTCGGGCAGAGGAAGGCATTAAAAGGGCACCGAGGAAACCCGACGGGAGACCTTGCTGAAGTTTTCCTCCCGGGTGGGGAAACACACACACACACGCCCAAAGCATCCGATCGCTCGGTTCGCTTTGCTAACTTGCTGCTTCGGCTTGAATGGCGAAGATGGCGATGCCCAAGGCTGGATCCCGCGCCTTGCTCCTGTTTCTGGCCGCCCATTTCCACCTAGTCGAGCCGGAGATGGATCAGTCGCCCATCCCCGCAGGTAACTGAGCGTCGCAGTTCGCCGTACTGTATTTGTCCCGTCTCCCGGGTTTTGTTTCGGCTAGGCCCCTGCCTCAGCGAACACGCGATCGTACGGAAGACGAGCGCGCCTCTGGGCGTGTGCAGAGTACCAGTGGCACCGCGCTGATTTCCCCTCCCTCGTCTCCTTTGCCAGCCCCGGCAGATTCCGTGCTACAGGGGAGGGACTGATAAATTACAGCTATCAAGTCCAGATAGCAGGAGCGAAGGGTGCAGCTCTGGGTTCAGTCTGCTGACAAGGCGTCGCTTTCTTCACTCCCCTCTTTCCCAAATGGATGCTCATTCCAACCTGCCATTACGGAAAGCGAGTCCTCCTTAGGTTGGGCGGATCAGAGGGAGGTCTCAGGTATTTTCCAGGGCGACAGATGTGGCTTTTCTGGCGTCTCGAGGGCAGCCTTATCAAACCGTTACTTTCCCTCGGGAGGCCTCGTGGGGGATCTCCTTTCTGTCACCATCTCGGTCGGACCTCCTCCCAAATCGGAGACAAAGGCCCCGTTGTAAACGCAGCTCATTCCCCAGTTCTCGAGGAGATCCAGTTCAGAGCTTCCTATTGCCGAGGCGTTCACACAGCGGGGACTTTTCTTTTCTCTGAAGGGGGAGGAATGCGATTTTACACGGCCTTTCTCCGCCTGCGTGATCTTGATTTCCTTTTCTCTCTCACTTTTACTTTCCTTTTAATTTCCCCATGGAACCCAGTGACGCGTGGGATACAACGATGGTCGAGCCAGAATAAATCCAGCCCAGTTTTATTTGGGAGTCCCTTCAGAAAGAATTTATACTTGTTCTGACTTTCGTTGGTCTCCTGTACAAAGTCTGGGTTTTCTATATTGAGGCTGTGATCTGACACAGGGAAGAAAAACAACTCTGAGGTGCCTCTGAGGCACCACAGAGAAGGCTTGGAAGTGGGTGTGTTCACACACTAGTCTGGCCCTGTCCCTCGCCTCATAAAGATGGATTAAAGAAGGCTTAGGAACAGGAGGGCCACACAATGGGCCTTTCCGTACTTGGCCTTATTCTGGAACATATCTCAGAACATGTACTTGTTATCTGCATGGTAGTGCAGACTATGGTAGATCCCAGCTGAAGCCTTCCATAGTCTGCATTAGCATATGGACAACAGACCCCTGTCTCAAGATACACTCTGGAATAAGGGCTAGTGCAGCAAGGGCTACTGTCTCTCTATGATGCCTCTGAGACATTCCTTTTCCTTTGTATGAACACAGCCTAAGATTGTTTCATCCTGTGAGAAACAAAAATGGAATTCAGATAAGAGTCTGATGTTCTTGTGAAGTCTGCTGCCTGTACTCTGATTGTTAATTACCCGTTTATTGCATGGTATTTTGACTTAAGCTAAGTTCACATGTTTTCTGTGTGAGATGGCTTTTTCAGGAAGGGAAGTATTTGCAAATGATTCACGTGAAGGGTTAAACTACAATTTTAATTTTAATGATCTTTATTCTTGTATCTGAAGGTTCAAGTGCTATAAATATTGAAATGCAAGTTACAAGCCAGAAGAGCAATAAAGATAATCCCTTTTTTGGCCTCCTCTTTAAAGGGTCATTTTATATGTATTCAAAATACATTCAGTAGAATCTATGGTAATCTTATGCTTAAAGAGAAGGGTGTAAGAACTTCTGAACTTTTATAAGTTTTCTGTGTAGACGTTACGTTATAACAGTCTAGTTTAAGCCAATTGGGGGTGGCTAAATGAATAGTTTTTAAAAAACCTTTTTATATTTTACTACAGATTTTTCTGTAATCCTGCATTGTTTCCTCTTGGATACTTTTCTGGCTAGCTTCCTTTCAAGCCATGTTCATATTCCATTTCTTGGATCCTAAAAAAGTGCTTGTTTGAGAAAGCTGGAAAGCAGGAAGAAATACAATCCTAAAATGTGCAAAACAGAGAAAGACATGCAGGCAACCTATTGGAAGGACAGTGTCCAAAACATGTTGTAAACCTTTTTTTTTTATTCAAAAGACAATATTGGTTAAAAAAAAAAAAACCAGTGTAGTGTTTGCCTTAGAGATCCCAAAAGGAAGCTGACTTCTAATTCTGCTCCACAATTTTGCTTTATTTGATTTGGGAAGTTGAATAAAGTACTGTGTACGACTCCCTAACCACCCCAGTATGGCCAATAACAGAAACAGAGTCTTGATTCACACCTTCACAATAATAGACAGTCTACTTTAAATACCTGTTTTAATTGCATTACCATTCAGAAAAAAAACTTTAAGTGAAATTGCAAAGCTTTTTCCACTCTTTCTTTTATTAGATGTTAAATATATGTGGAAAAATCTAACTTGAGAATCGAAGCTGTGATGGATACCCCTTTCAGGCTCATAGTTTCCATATACACCATGATTTTATTTTCCTTCCTTATATTCACAGATAGCTTGCATTGCAGCTAACAAATTGTTCAAAATCTGCAAATTTCAAACTATTTGTTGCTTGTGAAAGTTTTTGCCACTTTAGTTTCAAAGAATCCCATGGGGAAAGGAGATAGGGTTGTTTTAATCTGGATAAATAATGTGCAATTTTTTAAAGACAAAAAATAATTTATGCAGGCTCCAGGCCACCTGGCTCATGGGGCCAAGGAGAAGGAGGGAGGCTTGAGGAAGATTAAATAGTATGTCAAAAAAGTGTGATTCGTAAAACGCAAAGATATCAAAGGAGCTCATTTCTCACTTACTCCAACTTGAAAATCCTTGTTTCCCAGGATCAAGCCCATTTTCTGCCATATATATCAAGAGTGGGTCACAAATCCTTCCTTATGGGTGCACAAATTCACAATCAATTAAACTACATACAAATGATGGGTGACCACATTAAATGTGTATTAAGATATGTTAAATTAGAGGAGTTAAAATTGTTGCAAGGCACAGCCTTTCAGGAATATGGAGTAAATGGGGTAATTTGTTTCTAGGGAATGTGTTGCAGTTCCTGCTAGAGAAAGCTGTTGTCACACCAATAAGTCTGAATTAAAATGATGAAGAGAGTTTTACGTTGGAAGCTTGGGGCCTGTAGAACAGCTTCATGGGTTGTCTAGGAAGCAAACAACAAGACTCCACAGAAAGGTAAAAAACACCATCAAGTTATTGAAAGATGAGAAGCCGAATAAGGACACTATGGCAAATCAAATGTGACCTTACCAAGGAGGAAACAAATAAGGGAGATGAAGCAAGATAATTGTACCACAAGAAAAAATAATGAATAGTCAATTAGCAGGAAGTCTTTTGCTGATTCTGAGTTTATTAAGATACATTGGCCATTTCTGCACTGGGCCTTATTCCAGATATCTCGGAACACGAATCTGCCATCCACATGCTAGTGCAAACTACACTAGGGCTGCCTGAAGGATGCTGTTGTCTGCTCTGGAATGAGGATGGCAGGCCCCTATTCCAAGATGTAATCTAGAGTAAGACTCAATGCAGAAAGGGCCATAGATTGGGGATGAACATTTCTGGGCAGGAAGAAGCAAACTTTTGCATCACACAGCAGAGTATCTGCCATTGGGAATTTCACATCTGCAGTAGTTTTCCTGGGCAGAAGACCCATGCATCAGAGATATCCCCAGGAGGTTTAAGGGAAACAGATGGGCATTATGCCCTTAACCCTGCTCTTCAAAATGCACAGTGAGAATGCACAGGATATAAACTATATTAGGAAGCAACAACAGAAGTGTAAAAGAAGTGTAAGATGCCAGCATTGCATTTTGAAAAAGTGGTGTTTGTTTCTGGACTAGGCAAACTGATTACTGAATAGTTTACAACATATTTAGTGCTCTTGGTATTGTCATTTCATGAGCAATATGAAGGAAATTGTTAAGGTAAGGGTGCACTTAATTTTGTCTCAGCTTGTGAATATATCTGGGTAGCCATAGCAATAACATGTTGGAGCATCGTAATTTCTGTTTGAATTTGCTGTTAAGTTGTATTTCTATCATAAGTCATATAGAACACTCACACAGCAATGTGGTGTTTTTGGATTCTCTAGTCTCTATTTAGTTACCTCCTTTCAGGGACTGGAGGTCTGCGTAGTTCATCCTGACGGATGGGTGTATTTAATATTAACTAGAATGATCACACAGTTTTGACGTGTGTAAATATTTTACCTTTTCTTCAGTGTGTTTATGGAAAGGTCTTTTCTTTTGTTAAATAAGAACGCATTCTTAAGATCAAAATATGACTCTTGGCAGAAGACTCCTACCTTATATTTGTTTTTAAATGTTGTGAGCTGGGTATGGGGTGGGATATAAATATAAATGTAAATAAATAAAGTAAATATTATTCTTTGCTAACTGTGAAAATGGAAGTAGAGGGGAAGGCAGCAAAGTACCTTGAACGGTTATACCTTATGCAACACAATTTAATAATTTATAATGCAAGTTTGCTTTTATGCTTGCTTTTGTTTTGCCATCAAGTGGTAGCCGGCTCTTGTAGCCTTCCGATTGACTGGTCTTCTGCAGTCTTTCTTACGCCTGCAGGGAAGGTTTTCATAACTGATGTAACTGAATCTATTCATCTAATAGCGTCTTCCTTCTACTTTCTCAAGCAACACCATGTTTTTGAGGGACTTTGGTCTTCTCATTATTTCCTCATACTTTGGTTTAGAATCCACTGGTTGCCCTTTCTTAGTTATCCATGGTACCCCGAGGAGCCTTCAAAAGAGTGTACATTGGGGATGTGCAAGAATATTCAAAACATTCAAAATCTGATCGAATTCATTCCAATTTGGACATTCCAAATTCAAATCAAATGTCTATACATTCATTCTTTAACATTTGAATGAATTTGAATGTTTTGAATCATTCGTATGAATTATTCAGACATTCGTATGTGTATAGATACATACGCATTACATACGTATCCGTATGCATCTTATTCATATCTGTAAGCATATGTACGCATACATACGGATCAAATACGAATAGAATATTTGTATGAATAGATACGAATGTATTCAAATCTCTTTGAATTTGAACACATTCATTTTTTCTCTATTCATATGAATTCAGACATTCAAATATTCAATTTGAATTGAATTGGATGTCAAAAATTACATTCGTTCACACCCCTAGTATACATGCTTCTTTAGTTTTGTTGTTCAACTTTCATATCTGCAGAACATAGGACTAAAAGACATCATGTTAACCGTTCCAATTTTTGCGTTCAGTGAGATGCACTGCTGCTTAAAATCATCTCTAAATCTTTCATTGTTGCTCCTTCCAATGCCAACCTTGAGTTTATATGTTTATTAAAATATGCCTTCTTTTACAACACACTTTTGCTTTAACATAATTAGCTAAATGTGCTTTTATTTGTTTATTGAGGGAATCTCCATGAGTACATTAATCTGAGTCAGCTTCTGCAGTGCTCTTGATTTACACAGACGGGCTAGGCGACACAACTAAATCTTCCCTCTGCAAGACTGATGACTATTCACTGCCACTTTCTCGCATTAGCACATGGACTTTTCCTTGACATTCTGTGGACAGGTGGCATAGCTGCACACAAGCTTTACTGTGCAATAAATCAGATTCAGCTATGATGAAATCATATCAGAATGTGAATTTACGTGCCAAATGTGCAGTATTTCTCATCAAAGTGGGAAATGCAAAGTGTTTTTTCCCCACATGGGAAATATGTTGCCTGCTCCAGCATGTTGCCTGTATATGTTTTTTTAGGTGAGTCCATATTGCAAATAGACAGAGATAGGGTAAGAGTGTTCTAGGTGATGGCAAGAGTGCATTACCTCAGTTTTATCTTTTGCAGAAGGAACAAATCATACATGGTGCCATGGGCACTAAAGTCTTTCAGACCTACTTTGTGTGTGTATGTGCAGTTTTTCTCAGTAGCACACTTCAGCATGTCTGTAGCAAACAATCCAGCTTTCAGCATTGATTTAATTAATTTTCAGTTTTGCACAGAACTACGCTTATGGACCTTGATGGTGACAAAATTGTGAGATCAGCGTTGCTTCAGATTTAGTCATGTATGTGGGCTCTATGCAGGACTATTTCTTTTTAAAATTATGTAGTAGATAAAATGTGTTTGAAAACAGACTGGGGTAATATCACTGAATTTGAAGCCAATAGCATGGAATATGATTGGAGAGCATACCATGCCAGTAAATCACAGTGGTGGGGATGGAGTTTCAGAAGGGATGTGGTGGAGGACAGAGCAACCCTTTTGCAGTAGCAACTATAATTCATTTGGTGCACCAGAAGACAAGTGCACAGGACATTCCTTAACGTTTCAGGACAGTTCTTTTCCTAATAAAAATGAATGTGATTCCACCCTTTTATTCCATGTTACATAAAACAGTACAGAAGTCAAGTATCACATTATTTTATTTTTTGTTGTTGTTCAGAAGTCAGAGGAAGCACTCCTGATTGCTTTTCTGCATCTTTATTTCTGGACCGCAGCAACTGAGGCCTGATTAACCCAAACCATGTTCTGTTAACATGTGAATTCTGTACAGCTATCTACAAAGATAGACTGTAATGTGGCCTATTCTGGAATTATTGTCTTGTAGAAATAAATCAGATTATTTTAATATTTTACTTCCTTTTTCTTCTTCTTATTGCGTTTCTATCCTGCTGCATACCCAAAGGTCTCTGGGCAAGTTATAGCAATAAAATTAAAATATAAAATGGGCACATTAAAAACATAAACAGTACCTGAAAGAGGGAAGGGAAACATGTTCCTCAGTGAACAACCAGTGTAAAGAGGTGCATTCCAACATTATTCTGGTAATAGCTATTTTTTGGCTATGGTCATAAATATAAAGTCTTTTTAATAATAAATATTTGAGACAGATGAGCATAATTTTATATCCTAAAAAGAATATTTTAATAGCATGAAGCTATTTTTGTATTATATTTTTAAACTTTTTACAAATGTCTATTGACTGTTAAATGAAATGGTTTGACCGACTGACTCAAAGTTACCCAATGAAACAGGTGACACTGTAAACTTCATGACTGAGTTAGGTTTAAACAACAACAACAACAACAACAACAGGCAAAACTACTTTGGGACTTCAGGCTTCAGACTGATCGAAATTTGGAGCATAACACCCCTGACATTACAATTGTTGAGAAAGAGAAGGTGTGGATCATCGATGTTGCTATTCCAGGTGACTGCAGAATTGAGGAGAAACAGTTGGAGAAACTCACCAGATATGAAGACCTGAGAATTAAACTTCAGCGACTCTGGTGAAAACCAGTGAAAGTGGTCCCAGTCATCATCGGCACACTGGGTACGGTGCCAAAAGATCTCAGTGGGCACCTAAAAACCAGTGGCATTGACAAAATATCCATCTGCCAGCTACAAAAAGCCACTTTACTGGGGTCTGCTCGCATAATTTGCCGATACATCACGCAGTCCTAGGTGCTTGGGAAGTATCCGACTAGTGATATAATACTAAATCCAGCATAGTGATCTTGTTTGCTGTGTGTAACTACTGTTTTTACATCATCATCATCACCATCATTACCTTATACCCTTTCCACTAAAGGGTGGTACAAAAATACAATGCCTAAATATATAACAATGAAAATAACCTTAGTACATAAATCATTTAAAATACATACAAGATAAAAATAAAAACACTAGGATTTAAAAATGTGTATCTTACTACCATCTCAGATTTAATGCTCAGTCTGAAGAGTTGAAAAGAAAGGTTTTTAAGCCTTTTTGCAGATGGACTACATTTTTCTATAGTCTGAAATCTAAAGGAAGAACCAGGTCTTGGAATGCCTGTAACCTAGAGAACACAAAACATGCCAGAGGGACAACCAGCAGTTTCTTGTCTGAATCCTGGTCTTTGAAGCCTCCTGCACACTGACTTTCTGTTTCATTCTGTAAGATCTGGGATGTAACTTTCCATTATACCGCTTTCCGGTAACAATATGGTTGTTCCCCATTCTGTCATTTTAAGGCATATCTGTCATTGCAGGTATTGGGCTTCACATTTCAATGATTGCTGACAACTGAAGTTGAACCAGTGTAGCACACTGATATTATAAACATTGAATTTAATTATTTTAATGCTTGATGAAACAACAATCACTTGTTCACATTACCATGAGATAAAGGGCAATGATCTATTATTTAGAAATAATCGTGGCTTATTTCTTGTTGTTCATTATGTAATGTGTGTGTGTTAATTTTGTTCTTTCATTTTGAAAAATTGGATTCTTGTTAACATACACAGCAAAAATATTCTTCACTGTTGTAGAACAGAGCATGTTAATTACAAATTCCTCTCATGCCTAAGCCACAGACACTGCAGACATTATTAACACTAGACTCCAGTTTTAAATCTTGTTGAGTTGCTTGCTTGCCATTATCTATGAGATGTTTCAAAATCTAATGAGCATGAAGTCTAAATTCTATTTTCTACTGTATAGTTCATGCCTTCTTCAATAAAATTCCAGATTCAGAGTTCATGTCTGCTAAATTGTACAGTAGCAGTGAGGTTATAGCTCTAATTAGAGCACCTCTTGTGCTATGGAAAAGATTTCACACACAGTCTCTGCTGTATTGAATGAAATCTGAATTATATTATAAACTGAAGCTGCACTTAATTTGGTTCCCTGAAACCAATTCAATTTGCTCTCAGAATTAATGCCTATTATTGTTACTCTTCTCTCTTGGATCCAAGACCTGTGAAAATAAACCCATGTAGCCTAATGGATTCAGTGTCAGGCTGGGAGTTAGGAGACAAGAGGCCTGTTTGCACTGAGGCCTCTAGCATGCAATTAGGACAGCTCTGGTACAGACCACACACATTTGCAGGAGGCCATTTCCACCCAGAAGCATCCCGGCCTGTACCAGAGCTGTCCTAATTGCATATGAGTTACCTGAAGCTTCCAGCAGGGAAAGCATTCACATTCTTCCTCCCGGGCTACTTCGACTCCTGCCTCGCGGCTGCCACTATTGGCTACTGCCAGCCACATCACACGCCAGCAAAATGGCATCAAGCTCACTGCACTGAATAGACGAGACCTGATACTTGTTAGTGTCTGCACATGAGTGCTGGGTTGGCTTAGTGCCAGGGAATGCAAGGGAGAACACTTCAACCTGTCTCACATTGGCATGGGCTCCAGTGTCGTTTTGTTCAGAGTCCAATTTCAGAGCTGTGCATCTGGGGATGCAGTGTGGTCCTTCTGCTACAAGAGTCCACAATATGGCTATGTTGTTCCTCAGGGACTGCTGGTCTAGTCCAGCAGCCTGGTACAGATCCTGCCTATGCGTCTTCCCCAACTCTCTAAATGATAGAAACAAAATATATGACTAGCGTGCTAAGTGGTTGTTCACTTTTTGTTAAAGTTTAAATGACAGCTGTATTACTTTCTACATACAGAAGCTACAAGTTCTCAACTAGATTCACATGTACGCGTGCAAGGTTTGGGGGAGTAGATGGTGGGGGTGACAGGAAAATACAGATGACACTTTTGTATAACTTTTGTTTGGATATTTCAGGATGCAAAGCTGACACTGTTGCTCTGCTCAGGCTGTTAAAATAACATGTCCAGGAGTGTTCTCTCAACTGGGATTTTATACGGCTAAGATTTTGTCTGGCAAATCAAACAGCTGGCAGGCAATCTTCATGGAGGGGAAATAACCAAGCTTATATAAATACAAAGAACAGTTCCTATTAAAGTATAGGAAACACACAAAAGGCAAAGTAGAAACAGTATCAGCAGCAGGGAAGAATTTAACTCAATGGCAACTGCAACTCAAAGTGAGAGCCAGGCAAGGCAAATCAACAAAACTGAGTGGTCACATGTATCAAATGGAGAAGTTTTGATTGTAACTACAGCAAACATGCAAAGAATAAGCTTCAAGTAAAAATTACTTTTACTGATATAAGGCAAGGGAAACAGAACTGAGAAGTCACTGAGGTTAGAGAGACAAGGGCAGTTTTCTAACATCAGCACTAGGTTCTAAGAGAGGGAAAGCAAATTAGAGAAGGTAGAGGTAGGCTGCAGATTGGAATGCCTCTAATGAACTCATTTCCAGTGGATTTCAGTTTGAGCCTCCTAACAACTCACTTGCTTACTCATACCAACTGTTTCCCCTTTACTGTATTAATTGTGCCCCCAAATGGGATTGAAGTGACCCATTTAAGTTACAAGTCTCTTTTTCAGCAGAACATTTGAAAGTTCATGTGTTAAAATGGAACTTGAGGCAAGAAGTGAGGGAAACAGGCTGAGGAAAGGGAGTAGGAGGGATTGTAGCTTTCTTGGATCTTCTTTTGATCTAGGATGGACTACTGGCGACCAGTGGGCCATAAAACAAAATAGGGAGATGTGTGGAAAAGAGCATGCTTCTCTGTTTTCTAGTTTAATAGGGGGACCCATTTCAGAGCCATTTAAATGGGTCCCCCTGCATTTCATGTCTAAGAATTTTATTTCATAGCTATCAGAGAACCTGGGAGCCTGTGAGAGTGGAAAGCTTGTTCTGGGTCAGAAGGGTCATTCCTATTGCTGGAACTGCACCAACCTGGCCTGACCTTTCTGGTCTGGATGAGCCAGGTAAGTTCAGAAATAGCCATATATCTCCCGTTCCTGTCTTGGGAAAGGATATAATGTGGAAAGGATATGTCAGTACAATCAGATTGGGCGGTAACTGTGGTTCAACAATATCTGTAGACCTATTGTAGAACAATCATGTGTTTGCTATATTTCAGTGGATAATCCAAGTATTATCTGTCACTTTGAATTCATGAGCACATGCAGAATTTTGAGCATGGCTTAGGCAACACTGTTTCACTGCTCCTACTCAGCAGAAATAAGCAGAAGTATAGATTCTTTACTATATTGTGTAAGTTAGAATTACAGGAGACTGAAGAAATGGAGGTTGCAAGGAGGTATAGAGTTTATAAGGGATATACAATAATAAAGCTTTAGGAGAATTGGAACATCTTTCAGCTTATCCCTTTCAGCTGTGTTTACTTTCTAAAGTGTAAAGGGTAGGGATGTACACGAATATTCACACGAAATTCACTCAAATATGTACATTTGAATTCATACATTTGAATTTGAATAGAATATTGGCTATATTCAAAGATTGGCATTCAAATACAAAGCGAATGCTTTTGTGCATTAGTTTGAAACTTTGTTATATTTGTGAACGTGGGGAGGTGGCAAAGCAGCTGCCTAGTTACATGTGCAGTAGATCCAGAGTGGATTCATAGGAGATTGATAGGAGATTAGTAAGCATGACTAGTGGCAGGGATTCAAATCTGATTCAAATAGCCACATTCAAAGGGGCTCTATTCATAAGAATGCAAATTTCCTTGCATTCGATTAGATTTGAATCAAACACAAAGAAAACATTCATGCTCATCCCTGTTTATATGCCTTCAATGTCCAATCAGCTTGTGCCATTTATCTTACCAAAAAAATCTGCCCATTCAGCCATGACACTTGAGAATTCCATCCAATTAGACTGAGCTATTTGCCTTACCTGGGGATTCCACCCAATCAGTTTTGAGCAATTATGGCAGGGAACCCCTAGGACACATCATGCACACCTGGGCCTGACATTACAGCTCTTATTTTAAGAATTATAGACCAGGAGACAAATTAATCAAATTAGGGATGTGCCCAATTTTTTTTGTATTGGATTTGTATTGAATCGAATGCAAGAATATTAATATTTGTTTGAATAAATATCTTCAAACGTGATACAATTCCAATTCGATATGAATGTTCCGTACAAATTCAATATGAATGATAGATATAAATCCAATACAAATCTGTAACCAAGCTTCATGTGAATGTACCAAACATTCAATTCGAATTTGAATGTCAGTAATCGAATGTGCCAAAATTTGGTTCAAATTCAAATGTCTGAATTCAGCCAAATTGTATGAATTTTGAATGTTATGAATATTCATGCACATCCCTAGCAAAGCGTAATTCCCTTTGCCATGTTATGACAAAATGGGGTATTGGAGGAATCCCTCATGACTGTCACTTCGGTAACCTTGGTATAGTCCAGTGTTTCTTGTATCAGGGTTAAATGAGGGAAAGAGGAAAGAGAGGGAAAAGCTCTGGCCAAAATGTCAACAATCTGGATGCTAAAACTGTAATTCAGGGTATTTTTTGATATCTTGGAGTTAATGCTTCTGTTTAAACAGCTGGCCTTGTAAACAGTGAAACAAAAATAACTCAGAGGCACTGAAATTTCACCCTGGAAAACTGATGCCTTTTGCCCAGCAGTTACTAAACTGTAGTCATTGATATTAAATAATGTAAAATAATAAAGCAAAATTAAGAAAATCTAGCATGAAAGCCAAAGTATTTCATAATTTCTGAAATAAAAACTTCTTGAAATTATATTAAAAAAGAATAAGTAGCTTAAGACTCTGAAGAAGTTGCACAGTTCTAATGATGCCAAACAAATCCTACTTCAGATGAATACAGCAAAATTCATGTTTTGACTAAATCTAGTTTAAATTAAATTATTCACACCTGACAGCAAAGATTTCAAAGGAGGTAGCCAAGAAATCTAAGTTTATTTATATGAGTGACTAACTTCCATTGGGCTCTTACTGAGACAGGTTGGATATTTGAATCTGCTTCTACCACTCTTGTATACTTTTTTCCTTCTCCAGTTGAATTGCATTTTAGGTAAAGAACAAATTTTAGCCCTGTGAAAACTCAAAACGAATTCCCATTCTGTTAAATGAGGTCCTTTCAGGAAGCAAAAGCAAGATTAGAAAGGTCTTTGTATTAATGATTGTACACAACAGCATAGGCCCAGAATTCTAGACAGTTCCTCAAATTGGTTACACTTTGGGTGTCTTTAGCTATGGTCTAAAACTTTGGAATCTCTGAACACTAGATAAAAAAATGACACAAATGCCACTTCATAAAGATAATACACATTTCTTTATTGATCACACTGGCATTGTGTTTGTAGTGGAACTTTCTACCATCTCCTTTTAGGGCCAAAACATTAGCTTTCTGGCAGTTTTTTTTTCCTGTTATGTTCTGGGAGTTCTGCTGAAATATTAGGCTCTGTGAGCCAAAGTAATAAAACCTATAATTTCTGTGTGGATGAGTGAAGCTTGAGTTCCTAGCATTTTCCATTGGGATGCTGCTATCAATGGTCAAGGCGTTTGCACTTCATCAGGGTAGACAATATTGGCTACGTGATCAAAATGTCTGGAACTATATAAGTCAGTGTTATATTCATACATAATTTTTGTGACTCTATGAATGTGGCTTTGAAAGCACAGAAGGTTATAAAAACACACGTTTGGCAACTGTGTATAGGGATTTATTCAATTTCCTGTAGAGGGAGTATGTATGGTGCTTATGGTGTATTTTTTGTGGGCTCTAAATTGCCAGTGTGTATGTAATTGTAGTGTTCATTGGAAAACTACAGCTTATTTACTTTAACTCAGTAGTATGACTTCAGCATGCTGAAGTGGAGAAAATCTTCTTTGGTGAGCATCCAGCAGGGCTTGAGTCCATTTGCCAATATTTTAAGTGCAAGATATGGATAATTTTAGGAGAGATTCATATATGACAGATTCAAATCTACATATTCAAATTTGACTTGGAATGTCAAGTTCGGATTTTTGAAAATCTGATTTGAGTTCAGATGTCGAAATCTGTTAAATTCAAATTGAATATTAGAGTTTTGCCAGTTTTTCACTCAAAGTAGTCTAAAGTGGATGATACTGGAAACATCCTGTGCCAGCCTCATTGTAGCTCAAGAAAAGTCCTATTCTGTCATTATTAAGCATTCTTAACAACTGAGGCTGCACCAAGGTGCAAGAAAGAAAGAAAGTGGCTTAGATGTGGTAGCTAGCGCAAGGTAGTGCATTTTCTGGCTTTAAATGTGGATTAGAGGTAGGTAGCTGCCACAAGCTACCACATATTTTTTTACTGGTCCAGAACCAGTAAAATGACTGATCATTTTTTATATCAGTTCATGAATGGTATTCAAGCTGGTCTGCCAAGGATGATCATCTGGGAGATAAGTGTTCCCATCCCATTTATAATCCATATAAATGCACAGAGTAGAAGGATTTGTGTTGAAGCACATCTGCTACACTGATGGGTATCCCAGGGACAACAAATAAAACTGACATGAGCACTAGACTTGTGGGAGGTGACAGTGGATCGGGGTGCTGTGGCAGCAGGGTCACCAGTGAGCAGGATGGGGGATGGATCAGGTGTTTGCCTGTTCCATCCCAAACTGTTGTGAATACACTGCTGCAGCAATGGACATGTACACTGCTGTTGCCACAGTGACCAGCTGATGTAGCATGGAACTGTGGCTGCATCAGCCTGCTCTTTTCACTTGGAATAGGTGAGAATGGTGCATGTGGAGCTGTACTAGTTACATCAAAGACATGGCTAGTATAGCTATAGAGCAGGTTTTCATGCTCCACTACTAGGGATGTACATGAATGTAGTTTTGACATTCAAATCAGAGTAGATTCAAATGTCATAAAATCTGATTCAATTAGGATATTTAAGATTCAAATGTCTTAAGATTCAATTCAAATCCATAACATTCGAATCCGTACGTTTGAATGTTAGATTCATATTTAAAGATACGAATGTCAACAACATTTGTATCTGTTATATGTATCTCTGTGCATGTTGGAAAAATCCGTATGCATCCCGTATTATCCTGTATGCATCCTATTTTAATCCAATATTTTAAGTGCAAGATATGGATAATTTTAGGAGAGATTCGTATATGACAGATTCAAATCTACATATTCAAATTTGACTTGGAATGTCAAGTTCGGATTTTTGAAAATCTGATTTGAGTTCAGATGTCGAAATCTGTTAAATTCAAATTGAATATTAGAGTTTTTGAATATTCATGCACATCCCTATCCACCACTATCTGGGCTGGGGGACGGTCTGGTGGGTGCAGATATGGTTCTGGAATGTCAATGTCTCCATGCATTCCATATGCTCTGTGCTTGGGCATACTCAAACTTCCTCTTTTGGCTAAATGCGAAAAGGCCCATAGTTGTGAGCTCTTCCAAAGAGAATGTTCCATTTTTATTTCACAATCTAAACTCTATGTCATAACCATAATTGTTAGAGTCATTTCAATCTATTGATTCTTAATTCTTTTCCTATTGTATTGAATTGTAATGGACTACCATGGGATTAAGAGGAAGCTAGTATATACACATTTATTGGGTATTTTGCCACTTTTAAAAAATATAGATACGTTCACCGGTATCGATGTGGAATATGACTGAGTCAAGTCTAACTCCTGGAGCCTGCATAGACAAACCCATATGCTTTTTTTTGGCAGATACAGAAGCAAATTGCCATTACCTTCTTTTGGGGATATGTCGGGTATCAGACATACAACATTCTGCTTTCCAGGACTTGCGGTACTACTGGACTACAGAGGAGACTAAAAAAGGGGAATGTATATGGCTATTCATCAAACATCAGTTTTTAAAATTTTCCTAACTATTCATAAACATCTGAAAGGTTTATTTGGATCTACTTCTTCAATCTGCTGGATGAACTGAGAGAAAGTTGTTTAAGCACACAAAGCTTCCAGTCATGAAAATAAAATGCTGGATTCTTGAAGCAGGGGGAAAACATTCTTTCACTGGAGGGAATCTGAAGGCTACCAATGATGTGGATTTTTAACTCCTATGTGATCTGTGGCTATATATGGTAACTTGCTCCTTTACTTTTCCTGAAACCCAGACAGAAGCTTACAATCCGCCAACATGCCTAATAAGAACATGCTCTCCAGTTCAGACCTGAACTGGAATATACATTAATGAGAATGTTACATTGACAGTGAATCAACGCTTATCCTTCTATGCTTACTCCAAGCAATCTCACCTAAACAGATCATTTTATGCATTTTATGCAGTGATTATTATGTTTTTAGGAGATCCATTCCACCAGAAACCTGCAAAACTTCAATATCCCTGGCCAGCTCTGTTGAAAATATTAACAAAGTAAAGTTTTATACTAAGAAATTATTGGAATGTGCATATAAGTTGAATGAGTTAACAGGAATTCTCTTCTTAGGCAGATATAGAGCAGACAGAAAATGACGTCATTTTATTATGTGTCTGGAATATCCACATAATTTGTTACAGTATGCCAGTAATAGTTACGTCCCCTGAGAGTATTACTAATTTTCTGAAACAGAACTAGTTCTTCAGATCTCCAAAGGTTTTTAAAAATAGTTTTGAAGTGTATTTTTTCATCCATAAGTTGCTTTTGCATATTTTATATCACACAGTTCAAAGAAAATAGTGATAGAATAACAAAACATTGTATCCTGTAGCCGCAGTATGTTCGCTGTAGCCACCATCCGTTCCATAGCAACAATTCTAAATAGAAAGTAGACAAGTCCTAGTATAAGAAAAATATCCAAGTAAATTGAACCTGTGCAAGGGTGAATCAAATTCCATCACAGCACTGGGAAATGCTAATAAGACCATGGCCCTGTTCACACTTACCTGCTTGTGAGCAGTGTTCATCTGCATGTCACCAGGCTGGTAGTCAACCATAACTGAACTTCTGGGGAAGGGCATCTGTACCTGGAGGAGGTTGCTACAGCCTCCAAGCATGTCCTGCCTTCCCAGAAGTTCACTAATTGTTGATTAGGTGTGAAGCATGGAATTGTGCTTCCACACCTTTACCAGTGTTAATCCTAAACTTACCTGAAGTGTCCGAGCAGTGGCCATTCACGACCCCTGCTCTGGGGTCGTCTGAGGTGCTGAACAAGTGCACTGACAGCATAGATGTGACTGCACTTGCCCAGAGTGTCAGCATTGTCATGGCAATGGCACAGTCATGGAGGGCACCGCAGCCAAAATGGCAGGACTCAGAAGAGGACTGGCCTGAGGATTGGTGTCTAGTGAGTGACCAATCATGCGGGGCTAGGCTATCATTACCTAGCACTCAGAAGTGCAAGCGCTAGTTAATGTTGGGTCATCGCACTCCATTCCCATCCAGTGGATGGGAAGGGAAGTGCAAAAACACACCAGGAGAGGCTAGGTGGCTCCCAGATAGCAGTGCCTACACTGCAAGCATGCATGGTGGTGTGTGGCCCTGGCTACCCAGTTGTGCACTGTATCTACACTACCATGGCAATGTTCAGACACATGCTGGATGTTACCACAGCTGTTGCAGGGCCATCCACCCTTCCCTATCTGCCTGTGCTTCAAGTGCTGCTAGCCTGGTATGGCTTATCCAGCACTCAACTTTATCACATTAAGCTTTTAAGTGAGAGTAGGCCCCATTTCCCAGTTAATTCTGACAATTCCTCTCTTTTTGGGAAGGATGTGATATGCTTTTCTGACATATTAAGGCAGAAATGGGAAACACGTCGCCTGAGGCTGCATGAAGTGTGGTAACAGACAAATGTAATACATAAAGCATAGCTGTTCCACAAACTTCTGGCAGATTTAGCATTAAATAGATGTGAAGTTCAAAGGCACACAAGATGGAGGATCCTGTCCACTTTAAATTTGACCTAAAGAAGAAAAGGGCCTTTGAGAGATGAGGATGGTTCCCCCATGTTTTTTATATTTCATCTACCGAAGCTTACTTCCAGGAAAAAAAAGTGTTTCTTAATAGATCTATATCTAGACTTTTATAGTTCTGATAAATCCTAGAAAACTAAAAATTTTAAGGAAAAGATTATAGATTCATTTACCAGTCAGATTTTCTTCCTTTTCTTTGACAAAAAGCAACTATCAGCTTTCCCCCTAATTATGGCTTGTTTAGTTAAAGACCTTTATCCATCGTTTTGATGACATTTCCATCAATTCAGCAGCAGAAAACAGAAGCAGGCTCATGAACTGGATACATGATGTGACTCATTTATTCTGTTCTGAACTGCCAATTTGTGTGCCCACGGAATTTTGAGTTACAAAGCCTGCCCTGCCTGCTGTTTTAGGGATATTGAATGATCATCTGGAGGCTTTTCTTCTGCTTTTTCATTAGGCTTACCGTATCTTCCACACAAAGCATTGCATGACTGTGTGTGTGCTGGTGCTGTCACCATGATGATGATGCTCTGCACACACACAGTCACTTCTGGGGTCATCTGAGGTGCCAGTGCTGTTGCACAGCACCTAAAATGACCATGATCCCAGCAGAGTGGCAAATGGTCGCTTCTCTGGCCAGGAAAGGTAAGGATTAGGACATGTGTGGTGCCCAATTTTGTGTATCACTGCTAGGAGATGCTGGGGTAGTTTCTGGTAAGGCAGGAGGATTGAAAACGCCTCCTGCAAGTGCAGATGCTCCTTACCAGGAGTTACTTCTTCATCTACTAAGAGGACAAATGCCAATTGGCCTCATGACTGGTGAATTGCTTTTACCTATTCCATGTGCGTACTCATGGAGAAAGTGATTATGATTCTACAACCATCCTAGAGTAGGTTTTCATGGCCTGTGGTTAGGCTGGTTTTGAAGACAGGTGTAGATGCTTGGGGGCTGGTACAAGTTTGGTGGATTTAGATGTAATGTCCCTTGTGATGCCCCCACCTAGCTTCTAGCAGCTTACATGAAATATTAAATTCAAACCCTGACATTTCTGTATGAAAAACATTTTTGGCAGTAGAACTAGAACTATTTTGTATGAATATAGAATATTTTTCCATAGAAAGTCATTTATGTCTCTGTGGAGGGAAGAATCTGTCTCAAGCTGGGTCAAGTTTTATTTTACATACCATTACATTGAAAGCAATACTGGAGACAATGAATTGATTCTTGAAATTTGAAACTGCTAAATGGAATTAAAAAGTCATATACCATGAAGAGGGCATTAGCAGGTGAGCTGAGTTGCTGGAAAACATACTGGAAAGGCAAAATACTTCATAATATTTCACAGGCATCAAGTAAATGTAATTAGCTTTATACTGTATGGCAATTTGAGCCTTGTGGGTAATGCTTTTTTCTTATTTGAATAAAAATAGAGCATTTTATTGTATGAAAAAAGGATAACTGGCTTAACAATAATGAAAGAGAGTTAGATGCAAAAATGAACAACAAATAAACACTGCGAGTTTTCCTGTACATCAAATCAAATTCAGTTGCAGGGGAGTTGCACTAAAAAGTATTTTTGCATGTCAAATGTGCAGTATTTTGAAATGAATCTGCATTTTGGAGGAAGGCTTTTTCCAGCATTCCAAGTGCATTACTTCTTTCATAGATATGTCCATACTGAGAGTTCACAGTGGTCAGATGTAGGCATTCCGGAGAAGGGAAGAGGGTGTTGTCCCAGTTTTTCACCTTGTATAATACTTAGAGTGTTACAGCTAGTCCAGCCTTTTAGAGGTCTGTAAGAAGGTGAATAGAACATACCTCAGCTCAAAGCTTTGGTTGGAAGAAAACAACAACCAAAGCTCCTCTCTTCACTTTCATGGCTTTAATCCAGATCAGTGGGTCTGGAATGGAATGCCCCACATATCCTGATTGTGAGGAGGTACAGCACTGATGGCACTGATCTGAATTAATTCATGCTGTGGCTATGAAGCTCACAGCCACTTCATGCTTCCAAGCCTCATGGCCTGTGGGAAGTGCTTTTCAGCAGTGCACTATGGTAGTCCCAAAGTATGGAGGCAAAGTATGGATGCACCCCTCCTGTGTTCTGGATCAGGGTCCTGATCCCTTTCGTTATGCCGATTAAACAGCATTGCTAGAGGTCTAGATTAAGGGGTCCTTAATCCAGATCTGGCTCTGTCTAATGCAGATGGTATCAGACTAGTGGGAATAGGGCCTCCTTGATCTGCATTAACATGTGCATAGGAGGCCCAGAATGAACAAGTCTTATAGTTCTGCCTTTTTGTGTGTGTGATTGCTGCTGCTGTTATATTTGTAGAGGTGTGCAGGTTAGTAGGTTTGTGCAGGAATGCATTTGAGCATTGGAAGGGTGGAAGGGAGCTGCCAGTGACCTACAGGTTGCACTGCTCAATCAAACATGTGTGTGTATTTCAGGGTGAGGAGGGCAAGGGTTTCTTGTCCCATCTGTGCTCTATCTGCTTTAATTATCCAAGCCTGCTCTCCTTTTAAACCAAAACACATGCTATTTCATTAAGAAATCATTCTGAAGCACAAGGAAAGTCTCATATGTAGCTAGGGCCTATGTTTAGAATTGCCATATGGAAAACAGACCTTTTTTTGTTTCATATAAGGAAAGTAACATATATTTTCCTTAACCAAAAAACCCCGCAAAAACAAAAAAACAACCCAGGTTCTGCCAAATGTAAATATTTTAAGCAGGAAAATTTAATGAGAAAGTAATTTGGCATACCTTGTCTTCCGTGATCATATTTTCCAGTGTTCATAATCTCTTTGCAAAAGTTATGTAAGCCTTGCTGTGCTGATTGAAGGGAACAAGGATAGAAGATTCTCCATTTATTGTAGTTAATCCCCCCCCCCCTCCTCCGCTCTCCAGACAAGAAGGAGAAAGGGGGAAAATTTCAGAGGCTAATATAATAACTTGCAGTGGTAGCTTTTTGATACAAGCAGTGTTTCTTACATATATATTCTTACTGCTTATATTCAGAGCTGCCTGGTTTTAATGAAAGTATAAAGTAGACCTTTTTATGTTAAAAATATTTACATAAGAACATAAGAACATAAGAGAAGCCTTGCTGGATCAGGCCACAGCCCATCTAGTCCAGCATCCTGTCGCACACAGTGGCCCACCAAATGCTCATGGGCATCTCAAGCAGAGACAAGGACAAACCTTCTCCTGCTCTCGAGTCCCAGCAGATGGCCCTAGAAGCGCCCCATTTCCTCCCCCCCCAGCCTGAAAGATGCACCTAGGCATTCGTTCTAGTAGCCATTGATACATCTGTCATCCATAAATTTGTCTAACCCTTCCTTAAAGCCATCCAGACTGGTAGCTGTCACCACCTCTTCTGGCAGCACATTCCATAGGCCGATGACCCTCTGTGTGAAGAAATACTTCCCCCTGTCAGACCTTACGCTCCTACCCATCAGCTTCATAGAGTGCCCCCTGGTTCTAGTGTTGTGCGATAGAGAAAAGAAATTTTCTCTATCCACCTTTTCTATGCCGTGCATAATTTTATATACTTCAATCAGGTCCCCTCTCAAACACCGTCTCTCCAGACTGAAGAGGCCTAGACTTTGCAGCCTGGTTTCGTAAGGGAGGTGTTCCAGACCCTTAATCATTCTGGTTGCCCTTCTCTGCACCTTCTCTAGTTCCACAATATCCTTTTTGAGGTGTGGTGACCAGAATTGTACACAGTATTCCAAATGTGGCCTCACTATAGATTTATAAAGGGGCAAAATGACACTTGCTGACTTATTTTCTATTCCCTTCCTAATTATTCCCAGCACTGAATTTGCTTTTTTTGCTGCTGCCGCACACTGAGTTGACACCTTCATTGAACTGTCCACCAAAACCCCGAGATCCCTTTCCTGGCGTGTTGCAGAAAGCTCAGACCCCATCAGTTTATAGACGTAATTTGGATTCTTGGCCCCAATGTGCATTACTTTACCCTTGTTAAGATTAAAGTATGATTTAAAGTTAAGATTTAATTCATGCACAGAAGGAAAATCTACTTTTTTAAGATTATATATCACCCCTCACCATGTGTTCTCAGGGCTGGCTACAATTAAAATAGGGTGCATGAAAACATAAGTTAAAAGTAATACAGAATCTACAGAAGGCCTAAGTAAAGGAGTGCATCTTTTCCAACCATCTGAGTATAGAGAGAGGTATGGTAGCTGATCCACCTCAAAAGGCAGGCCATGTGATAACCTGGAGGCTATCACAGAGCAGTTTCTGTCATGGATTCCCACCTCTTTAGCTTTTAAAAGTGGCAGATATCATCATAACAGACAGATCTTAATGTATGAGGAGGTTTGAATGAGAAAAGGCACTCATAAGAACAGAACAGAAGCTCTGCTGCATCAGGCCACAGTCCATCTAGTTCAGCATCCTGTCTCATATAGTGGTGCATCAGTTGCTTATGGGAATTCTCAAGGAGAAGATGAAGGCAAACCTCCACTTGCTCTCAATTCCCTTCAAATGGCCTTTAGAGGCTTTCTGTCAACCCAGAGGCAGTACTAGGCATCCAATTTAGTAGCCATTGATATACTCCTTTAGGTATTTGAAGCACAAGTTGCTTAGGGCTTTATAAGTCAGAGTAAATGGCTAGAGCTGGTCTTGGCAGCAAATTGGCAATCAGTGTATTTCCTTTAAAACCAAATGGGTGTGGTAGGTGTTTGGCCAGCAGTGCCTGTCAGCAGCCTTGTCACTGCATTATGCATATTAATTAATTTAAAGTCAGTTCCACAAAGAGCACATTACAATAATTCAGTCCAAAAACATTAGGTATGTGTTAGCTAAATAAAATGCCAAATTGGTGAAGTGGTCACATGTTTTGCCCTTGGATTTTCTATGCAGTAGTTATCTGAATGGCCTACTTGTATCACCCCTGTTCTTCCGAGATGTACCTGCTATCAGGAGCTCTTGGATCAGGACTACTGGAGGGTAGGAAGGGAGAGGCAGTGAATCGAAGTGTAGTTTGTGGAGACAAAAGGTTGGCATCCAGTTGAAGCCTTGCTGTTCCCAAACCGCTCTCCAGTCCTGAGGCCTTTTCGCATTGGCCTTTCCCGAACGCGTGGAGGACAGCTCCGGACGCAGCATACGCATTGCTGCGGCCGGGTTTCCGTCCCGGCGTGTCCGGAGCTGTCCTCCACGCGTTCCGGATGCAGAGCACTTTAAAGTGCTCTGCATCCGTTCGAACGCGGACGAGCCGCCCCGGCGCGTTCCGGGAGAGAAGCGTTCGCACGCTTCTCTCCCTGACAGCCGTCGGCACGCCCCCACGGCCCGACTTGCCGGGCCGGCGATTGCGCCGGCGCGGCGAAGCCGGTAGACGGGACCCACCGAATCGGGGTTCCCCTTTCCCGTCTGCCAGGGTCAGTGACCCTGGCAGATGGGACAGGGGAACCCTGATTCGGTGCGTCCCGTCTGTCGCCTCCGACGGCCGCCGGGACGTGACTCCTTCCCGGGTCCGGCAGCCCCAATGGGGCTGCCGGACCCGGGAAGGAGCCACCAGCATCGGCGTCCTGTCGCCCCTTTCTGGGGTGGCAGGAGGTCGATGTTGGGCTGGCTGGGGGCGAGGAACGCCTTGGGCGGCCGGAGCGCATCGCTCCGGTCCCCCAAGGGTCCCCCCCGCCCCCATCGCGGCCATCTGCGGGGCGCGAGTGCCCCGCAGGTCAGCCACCCCCCCCCCCCAGTCCCCAAAACCCCCACCCCCAACCACCCTCCGGCCCGGATCGGGCCGATCATCGCGGTGAAGGTGCCCACAGCGGGGCACCTTCACCGCGAAGATGTTTCCCCCCCCTCCCCCAGGACCCTGGGAGGACGCGCGCCCGAGGAATCACTTACCTCGTGGCCGTCCAGCGTCCAACTGAGGGTGGCATTGTGGGATCGCGCAAGACGGGGGAGGGGGGAAACATCTTCGCTCTGTGGGTGTCTGGATGTAGGCACCCACAGAGCGAAGATGGGCCCGATCCGGGCCGGAGGGTGGTTGGGGGTGGGGGTTTTGGGGACTGGGGGGGTGGCTGATCTGCGGGCTGGAGGCGCCTAGATCCAGGCGCCTGTAGCCCGTAGATGGGCGACATCGGGGCGCGGGGCGAGCCCTTGGAGATCAGAGCCAGGGGGCTCTGATCTTCAAAGGGGTCCTGCCCCATAGGGGCCTTGCCCCGGGCCCCATGATGGGTGCCCGGGTGCCCGGGCATCTTCGTGCCAGGTCTCGCGGGCCCGATCCCGTAGAGCTGGCACGAAGCACGGGGCGGGTGGCTTGACAGCGCTGCCCGCCCCTTGGGTGCTCTCACCCAAGGGGCGGCAGCGCTGCCGGCCGAATCCCCGCCCCTGGCCGGCCTTTGCCGGGCCAAGACAGTTCCGGGCACTTTTACCGTTCATACACAGGCGCGCCGGAACGCGTTCCGGCGCGCCTGTGTGTGAACAATAAAAGCGCCCGGAAGTGTCTTAAGCTGCCCGCCTGCACGCGTTCCGTTTGGAACGCGTTGCAGTGCGAAAATCCCTCTGCTCCACTGTCTGCTGCTGTCCAGGAGAAACATTATTGGTGAAGGAGGTGGAGGAAAAATCCAATTCCTTCTCTTTAATCCCCAGTAATGTTGAATATGATAATAGAACAGTTTAGGATGGCAGACTTTAAATGCTCAAACTGGATTTTCCCTTTTGTGCTGTAAAAGCAAGCATATTGAAAATATATAATTTTTACAAGTATGCAGCATGGCTTCTGGATCTTAAATCAGAAGGTAAAGAATGTCCAGGATACTCTGTTAACTGTTTTACATGGAGGATTTTAAGTTAAAATTCTGGCCTGGACTCAGAGTGAGTAATATAACATGGAATACTATTTTAAACAAACGTGCTTCTTGTTTTGGACTTAAATGTATTTCTAGGCTTAAATGGATGCAGCTTTAAAGTTAGCACTTAAAATGCTTGTTCTAGATTCTGGTCACTAAATAAAAGGGTGAGGAATCTGCAAATACAACTATTACATTACCGTAGTTAATGTCGCAAAGATTTGTGACTTCTGGCCATTCCGATTTGCGTTAAGAGACTCCCTCAGTAGTCCAGGTGTTATCTGGAACAATTCTGCCCAGCCTGCCTGCCAAGAACTTGGAATGCTGAAGAACTGCAGCTGTTGAATGTTTTGACTGCCACCATGAAATACTACCTACTAATATGGATTGCAGCAGCATGGGAAAGTGTATGGCAGCAACAGATCACATTTACCAATCCTGACTATAGTAAGGGAGGTGCATTAGTTCTCTGCCTAAGAATTGTAAAACTAAGTATAAATCCCATGGACTTAAAACTTCGTGATTATAGAACTGTTATGACAACTGCTATAGGCACATGTTTTTAGCAGTGTTCCTACATTCACACATGATTTTTAAAGACTATTGGACTGGTTTAATTTCGCTTATATCGAATTGGAGCTCATCCCAAGGAAGGGCGAGACACTTTATTAAGGTATATGTATGAGGCACACAGAAAATAACTTTATTATACAGCAAAGTTCAACAATATTCAAAGTTGGATGAATGAGGGTGCTTCCAGGCTTATCTGTGCTGTCCTGCCAGTGTTGCTTCCAGCCTGACAGACGTAATGATTGGAAACATGGTACAGCTGTTTCCTGTCCACCTGACAGAGTGATCGTAAGCTGTGCTGTCCCTTTTGACGTGGCTTCCCAGCTGTCAGATAGTATGGGCCATTGGCCGCAAGAGGGGCGCAGCATGTCCCTTAGAAAGCAAAGTAAAAAGATGCTGATTGATCAGGATCTTTTTACTTCAATTGAATGCTGTGCTGCTGCTGTGGGCTGAAGAAAGCTATGCAGCTTTCAGTTGAGTCTGGATGCAACCTGAGTGAAGCTATGGATTGAGTCAAGGAAAGAGATTCCTAAAATAACTGAGTAGTACCTTGTGACAAAAGACAAGGTTTTATAAAATAAATGGTCCTTTCTGCACTTACCTGTAGATCCAGATCTAGGGCGCTCTGGTCTGGATCTAGGACCTCTTCATTGGCTCACTAATATGGCCCAAGGAGACTCCTCCCCCAGTTAGTCTGGGTCTGACACCACAAGATGGAACCAGATCTGGATTAAGGGCTTTGTTCTGGGTCACGGAGTTGTGTGGATAGCACACTTCCATGATCCGGAACTACTGGAGGCTGATATTCAGTGATGGCCATAACACTTGCCAAAAAGCAATAAGGTTTGTGTGATCTCCCAGGTTTAAGGCAAGGCAGAGACCAAAGTGAGTAATAAAGGCAAAGATGGGCAGTCAAGTTAATGTGAAATGATAAGGAAAATAGAGTGAAACGAAAAAGCACTAAAGGAAATGAGGCAAGAGGAGAAATCCATTTAAGCCTATAAGTACATTAATCTGTTTTAAATACTGCATTTTGCATTGTTTGTAATCTTCGTTAACTGTTTTGAATTTTAAGTAAGAAATATGACAGCAGAGTGTTTTTCATTTTGGGTTTTATAGTCATGGCCCTTACTTGGGCCATCATTACTCAAGTTTCACTTCTCAGTGGAAGGCTGCATCCAGACTGGTTATTTATTCTGCTAAATTTGGTTATTCCATAATAAAGCTCAATATCCATGCTTTATTTTGGAACATCCAAATATAGAGGAATAAGTAACCAATGTCTGGATGTAGCTGGCTGGACCTACATCTGTCTGGGATGGTTTAGGAAATCCTGCATTGAGCAGGGGGGTGGACTCAGTGACCCTAGAAGTCCCTTCCAATTATATGATTCTATTAGTCTCTTCTGGAAGTGCTAGAATCCCAAATTTACTTGCACTAGATGTGTATGATTAGGATTGCACTGTTGATTATTACTACATGTTTCTGCTATGAAGAACTTATACTATTTCTTCTCTTCTCTTCTAGATAAGCTATTAGTTTTAACTGTTGCAACAAAAGAGACAGATGGCTATCACCGTTTCATGGAATCAGCAAAGTATTTTAACTATACAGTAAAGGTACTGTAATCTCTTGATTTTTCAAAATTCAAAAGTAGAATAAAAGTGTGTGTGTGTGCAAGCGTGCAGATGTGAGTACCATATAATAGCTATATTATCATAACATATATAATGAAGTAATGGAAAATAACTTTCAGTCATTTTTACTATATTGCCAGTTTTAGATTTTACCCCCTACTGAACATTTGTTAGCAGTTTGTCTACTTCAGTGATTAAAACTGCAGATGGGCCTGTCTTCTACTTGTCCTCTGGGATTACTACATAATTTTGAAGATTTAAGTGTTAGCAAAGTTTGATTAATCTTTCTTTTCACTCCCCTAATACTTGCCAATTTTTAATCTCAAAAATATTTCTCCTTCTGTAACTTTGCATAACTTGACATTTATGTTTTAATGTAATATTGTATACTATTGTTCACTTGGAGTGTATTTTCTTTATTGACAAGTGGTAAAATGGGACTGATGGAGTGGACAGAACAAAAGTGAACTGGAGTAGCCCTTTTGACCCACGGACTGTTGTAGTTCGTAGCAGCATTTGTATTGCAGGTCCCTTCTTTTCACAGTCACTGCTGAATTTCAATATATTACGCTTGTAACTGTACCAGATTATAGGACTATTAGGGTGTTTCTGCATTTGCTGCCAAAAAACGGATCTAAGAAGATCCATTTTTTGGCGATCCGACCTCCTGAGGATCCGTCCCAAATAGGGATGGATCCGAAGGGCCCTCATGCATCCGCACATGCACGGGGAGGCTGGATTGGGCAGCTGGATGTTCTGGGTGCTGTGCCTTCCAGCACCCATTCCGGCGGCATGTGAAAAGTCCGCCAGATTCCCGTGCCGCCCCCGACACCCCGAGAGCCACGGGACTGGAGCAGGCAGCTGCCAGTCACCATGTATTTCCAGCGGCATGCAAGGGAGTGGCTTCTGTGGCAGGCCATCCTGCTGCCACACCTCCCAACATGGCAGCTGCTGGGACATCCATCCCTTTGTCTGGCCATGTGTGGAAACGTCCTACTTCTACATGGATCCAGGTGAAAGGATGGACTGAAGACCTAATTTTTTAGGACTTCATTTTAATCTGGTTTTCGGCGGTGCGACCCATTTTAGAAATGGATCTCGTGCATTGAAATGTGGAAGCTGCTGCAAAGGGTTCAGAAAGAGACAGTTTTGTGCATAGGATGCAATTTCCTGCTTTTTGCCAAAATACCTTGATCATTGTATTAATGGACACCTCAGCACTCATGAAATGGATAAGTGGAAGCACCCGTTGATTGAGACTTTTTCACCAAGTTATATATATTTAAGTCTCGTTGCCTCAATGTGAAGATATGGTCAGTTGGGAGAGGGATGGATGACTGACTTTGAGTAGGTTGTACAAATGTTGCTGCAGATCAACTTGCTGTAAAAAAAATTGAGCTCAATGAGCACAAGGAACAATGGCGAGGTATGAAACCCACCAAGCTGCTCTAAGAGAGATACAAATGTCAGACCAATCAAAGCCCAATGTTACAAAAATTATTTAGTAATAACACATGAATATTTGTCCCACTAAAATAGCCAGGAACAGAACACTCTCACTTCTCCTTGGTCTGAACCAAAAGGTCTAGACTAGCCAGGCCTGCTGATTCAGACCATAGAAAGGTGTAGTGTGGAACAATGCCATCTGCGCAATGGTGCTTGTCCAGATCAGCCACTGCCCTGACACCAAATGCTCCAAAGAATGGATGTGGCCCTGAAGAGGACTTTGTGGACTCTTGTTCCTGATCTAAGATAAGTGTACAAAGACCCTTTACTTTGCCAGTTAAACTAAATATATTATTTTCATAGCCAGTATAAAAAATGTAATATGTTTCTTCCAAAGAGGAAGCCGCGGGCCAATTTGTACTTCGCCTCTTAGTTGATAATTAATTAACTTCAAGGCAAGTACATCTGTACTTGCAGGATGCATTTACAGCCTACAAATGCCCCCTGCCTGCCCAGATGTTAACTAATTATCAACTAGCTGTGGTACACAAAATCGGGCACCACAGTCTAACTAAACCTAACTAATCATGACTGGGAACTTACCTGGGAGCACCCAGCAGCAACAATCTGCAGCTTTTCATGCAGGCTGCGGTGACCAAAATACAACTTTTCATGCAGGCTGAAGTGACTGATTTTTCCCATGCTTTACTTAGATACATCTTTTCACCCAGGCCTTTAGTCCTAGATGTCCCTCTAATATTTTGTTGTGCTGCACGTGGGCTTGTATCAGTGCTTTTAGTTTGCAGGTTTTAATGTCTGCAATATGTTTTGATTGTGTTTACTTTGTTATCTACCTTGAAACAGCCTGATAGAGGTTGGTTATAAAACCAGCAGGCAGTAGCTATTAATGCATTCAAAACAACACAGCATACAGCCTGTGTAGCATATGTGAGTAGAAAAATGAACATGAACTTTTTTTTAGAAAACAAAGAAACAGGATTTACACACAATACATGTATATGTGCACAAACACACCCTGCATGTTTACCTATTGAAAACTTTGAACGTGAAATGTAAAAATGTGAAATAAATGCCTTTCCATGTTTAACTCTGGAGTTGCTCTGCGTTTCCCCCACAAAATACTCTTTCTCCACTATTACATTTTATGCTTTGAAATATTAAGCCACTAGTGGAAATATTGTCTTAGGTTTTGGGTTTCTTTAAAGCAAAAAGCAATAATAAAAGTTCCTCCATTCTCTTGCTTTTTTCAGCAAGATAGTGCTTTGAGCAACTTATGTGGTGGAAAGTAATTGCTTGGTTTCTGTTTGGTTAGGAATTGTCTTTCATATTTCTAGGGTGATGTCATTGTATTCAGTGTTGCTTGGGACATGGAAAATTTATGGACAGTCAAATGCTGGCTTACTGTATTTTAACTGAGTTGGACGATTATTAAAGGTGTGTGTTAGACTTTGTTTTAACTTGTTTTCATTAAGGAAGTTGAAATGAAATCATGTTCCCCAAGTCTGTTCTGCTGGCATTCATCTACTGGTATGATAACAACACTGAAAGCTAGCATGAGGAAGGGCCCTTTCTTCACTGAGTTGAGGCACAGTCAATGGGGTTCTTCTGGCCAGCAACAGCAAGCAGTCACTGCCAGTTTGTTTGTGGAAGAAGCCTACCTATAGCTCCAAGGTTCTCAAGCAGACCAAGACTTTCAGAGCCAATCCGTAATCAGATGTTGCTGCCTGAAGGAGAAAAAAAAGTGCCTGAAACTCTGGCTGCAGACAGGAAGTGTGGCTGGAACTCGAGCCATTAAGTTGACATTGGACCAGCATGACATACCAAGCAGGACTCCACAGTTGACTTCACAAGAAAGGACTCAAATTGCTTTTTCCACTCTTGGGATGCAGTAAAAGGCCTCCCCTGGAGGATGGCTGTTTGCATAGCTGCTCCCAGTGACCTTTGGTTGCCCTTTATCCCATGAGCAGATGCAGCCTGACTTTTGCTTGAAAAAGGTTAGTTTTTTTTTTTTTACAAGACCCGAAAGATCTGACCAATCAACATGTTAAAGATGCACATTAAAAGAAAATATATAGAAGAAAAGGGTTTGGCTTTTTCTGATCCTTCCTAATTTCATGTCTCATTTTTTTCTGATTATTATGTCATCTACTTTAGGATGTGTGTGTTTTTCAGTGACAGCTGAGTGGTTTTCTAGAACACATTTCAGTTCCTAGATCCAGGTCTTATGGCAAGCAAATGCAGTAGGCATCGTCAACGTATTGCCTGAACAACAAACTCCAGTTAGCATTCCAACAGTTCTGCTAGTATGTCTCTAACACACAGTAATGCCATGCTACATGTACACAACTTTTTTTCAAACACAGCAGCGGCAAAGCATTCTAGTGAAGTAAAAAGATGCTGATTTAAAAGTATATTTTTACTCCATGCTTACCTTACAATATTCCGCCACTACTGTGGGCAATGGAGTGTCCCGTCTGGTGGATGGGAAACTGCTGCAAAGGGGCACCACAGCTTCTGATCCCCCCCCCCCCATCTGGCAGACTTGAAGCTGCTAAGTGGTTGCTTTGCAGATTCTAGTCCTCCTATCTGGCAGACAGGGTGTGAAGGGGTGTTGCAGCATACCGTGTGTCTGGAGGCACCCTTAGACTTTTTCTGTACTTACCTGTCTCTTTGGCCTGCTGGTTTCAACCATAATGGAACCAGTAAAGACCAGGCCCTTTCCTGGCCTTGAACTGCATGTGAGCTTTAAGGCAGGACTTGGAAGTCTCTGAGGGCTAGAAACAAAAGTCCTAGCCTTGAAACCATTAGGGGATGGATTTGGGGTGTTTATGTTGGTACACTTCTGCACGCCTCTGTGTTCTGGATCTGGTATTCCTGATCAAGGTCTTCCTTATTGGGATTACATGCCATCTAATATAGATGGATTATACCACTGGTGTAAGGGGGCTCACGTATTTGCACTAAAGTGTGAATTGATGAGGCCTAGAAGTTTCCTACACAGACCCTTATTTTGGAACTATGGTAAGTGCACAAAGGGCCTTGAAAAGTGACATTCACTACTGATGTTTGGAGATAACCTGCAGTTTGGTGATTTTTCAGTGGCTGGAATACCAGACTAGCAAGAGTAGTAGGAGCCTCCTTTTGGCATGCTGGAGCATGGAAAGGAAATTTTGCATACAGTTGCTGGGCCATGGTCACACCTTCACTTTAAACCTTTTTTTAGTCCATCTTCAGGTCTTACTCCCCACACATTTTCATTTCTATCCATTTTATTTGTGGACTTTCGACCTTCTGTTTGGACTTTCTTGAATGGATAGAAATGAAAAGGTATCAGCAGTCAGATCTGAAGTGCAGGTGTGACCATGGGGCTGGTTTACCGACAAGAGTAGAATTATCTTAAGTAGGGTTGATGTGCTGCAAACCTTGCCACTAACTAGCAAGCAATTGACCCATGTTTTTGCATTCATGCATCATATATATTCCAAGACTTCTATTTTTAAGAGTAGGACTTCTTTCAGCACTTTTTATCTAAAGGCTCAAGCACCCTGGGACAATGTGTTCTTTATGCTTGTCTTAAGAACCTGTTTTCCTTTCGTCTGGCTTGGCATACAAGCAATAGTGTGCAACTGAAAATAGCTACAACCTGGGATGTCCTGCAGTGCTCACAATTTAGAGCTATATTGAAGCATTCTGAGAAATTCTAGTGGTGCAGGTGTCTGGATACCTTAGAACTCTTGAGTGAGCCTGTCCCATCAAATTTGTGGGTCTCTGGTTTTCCATTACATTAAGACCTTCTAAAGTTACTGATGCCGCTTGTATTAGGCAGATTTACTCAGAGCAAGAGAAACATCTTTATTTCTGTTCTTAGGTTCTAGGCAGTGATGAAGAATGGAAAGGCGGAGACATTCTAAACTCGATAGGAGGAGGCCAGAAAGTACGTCTTTTGAAATCCACACTGCAGGAGTATGCTGATCAGATGGATTTGGTGGTTATGTACATTGACTGGTAAGATTGCTTACTTGTTTTGGAAGATTTTATATATACTCTCTTTTAAACCAGGGAATGCTAGTACCTATTTTCCATTTACTGAGATGTTAGGCTGTGTGTGAGACAGATGGTATTTGTTCAATGGATTTACAGATGTAAAAACTGTGTCACAGGCCCTTGGCTGCTTTCCTGCCTGAGGTGAAGGGATGCTATCTAGACTTGGATACACTGTGAGACATAAAGCCTAAGATAAACATTCCTGCATTTTGAATTAGTCATTTCTGTCAAAAATAAACTGGGAAGTGAACTGTCCAAATTGGCAGTTAGAGAAAGAGGTGTTCCTATACAGATGCTAGACCAGACAGTCAATAAACCTGAAACAAACAATATAAACCAAAAACCAGAATGTTCCAGAGTGATCTTAACTCAAAGTAAGTGTAATATAGTGTACAAATAAAACTACAAATAATATTCCAGTATTCTTTAAAAGCAATTATGAACACCGATATAATGATGGGAATCAATTCAAATGAACCATCATAGAAACTATACAATTGTAAATCTTCCAGCTGCAGGATTTCATTTCCTCACAACTTGTGTAAACCAATTTTAAATGTCAAAAGTAAAACTTAATATTATCCAGAGATATATGGAATTCAAATGCCAAAAGCCAAAAGTTACAGAAGATTTTTTTCAGGATTGTGACTGGGTTATGTTCCTGTACAGATGATACAACTCAGGCAAATGTGTTTTGACAAAAGTCATTTTTCTTAATGGCAACAGGTTATATAACTTAATCTTTTTTTAAAAAAAACCTCATTGGGACAATAACAGGAACAGCAATAGTACTGTTTTAGATACTTTTAAAAATATTCTTTCCAACTGGTTTGCTGAGAATGTCTCCCCTGCATTCCCCCTTCACTACAGAAAGGGGGAGTGGCACAGCGAAGAGGGCCTCACTAGCAGACTTAAGGCACATACAAATCCATATGGGAGGAAACTTTACTTTAGATATTTAAAAGGACTTATATTTTAACACTGGCACTGGCAGCCTATTTGTTACTAAGTCCAGTTCAAGGTATTAAATAGGCTACCAGTGCAGTCCCTGGGATTAACATGATGTGTGTCCAGCCAGCAGTGATAGATGGCATTCTAGTTGCTTCATTCTGCACCAGCTGCTGTTTCTGAAATGTATTCAATGACAGCCTCACAGAGAGCATTACAACAATCCAATTTGGATGTTACCATAGCATGGATTTCTGAGGCCATTCCGTCTCTGTCCAGAAAAGATCACAGCTGGTGAACCAGATGTAGCTGGAGATAGGTGTTCTGGCCACTGCCTCCACGTTAGCTTCAAATGTCCATGCAGAGTCCAAGAGCACCCCTGGATTATGTACCTGTCCCTTCCGGGACAAAACAAGTCCCATCAAGAACAAGATGTTTCCCTTCTTCATGAACAGGAGGCCATATAATGCACAGCATTTCTGTCTTGTTTGGATTCAGCTCCAGTTTATTGCTCCTCATTCAGCTCATTACTGCTTGGGTATGTGTGGTGAAGGGGTATATGCAGAAACCCATTTTCAAAAGAACAGTTTTCCTCCTTTAGCTTTTCAACATGGCTCTTCAGGTGTCTTTCATAGCATTCTGTGGACCAAACATCCATACAACTTTATAGTCCATAGACCGTTAGTTGTATAGATGTGTATACGTAATCTGTATCTGTGTCCAAAAAGTAATTTTGGTAACAGTATGGTCTATATACTATGCTGCTCACCCTCTCTAATGGCAGTCTTGGAATAGCAGTGGGCTGAATCAATTTGAAATTTGCCTGCAGCAACCATGGGCTGCAGTAAGAGCCTGAAAGTCTCCTGAAAGCCATCTGGGTGACCTTGGGCTAGTCACAGTTCACTTTCTGAGCTCTCACAGCCCCACCTACCTCACAGGGTGTCTGTT
Organism: Aspidoscelis tigris stejnegeri; assembly: GCA_023333525.1. NCBI lineage: Eukaryota > Metazoa > Chordata > Lepidosauria > Squamata > Teiidae > Aspidoscelis > Aspidoscelis tigris. The sequence goes on from JALMGA010000002.1 coordinate 32,344,350, forward strand.
GTGGGGAGAAAAACAGGAAGCTTTGTCAGCCACTTTGAGTCAAAGGGTTAGGAAAGTGGGGAATAAAAGCCAAGTCTTTTTCTTCTTCTTTCTTCCTTAGAACTGCCCACTGTGTCCTGTAGCAGAAAGAGCCTCTGGTTGTAGCTGTTATGTTGGTGGTTGTGTTTTTCCAGCTAGGCAGCAGGCATTGGGGAACTGGCCTGCCTGTTCAGCGTATTATGGGCTAACCCACTGCAGTCCCACTACAATGACTCAGTACTTCTGCTCACTCCCCAACTAGTTAAGTACAACTTTAAGTTAGTGTAGCTGATAATTTGGGTAATTACATGAGGAATATAAGCAAATTTAAATTTTTTTTACTCTTTGCCTCAGTTGAAATTGCTGCCCCTAAAGCTAGAGTTTGCTTTGGTCAGAGGAAGGAGGGGGTTGTAAAGAACATCATTTAATGTCTGCCCTATACGGCAGAGAAGGCCAATCTAGTGCCTTCCAGATGTTTTTGCATAGGTCTCTGGCTAGACTATTAGGCAGTTAACAGAGCCGAATTCTCAAGGGCACCAGGTATGCAGATAAAATGTTGGGATTCTAAATATTTTACAGCGGGTATCCTTTCAGGAGTAAATCAAACACTCCTTGCATGACAAAGCATTTAGACTATGCCTTGTTTTGCCATTTGTTCTGTGCTTTTCATGAGGTGTTTTCCCCACCACTCCTTTGTCAGTATTTTTTGGAATTTTTTTGGGACATGTAGATGTTCAGTAAAGCTAAAATTCAAAGTTTGATGATTTAAGTTATTTAAAACAGATAACAGAGATGTAACTGGAATTTGAAAACATATTTTAAGGACTAACGTCTTTCCTCTCTTTTCATTTGGCTGCCAATGTTACCACTTCAAACGTTTTCCAAATGCTTCAGTGTGCTGCCACTTTGGGACAGAGAAAGGCAAAAGAATAATATTAGGTCATTCTGGTTGTGGTGGAAAATATTGCCTGGGAAGCCATATTTGTCCTTAGTGCATCTGGTTCCCGTCAGTCTAAATGTTGATTCTGTGACCTAGCAAAGTGAGAAAGAACAGCTCTTAACCAGATGCCACTTTCTCCACTGTCTCAGAACATTCTCTATTTTGAAGTGGATTTTATCTCCCAAGTCTGCTTTTTTTCCAACCCAAGTAGAACACTGTCTATAGCATAATTTAGCTACTTTTGTTTATTTATTGTTGAATGCTGGAAAAATTCCAAAGCCCACTTTGTACACACACCCTTTCTGCCAAACATTAAGAAAAATGAAACAGTGGGGTTCTTCATAAACCCACTAGGTAACTTTATATATATTATTTAATAGGCTTCCTTTTCCTGCAGAGTTTCTGACTACCAGCTATTCTGCTGGGAGCTGTGAAAGACTCCTTCGTTTCACTCCTGTTTTCTTGCAACCCAGCAGTTCCTTTTCCTCCTCCTCCTCTTCTTGCCCAGTAAATTTAAGTACCTTTATAAAAATATAGTATGCCATTTAGATTCATATTTTTTTCATGTTTCATAGTTTATTGGATCTCTGTCCATGTCCGTTCTTTGAGTTTCTTTGCCATAGAATGATAAATAGTGTCACTATGGCTTGGCTGTGTTGGGATTGCCATAAGTATCTGTGGCAACCCCAACATAACCCCACTATATTGGGGTGAAAACTCACTATAACCTATTTCAGGAATACTTGACTCTGAATGTGGGTTTTTCCAAAATAGTGCTGTATCTTATCTGCCTGTGCGCTATATTAGAAGCTGCCATCTTGGTCATTACCATTGTACATGCAGTGGTGCCAAAGAAAGGTGGACACACATATGGTTGTGGTGATTGTACACTTTCAGGTATTTTGTGCTGTTGAAATACCTGGATGTGCATGTTACTATATCATGCACAGATAGTGCTCGATCCACACTGTCTAGTCAATAAGTGGTTGAGAGGGCCTTTAGTTAGTACTTGTATGCACTATTTTTAGGTAGCATCTGGAGCGAGCCAATGTTTTTACAGTGATAGGATGGCACTTTTGAGACTATCCTGACGGCCATCTTCTTTCTGTCCTGGTTTTTTCATGGAAGTTCCTTTCTAACACAATATGAAAGATTTCTGTACGTTTCTCACAATAATCTCAGGATAATGGAAACTAGAACAGTATCTTACTAATTTTTTCATAATGCAGTTTTTAAAAAGTGAAGCCCTGTTTTTCTATTTTGTGAAGCAAATGTCCCTTTTATCTTAGTAAAGGGCTTTAAACAAACAAAAAAAAGCATTATGATTTCTTTATTGGCTCTTAACTAAGCAATTGCGCTGCTAGCAGTTCATTTTTCAGGCATCTGGCTGAATCTGAAAAAGTTATCTTCACATTCTGAGTCCACTGAATAATTTTTAATATTGTAAGGATCTTTATGTATTTATATTTATCTTTTTTTTAAAAAAACCCTACTCTATTTTATACTTAAAAATGGTTCCATAATGAGCTAGTTTTATCTTTATTTCTATCTTTATATATCATTTTGTACTTAAAAAAATAAGTTTTTATTCATGCACGTATGGGAATTTCTGTTGCTGCAACCAATGGAAATGTGTGCCTTTTCAAAATATTGCTGGAATATTTCAGCTTTTTGGGCTGCAGAGGTTTTCTCCTTGTAAAAACATATTTCAAGATGTATTTACACAGCACATGGCCAAGACTAGGAGTCCAAGAAGAGGATGCCATTTCCACTGCCACAAAACAAAATTACGTATATAGATTACAGATAGTTCATAAGTGACCCACTAGTTTGTTAAAGTGACATCATCCTCATATTTTTGTGCATGCTGAAAAATGCTTGCCAATAAGCATAAGCTAAGTTAACAAGAAGCAAGAGAAGTTCATTAGGAAAGGCAGTTTGGCAGCAAAAGAGGAAAATAAAATAATATTTTGCCATGGAAATCCTTGCCTAATACTGCTCTGAAGCTTCTGTTACTGGAATACAATTAGCAAGTGTTTCCTCCCCCCAGCTGTTATTCATGTATATATATATATATTGCTTACCACTATCACTATTCCTGCTTTACTTTTGTCTGTGTCACTCAAGATGTTTCAGTTTTCCATGTTTTCCTTGTGATACCCAGAATATTGTGCTTCTTGGATACGGTTCCATTCCTCTTTTGGCTCAGTAATGGCTGGATTGATTTCCATTAACAGCGCCAAAGCTTCCTATTTTAATAATAAAATGGCCAGATCCCCTTTCTTCCCCCCAGACCAATTGCTTCTGTTGGATCTGCTGCCGTCTGGAAAGACTTTACTAAAGGTAACATAACAAAAAACAAAACAAAACAAAAAAGATTCAGGACATCCACTGCCAAATCTTGTATCTGCCAGATTTTTCTGAACTATGGCTTTTATCATCCTAGATGTTAGTCATGCGAGACTAGCAGGGAGTGGTTAGAGGTAAAAGCAGAAAGGAATGCTAGTAGCCTAGGGAGATTGTGAAGGCAGAGAGGGGTGGAAGTGTCTAGGAATCCTACAGCCTTTTTGCATGTGTCAAATATGGTAGATCTATTTGCACTGGACAAAGCATGATCTAAATCAGGAGATTCCTGATCTGGATTACTGGTAAATCTCACTGTCAAGGTCTAGTGGTATACCAGCACAGCCTAATCTGGAACATGGAGGTGTGCAGAAGGTTCATGTCTCTGTGGGTGGTTCTGCACTGGACCTCTGAAATACATATCTATTAGATCCGTATTTCGGGAATCCGTGTTAAGTAGATACGTATCTAGTAGATATGGCTCTACTAACACCCATTCTGTCCGCACTCGCAAGGGAAGGACAGAATTAGATATGGATTTGAGGTGGGTGCTGTGCTTCTGCACAGCACCCACCTCAATCTATGCTCCGAAAACCTTCCTCCTTCCCTCCATGCTTGGCTCCTCCAGAGCCAAGCATGGCAAGCTGGGGGCCTCCTATCTTGGGACTCCTCCTCACCCCAGAAGCTGTGGATCATGGCTTCTCGAGCCAGGGGGGGCTTCACCTACACCCCCCTCACCCCACCCCGGGATGAGCACACACGATCCCCTCCTTACCTTCAGGCAGCCAGGCCGCTTCTGGCTGCCGGGGCCCAGTGCGCTTTGCGTGTACATGCAGCATGCCTCCCTATTGGCCAGGGCTGCACGTCTGCGCAGAGGGCCTCCTGAAGCCGGGCCCCATCAGCCAGAATCAGCCTGGCTGCCTGAAGGTAAGGAGGGGATCGCGCACACTCACCCCGGGATGGGATGGGGGGATAGGTGAAGCCCCCCTGGCTCTAAAAGCCTATGATCTGCAGCTTCTGCGGCAAGGGGGAGCCCTGAGATAGGAGGCCCCCAGTTCACCATGCTTGGCTCCGGAGGAGCAAAGCATGGAGGGCAGGGGGAGGGCCCACTTAAGGACACTTCTGCAGTGTGGACACATCCTAAATGGATGTATCTTAACTGCAGAAGTACCCATTAAGTACCGATTAAGAGTACTTCCAAGGTAGTCTTCCCTTAACACCCATTAGAGACCCATCGCTCGAGAGCCAATGCGGACACATGGGTCTCTAGTGGGCGTTGTGGACGTGGTTTTTAAAATCCATCCTTAATGGATACTTAATGGGTATTTAGTGTCCAATGCAGAATCACCCTGTGTTCCAGTGTGCAATGGACCCAGTTTTCAGCCACTGAAATGGATTCCTCAGGCGAATGGATTCCTAGGCCAGACATATTGTTCCTGGCTGTCAGAGACCAATTCTGAAGCTCACATTAATTTCAGGGCCAGTGTAAGGGCTGGGCTGGAACATACTGTCTTCATGTAAATAGCATTGTTCAACCCTGGAACAATCCATACCAGCCTTGAGATGGACTGCTCTGTTCCTGACCTATTATTCAGGACCGCAAGAGTTAAGTGCAGAACGCCCCTAGAGTCCTGGAAGAGAAAAAAAAAATCTGGCCAAATCATGGTGATAAGATCAAAGAAGATATATTATCCTTCTGCACTTTCCAACAACCATTAAAATACATGCTAATGTGCATCTGTTCTGGTGATAGTGGATGTAATGACAGAAATGTGGTAATGTAAGAAATGGAAGTAATTTCTTTATTTTATCGCACAGTAGGTTTTATAAACTGCATTTGCAAACATGATCATTTGATAAAAACAGCACAGTGATGGCAAACATTTTCCCTAATGGAATTGAACCCTTTATCATTCCTGTTATTTAACAAAAGTCTTTTATTTAATGACTTTAAAGCCCAGTCTTTCTAACATTGTACTCAGGAGTTTGTGTGTGATATAACAAGGCTTAAGATCTTCAGGAATGCCTGCATAAACCTCTATGGACTGAACAAAGCCAAGATATCAATTTCCTTCTGGGAAACATGTGTTGGTGAAATAATACCACAACAAGTGGTTGTTATAAACCATCTGGATGTAAGTGACTCCTTTTGCACTCAGCTGCACTTTTGTGCTCACTGTCAAGCTAACCACAGTAATGCCTTGTATAAACTTAAGCTTTGCTCCTCAAATGACTCTCTGCTCTTTGGTATAAATCTTGGCAAACAGCATAATACGGCTTTTGATATCATGTGATGCAACATTCAGTGTGGCTCATTCGGAACAAAGCACTAAGTGTAAGAAGGCATTGAGAATACGTTGACAGTTGGTAAAACAAATTATAGGATCTGGTATTGGTACATTTCCTTTGGACAGCAGTGAAAGCATAGCCTGCTTTGAAAACAGAATTTAATTTTGCGTACAACCTTGCAATTTGCACTACCTTGGAAAAAATAATAATTGCTATCCCAGATTCCATAAAGTTGTGAGGAATCACCATATTTTCATCCAGTCAAGTTGTGAGTTTATATGAGATAAATGCTGTATAGATACGCAAGTTTGAAATTTTTCCACCATCTGTTATATTCTATAAAACTGATATTGAAAGTTGTAATCATTCTGTACTATTTAACAGCAATAATAGGCTGTGTTTTCTCTGAAGGGCTAGGATATGTGTGGCATACTAGAAGTTTTGAAGCAGAAGAAACCGTGATGTATGGAGAAATTAAGGCCAGGAGGTTGGCAGGGAATTGGGAAACTGGCAGCTGGAGGCTAGAATGAAATTAGGAGCAAGGATAGATTCATAGCTGAGAGCTGTCAGAAGTCAAGAGTTTATGTATAAACAGACCAGACAAACCAGAGACCAGGAGACAAGGCTAAAGGTTCAGATCAATCAGCTTGCTACATTATGACCTTAATACTTAGGCATTTGGACTATAAACTAGTCAATCAGTTTCTTTCAGGGCTCTAAGGTGGAGATCAAGCCTGTGTGAGATCGGCTAACCCAGTTTAGCTGTTGCTACCTCTCAAGACCAATAGATGTTGATCTTGGCCAAGAGATCAGGCTGCTATGTTGTCAGATTCAAGCTACCTCTGATGTCAACATTCTATTAAATCCAGTTTCCTACAAAGAGATGATAAAACTCACTTTCCTGAGATGCTTTGGAAAATGTTAATACATGTAGAAGCAGTTGCTTTAAATATGATTGTACGAAGCAGAAATCATTAAGTTTGTTGGGGGTTTTGCTGTTGGAACCAATTATCCCAACACGCTGACCATATGCAGTCATTCTTCAGGGAGTAATCCTTTCTGTTTCTATATTTGGCTGATCCAAGTGACATTTTCAATTGCTACATGTCAAAAAGCTCTGTGTCACTACTGGCTGTTGTGAAGTTCCTGGATTCTGTTCAAACTGCAGTAAGCTATTTGTAAGCTCCAACATACTATTGTATGGGACTATCAGAAACTCTGGATTTCCCTGCACTTGGAAACCATTAGGAGACCTTATAACCAGCATCAGGACTCTAAGGCTAGACAGTTGTCTTAAAGTGATATTTTTAATTGTTTATCTCTTTAAGCTGTTGCATCCTATGACACTAGGTTATGAGGACAGATATATTTTTAACTAACTAAACCAATGAATACTTCTACTTTTTATGCTTAAATTAGTTGAGCTTAGAAATGTCTCAGATAATATTTCTCTCCTCTTCACCTCTCAGCTATGATGTTATATTTGCTGCGGGACCTGAAGAATTATTAAAGAAGTTCCAACAAGCTAACCACAAAGTGGTATTTGCAGCAGATGGATTAATATGGCCTGATAAAAGACTGTCAGATAAATATCCTGTTGTTCGCAGTGGAAAACGATTCCTTAATGCAGGAGGTAAGTCATATGTTGCAAAACCCAAAATATATTTCCTAAATTGTTTTCCAAACGTGGGCTAGATGCAATGATTATTAACAGTGTCTCCAAACACTGGCATTCTCTACATCTGTTCCTTATCAGTGTAGGCATTGGAAAAGGAGGAAAAGGAGAAGAAAAAGAGGAGAGTCTGAAATATCAGATTCTAGTTGCAATGCATACCAGCAGTGCATGAACCCTAGGACCTTACCTTTCTGCACTCACCTTCTGATCTGAATCAAGGGGTCTCTGGTCCAGATCCTGGGCATGTTAATGCAGATCAAGGAAGCCTTAGCCCTTGTGAGATCATCAACTGAACATGAGTCAACAGTGCGAGGCAGCTGCAAAAAAGGCAAACGCAATCCTGGGGTGTATTAGGAGAAGCATAGAGTCCAGATCACGTGAAGTTATTATCCCCCTCTACTCTACCTTGGTCAGACCTCATCTGGAGTACTGTGTCCAGTTCTGGTCACCCCAGTTTAAAAGAGACACTGACAAGCTGGAGCAGGTTCAAAGGAGAGCTACCAAGATGGTGAACGGTCTGCAAACCATGTCCTATGAGGAACGGCTTAAGGAACTAGGAATGTTTAGTCTATCAAAAAGAAGACTGAGAGGAGACATGATAGCTGTCTACAAATACCTCAAGGGTTGTCACAGGGCAGAGGGATCAGCCCTGTTCTCACTCTCTCAAGGAAGGACTAGAAACAATGGGGTGAAACTGCAGGGGAAAAGATTTAGTTTAGATGTTAGGAAAAAATTTCTAACAGTAAGAGTGATCAACCAGTGGAACAGGCTGCCACGGGAGGTGGTTGGTTCCCCTTCGATGGAGGTCTTCAAGCAGAGACTGGACGGCCATCTGTCTGAGATGGTTTAGGAGATCCTGCCTTGAGCAGGGGGTTGGACTCGATGACCCAGGAGGTCCCCTCCAACTCTACCATTCTATGATTCTATGATTCTATGAAAAGACTGAGCCAATTCCGAGTTAAGAGGTCGTTGATCCAGATGTATTGCAGATTCATTAAACTGGGTCTACAACTAGACTGAGTCTAGATTCAAATCACAGAAGCATCAGATGAAACACCTTTGTGATCCAGAACTACCCATAGTCTCCCACAGCTAGGAGCCAAAGCCTCAGGAAGGCTTGGACTGGATCAGCACTATAAGTGCAAACAGCACTGATCCAGCCCACACCTTCAAAAGATCCAGATTGATTTGGAGCCATTGGTTACAATTTACCACAGATAAATGTAGAAAAAACCCTACAGCTAGGGGCCAAAGCCTCCTAGCATTGGTAGACTGACCCTCCAATTCACAGTGTTATTCCTTGCTGACAATCTAGGACCCCCTTTTATCAGTGTCTTTCATATATATTGATTTTGGCTCTGATCTGTGATATTTGTGAAACACCCTGCACACTACTTCTCCTTTCAAATGTAAAAACATCCCAGAATATCTCTCTAAACATTTCCTGCACTCCGGAAATAGTACTCAGGAGCAACTAACAGAAATTAGACACACATATATTCCAGAATTACTACTTTCTAAGTATATGGATGAAACACAATTTAAGTTACAAACACAAAAAAGAGGATTTGATGAGTTAGTATTAACAAGATAATTTCTATAGCATGAAATTATTTCATTGGGACTTTAACCTCTCTCTTATTTTTTTTATACTAGCTGTACTGCGGTAAAACTCATTTCATATAGCAGGGCATTTTTTTTTTATTTTAGGATTTATTGGTTATGCTCCATCTTTATACAGCATTGTACAACAGTGGGATCTCCAGGATAATGATGATGATCAGCTTTTTTATACCAAAATCTATATTGATCCATTAAAGCGGGTATGTAAAACTTGCTTCTGTTTTGGTGAGCTGAAAATTGAAAAAGAGTCATCTGGCTTAGCCTGACTTTGAGCATTTTGCAATAATCTAAATGTGACATAGGGCATGGACTTCAGGGCATGGACCTCTTCCTGGGTAGGGGGTATAGCTGGAGCAACAGCTGAAGCTAATTATCACAGAGGTTACTTGACTGTTCAGTGAAGGAGGTGATTCCAGAAGTAATTCCAAACTACATATTTGTCACACCACCTATAACAGGCAAAACCTTCAGTTCCTAAATCTGAGAACTTCTTACCACATGTTCTCCATCTTGTGAGGATTCAGACTCTATGAATGCAACAACTTGATCAGGGCATTCACAGCACCTTCTGATTCAGAAGTCAAGAATAATTATCACTAAGCTAAGCATCATCAACATACTGGTGACATCTCACCCCAATACTCCTGAAGGCAGATCCCAGCAGCTTCATCTTGTGTTAAATAGCCTTGGTGACAAAATAGCACCTTGAAGCACCTGACAATCTAGCTGCCATAGCATAGAGGCAAAGTTATCCAATACTGCTTTCTGATACTCTTCTCATAGGTAGAAGCTGAACCACTGCAACATACACAGGCACCCCACACACTCCCAAACCACAAAAGTGATCCAAAACAAATATTGTGGCAAGTGGTCTCAAAGGAAACTGAGATTTCAAGCAAGAGCAACAGAGTTCCACTCCCTCCTTCTCTTTCCTGCAGGAACAGGTCATTTCTGTCCCAAAGCCAGGCTTGCAATGCTGCGGCTTAACAGATAATACTAGTATATTTCATGAAATCTTTTTTTTTCCACTTCTATTACTTAAATATATAACATATATTGTACTACATATTGGCAGATCCTCATTCTTTATGAAGACATGAACCTTATTTGTATGGCTTATAAGACAAAAATAATTTGCTAATGGATCATATGGTCTTGGAGAGGGATGGATGAAGCATTGAGAAACTTGGCTAGAAAGAGAGGAAAACATATTTTAAAAAATTGTCAGTGGCACTCACAGATCATTTATATTTGTCAAGAAGTGTTTTTTTTTTGTTTTTTTGTTTTTTTAAAGTAGCCTGGATTTTATAGTGTTGCATTTGGCTGTTTTGTTTTGTTTTTACGCAGGAACATATTAATATTACTTTGGATCACAAGTGTAACATGTTTCAGACTCTAAATGGAGCTGTTGGTAAGTATACTGAAGTGCCCATGTGGTGGTGATAAGAGACGTCTGCTAGATCTCTCATTTGCATTTCTGTACTACTTAAATATAATACACCCATAATACTTCTGTGAAACTATCTCTAATTAGAAATTGGTGCCAAGCCAAATGACTTTTCCCACTGCACTCACAAACAGGAACACAAAGATATCTTGGAAAATCTTACATTATTCCAGTTATTCGTTCCCATCCCACTCCTTAAAATTAAAAGCTCTTCAAATGACGTCCAGTTTGTTTGATTTTTTCATTATTCCCATAGGTAGGAAAATGAGAATGGAAAATAAAGCAAGCTAAAAGTCACTCTCCAGTCTTCTGCCTGGAGTAATCCCAATGTTGAAGGATAATGTCTGAGCAGCCTCTGGCTTGCCAAGAAAGAAATCAGGTGGCCCATTGTAAGGAACAGAATTGTGAGACAGAATGATTTGCACCCTTCTTCTTCTGGGAGGTTCTGTACTTAGTGATTGGATGTGTTCCTACCTAATAATTGAGTGTGTTCCTAGTGAACTCCACAATGAGTAGCTTTGAGGATTATAGGGTAAAGTGGCAGGAAATAGTTTTTAAAAGTGCATGTTCAGGCAGATTCAAGGATTTTTATGAACTCCTTCTCTGAATAAACTATGACTGCTAATTTTTTGGTGGGCTGCAGATGAAGTCCTTCTGAAATTTGAAGATAGAAGAGCCAGAGCTAGGAATTCAGTTTATGACACTTTGCCAGTCACTCTGCACGGAAATGGTCCGACCAAAGTAAGTTAATTTTTGTTTGTTTCTGCTAAGGATTCTTAAATTAAATAGAGAATCAAACATATAATAGTGGCTGTCCAGTAGAGTTCTTTCAAGTGATAAATGGCCTTGTAAGATCAAGCCCAAGAGAGCAAGGCAGCCATGTAACATCTGCAACAATAAATCTGCACATCACGTTGACAGCAAAGTCACTGAGATTTGTGGGGGATTGGAAGTCATAGTTGATAATAAAGCAGAGAAAGTGCCTGGAAAACCATTTGGATTAGTTTTAATTATTGCAGTTTAAGGATGCGAATAATATGCTTGCTGGGGTTTGTCTAACTCTTGACTGCTAAAAGCCAGGCAACAGGGTATGACTGGATGGGTCCAGGGAGCGATGAACGCATGAGAGATGGAGTAGTCTGTTGGCTCTTAAAGAGATGGTGGTGGATCTCCTCCTTAAGAGGTCCTTCCTGGATCCAAAAGATCTAAACTATTGCAAACATACCCTTTTTGGGAAAGGTGTTTGAGAGAGTTGTGGCTGCAGGCATGCTTGCAAGAAGCTAATTTTGTAGATTTGTTTCAGTGTGGCTTCAGGTATACTTTATCACTTTCTCTGGGAGAAAGACAGGGGAAGTGCAACCCTGTTGGTTCTCCTGGATCTATCAGTGGTATTTGACACTACTAACTGTGATATCCTTCTGGAAAGTCTCTGGAGTTTGGAAGGTGGAGACACTATGTTATGCTGGTTCCTTTCCTATATCAAAGGCCAAATGAAGAGAGTGGTTGTGGGAGGTTCTTACTTGACATCCTGGGAATTGACTTGTAGAATTTGTATCTATATTGTTCTTCAATGTGTATATGAAGCCTCTGAGAGAGGTCATCAGGAGATTTGGAGTGAGGTATCACCAATATGCCTATGACACTCAGTTCTGTTTCTTTGAACCATCTGAATCAGGAGAGGTGGTTGAAGTGCTTGACAGGTGCCTGGAGGCAATAATGAGCTGGATGAAGGCCAATAAATTGAAACTGAATTCAGACAAGATAGAGGTGCTATGTATCACAGGGTCTCAAGTCCATGAAGGTTGTCCTCAGTTGGGTTGTATTGCCATGGAACCGACAGGTACAGAATCTGAAGGAACTCTTGGGTTCTGCACTGATTTTTGAAACTCAGGTGGAGGTGATGGCCAAGAGGGCCTATTTCCAGCCCCAGCTGATTCATCATCAGCTACAGTCCCTTCTATAATCCATGCTCTGGTAACTTCCAGATTGGACTGTTGTAATGTATTCTACATGAGGCTGCTCTTAAACGTGGTTCAGAAGCTGGAGCTGGTGCTGAGTAGAGTTGCTGGCTGGATGCACAATCATGCTCATTTTAAAAGAGCTCGCAGTTTGCTACTGAACCCAAGTCAAAAAGGTCCTAAATGGTTCAGTCCCAGACAGCTAAAGGAGTACCCCATATCAACTTGTCTGTGCCTTAAGATCTGTAGGGGAAGCCCTCCTGGTTCCTGTACCACCACCTTCAATAGTTAAAGAGATGAGGACCTGGTATAGAGCTTTCTTTGTATTAGCCCCCAGATGGTGGAACAGCTTCCTCACTGAGGTGCCCTAGGCACAAATTACTATATACATTCAGGAGATTGGTTTAGGGGCACTTATTTTATCCTGGCCTTTGGCTGCGAGGACAGTTTCCCCTTCCCACTTTCAGGAACTGATATTGTTTTTATGATTGTAACCTGTCCTGAAATGTTTGGGTATAGGGCACAATAAAAATGCAAATAAATAAATAAAAACATAATGTAGCATAGACAGCAGCGGTCCTAAGATTATATTTATCACATGCAAATTTATATCCAATTACCCCTCATTTCCACTAAAGTAAAGTTCTGTAGAATGAGCATTTTTAATTGTACTGATTTCAGTTTCCCCTCTTGATTTAGCTTACTCTCAATTACTTTGGAAATTATATTCCTAATGGCTGGACTCGTGAAACTGGATGTGGTACATGCAACACAAATGTATTAGACTTAGCCACACTGAATGTAAGTATCTATCACATGCATTGTGACCATGGTTCATTTACCATGATTGTTTAGATGGCTTTCTGCTTTACCTTCTTCAGTCCACTCCCCAGTTCTTCTCATCCTGCCACCAATCTACCTTACTCCATCTTTTCTCATTACATCTATAAAATGCAGATTTTATGTGTGATTCATTAAATATCATGGCTTTCTCAATGGGAACTGGGAAATCACAGCTGTCTTCCAATTCCCACTGCAAAAGATTCAGGCACAGTTTTTTATTCATCCAATTTCTGCTAGATATACAAAGCTATAGATGAAGTGAAATTATTTACAATGTGTGCTACTCGATATCTAATAAAGTCTCTTTATTTCCATATAAAATGGAATGTGACTCACATTTTACACAACTGTTCAGTGATCACAGAGCAGATTGGCAGAAAAAGAAGTAGAACTTCAAACCAAGATGTGTTCTGCACTAATGTTCTAAGCAGGAGCTCTAGATCTCTATTCTTCTCTGACTTCTCAAGGCACCCCAGAGTGATGAACAATCACAATTTAATAGAATAGAAAAAAACTTTATGGATTAAATTCAGAAAACAATGTCTTAACTATTTGCCCAAAAAGGGACAATAGCTATTGGATAGAGTATACTGTGGGAGTGGCTGTAGCTCAGTGATAGAGCAAATCGTCTGGAAAGCATATGGTTGCCAGTTCAATCAGCAGCTTCTTCCTGAACCAGGCAATGACAAATCACTTCTGTGTTTTTGCCGAGAGAGATACCCATGGAGGCAGTTTAACTCGGTGGCACTCATCAAGAGCTGTGTACCATACTGTAAACTTTTATTACAGTAATAAGGCAGATGTACAGAGTTGTATTCACCACTTTTTTCAAGGCAAGTAGTCCTGTTAATAAAGTATCTAGCTCTAGTAATCTTTTCCTGCTAGATTTCACTGACCATGCGGGGTGCAATTAAAAGAACATGCATTTGCTCAAACTGTTGCAAGAACCATTTTCATGTCATCAGACCAAAGTACCCATGGTCTCTGATATAACAACTTGACTGTCTCTCCATGTCTTGAAATGAAATGGTTTCAAAAATGGACTCATTCTGAAAGACTTTTCTTTTATGCTGAAAGTTTTGATACACCTATGACAGGGAAACATGCCTCCATTTTGTGTGTTAGGCTGGTTCACACACAGTTAAACAAGAAGCTTTCCTAGGACAGCCTTGAGGTGGTTTATAGGTGAGATAATTTGCATTCCAGTCTGCCCCTATCATTAATATCATAGTCTAAAAAAAAAGGACTAGAGATGAGATGAAATGATGCCATAAGTGCTACATGTTTCTATCTCTTAAGGTGTCGTTGAAACATGTTTATAACATTATATCTCCCAGAAAGAGTGTTTCACAGAATTTCTATGATAGTATCCACCAACTCAGACAGAAAGGTAATTGGGAAATAGGGTATGTGATATAACAAGATCAATACTGTTTATATGATCCATTGCATAGGAGCTCAGGTGAACATACTTTACGGTAGGATCAATTTATTCTGCTCCGCTGTTTTGCTGCCTTTCACTCTAACAATCTGGTTTCATGTTGAAGTGGATATTTATGTAGGCACCTGGATGAAATATGATTCTGCCAATTATATTGAGTTATATTAAATTTTAGCTTTAAACTATTAATTTCCAAGAAAAAAAATAACAAGATTTATTTCACTGCATGGATTACATGCATATCACACAAATTCTTCTAGGAATGTGTGTGAGCAAGTTTACCACAAGATAATATTGTTTTTCAGAGTTATGAAATTAAATTACTTTGAATATATATATTTAATTACCTATATAATTAGTTACCTCTAAATTAAATTTTTTTTTTCAAGCTGTTATACTTTGACCTAAACACTCCACATGTTTTTTCTTATTGTTCACATGTTATTTTAGGAGTATCCAACAGTAACAATTGCTGTTTTCATTGAACAACCAACTCCTTTTCTGCCAAGGTTTTTTGACAGATTGTTGGCGCTAGATTATCCAAAGGAAAAAATGAGTGTCTTCATTCATAATAATGTAAGTACTTTGGATGGTAGCTGAACAATTATTTTTATACGTTAGTTAATGTATTGGCTAAATGTAGATGTTTGAAGCTAAGACAGTATTGGTTTTTAAAATTTATTTGTATTGCTTTAAAATTGTCATATAATCATTATTATCCACACATTTTACAATTCTATATCTTTCCTTCTATCTCTTCCCCCAACACTTTTGTAGTTGTAGCAGCAACAGCAATTGTAACACTTCCAATGTGATTTAGAGATAATTCAAAGATGATATTGTCAAATGACAGTGTACCTAGTGTTCTCATCCCACCTATAATATTCATTAAAGACAAGAAATGCAGCATCAAATAGCATTAGAAGTGGACTGGAGGTGAGAGAAGAATGGGATGATAATACTAGTGCCATATGCTACCATCTCCAAGACACTTTTGAAGTACTTTTTTCTTGTATTTGCATGTGTACTGATAAGCTGGTACAGTGTGAAGCCTAGCCCACTTCTGGGCCTGAATCTGTACTCTGGTGTGGAGTAGAGAGGCCACACCTCCTGCTAAGGCACTCTGTCTGCGTTGGATGGACTGTAACCCGGTCTAGGTGACCCAAAATGCCTGGACTTGTTCAGCAGTAGACCTTTTAAAAATGGATTGCCACTGTCTTACTCATGAGTAAACCAGAGCTGGGAAGCATGCAGAAGAGCACATGTCTCATTGCTCGGGTTTAGCAAAGAGACTCATTTTGGCAACACAGAAAATTGTGCTGCTGAAATAGATCCCCCTGGAGCTCCAAGGTGTGGATCTCTAGTTCCTGGTCATTGGCGCACAGACCTGAAACAATAAAAACAATTCAATAATCCTAATTTTTAGTGGTTGATTTCCAGGGGATGACATCAGCTTGTACTTTTCTGGTGTCATCAACCCATATTTCATTGCCAGAATGGATTCTGAAAGAGATTTAAATATTAATGTTGAATTTAGGCTTTCACAATAGCTTTCTGGAAATCATAAATATGTGGCTCTTTAAGAACCATGTAGATCTTAGCTGTATATTATACCAAAAAAATTAAATCAAAAAGCTTAGCAAACTTCTAATGTGCTTCTAAATGGACAAGTCTGTTATTTCTTCCCTTAAACAGAGCAGCTACTTTGATCCCCTCCACATTCAAATTAACTTGGCACAGGCTGTGGTCACACTTAAGGTTTAGTCCAGCTTCAGTCCACTTTCAGCAAAGTGACAAACTGTTTTCTTTCAGTGTTAAAAAACTCAGAAAATTCACCTTTGGGGTAGATAATGTGGAAAGAAAACTACTAGTCACTTTGATGTGTTCTCTCACTCTGAAGGTGGACTGATTAAATCTTAGGTGTGACCATGGCCACAGTTGGTAACAGGAACTAAGGATGCCTCCAGGCATGGATTACAACCCGTGATTCTCCTGGGACTGTATTTCTGCCATTCCCGATATAGTTCTGGGATATTGAGGTGATATCCCAAATCATCACTATTAAGGGAATCTGCCGTTAATGCTTACCTGTGTCTGCTTGATGCTTCTGTGATTGTTCCTTCTGAAAATGCATAGGTTGTCAAGCATGTTAAGGAAAAAAAGGCTATGTGTGGGTGTGTGTCTGGTTAGCATCTGGGTATTTTCCAGAGGCACAATCACAGAAGCAGGAAGCAGACACAGATTAGAACCAGATTAGAGCCTTCTGTGCTTGTCAGAGAGAGAGGTGGCAATTGCTGGATCTTTCTTAGTTTTTACAAACACCAATGGACTTTCCATTCAGGAAATGGAGGGTGGAAAGTCCACACATAAAATGGATAGAAATGAAAAGATGTGAGCAGTAAGATCTGAAGATTAACTGGAGAAGGTTTAAAGGGAAGGAGTGTGCTGTGACATTCTGCTGAAGCAGAAGCAAATTCACACTTTGACCCATAGTCTGTGATTAGGCAATATCTGGGCAGGTGCATCTGCAATTTCAGGAGGCGTTTACAGACTACAAATGCCCCCTGCCTGCCCAGAGGTTGCCTAATTGCAGACTAGCTGTGGTGCTCAAAATTGTGCACCACCAACATACCAATCCTCCCCAATCCCTACCAGTCCCTTACCTTTAGCATCCAGCAGTGACCATCTGCACTTTTTCTGGTTAAGGGGGTCATTTGAAGTGCCCTGCAAGCACACTTGACACCCCAGATGACCCCTGGCATGACTGTGCTTGCACTGTGTCAGCATCATCACAGTGATGATGCTGGTACATGCACAGTCATGCAGGATGCCAGGGACAAGATGGTGGCACACAGAGGAGGATTGGATGTGTGACTGAGCTCAGGTAAGTGACCGACTGCATGTGGGCTAGGCTATTGTGGACTAGCACTTGCAAGTTCACAATAGGGCTAGTCAACGTTAGTCTGTAATGCACCTTTCCCATCCAATGGGCAGGAAAGCAAATTCAAAAATGCCCCAGGTCTGGTAGATGCTTTTCTCTCCATTGTGGAGTAATATTGGCCATTCTTAAAAGGGTAGCATTTTCTCTACACTATCTGAAGTGGCCCTGAGCATCTAGACAATGTTTGTTTTTCTCTTAAAGTAGTCATATAATTGTTATCCATTAAAAATGGAATCCTGTACATTTCTGGTCTACATTAATTTAGTGCATGCATGGTCTTTTAAATGCCAAGCAGTGGCATTATTTGAATGAGCATGTAGGTCTGGGCTAGACTTTATTACTGTGATCTCATTCCTGCACTTGTCTTTAATTTTCCTGGACAGAATACATGAAAACAGTGTTTATTCAAATGTTTCTGTTGTTTGGCTAGTCTGTATTAAACTATAGCCCTTGCAAAGCCAGTGCAGAAAGGGGCTAAGTTTTTGTCATTCTTTTAAAAATGTAATTTTTAGTTATTTTTCATTTTTTTCATGAATTTGATACTAAGGCAATTGTTTTATGGATGACTTGTTTTTAAGGCATTGCCTGTTCCATCTGTGATGTCTTTTGTGAGTAATTGTAAAGTTGGCACAGCAGATAAATATGCCAAAGGCAGATTTCTTTCTCTCAATACTACTTTGGTTTTGCTTTGAAGCACTGAATAATTTTAAATTTCATCTTTCCCAGTTCTTGCTTGTTAAGATTATGAATAATATTCTTCTTTGATGGATTCTGACTTATACTTCAGATTTGCATTCTGAAATGTTCCTGGATTCTTCCACTGAATGTTTAATTTTTGTATGTTATTGCAGATTTCATGATAATTATGTATTTTATTGCTTCTAGGAAGTATACCATGAAAAGCATATCAAAAGATTTTGGGAAAAAGCCAAAAATATGATCAGAACTATACAAATTGTTGGTCCTGAAGAAAATCTGAGTCAAGCAGATGCCAGAAACATGGGAATGTAATTTTGTTTTTGCTCATTCAACTTTTAATAGTTAAAATTAATACCAAGCATCTTTAAAGGAAAGTATTTAATTAAAATAAACAAGTAACAAATCTTTTATGAAATACGTCAGCCATGCTTTTTGACCATGAGTATATTCTACTTCTTTGTAGGAATGTTTCTTGTTGGCTGTGTTGTAAGGATTCATCATTGAGATTTTCAACATATGTTTTTAGAATGGAAAGGATAATAGATCAAGTAGAAACAGAACAGATGTTGCTGATCATTCATCACCCTCTCTGTTAAAATCATCATTGTATAAAGTTTTCTTGGTTCAAATTCCATCTTGTCTTTTTATCTAGGCAGTTGGCCAGTTTTTTCCCTTTAAATTTAGCATTTTGCATGCTCATTAAATTGATAAAGACACAAAAATAATAAAGCAGCAATAAACTCCCAATAAAATAGCAGGAAGGACTGCAATAAAAAAAGCAAAAGAACAGAAATGGAATAAATCATTTAGGATAATAACTAGCCTTGATTTGAGAAGTAAGCAATGTTTCTATTCAAGGAGCAGAAACTCCACCTTTTAAAAATATGGTATCCCTACTACTGTTACATAGTACTAGCTCTTAAGAGCAAACAAACCTATAATACTTCAGTGGAGACACTGACTGGTATACTGGACCAGCAAGCGTAGTTAGGACTTCCAAATGCTAGTGTGGTCTAAAGGATGCCCCGGCATGTGAAAGGTAGGTTTCGAGCATACTTGCCCAGGTTATATAGTTGCCCAGATGTTCATTTGGTTTGAATTGGAACAGGCAGGATGTTTGGCTCAAACTTTTCAAAGCTTCCTGTTTGATTCAAACCAGAGTGAACATGAACCAGTTTGGCACCTCTCTAGTCTGAGTAGCAAAATGGCAACTGCCTGTTTCAAGACTGGGTGTATTAGGTGTCCAGCCAGTACATTGCTACTGCATTCTGAACTAGTTGAAGTTTCTGAACCATGTTCATGAGCAGTGTCAAGTATAGTACATTTCAGTAGTCCACTCCAGAAACTAATCGATTATGGATTAATATTGCTAAATCCCTTTGCCCAGAAACGACCATAGCTGTCTTCCTACTTTGTGGACTCAAGCGTGTGTGACATGCAGTACCTCCATCTTGCTGATCCATACCTAACCCATTTCTGCTTCTGGGTGGTAATCAAACTGTGCTTCATGAATTGAATTTGTTCTGAATATCTTTGGGATTGTAGAAGCCTCAAAGTTGGGTATGGTGAAACAGGATTTCCTGTATGTACCTTCCCCCAACAAAATAGACACGCAAATGATTTTTCAGGGAGTTTTAAATATTTCCAAAAGGCTCATTTGCAATAATGGGACTTTGAAAAAAGAAATCATTAGATCAACTCGCTCTTATGCAGGTTGTGGGATAGCATTCTAACACACATCTCACTTTGGGAGCCCTGAAAGACACACCTATTTCTGAAAAAAATAAAATAAAATAAATCTAATGCATGCCCCCTCCCGATGTGGTTTGTATGATAGGGCTGGATATTGCCTACCTGTCAGCCAGCCCACAAAACAGCTAGCTAATCCAGTGACTTTGAAACAATTTTCAAATATTTTCCAACTCTCCCTTTAGGAAACACTGGGTTTTAGAAATTTTAAAAGTTCTTCATAAAACACTGAACTGAATGGCAATTTTCTGGGTTGGCAGGCAGGTTGGGAGCAGTTACCCATTTTGGGCCCCCTGTGCTATTGAACTTTTGTTTTTGAGATTAGCCACATGTACCATGCTAATGACTTGTCTCTTCTTTCTTTTTCAAGGGATATTTGCCGTCAGAATGATGAATGTGACTATTATTTCAGCATAGATGCAGATGTTGTTTTAACAAACCCCAAAACTTTAAGACTCCTGGTCGAGCAAAATAGGTATGTTTACCCTGGGAAAGGTGTAACTCTATGAGGCCTTGGCTGTGGTCACACCTTCACTTTATAGCTTCTTCAGTTAATTTTCTGATCACAATACACATATTTTCATTTCTATTATTTTTATTTGTGGACTCCCCATCCTCCATTTGAGCTTTCCAGGGTGGAAAGTCCACAAATAAAATGGATGGAAATGAAAAGGTGTGGACTATATGATCAGAAGCTGGATTGAGGAAGGTTTAAAATGAAGGTGTGACCATGGCCTTTGCCTTACTTTCATTGGTGTTTCAGATTCTTTTTGTAATTCCTTGAAATAACTTCCTTATGTACAGTCTTCTCTTATTATCTGAATACTCTTTATGCATATTTTCACTTTAAGATGTCCATTTTGTTTAAGAATCTAAACAAAGGTATGAAAAGGTATGTGGTTTTGGAGCTGGCAATGAAAGGAAGCTCCTGATGGTGCTCAAGAAGCTTAGACAACCATGGCAGCTCTACTTGCAGAATGAGAAAGCCCCATAACATGTGACAATGCTGGCAGTGGCCCAAGGAGGCCCTCACAGGCTTGGTGGTAGTACCAGATCTACCAGAAATCCCTGAAAACCAAATCTGAATAATCAACTTGCCTGTGATGATCTTGTACTGGGAATAATCTCATTCCTTTTGGAACTTTGGAATAAAGGACTAAGCTCCATGGTGTTACACTACATGATAACACAATATCATCACAGTACAATGCTGAATTTCGGCTTCTTGAGGAATCCCTCAGGTCCACATAAACATTAGAAAATGCAAATAATGTTCCACATTTGCATTGTTTCCAGTTTATGGAACTGATGTGGGCCTGGAAAAGTTCTCAAAGACCCTAAATGAACACCACACTGCAATAGCATTATCACACATAGCCTCAAATCTGAGAGGACACAAAGACATGAGAAGGAATCTGATAACAAGTAAGTTTTCTTGGTTTGGTAAAGGCAAAACAGCACATTTAACACTGGACCTTTGTTTAAATGTGAGTTCTGTTTCAGATTTTTTGAATCAGACATTTGCACATCCCCATTTGTCACTATTTGGGTGTATTCTTGTTCCTCTTACTCTGGGCAGTGCTTTGGCTCTGTGTCATAAATATGTTTTGAAGTTGGAAAGTCTTCTGACAGGCTTTCCCAGCATTCTTGGGGTTTAGCTTTTGATAATATGCCTGTTGGCTCATCACGGATGATGTACTAAAGTGACATCTGGTTGTTGATGTCTTTTGACTGCACATTTTAACATGCCATTTTATAGGAAAGGATGTGTTTTATGAATTGGAAGAACATGTGTGTGTAAGGGAGGGAGTTCAAATAAGTTCACTAATTTTTGATAAGTAGAGCTATTTTATTAGTCATGCCACTGATCCAACTTACTTAGGGCTTTTCTTTACTTACCTCTGTAAGCCTGGATCTGTAGATCCAGATCAGGCAGGGGCTATTTGTGATGTGTTTTGGACGGACTCCTTTACCGGACCCAAAAGCCAGGAATGAAAGTCCCAGGAGACCGACTTTGGTGGTGCAACAAGGTTCACCATGAAAATGGGTCCCCCATGGGTCCAGTAGTCCTCTTATCAAGGTGTATCAGTATTTTGACTCAGAAGCAGACCAAGGTGCCATTTTGGGCTTCCTGATCCACCATATGCTCTGACATGTGCAGAATGTGCAGATGGAGTGTATTAGACAAAAGAAGCCCCAAAGAAGACAAAAGAAGCACCAAAGAAGACTACAATGTGTACTGATCCAGTGGCCTATGCACACTAGGGCCTCTGTTGTACGATTAGGCCAGCCATGGGACAGAGCATTCACTCTGCTGGGAGGGCCATCTAGGCACGTCCAAGGCCAAAGTATAGAGCACAAAATCGTGCTTTATGCCTAGCCCAAGGCATCCCAGGCTGTTGTACAGCTGTCCGGCAGGGAGAGCATTTGCACTCTCCCTGCTGGACAGCTGTGGGCTCCTCTATCTGGCCAACAGCCCCTTTTGGGGAAGGGGTGAGACAAGGACGGCCCGTCCTTGGATCCTGTGGGCTTTAGCTGATGCGATTGAATAGGCTGGAGCACGCAGCGCCCCCTAGGCCCCCTCAGCACCTCCTATACCCACATGCACTTCTTACCTTGTCGGGCCTTGGGTCTGAACTCTTCCTAGTGCAGCCTACCAGAGCAATCGGCTGCTCTGTATGCAGGTGTGCACTCCTGCAGATCGCTCCCCATACTGACCTGACACTCATCATGTCAGATCAGATTGGGGCTGAGCTACTGGAACTGGTGCCTGTGCACCAAGTGACAGATCTCTCTGGCAGGCCACATGGAGATCAGACCCCAGGCCCGACATGGTAGGTGATTGTGTGGGGTTCGGTGGTGGTGGCGCAAACCCCTGGGTGCAAGACGGCACTTGAAGCTCAGGTGGAGGCCGTGGCCAGGAGCGCCTACTCCCATCTACGACTGCTACGTCAGCTTAAGCCTTTCCTGGATAGAGATGACCTGGCCACAGTGATCCATGCTCTGGTAACCTCTAGATTGGACTATTGCAATGTGCTCTACATGGGGCTGTCCTTGAAGATGGTCTGGAAGTTGCAGTTATTCAAAATGCAGCAGCCAGAGTGCTGACTGGAACAGCTAGCCGGACACATATTAAGCCAGTTTTAAAAGCATTCCCCTGGCTGCCAATTCGCTACCGAGCCCAATTCAAGGCATTAATTCTGACCTATAAGGTCCTAAATGACTTGGGCCCCAAATATCTGAAGGAACGCCTTCTCCCATACCATCCTGCCCGTGCCTTAAGATCCAAAGAAGATGCCCCCCCTGGTTGTTCCACCACCTTTGATAGTGAGGTTGGTGGGCACCCGGGAGAGAGCATTTTCAGTGGTGGCCCCTAGATTGTGGAATGGTCCCCCCTCCAGGGTGCACCATGCCCCTTCCCTGTTGTTATTTAGGAGGGCTTTAAAGGCATATCTTTTTGCCTTAGCCTTTGGCCAAGATTGACTCATTCCCCCCTCGGTCACAGTTCTATTAACAGACCACTGGATGTAGGGCTTAAATCAGAGCTTTTAATTATGTACCTTAGTTTAATCTGTGCCTTGTTTTTAATACCTTGTTTTTAATACCTGGTTTTAATATGTTTTTTACCTTTGTCTTGTTTTTAATAGTTTTTTAAATGCTGTTTGATCTGTTGTTATCCGCCCAGAGACCTTTGGGTATGGGGCGGGATAGAAATGGAAATAAATAAATAAAATAAGTAGGTGAGGCTGTGAGAGCTCAGAAAAGAGTTGCGACTAGCCCAAGGTTACTAAATTGGCTTCATGGAGGAGTGCAGAAACAAACCCGGTATTCCCAGATATGAGTCTGGTCCTTAACCACTAGACCAAACTGGCTAAGTAGTATAGGCACCCTACAAATATTCCAGAGGGTGACTACCACCACAGAGAAGAGCCAACTGAGGATAATCATATGATAACATTCAGCAGTTCATGGTACCTGCAGTACATCCCACTGCAGCTTTCCAGAAGATTGAAGCTAGAACTGATAGGTAGAATCCAAATGCATTACATCCTTTTCTTCTACTCCTCCGGAGTTAGAACATGTTCTGTTGACTTTTACAGTTTAGACTTTTGTTTTAAACCAACTTGCTGTTCACATGCAACTTCCATTATGTCTTTCAAACAGAAAAATAATTGCTCCTCTTGTGATGCGCCATGGGAAACTCTGGTCCAATTTCTGGGGAGCACTGAGTGCTGATGGATATTATGCCCGATCTGAAGATTATGTGGATATTGTTCAAGGGAGCAGAGTGTGAGTTATGCTGGCATTATGTAGTAATTCCATGTGCAGATTTATCGTTTGTGTCAAAAGCAGAGAGTGTAGAATTTGAAAATGATTTGAACCAGTTCAGTCAGGATGTACACATAAAAATATACTCTAATAACTGTTTAAGAGGGGTAAATACTAGTAAACAAGCTGATACAAATCAAACCAGGTGGTCTGAACCAATCTGACTGATCCCCGTTGGTTGGATCTGATTTCAGACTGACCCCCTCAAACCTGGGGTGGTTTGGTTTAAATCTGAACCAGAAAAACCAGCCGATCTGAACTGGTTTGAATTCAAAGAGGTTTAGCACATCTCTAATCAAAAAGTATGAATATAATGAGAAACTTTAAATGCTAAAGTTATTTGCATTTGTATCCTACTTAATTGAGAAGGACTAATTTATGATTAACCTGTCTTGCTGATTTTGATGAAAACTAATTTCAACTTCATAGGGAGTAAAACTAATTCTTCTTTACAAAATGGGCTGATAAAAGGCCATTCTTACACATTTTAATCCTCATCAGCTAGTGTTTAAAGGCATATCATATACAATGGCAGTGGTATACAGTAATTTTGGCTCATAGCCACTGACAGCCTTTACTTCATAGCTTTCAACTGTTCTTGTTTTTTTTTCCTTAGTCAAATGTCTTTTATTCCACTCTTCATCCAAAAAGTGTCTCCCTGGACAATTAAAAACAAAACAAAGCAATTCTAACTTTTTAAAATATGTACACGGAAAGGAAGAGGCACAAGGCAGAAGGAGGAAAAGGAAGGTCATGGAGGAGCTTCTGTTTGTAATCCCATTATTGTGTTGGCTAGTGAAAAAGTTCTAAAAAGGAGAAGTTCCTCTGCTTGCAGCTGCTGTCTTCTTCTACAACATTATGGAATGGTTGTTGTATAGGACAGTAGCCAGTGAATGTGTCTTTGAACATATCAGAGGTTTGAAGTCTGTTTTCTTTGATATAGCCCGATAAAACGTCTGTGATTCAGACCAGTATACCATGAGTTTAAATTGCTTAATATTCTGTTTCATTCTGAAGTTTCCTCCTAACATACAAAGCAGAATGTTTCCTGTGCTTGCTGCTCTAAAGGCATGGGTGCAAGGAAGAGGCCAAACCCTAATTCTTATTGTTATCTAGTTGTGTATTAACCTAACTCTTCTTCTCCTTTCTTTCACAGAGGTGTATGGAACATTCCATATGTGGCTAATATCTACTTGATTCAAGGGCAGCTGCTCAGGTCCGAAATGAAAGAGAGAAACTATTTTGCACGTGACAGACTGGATCCTGATATGGCTCTTTGCAGGAATGCCAGGGAGATGGTAAGTTGCATGGGATGCAGATGCTTTGAATATGCTTTGCTCTACTCTGGTTATAATTCTTTCTATTTTCAAGTACTAGCCAATTTTTATGAGTTATTATTCCTAATGTTACAATTCAATTACTCTAAGTATATATAACATCCATAAATATTTTATTATGCCTAAGTTCTGAATACAAAATTACTTTTTAGAAAGTTGAAAGTTTCTTTTTAAAATATCTACCATTCTATGATTCTATGATCTATTTTGTGTGGTAGTCATAAGTTAGAACTGTTTTTTTAAAAAACAACTGATTGAGCGTTAATAAAAGGTTGAAAATGCCTTATTGCATGAAAGATGGAATAGTTCCAGTGCCTCATTATTGCATTTTAGAAATTTTTTTTTAAGAACTTGAATGATTTCTGTTGAGGCAGGTCAAATAGGACCAATTGTCCTCATTATTAATAGAGTTAAATGGATATTAGCATTATCAGAGCTTACATGAATATCAATGCAATACAAATATACATCTGTATTTGTACTGATATTTACATTAGTTCCAGAGCAGAAACAAATGACAGCTATTTCCAGGCAATGTAGCACTGAAAAAATATTTTGCTGAATTGAACAAGAAAAGTTGGCAAGTATTAAAATTTATTCCCTTATTTAACAAGGCATGGTTTTCTCTCATTTGTACTCATTCTACAACATAGCCCAATCAACACACACTTGTCATGTTTCTCAGCACAGTTACTGCAATATGCTCGCCACATGCTCATGTTCAACTAATCTGGTGGATTATGCAAAAAAAGAGAGGGGAAAGCCTCCCCCTTCTTTCTATACCATTTTTACACTGCAACTCAGCTGGCTTGGATTTGTGCTTATTATTTTGTCTTTCTAAAAACAATTACTGCAACAAAGAAGCGGCTGTATAGCTTTTAACCTATACATGATAAGCTTTGCTTGGAGGTGCATGCTGTTTGTAAAACTTCTTTCAGAATACCAGTTTTTGATTAAAAGTTGTTGTTTATCTAACATGGCAGCACAAACCTAATGCAGCTCTAACAATGAAATAGAAAGCAGTAAAAGATCAACTCATGTGGTGCTTTTCCTCCTTCATTTTAGACCTTACAAAGGGAAAAAGATTCCCCTTCAGCGGAAACATTCCATATGCTCAGCCCCCCAAAGGTTTTGCTCTTTTATTTTTATTTATTTATTTGATTGTTTCTTTACCTTTCTATCCTGCCCTATACCCAAAGGTCTCAGGATGGCTTTCAATAAAACCAGTGCAAAAAGCAATCATATTTGATTCAGTGAAACCCGATTTATACTGCAGTCTTACTTTCTTAGAGGAAAATCTCTTTCTTCTCTTCTTTTATCATAACACAATCAGGATACAATTTTATATAACAAATTTGCAGTCTTAGGATGCCTCCAGACATGATTAAAGCTGCACAGGGACTGTGTAGCCGCTTTTTATTTGACAGATGGGACTATCAATAGACCACATTAATGATGCAGCATTCCACTGAAACTCCCAAATAAAAAGCTGCTGACAATAAAAATAGCCAGCATGACTTCTCAGAGCTGCTCTCAAAGTACCTCTCACTCTTCCCATGCCGGTAACGTAGAACAAAATCTGGTGATAAAGATTCATGTTCTGAACCAAGGATTTTCTTAGTTTTTTTGGACAATAGAGGCAACCAATGAGGATGAGAATGAAGAAGAGTGGCTGTGTGTTCATAGAGTTCCATCAGTTCCTTGCATACTGTCAGAGGCTGTGCCTCAGAGGTCCCTCAAAGAGACAGGTTGCCTCCAGACTTGAGGAAAACTGTGTCATTCCAGGTCAACTGGAACCTGCGTTGTCACTGAGAAGCAGCTTTCCATCCAACAGATGGGGTACTTCATTGCCTGCAGTAGTGGCACAGTAGTCAACAGAAAGAGTGAAATAAATCAACATCTGATTAATCAACATTATGAGTCCTGGGCTTCTACTGCGGTCTGAAAAAAGCTGTGCAGCTTTTGCTTGAGTCTGGAGGCAACCACAATATATGTCTCCTAAGTTACCAAGCTTTCTCTAAGGGTGTCTCCAGACAGTTTTAATACTATGCCACAGCTGTGCTGCCATCGGTCATCTGACTAAATCATGTGGCGGTTGATCAGCTGAAGCAGCAGCACAGCCACAGGGAATCTGCTATGTAAAAAGCTGCTGATTAATCAGCAGCTTTTTACTTCATGCTTTCCCTTGCATGCTGTGCAGATACTATGGATGATCAATCTTCCTGTCTGGACAATGGAAAGCTAGGCAGCTTCTGTTCATCCTGCCTAGATAACAGGAAATGGCTGCTCAGAGATTGCACATTAGTAAGGCTGTCTGGAGGCAGCCTAGAATGTTCAGGAGAAGGGGCAGGTGGTATGTGAACAATCCCACAGATGCTTTTTTTTTTGGCTGTTTCTGATCATAGCCTCAAACAGCAGTTTGCATCATGGCAGGGCCATTGTTACACAATTGTTTCATTACTCATGGAAAAGTAACTTGCAGTGCAGCTGTAGTAAATTCCCAATACTTCTGAAAGTGTTAGACATTCTATTGAAATGTATGCAAAAGAGCAAAATCTATAAGTGCTCTTTTATTTCTATAGATAAATTTGATTCAAATAGAATTTTTATTATACAGCTATTTGACATAGGGTAACTAGGAAAAAAACAAACATCATCTCTGCTCCTACTGTACTTTAAAACAAGTTACACCTGAGTTTTTGTTGAGAGCAGCAAAATTTTAAAGCATCATTTAAATCGTAACAGATTATGGCTATTAAATACTAATGAGACGCCCTCTTCATTAGTTTAATTAGAGCTTTTCTTGAAATAAACAAAGGTTGAGGTTTGTAAATATGCCTGTTTAGCAGTATAATTTTGGCTGCTGTTTTTTAATATGCACAATATGTGGCTAAGTTAATTAATTGATGAGATCAGATGACATCACAAGAGAGGTTTGGCTCAGTGTTAGACAATGTGATACAAAATAAATATCAGTATAAACTACAAGACAAATGTGTTGTCTGGTCTTTAAATCAAGAACTAAGCATTTATCAGTAAAATTGATGGTTTAGTCCAAATACCATACCATACTAGACATTTAAACAATGGCCCAAATGTTTCACTGGTACCACAAATCTTATGAGTGTCCAGCTATTTTCCAGCTGGGGGTGGGGGTGGGGGAAGAGAATGTCATGGCATGTCCCCAAAATTCCAAAAGTGTATGTCAATCCTAAAAGATTACTGGATCCATTTCATAAGCTTTGTGCAGTGGCTCGCTGTTAAAGGTGAGTTACTCAATCTTTACTGCCCATTCAACCCTTTAGAAAGCAGAAAATCTATTGCTTAATAAAGGTTGCTTGCTATCCCCTTAACATACATTTTAGTATCTTGTTCTGAGGAAAACTGAATTCCCCCTGTTCTGTAGAAAAAAAAAGACATTAACATCATTTAATGTGAGAAATTATGTCTACGAAACAATGACAGGGTTTTAAATACACCCACTGAAAAACGCATGTTTTACCACTGCATTTCTCCAGTTCTATGATGATGCAACTTCATTGGAAACAATGAAACATAAAACTGAGCAGTGGTGTGGTGTATTTTTGTAGCAGAGGGAATATTGCATAATCCTTATTTAACTACTTTTGGCGTAGCTTTTTGATGCAGCTGTCTGCATAAAAAAAGATCAATGCATCATGCACATGTTTAACAGAAGCATTAGAAAGATATGCTAGAAACTTCTTTTATTGATTAGGAAGGAAGCCTTATACCTAGTTTTAAAATAGTTATTTGAATTAGTATATCTTCTTCAAACATGGACTTAATCACTGAGGAGATTATCAGTATACCTTTTTTCTTTTCTTTTTCTTTAGTGGCCACAGCCACAACTTAATAGATAACTCTTCTAGATTATTTTTTTATCACTTGGATTTTATTTTATTTTACTTACATAGAATGTATTTCACCTACTTCTACAGAACCTAGGCAGCTAATAATAGATAAGTGAACAACTAATAACAGGACTAAATTTGGATGGGATGACTTTTTCTTTCTCTCAAGCCTCTATCATCTACTTATCTCCACCTTCTTCTCCATTTTGATTACCATCTAAGGAGTTGATTGAAATAGACTGAAAGAGGCAATTCATAGCATTTTGATAATGATCTCTTTTTCTTCTGATCCAGTGTTGGTCTATGGATTGGGTCTGGATGGCTCCTAAAATAGACCAAAACTTTGCCTGTATTTTGATCTCCTGGTTCAGTGATATAAAAGGAAGGCTTTCATTAGCCCCTGTTCTTCTAGTGCAGGGATGCTCAGCTGCAAATATTCCTAACTACAGCTCCCTTTATAACTGGACAATTTAGGCCAGGGTCCTAGAAGCATTACACTTCCAGTGCCACTTTCAGGTACCATCTGCATGTGAGCAGCAGGTCTGATAAACTTGCCTGGAACACTACATGGACCACGGTTGTCACCATTTTCACACTGTAGCCCAATCCACTGCCTTGTCCAAAGCAGTTGCAGCATTTTATAGGGAGGCATGACTTCCCCATAGTCTGGCCCATATTACAGATGAGCCATTCAAGAGGATCTGCTAGGCCAGTCCATGAGCTATGTTGACATGTCCCTTAAGAACATAAGAAAAGCCCTGCTGGATCAGGCCACAGCCCATCTCGTCCATTGTCCTGTCACACACAGTGGCCCACCAAATGCTCATGGGCTTCTCAAGCAGAGACCAGGACAAACATTTCCCTGCTCTTGAATCCCAGCAAATGACCTTAGAAGCATCCTGCTTTCCCCCGCAGCCTTGTATCTCCCCAAAAGAGAATTACTTGAGGTTTCATACATAGTCAGAATAATCATTGTGTTGCACATTTCAAAGAAAGTTCACTTCCAAAACTTCCCCAGAAAGCGAGCACAGGGGATAGTTCCAGTGTTTGCAGTTGTGGACACTGCCTGTCCCCATAACTTTGCCAGCACTTCTCTGAATACTGGCAAGGTATGAAACAGGGTGAAACAACACTAACTGTGCTTATATCACCCTTCCCTGGCTCCCTTTGAACCTTCCAGCAGGGAGAGGGCGAAGGGGGTTGTTCCCGGCAGCATAGAGAATAGGTGTAGAACAGTTAGAACTGTTCTCCATTTACATGCTCCAAGAGTGCTGCTGCATGCATGCAGCTGCCCCTGGAACAGTAATTGTTCCATGAAACGCAGCTGCAGAGTGCATCAACTTTCCCAGAGTTCTCCTAAGACCTAAATGTGGAAAGGGTCATAGGTCATATGAATTGTGGGATTGGGGTTGTGAACACTGAATTTGGACCATGACTGGTCAAGAACTGAACTTTAAGCAGTATTGTTAACTCTTATATGCAGTCACTAATTTCCTTTTTTTTTGGGGGGGGGTTAAAAGGGTGTCTTTATGTACCTCACTAACAGGCATGAATTTGGAAGACTTCTGTCAACAGCCAATTACAATATTTCTCATTACAACAATGATCTCTGGCAGATCTTTGAAAATCCTGTGGTATGTATATCAAACTGTACCTTTTCTCATTTTTAGGAGTGGGTCATTTGCTCTTAAATGTTTTATTTCTCGAGCTTAATTTTTGAATGTCAATTGACTTGTTCTCCATTCAACTGGTGAAAAATTATGTGTTTCATACACCACTTTTTTATATATAATATAAGAAATATTTTTTTCTTCCTCAGGATTGGAAGGAAATCTATATAAATCCCAACTATTCAAAAATCTTCACTGAAAAAATAGTGGAACAGGTAAGGAAATATCTTTAATGATGAAGTAACAGTGTGGTTGTGTGAGTAAGACCTGAATTTCTGCAAGATGTGTGTTGGAGTGAACAAGTCTGGCTTTCTTTGGCCACGGTCACATCTTCAATTTAAATCTTCAGTCCTTCCAGGGTGAAAAGTCCACAAATAAAGTAGACAGAAATGAAAAGGTGTTGAGAAGATGAACTGAAGAAAGTTTAAAGTGAAGATGTGACCATGGCTTTTCTTTTGTTACATCATCATCCAATTGTTTTCTTTATGATATTTTCCCTGTATAAGTCCTTCCCTTTTTTCTTAGAGGGAAAATATTGTTTCATTCGAAGACAACAAAAGTGCACCTACAGTTGGGGACATTTTTATTTTAGTTTCACATTTTCCAAAGGTTTCTTGAGATTTAGAGCAGGACCAATAAGCGTACCTGAATCGTCCCTTCTGCACACGCTGGTGGTGTCTGCTTAGGGTCTTACTTAGACCACCATGCCAGTATGTGGAAGCAAGGCTTCAAGTCCAATTGCTGGGTCAGTATACTAGCCAGTGCAGGATTGCCTTTAATTTTGACATGGATAGTTAGATGATGAACCTAGAAAATTTCAATGAAAACAATTTATGCAAGTGTTAGCTTTAAAGAATTTGAATTAGTGCTAAAACTATTTTGTTTGGACATTTATTAACAACTTAATTTTAGTGTACACAGTCACATTTTAACAGGAGTTCTTGTAAATTGACTAATAACTATCCTTATCTTGCCAACTATTTGGTGACTTTGGGATATTTTCTTCAGCTTACATGCAGAATGATATGTGGGGTATTTTGTCACATATTTTGCCAGACTCTTCTCCAGTTCTTGGCTACACTATTTGGGAGTAGTGCCATCCACATACAAGGCTTAGGTCCACTATTTCATCCTGGAATGCTGCATTGACCACTTACAAGCAGTTTGTGTAGCATCATTTTCACATCCTAGTCTGGTCTGATGCCTCATCCAGTGCCAACAAAGTGATTTACTGGGAGGTTGTCTACCAAGAAATAGACAAGTCTGTAGAGTGACTGAGGCATTCCCTGGGCTGGTATACTGATCCATTTTGAATATGGTCTGAATTGCTAGAGAAAAAACCAAAAACATTAGCTTAGATAAGAGATTGCTGGAAAAATCAGTATAAGTGGCTCGTATTGCTGTGAATGCTTGTGGCCAAATCAGTAGATGTTCCTATATGCCACATGGCCAAGGTTGTCTCCAGAATACAGCTGCCAAATGAAAAATTGCAGTACACTCATTGTGTAAGGAAAACTGATTAAATATCCCCATTTAAATGTTAGCTCTGTAGTTTTCTCTTTGAGGAGGTATTGGAGCGACAAGAGTTAGGCAATGTGTGCCATCACATGGGTTGAGGCAGCCAATCAGGTTTTGAGCTGCATTTTCTTATTTAGTGTTCTCTCATCAGTGCTTCTTGTTGTCCTGCCTGCAGTAAGATGATACTCGAATCTAACTAGATACTGCACACGGAGAGTTCTTTCTCCCGCACTAAGGTAAATGTGCAATACTGATCATATAATGCAGCAGTATGAGCATTCCCTCCACAGTATATAACATGTCTGGATGTACTAGTGCAGGAGGAAGAATTGAGATCCACACCTTTAAGAAAGAAAAGGACTGTGGGAAAAATCCAGGGTCTTATACTGCCTTTCTAGTCAGTTCCTGTATGTTTGTGTAGTAAGCATCAGCCAAGTCAGATCTGAGGCCTTTCCACACAAGGGGTTTTCGAACCCATGGAGGACACGTTGGGATGCAGCATTCGCTCTTGCGGGTGGCGGGATCCATTCCAGGCCGCCCGCAAGGATCCCAACGTGCTCTCCGTGCGTTTGAGTTTCAGAGCACTAAAATGTGCTCTGAAACCATCTCCGCACATTCCGAACTGTCTCAGAGAGAAAGTATTAGCACGCTCTCTCTCTGTGACAGCTCACCTCCTCCCCCGGGCTGCTCCCATTGGCTCCTATGGACCCAGTGTGGGCAGCCCGGGTGCCTTCTTTCCCTGGGTTCCTGCTCGCTCCCGAACCCCAGATTGGGCTCCAAGGGTGGGCAGGAACCCCAGCCAAAAGCCCCCAACCCATTCCCAGAGTCTCACACGTGTGTGTGAATGGGTCTTACCTTCTCCTGTAGGCCTGATTCTGTGTAGAAAGGACGGGCTGTTCTGAGCATGCTCGAGGGGACGACCTCTCATTGGCTGGGCACCCGCACATGCTCAGATGGGCAATAGACGCCAGGTGGGTGCCCAGACAACTGGCACCCTTACCTGCCCTTGTGTGAACAGGAAAGTGTTCTCAACCCATTCGGGGGGAAGCGTTCTGAGGCATCTTCGCCTTGGTGCAAAAACGTCTCTGGAGAGAGCAGTTTCCTTTGAAAAATACAGGAATTAGTCCATAAAAAATAGGAATCAGTCCATAGAAAACAAGAATCAATTCACAGAAAACAGAGATTGGTCAACAAGAGGATTCAGTCTACAATAGGAAGTCAACCAACAGAGAAAAGAAAGTAAACTACAAAAGCAAGTAAAGCCTTTGAAAACTTAAGAAGTTTGTGGACAGTTCTTTTGTTCTGGCTGTGTTCCCAAGGGCCAGAGGGCCTTACTACACCTAGAGTTTCATAGCATTGCCCTTGGGACAAAACACCCCAACAGATCTTTGGTAAACGCTTCTCTTTTTAGCAAACCAGAGGGCCCTTCTTCACCCCCTCGGTTGCTGATCAGAAGAATTATATGGCATAGTAAATGCATTTTTAAAGTAAATCCACAAGTTAAGAACAAACAAATGAAAATATGACATTTAAAATGCTGAAGACATAAGGCTGCTTGATTATATTAGGCAACAAAGAATTATTTCAGTATTATTGCTTAAATTTAAAGTTGTAAAGCAAAAAGCTTGCCAAAAAATGAAATAAAATACAAAGTGCTAATACAAAGAACGATATCTTTATTGTTTATGCCCAGCCATGCCCAGATGTGTTTTGGTTCCCTATATTTTCTGAAGCAGCCTGTGATCAGCTGGTGGAGGAGATGGAACATTATGGAAAATGGTCTGGTGGCAAACACCATGTGAGTAGAAAGAACCTGTTTCTAACAAGCCAGAGCATCGTAAATATGGCGAGACACTGCGCATCTTCCCACTTTAGGCCAGCTTATCCCATTAGGAAAAATACCTGATAAAGAATAATGCCGCCCTAGCTAATGGGGGTGAGGGAAAGGAATTGGTGTAGCACATTATGAACCAATGCATGTAAGAGATATGTCTTACTTAGGTTAGGTTTGGGTATCTGAGGAAGCACCTTCTCTCATATAAACCTGCCTGTGTACTGAAATCTCAGGAAGAGGGCTTTCTTGTAGTCCTTCCTCTCTCAGATGTATGGTGCATAGGAACGTGCAAGAGAGCCCTTTCAGTGGTGGCCCCAGATTCTGGAATAGCTTCCCTCTTGTGGTTTACCAGGTACCTACATTATATGGTTTTCAGCACCTGGTTAAATCTTACCTCTTCACCCAGGCTTTTGATGTTTAGCTACCTCTGAATGCTGCCTTGGAAAGTGAATGGGTGGGAGGGAGGGAGAGAAGGATGGTTATGTTTTTATTTTATATATTTTATTTTTTACTGTTGTAGCCTTTTGATGACGAGTGGGGTATAAATTCTTTTTTAAAAAGACTGTTTCGTGGGCTTTGATGCACTGTTGTTGTGTTTCCTTTTCTCCTGGGACTTTTCTGCACTTGGTCTGCTAGTTGCACTGGGGGGGGGGGGGTATCGGCTTTGAGATGGAGCATCTGCATGTGAAAGAGCTGTTTCCTAATCAGAAACGGTTCCTTCCATCCAGAAGCTCCTCCCATGGTGACTACACTTAGTGGAAATTGACCCTGAACCACACATGAACTTACTTTTACCTGCACTAGAGGTGGTAAGGCTCTGGGCAGGCCCATCAACCCCTTTCCAGTGCTAAAGGGGAACATGACACACTGTGCAAGCACACTGGTGTGCCACATGATGGCGCGTCATGGTTGCTCCAACGATGGCGGCACACAGACACCACCTGCAGTTGATGAAGGATGCATGGGGGAGGGATTGGAAGCTGTGCTGAAGGACTTTGTCAGTGGTCCACAGCTGTAGCACCACTGTGCTGCTGTGGCAAATTCTAAAACATGGGGTATCACTCTGATGTCTAGACAATATGTGATCATTCTTGATGCACTTTATACTGGTAAATCAATAAATTGTGGAATAATTGAGTGATACCTGGAGGCAGCCTTAGTGGCTGATGGGAGCTCTGCTGAAAGAAATCTCAGACTGTTATTAGTATTGACTGACCATAGTGCTGACATCACAATGCTAGTGGTGTGCACTTCTCCAACAGGGCACAGCATTTGCTCCTGAGCTCCTTTTGGCGGGCCTTTTGTAGCTGAAGCATTTTTGTTTTGTGATCCTTTCTGTGTTAACATACTTATAAACTGTTTTGTAATGTGTTCTGTGTCACCTTCACCCAGGCTAGCTCCTCTGATGTCTATCTCTGTAAACACTGGTGATATTTTGTTATAGGATAGCCGCATTTCTGGCGGATATGAAAATGTTCCAACAGATGATATTCACATGAAGCAAATTGGGCTGGAAAATGTGTGGCTACATTTTATTAGAGAGTTCATAGCACCAGTAACACTAAAAGTGTTTGCAGGCTATTACACAAAGGTAAGTGATATTAAAATTTAAAGGGCACAGTTCAGTCAAGCGCAGGGTTTACCTACTGCATTTATAAGCTCGTGCATAACCAAGCTTCTCTAGGAAGCTCTTAAACTATTAAAGCAGCTAAAATACCAACTGAAAAAGTCTCTCCCCATTTTGCTTTGGGTGTTTTTCCTCTGTCAAAAGTACCCATTTTTGCACCCATTTAGGACCCATTTGGGTGCGAGCTGGATTACCCCATTTCCACTACGGCACCCATTTGGGACCCAATTGTTTCCACTGCCATAGGGGAAATCCGGATCTAATGGGTACATTTTGGCCTTTAATCAGGATTTTCTGTAGACCCCATTAAAGGGGTCTACAATGGGGTCTTCTCCCAGAAAATCCGGATTAAAGGGAGCCTGTTTCCACTGGAAACAGGCAATGGGGTCCAAAGGAGGCTAGGGGGAGGGGATGCACCTTTGGGACACCCCCCCCAACATTGGCTTCAAAGTCACTTCGAAGTCGCTTCGAAGTTGACTTCACATTCACTTCGAAGTGACTTCGAAGTCAGCTTCGAAGTGGCTTCAAAGACTGCCCCCCCCCGCCCCCCAAAACACCTGGGGTAATGAACCAACCCCTTGTGGGTCGATCTGGATTCCCCAGATGGGTGCAAAGCTGCTTCCACAGCAGGGGTGTTAGCACCCATTCCTAATGGGTGCTACATCTCCTGTGGAAACACTCAATATCCCAGGACATGGTGGGCTTAGGGTGTTGCTATGCTGGGTTATGGCTGTCTGCATGGAAATGGCCTCTCCCACCCCAGTTCAAGCTGCCTTCAAAGGCTGAGTTCAGTCTTTGAGGCCATTACTCAGCCTCCAGAGGAGTTTTAAGCTAGGTTCTTTTCAGGGGTGTGCCCACTTCCAGCAGTGCTTTCTGTTGTACTACCAGTCTTCCAGAATAGGGCACTTTACACACTTGGCCTTATCTCAAGATGCAACTCCTTTATTCCTTGGCAGGCAGTGGTATACTGGGATTAGAATATTGGGAGTTGTAGTCCAGAACTGCCATTTGTTTAATATGTTATTGGTTTTAATATGTTCATTTTATATGTTGTAACCTGCTCTGAGACCCTTGGGTATAGGGCGGGATAAAAATGCAAACAAACAAACAAACTCAGTAGATCTATTTGTTCTTTTTAAACGTTCTTTGGTTCTCTAATGGGCTTAGGGTGGCATACACGAATCAGTCTGCTTACTTTTTAAAAGTTTGAATTATAAAAGCCTATATAACCATTTTATAAATTAATGAACAGATACGAAAAAATCTAGCTAACAACAGCGATTGAATTCCAGCAACATTTTTCTCATCCCTTCTTGGGGATGTTCTTCTGTTTAAAAATCTAGTGTGTTTTGTTATATGATCTTTCAAAAACGCTAAAGAAGAGAGAAGATGGAAGATATAAGATATTTAGCTCAGGTGGAAATAAGATATATCAAGATTGAAAACAAAGCTGTTTTCCATCTCACCAAGAGTGATAATGAATTAATCGACTCAGTTTGTTTTCCTTCTTAAATTATTCCATTATTTCTTTCCAGGGCCATGCCTTGCTGAATTTTGTTGTGAAATACACTACTGACAGACAACGTTCTCTCAGACCTCATCATGATTCTTCTACATTTACTATAAATATTGCTCTCAACAAAGTAGGGGAAGATTTTCAAGTAAGTTGGAAGCAGAACTAGGTTACATTCCAATGGGATATTTCAGCTACTTGCCACAGATGTACTTAGCCCCACCCTGTAGGTGAATGCATGACATCTACACACTGTGCACCTTTACTACTCATTCTCTTTAAAAAGAGAGCCTGGAGGTGATTCCCCATCATTCAGGAAGGGGTCTCAGAAGTACCAGAATG
Source organism: Aspidoscelis tigris stejnegeri (assembly GCA_023333525.1). Taxonomy (NCBI): domain Eukaryota; kingdom Metazoa; phylum Chordata; class Lepidosauria; order Squamata; family Teiidae; genus Aspidoscelis; species Aspidoscelis tigris. The sequence goes on from JALMGA010000002.1 coordinate 32,382,358, forward strand.
TGCCAGATGCATCATGTATAGCCTGCTATGGGTCTGCAAGTTGCTAATGTGGGCATCTGATGATGATGCTACTCTGGTGCTCTTTATCTTGCTCTGCATGAAGAAGCTTTGAGGGTACTGTTGACTCACACAGGTGCCCTCAGAGAAGCACCCCATGCCTATGGACACCTCAAACCAGTTTGGTCTAGTGGTTAGGGAGCCATACTCTTATCTGGGAATACCGGGTTTGATTCTGCACTCCTCCACAAAGCCAGTTGGGTGACCTTGGGCTAGTCACAGCTCTCTCCTGAGCTCTCACAGCCCCACCTACCTCACAGGGTGTTCTGTTGTGGGGAGAAGAATAGAAAGCTTTGTCAGCTGCTTTGAGTCACAAGTGTCTACATGAGCACTTTCTACCACTCGTATGGAGACAGCTCTTGTTAGTGTAATAGGAATGGTAGCAGTCATTGTCAAGAAAATCCTGACTGAAGGACAACTTTCTTTCTTTCTTTCTTTCTTTCTTTCTTTCTTTCTTTCTTTCTTTCTTTCTTTCTTTCTTTCTTTCTTTCTTTCTTTCTTTCTTTCTTTCTTTCTTTCTTTCTTTCAGGGAGGTGGATGTAAATTTCTGAGATACAACTGCTCTATTGAATCACCCAGGAAAGGATGGAGCTTCATGCATCCAGGAAGACTTACTCATTTACATGAAGGACTTCCTATTTTGAATGGAACAAGATATATTGCAGTATCATTTATTGATCCTTAATTTTATTTCTCTGACCTCTTAAAATTAATGTTTGGCAACCTATGACAAACTCTTATTTATAATTCTTCTCCCAGAAGATGGTGATAAATGAAGTTTTGGGGAAATCGCTGCTTTAGCTAAAATATTGAAGAAGAAAAAAAAGGAAAAGGTTGGGATTCTTTATCCATCTATTCTGAGCCTTAAATTACAAATGTTAATATATATGTACTAGGGTTTTTCCTCTCTCCTTTGTCTAAAAGGGAAGACAAATTATTTTATACAGACAATCTTTAAAGCTTTTCATTTGGATTTCCCATCCATAATAATACAAATATCAAAATTCATTTTGTGCCTATCTTGATTAAAGACAATGCATTCAGATATCCATGCATATTCTGTGCATATCTATGCAAATGGGGATCATAAAATATCCTCTTAAAAGAAGAAACAAAGAAATCCCATTGGATATCTTAGCTGCACACCAAGTGTCCTTTGATTAGACTGAATTATTTTGCAGTTTTACTTTTGCCCTGTTCATTCTCTTTCCATAGAATTTTCTGATACCAAGTTGTCTTGGAAACCAAAATACCTATTCTTATTTAAAACTACTTGAATTTTATATCAGGAAGTCTAAAAACTGAAGCTGATATTCTATATAATATGCAGGTTTGGGACTTGCCTTTGTTTTTTAAGGGATCCGTTTCAAACAATTCCTGCTGTTCCTACTGTTTGTAATTTAAAGGTTACACTTGAAAAAAAAAGGCTGAAACATGAAACCTGAGGTGCTAAAATGCCAATATTTTTTATGTCTTCTGGAAAATAAAGTTTTAAGATTGGCTGTTGGAATATCTGCTTTTTAAAAGATTCAGTACTTGGTCTTTGTTTTACAATGAGTATGCTAAGATTTATTATGCTTCGAGATAACAATTTTTTTTATGTAAAAAATACCTTGCAAGGTTTATGCCAGGATGCTTGTTAAACATTTCCTATAATGTATAAAAGATTCGACAGTCCATAGGACTGAAGAGATACTGGGACTGGAAACTATTGTTCCCTGGACCCCTACAGTAGTTAGTTACACAGCAAACTACAGGTTAGTACCATCAACCTGTAGTCCATGCATGTGAATGATCAAGTAAAAAGATAAAAATAAAGCAAGGTGTATGTGGTGGGTGGGGTGGGGTGGCAGATGGAAAAGGACATTTCATTATTTTTCTTTAGAAGAGGATAATATACCTAGGGTCTTTCATTTTACACAAACACGAAGGTGATGTATATACGGTTTCCAACATCATATTGAAGACCATATATACACCACTTTCAAATCTGTGAAAGATAGAGTTCGGCAGCAAGGAGTTACAGACCTCTTTATTGTTGTGTGTGTTCATACATGGCTCAAAAGTGGTTCAAAAGCACCATCAAGTTGCTAGTGTGTAGCCTCATGTTCTTATTCCATTTCTAATCCACCTTATCTAAGGTGGATTAGTGGTGATCACCAGAGGCGTTTTCACACACAGGGTTTTCGAACGCGTGCAAGACAGCCTCAAACGCAGCATACGCATTGCCGCAGCGGGGCTAGTGCTCCGACGTGTCCGGCGCTGTCTTGCGCGCGTTCAAGATGTACAGCACTTTAAAGTGCTCTACATCCGTTCCAGCGTGGACGAAGCGCCCACAGCCGTTCAGGGAGAGAATCATTCGCTCATGTTTCTCTCTCCCTGACAGCCGCGGGCTCGCCTCCCCCGCCGGTGCTGGATGACAATCAGCTGATTGCCTGCCTTGCTGGCTGCGGGAGCCTTGGCAGCCCTCTCTCCGCCCCTTGCCGGCATTTGCCGGCCAAGGCACTTCAGAATGCTTTGAGCATTCACACACAGACACGCCGCAATGCATTTACACGCGTTCCTGCGCTCCTATGTGTGAATGGTCAAAGCGTCCTGAAGTGTCTTAGGCTTCCCGTCCTACACCCGTTCCAAATGGAATGGATGTAGTGCGAAAATGCCTCTGGTTAAAACACTGGTTCAAAAAATATTAGTGTTTTTCCAAAATGTTCACATGTGAATTGCAGTAGATCTTCATATATCATAACTGAGAAGATGATAGGTTGGGCAAATAGTATTTCATATTGATTTCCCAGATACAAATGAATTTATGGCTGACCATGTGGACTCTCTTAGTTGTGGTGATGTTCATTTGTTCAGTCTTGGGAGTCCGTGGACCAAGCATGCTAGGCCCCTCTGTCCTTCACTGCCTCCCAAATTTTGCCCAACCTCATGTTTGCTGTTTCCATGCAGGCACCATTGCCATCCCCTTCAGTCTTTCCCAGCATCCAGGTCTTTTTTCAATAGGCCCTATCTTCTCATTGAGCAGCTAAAGTATCTGAGCTTCAGATTCAATATTTGTTTTTCCAGTGAATAGTCAGGGTTGATTTCTTTCAGTATTGACTGATTTGATCTCCTTGCAGTCCAAGAGACTCTCAGAAGGCTTATCCAGGACCACAGTTCAAATGTGTTGAATTTTGGTGCTCAGCCTTCCTTGTGGTACAATTCACACACTATACATAGTTACTGGACTGGGAGGACACTCTATCCCACCTTGTATGACAAAAGGAAACAAAGCAAGTTATATCTTACTAGCTATGATAAAATCATTTTAACTAGATAGGTAATGGTTTTGAGAGTAGACAGACAATTTCAAATAAAGAAGCATTTGACCCTGTTATGGAGCTAATAACCATCCTTGGTGCCTGGGTGCTGTCATGGCTGGGGTTCAGACTCTGCCTTGCCTAGCACTTTGGGCTTTCACCCTCACTGTTTAGGCTTCAAAACTGCTCAAAAGTCACCATTTTTGTGCCAGCAAACAATCCCTCCATAACATACACTCCGCCCCTTAGATTATAGCTCTAAATGGAAATACTTTCTCTGTGCCACCGGCAGCGACACTCTGCCGGCTTGGCTTTCACTTCTTACAGTAACAGTACACTATTTGCTTGTTTCACTCTTATTGCTTCTACTGACAAAATCCAGTCAGATGTAGTTGAACAAAACCAATTAACTTGCTTTATTGTTACAACTTCTTATTTTATTATACAGCTATTGAACTCAGATCACTTCAGGTTACAACACTTTCACTTGTTTCAACACTTTTACTAGCTTTCAGGATTCTAACCTATCTACCCACGTAGGCTGTTAACACACTAGGTTCTCTTCCTACCCACTCTTGCCATGAGGCTATCAGACAAAGAACCTTTACTCTCTCCTATCACGCCCTTTTGTAGCGTCTCCTCTGATGTCCTCTGTTCCTCATTGGCTATGCCTCTGAGCTACCTTATCCCCTCCCACCAGGGTAAAGTAAGCCACACACCCCTAAGCTTACAACTTAAGCTAACCTCTGGCTAAAAATCCCTTAACCAACTTACCTTGCCCAGGGGGGTCACCACAGGTGCACGTCCAGAAATCTTGTCTTAATACTGGCTTATGTCCTCAGCCTCAGAAATCAACTTCATTTGAAAGAAGGACTGCTCTGAATAGCCAGTGTCCTGGATAAGGAAAATTTCATCCTTTGTGAAAACATTTCAGAAGGAGGTTTCTGCAAGTATCCAAAGTTTTTCCATGTGCACATAGGATGTTATTTTTGCTTCCAACTGTAGCCTTTTGATAGCTGGTCCAGATGGTGCCTTAGACATTATTATAGGAACATGGGGAAAATAATGCTGCTGGTTTGCAAATAGAACCAACATCGTGGTTCTTTGAATCACAAGCTGCTTCTGGAAATATACTTACTGAAGTAGGGTAACAGTAAGTAGACTTTGAACCTAATTTTTTAATTCAGTTTGATCATCTCCATTTTGAGCATTTCATAACTTGCAGGTTACAAAAGAGCACCGTGTGGGCTTGCCATGCTGGGTAGAATTCTTAACTGCAAATACCATTAAATGACTGGCTCTTTTATAAAAACCAGCAGCACCAGTGCAGATTTTAAGCATTCAAAACCTCCATGATTCTGCATCATGAAAGCTATCTTTGTTTTCATGAGGTTATTTTTGGCATTACACTTTTAAGGTAGCACAGGACTGTATGATCCATCCAGCTGAAATGCTCAGGGAGAAAAGAAAACTTTATTAAGATCTATGGATAACCAATAATATTTTAGATTAGCCCTTTTAAAAAAATGTTTTTATAAAACAGATTATTTTAGATGCTTTTATTCTCAACATTTTGTAAGTGTCCTCAAGATTGTATTTTTTATGGGAAGTAATATATAAATATTTCAAATAAAATAAAATTTTCAAGTACTCTGTTTTTTACCATATTGTAATCATGGCTCTGAAGAATAGATCCATGCATTCATGGCAGATAGTTATTGCAAATTTTTCATATTGTCAAAGATTATGTTAACAGTGCCTTTCCATAAGCAGCCTTCAGTGAAGTCTTTGAAAAGCCCTCTGATTAATCAAAGAAGAAATATGAATGGTCTTTTTTTCAGTGCTGAGAACATTGGGGTGGGAAGCAATACGTTAATGGCCCTTTCTGCACTGAGCACGATTCCTTATTCAGAATAGGAACCTGCCATCCTCATGTTGATGCAGACTGCAGAAGGACCCAGGCAGTTTTTGCAGTTTTATCAGCATGAGAATCATGGGTCCCTAGTCTGAAATATAAACCAGAATAAAGCCCAGTGCAGAAAGGACCAGTGTCTCCTACTGAGGCAGTTGCTGTAAGAGTTGTGTCCTAAGGAATTACCTCCTAATACCAAACTTAGCATCAAAGATACTAATGCAAAATTTATCCTAGTTGGAATCCTAATGGAGGTCAAATTAGCCATGACTCTTGTTTACACTAGGTGCATAGAACTCCAGTGTAGATTGTGCTTTCGATGGAGGAATTTGTTTAGAAGGGGATTAAGTTTCCTATTATTGCCCAATTTTTTCATTGCATCTGCACACATTTAAAAAAGGAGTTTAAAAGCAGCTTAGAGGTGACAACATGCAAACACTAGTGCTTGCCTCCCATCTCTAATCTGCATTAAAGGTTAGAAGACAATCTTTGGAAATGCATTTTCTGTCTTTCAATGAGGATTAAGCACAAGAACAATACTATTTATAAGCTGCTTTTGAGCCAGTCCAGCTGTTCCAGAACTTACACTGTCCCACCTTGCTCCAAACCTCATGTGAGTTACAAGGAATCCAATGCCTAGAAACAATGCATCTGAGCCTTAGGGGGAAACCATTTTGACAGTGAAATTTGGTATGTCACCAAAATAATTCTCCCTGCTAAGCCAAAACAGGGAGGGGAGTGTCCTTCCATACCCATCCATTCACTTCTTGTTTCCCCTAAGCCATTGATAGGTAACATGTCTACTGATATCATGGTTTGGACAGCCATTTTTGCTGCCCAGGTAGGGCTACAGTGAATCCAATGTGGATACAGTATTCTAGCAGGGGACATGAGCTCTCCCATTCCAAAGTGAACTGTTTTGAAGGTAAGTGCTGAAAGGTCCGAAGAAAAGTTGTATTGCTTCTCATTTCCTTGGGGGGGGGGGGGTTCTTCAAATTTAAATGGTGTGCTGGCAAAATCTTAGAGCTCACACTTAGAAGGTCACCCAAGTTTGAACTTGAATATCCTTCAGAAAGTTTCATTTACTTTGGTGATTAGAGTTTAAAAGGAGGGCATTTTAATTGTATATCTGTATGCCTGACACTTCTCTATTTTTAAATAACACAGGCAAAAAAACCCTTTAAATTTTAGAAATTGCTTTAGTTTATTTGAGATATACGCATATCCTGTATGTCTCAGGCCATATCCCCATGCAAGCTGTTTGGTTCTGATTGGCCTCATATTTGATCGGGTGCGGGACCGAGATGGAATGTTGCCCGTCCTCATGCCATTCCCGGTAACATGGGTTGGATGTGGATACAGCCATCACCATGCAAACTGTGCCAAAGCCCGGCATGGAGAGCAGCACTGTCTCCTCTCCGCCCCCTCTCCTCATTGGAAGCTGGATTGATGTCACCCCACCCGTATGCCACCCGCTGCAAATGCCCTATCGCCCCCCCCCCAGCAGCACAGTGAAGCCAGGATTGAACGGCAAAAATAATGATTTTTAAAAATCCAGATGTTTGGGCAAAGCTGCTATGAGGTTTGGCAGCAGTTGAGCAGTTTTGCACACCTCCACTCCACCCAGGAACCACAAGAACACCTGGCAAGTGGAAAAGGAGGAAAAATCAAGCCATTATCATGTCTACCTTGGCAATTGGGAAACGGGGGTGGAATATTTGCCATAGAAAAGGGAGAAAAATCAAGCCATTATCCTGCCTGCCTTGGTAATAGGGAAGGGGGGGTAGAATACTTGTATAAAACAGTCTCATGGGGCAGCAAAGGCCATTCGACCCCCTCCCAAAAAATCAGCAGTTGTGACCTCCAAGGCACAGGGCAGGAACAACGAGCACAGGACATGAAACCCTACCTCCCAATGACACAAGTGCCAGTCTCCTCCCTAAACAGCCTGGGACCGTCCCCATACGCAGGCTTGGCTTGGAAAGCAATGCGTGCCGAGCCACAAAATCGCGATGAGAACAGTTTTTTGCAGGACCAAATTTGGGCATGGTTTGGGCAATTTGGTCTGCGGAAATCAGACCAAATCTAAAATGCACAGGGACGGCCCTTCTGAATCCAGTTTTGATCCAGACCGGAATGTGCATAGGGCCATGCCCTCAGTGTTAAACCAATTTATTTTGGTAAAATTGTCTGCCTATATATTTATTTAAAATATTTGCAGGGATTAAACCAAAGTGCTAGAGGGAAAATATAGCTCTAGAGCCTTTGAGAAGAAGAAGAAGCTATTTTCTTGCCCAGCACAAGGTTTCCACAGGAAAAAGGTTAACAAAACTATTACAAGGCCAGAGTCTCAGAAAGGGTACAGAAGAAATATAGTGGTATAACAACAGATCTTTTAAAAGTTATTTTTTGTGATTTTTTCCTGCTTGCTTTATTTGGAATGAATTGAAGCTTTTAAACCTTTTGTTAATTTTAGTAGGTTAAATTAAAATGCACACTTAACATTTGTTATATATTTAGATGTAGTCGCCTGTGGCTTTTCTTGGTAAACAAAACTGAATGGTAAGAATTCATTTTCTTAATTCAGAGATACAAAGCAGTTTTCTCAAACTGTCCTGTCTTTCCTAGAGTCTGATTCTCAATTTAGAAGGTGGATAAGTGACTATGAAGACACACACACACAAAAAAAAAAAAAAAAAAAGCAGAAAGTTGCTATAATCTAACTAGTTTTAATAGTGAACCAAGTAAGCTGAAATCTTATTACAAAATTAATAAAATACAAACAGGTTATAATATAATAATTTCCAATCATGGGGAGTCTGTGAAAATAATGTCTTCCATATGTTACTGGACTGCAGCTTCCATTGTTTCATGCCAGCCCCCAAGAACATTTAGGTGGTTGTAGTTGAACACCCCTGAACAACTGTATCTGCAGAATGTACAAACATTGTAGATTAGTTTTAATTCAAATTAAGAAATGTAAATTACAACATCACCATCATAAGATAAACCTTTTAGTTTTCATGCATAGCAATAAAGGGCCTGTTCACACTTAGCTACCTAAGAAAATATATCATTCCAGCACAGTTAAGTTCAGGGACAGTGTCCCTCATTTCCACTGTAAGAGCTTAACTGGTAGTGGAGATGGTCCATCTCAGACCATGGCAACAGCTTCAGCAACTTCTGATGCACATCCAGCTGTTCCCATGGCAATCAAAACATGGTGTTCATTTGCACAGCTGCAGTCAGCCCACCTACACACAATGGTCACACCAGAAAGAGGTTTGAGTGTTGCATCCTGGAGCCTTCCTAGCAGCTTCCAGTGAAGATGTGGTGCAGTAAGAACTGCTCCACAGCCTTGAAGGATCAGGAATGCTCCTGGGTGCTCTGAGATGGAGGTGCTGCCATGGTGTGGAGACAGAACAACTTCGTGTCCTCAAGTGTCCCCATAAAGTAACTGCAAACAGACCCAATGCTAATATATGAGTAAAGAAAAAACCCAATATGTACATCAGAATACTACAGATCAGCTTCTTTCATACTGATTTTAAACTAGGCATTCTCTAAGTGAATCACACTTCGCTGTATTTTTATTTAAAATATATGGCAAGAGGCAGACTTTGTAATAATAGTCAGCAAGTTGATATAGTCAAAGATATTCGAGACCAAGCAACTTATGGTTTTAATAAACAACTTGCAACTGACCATACTTCATAAAAATATTATGTGGCTTGCTGCTAATACAACTGGAATATTTAAAAAAATAAAATAAAATGGTGCTTTTTAAAATGATAGTGTAAGAAACTTTCTGCAAAGATCCAGAAAGCAATGAAAAATGGATTGACTTCTACATCTAGATTAAGGAACACATATAAATAAAATTTCATTATAGCTCCTCCTTAAGTAAAATTACATGTTTCTCAGACTTAAGGTTACTTGTGGATTGCAAAGTTAACACCTCAGTTGAACCAGCTTTTTTTTTCACAGAAGGATGTTTTTGAAATATTTGTATAGGATATACTTATTTATTTGTGTAAAATTAATTTAAAGCATTTCTATATCATTTTCTATAAAAAGTTTTCAAGCAGTGTACAGAAAATAAACATGAAAACTAAGGTAAAAGACTTTAAAACCCATAAGGAATTAAGTAATTGAAATTATTTTTAGATCTTGACTAGACAAGAATATTATGGACATTTTTTGGATACAGAAAACATTCTAACTAAAATTTCTGCACAATCCAATACTAAAATAAAAAAGCTGAAATATAATCTAGGTCTTCTAGTAAGACATAGAATATATTTTAGTTATTAGTCTTCTAACAGATGTCTTGAACTAAAAATAGCAACAAGCCAATTCAGAGAGGTTTCTGTCTTTTAACCTCTTTATCTGTCCCAAAGTAGAACATAATTAATGGCTGTGTGGCCACTTACTATTGTAAATGCCTGTCACTGCCAGAGAAGGTGCCTGGTGCCACTGTATCTCCACTGTAAGGGTAGGAGTCACTTCACTACAATGTTCCATCCCATTCCCAGCTCAGAAAGATCTGGGGTCCATCAAAAATAATAGTACCAGCAGCAATGGCAAAACAAAACATGTATGTGGGATCAGCAGGTGGATGGATGAAACTCTAATGAGAAACTCCACTCTAATCTCCTTAAACTACTTTTTTTTCTTTTTTTTTTCTTTTTGCAAAGTGTTTTGATGGGATCGAAGGGAGCTTGCCCTGAAGCTTTGTCCCTCTTAGACCATCCTGGATTGAAGACAAAGAAGATAAATGACTGAATGGCCTCCATGGTCTTTTTCTGTGCAAGTCCTTCAAGTATTGTATATTGAGGTCAGTAGTAGGGGTGTGCACGAATGCATTTTTGGATTTGATTCGAATATTCAAATGTTCAAATTCGAATGAATAGAGGAAAAATGAAAGTATTCAAATTCGAATCTGATTCTAATACATTCGTAGCTATTCGTATGAAATTTCAATTCGTATTTGAAGATATGAATATCAACAACATGATACTAAATTATTTAGGATAGTAAAAACCGGAGATTGCCAAGAACTCCAGAGCGATCTCTTAGCATTGGGTGAGTGGGCAACCGAGTGGCAAATGTGCTTTAATCTTAACAAGTGCAAAGCAATGCACATCAGGGCCAAAAATCCTGTCTATGAACTGATGGGTTCTGAGCTTTCTGCAACACACCAGGAAAGGGATCTTGGGGTTCTGGTGCACAGTTCAATGAAGGTGTCAACCCAGTGCACTGCAGCAGCAAAAAAGCTAATTCAACGCTGGGAATAATTAGGAAGGGAATAGAAAACAAGTCATCAAGTGTCATATTGCCTCTTTATTAATCTATGGTGAGGCTACATTTGGTATATTGTGTACAATTTTGGTCACCACACCTCAAAAGGGATATTGTGGAACTGGAAAAGGTGCAGAAAAGGAGAACCAGAATGATTAAAGGGTTGGAACACCCCCCTTACAAAACCAGGCTGCAATGTCTAGGCCTCTTCAGTCTGGAGAGATGGCATTTAAGAGGGGACCTGATTGAAGTATATAAAAATATGCATGGTATAGAAAAGGTGGATAGAGAACATTCCTTTTCTTTATCACACAACACTAGAACCGGCGGGCACTCTATGAAGCTGATGGGTAGGAGAGTCGGATCTGACAAGGGGAAGTATTTCTTCACCCAGAGGGTCATCAGTTTATGGAATTTGCTCTCAGACCTTTCTGCAAAGGACCTATATTCAGGATTATATCCCAGAATAGGGACCTGCCATCCACAAGCTAATGCAGACTGGGGCATGTCTCAGGCAGGGTCTTCTGCAGTCTGCACCAGCATGTGTGTGGCACGTTCCTATTCTGGAATATAATCCTGAATAAGACCAAGTGCAGAAAGGGCCTAAATTTCAGGCTGTTAAATTACTGCTGAAGTACGAGTCAAGAAACTGAATATAAATATTCTGCCAATTTGACTCTTCTATCCTACCTCTGGTTGAAAAATCCCCCTAGAACCTTTGCAACTGATTCTGGGTTCTGTAATCAAAATCTATGCTCATTAAATCTTTCAGCATGCTAAAAATAGTTCCGATGTAGGTTAGAGTTATGCAAAGTCATTTTAAAAGTGGAAACTGAGAAGAAAGACATCAAAGCTCTTTCCCTAAATTACGCAGGTTAATGAGAATTTTGGATTTGGAGCACTTTGTTGACATCCTTTTTCCCTAGGTTTGTTTTATTTTCCCAGCAGCATTGCAGACTGCTCCCATACATTGAGGAAATCATCACAAGAGAATAGAATTAATTTAAATAATGTAGCATAAAATAAATATTAGTAACTGAAGTCTGTTTACAACAGATAATTTTCTCTTTCCAAAACAAATAATAATATAAGCTTTGAAGTCATTCGTGAAAAATGCTATTACCGATTTAAAACTATTTCATTAGATTCTCCCCACCCCTCCCTGGCAAAGCGGCATATTATGCCCTTTTCTTTGTCATGTTATTGTAATTGGCAACTCTTGTTTGTTTGCCAGTTACTAAAATATAAATAAAGGCAGAAAAGCTTTGTACAAAATATGCAATCCAGTTGTAAGTGGAATTCTTTTCTTCTCTCTTCCTGCTATCCCCCCATCCCTGTTCTTTTACTGTAAACATCAAGTTTTGGCCATGCAACATATGAGCAAACTATGCAAAATGCAAAATGTTAATGACCCAAAGGCACAACTGGGAAGCTTTAACACCACCCCGGGTTTTAAAAATGTTAAGCCAATTTTCCAGAAATACTGTTATGCCCATAAAACAAATCACCATATACGTATAATTTGTACCTTTCATACTTGGATAGCATCCCTGAATTTTACTTAAGATGTTCCAGCACAGTGATACCTATAAACAGAATGCTGTTAGCCAGTTTATTACTGAATCAATATTTCTTATGGGGGAACATATACCCACAGAAGCATATTCAAATGACGCGGAAAGCCAGTCTAATCCCCAATGGTTTAAAGGTGAACCACAACTCCAAGGAATTGTTTGTAGTGCTGTATTTAGTCTATCCGTTGACACATTTAAAAACTTCATTTACTTTTATTATTCTATTTTTCTTTTAAGAAAGCAAGTCTCTTGCTTCATAGACTGGAAAGGTAAATTGAAAAGCTGGCATCAGCAGGAATTTCTGAGCACTCAGATCCCCCATGTGATTAATGATGTATAAAGTAGAGCAGGGAAATAGAAGGCCACTTAACCCCTTCTGTAATTTTTTTTTAAAAAACCTTTTAGAATGAAGACGCCCACAAAGAGATTCAGCAAAGGTTGTTTCCACAAATAGGGCCTATTCACACTATTCTGGAATATATCTTGGAATAGGGGCCTCCAGTTCACATGCTAGTACAGGCAATAGCAGGCCGCAAGGGGGGGCCTGCCAGAATCTGTATTAGCAAGCAGACAGCAAACCCTTATACTGAGATATATTCAAGATCATGGTTGTGACGGTTTCAGGGTACAGGCTGCAAACTGTTTTGCTTCCGGGCTTTGCAGGCTTCTTGCAAAGCTGCAATAGCCAGCCTTGGTGCAAACAGCTTGTTGCAAGACCTGGGCAGAGGCTGCAAAAATGGCGGGAAATCCCGTGCTGCAATGATTGGTTGAAGCTGCCTTTTGGAGGGAAAAGCTGTCCGGGCATCTGAGTGCTGGGGGGGCTAGAGCAGGAGTTCCCACCAATCAGGAGTTTCCAGCAGCATTTTATGGCAGCAGTTTTCCCCAGGAGGTTACAGCCAATCAGGGTGAGGGATATGTGTATAAATGAACAGAGAAGACAACAGACTAGGTCTTCATGCTGGTACAAGAGCTGAAAGGAGAAGAGCTGAATCCTGAGGGAGCTGGAACCAGTAGCTGAGCAGTGGTCTTTTGGCTGGAAGATCTTGAAGGAAGACTTCAATAGCAACTGACCAGGCTGGATGATCGGACAAGCAAGGACGGACTGGGCCTTGTGATCATCTGGAGCCATGTTCTGGTACACTGGCTTGGCTTGAGCTGTGGCAGAGCAAGCCAGAGGGGGAGGAAGGTGGAGAGGTTTGTCTTTTAAAAGGGGAACTATTTTCCTTTAGAGAAAGGGGTAGCTCCTAGCCTTAAGAGACTTACTGAGTTAAACCTGAGTTAAACCAACCAATACCTGAACCTTATTTTCCTTTTAGTATTGCTTGTGTATAATAATAAACTTGTTTTAGTTTACTGTTGAAATGCTTGCTACCAGTGTTTTGTGTCCACACTGTAGTATTCACTTGGCCATTGCACAAACTCAGCATCCTAACAGGGCCAAGCTTCTCCTAGAGAGGGCAGGCACTAACTGGATCGCTGGGCATCGTGACAATGGTGAAGTGCAAACAGGCCCTTACCAATAAATTGGGATATGAATAGCCAGTTTGGGCTAGTGGTTAGGGACCTGGACTCTTATCTGGGAATATTGGGTTTGATTCTGCACTCCTCCATGAAGCCAGCTGGGTGACCCTGGGCTAGTCACAGCTCTTTTCTGAGCTCTCACAGCCCCACCTACCTCCCAAGGTGCCTGTTGTAGGGAGAAGAATAGAAAGCTTTGTCAGCTGCTTTGAGTTCCCTTAAATGGGTGAGAAAAGCGGGATAGAAAAGCCAACTCTTTTTCTTCTTCCTTCTGCACCTTGATATGGTCAAGGGAGGTCACACCTCCTGTAAGTCTGCTCTATCTGCATTGGACAAAGTATAGACTGGACTAGGTGGCTCAAAATGGCAACCTAGTCTGGAATACCAGTACACCTGTTTAAAAAGGTTTACCAGCAAACTAGCACCTCATAAAGTGAAATATAGAGCAGTGCGGAAGTAATATGCTTCAACGGTTTGGTTTACCAAGCCCCCATTTTGGTGGTGCAACAAGGTATACCAGTGAAATAAGTGCTCTTGGCTACTGAAGCTTTAGAGTCCAGTTCTGAAGCCTGTGTGAGCCAGTTTGGTCTTGTGGTTGGAGTACTGGACTCATATCTTTAAGTCCCTGGATTTTATTTCATGCTCCTCCATGAAGCCAGCTGGGTGGCCTTGGGCTAGTCACAACTCCCTTTCTGAGCTCTCACAGCCCCACCTGCCTCACAGGGTGTCTGTTGTGGCAAGAAGAAGATAAAGCTTTGCCAGCCACTTTGAGTCCCCTAAAATGGGTGAGAAAAGCAATGTAAAAAAGCCAACTCTTCTTCTTCTTCTTCTTCTTCTTTGCTGCCATCCAAATGTTGATGGCCTTTTTCCAGGATTCATGGACTGCTCCTGCTAATCCAGCCTCACTGGAGTGATCCACCAATGTTAACTGGAAAAACAGCCAAAGATATGGTATTTTACTCACAGGAAGCAAAGTAAGGGAGTCTGACTTGCTCAAACCAGAGCCAAGCAGCCCCTGCAGAGTTCCTGTATCTTCCCAGGTAAAACCCAAGATCTTCCTCTAAAGAAGTGAGACCTCCCTTCTATCCTCTGACTCCAAGCTGAGAGCACGAATCCTAGGAGCCTGGAGAGTTCAGCTAACTCCCCAATGATTTTCCATCTGCAAAATCTGCCAGGCTTAAATACAGCAAGAACTGGCTGCCCTGATTGGTGCAATTTTGCAGTTTTTTTAGACAGCTTCTCCCTCCTGTCCATCAAGTCTGCAAAATCTGTGGGAAATAAACCCGCGGTTTGAAGCTTGCACCATGAATCCATCACAAGTAAGTTCCTGAATATCATTTCCAAAAGATACTATGGGATTTTTTGTATATTTTAAAATTTGGAGTTTAGGTGCAAGACACCAGATGTCAGCTGGTTTCCTGGCTCTTGGTGATGCAAGGTGAAGCTGTGGAGATAGAATCAAGGAATGACCAAGCCTAAAGGGGCACTGCACCATGAACTACACGATATGCAATTAGCCTGTAAGGGGGACAGGTAGCACTCAGATTGTGATCTTTAACATTTGTGCTATAATTTTATTAGACCAAACAAGAATGTTACCCAGTAATGAGGAAAGCTTTGAGCTCTAAGGGATTGTTCATTGGTTGGGATGTAATGTAACATAGGTGGTGATATGACTAGATCTATGTTTTATATAGAACTATACTAGACACGTATGTGGCACAAGCAAATCTAGAAATCAAATTCAAAGAAAGCTGAAATCAAATCCTGTGGAATTAAATAGTGGCTGAAGATCAAAGTAGTAGAATGTAGTATTTCCCTAGTCGTAGGCTTTGGTTACGGAAAGTTACCGTAAATGTATTATTTTCCAAGGCACATAAAAAGCACAGGCAGCTTAAGCATTATTACTAGAAAATTTTGAAACTAAGATAATAAAGGGTCTCAGGTGAAATGTGAGCAGAACATTATAATTTTGTTATGAAACTATCTTAGATTCTTCAGAAGATACAGATTCTATTATAGAAAAAGTTAATATATCAGCAGAGCTATTTTAAAAGAGAAAATCATGAAAATTAAAGTATTGCTGTATTTGCAGATTTGCATGCAAGCAGTTCACCAATAAATCTTGAAAGGACATTTTTCTGTCCAATTCTGATAAGAAAAATGAAACAGGCATGAGAAAAACAAAACTGTGTGGTAGTGCATACATACTATGGCCGGCCCATGGCATGTGAATGCAAAGCCCTTATTCTGAAATATAATCTGCAATAAGGTCCAGTGCAGAAAGGGCCTGATTATTTAATGTCCTGCCACAGCATCTCAATGAGATTCAAGTTGGAACTTTGTCTAAGGGCTTTTTTGCACTTAAGTATAAGTACAGTGGCTGGTGTTCACATTGTGAGTGGCAACCTGTCTCAAACATAACCTAGACCTGGGTTCCACTGCAGTACAGAGAGTCCCTATCTGGGATTGTCTGCATCACCATAACCATGGCCATGTGCCAGGCAGTTGCTATGGTGATTGTTGTGACTGCACAGATGTATCCACACTGCACTGCCCCCATGCAACATTCACATAGTTTATTTAAATCTTGGGTCCAAGGGGTGTCCAGAGTATTGGTATCTTCCAGCAGCAAAAATCAAGAAGAATGGTGGATCAGAGTTCCTCATTCCTACTTCTTTCTTAGGACAGAGGGTTAAAAGCTGAGGTCAGTTTTTAAAAGATAAAGAGAATGAGAGTAAATAATTATTTGTTAACCTAATAACGATGAATCCAGACTGAATTAACAGATTTGCTTTCTCAGCTCTGCTGCTATTGCTTTAGTTTTTTTCCCTCAGAAAGTACAGATCATTAAATTGCTTTTTTTATTTCCTCAAAAACTTTACAGAAGAGCCTCCTCTTGAACTGTATAGTAATAATCCCTGGTGCATATAAAGTATACATAATTGCCTCTTTGAGTTCAGAATCTACAGCTGGCCTGCTTTGTGCAAGCTGATATATCATCTGTTCCTGACAAAACTTAAGCAATCTGGCATGATAACAAATTGTGAAGGAAGATCATCAAACCCCTCAATGCATGTTATAGAAGGCATTTGCTGCTTTCATCACATCTCATTTTTAAGACTTCCATACAGAATGAAAAGCCTTTCAACTCCATCCTTCCTACATTTCCAATTATAAAAGTTTCCTGCTACTCTCAACTCTTAAGGTAGTTTTATCATTTTGCCAACTAACCTTTTCAGTGCAGTCACTGCACTATTGCAGTTCACACATTTCTCAAGAGAACTAAAGTTTGCCTGTTGTCACAAGTATAAACTCTCCAGGATGCTTTTGCGGAAATAAACAGGTGTTTTCATTTGGCCAACCTATGGGTGACCTATTGCAGTCTAAATAGACACATTTCCTGAGCAAACTCTTCAAATAACATTTTTAAGGCAGCTGTGCACACATTGTTTGGGATGGAGCATTTTCTCTGTTAGCAACTAGTATAGTTGTATTGCCAATGTTTTGTGCTGGACAGAAGAAATTTCTCTTTCTGTGAACATTGTTTTCATCCTTGGCAACTGAGCATTTGGCCTAGTCTTCCAAATGTCTTTTGAATGTCTTTGCAGTATTATTAGTGCTTCCAGATGTATTCCCTGGATGTGTCTCTTATGACCTTATTTGCATTGGGTCAAGTTACTTAGTGGTTAACACCCACCTTTTGTCAAAGAAAAAACATTGCAAAATACATACCCAAGACACTAATTTTATATCTACACTCCCCAAACTATGAAATTGATGGGAACGAGGTTTTGCTATAGCTTATTAAAGGAAAATATGGACTTTAAACTCAACAATGCACAAAACAATTCACCTCCATACTTCTATTTCCTCTCTAGCCCCTGTTTCCTTGAGACCTGGCTGGGGGGAGACATCCCTTTAATTTTCTATGACTTCTTGAGAGCAGAGGCCTTTTTGCACGAGGGATTTTGGGACACATCTATGACATGCTGGAATGGGGCATTCGCTCTTCTGGGGCAGGCAGTTGCATTCCAACCCGCCCCAGCCTTCCCAACGCGTCACAGACGCGTTCGGGTTTCAGAGCACAAAAATGTGCTCTCCACCCATTTGGCCTGTCCTGGGCCATTCCCAGCTGTACTGGAGGGAAAGCATTCACACGCTCTCCCTCTATGACAGCTGGGCCCCTCCCCTAGCCTGCCCCCATTGGCTCCTGTGGAGCCAGAGGTGGGCAGCCCTGTCGCCTGCCTTCCTTGGGGTCCCACCTGCTCCAGGGGCCTAGATCAGCCTCCTGGGGCTGGCAGGACCCCCATCCAACACCCCCAACCCACCCTAGGGGCACACACCCAAGCTCCTTACCTGTTCGGCACCAGGCAGCAATTGGTGCAATCGGGTCAGCCACACTGTGTGCATGTGTGTGGCATGGCCTCTGATTCACCAGGCACCTGCACCTGTGCAGATCACCTGTCAAAGCCAGGCAGGTGCCTGGCCAATCAGAGGCTGTGCCGTGCACATGCGCACAGCATGGCCGGCCTCCTCACCCCAGTTGCTGCCAGGCGCAGAACAGGTAAGCCCCATTCATGCACGCACACCCCTGGGGTGGGGTGGGGAGTGTTGGGTAGGGGTCCTGCCACCACCAGGAGACTGATCTGAGCACCTGGAGCAGGTGGGGCCCCAGGGAAGGGAGGCACCAGGCCTCCCCACCCCTGGTTCCTATGTAGCCAATGGCGGGAGGCCAGGGGCAGGACTTGTGAGTCCCAGGATGGCCGTTTGGCCCAAACACATCTAAGACAGTTTCCCATCCACACATAGGCGGGTAAAGGATGTGTTTGAGGCCAAAACGTACTACAGCGTTTTCTCTGTAGTGTGAAGATGTCTCAGATATAGGTGAGAACAGATTCATGCAGGAAGGAGGAGAGATGAGCAGGCAGCATTTGAGAGAGTGTCTTTTCCCTTCAGGAAACCATAGAACCACAGGACTTCAACAAAAGTTACCTCTCCCAGTCACTGCTCTGTGCTTCCCTATGATCCCCTGCATGAACTGAAACTCACCTGTATCTGCCAGAGTTGTTTATCAAGTTATATGTGTTTTCCTTTATCTTCTCTCTCCATTTACAAGCTAAGATATTTTTTTTGGAGGTGTGTGTTTGTGTTTGTTTGTTTCCCACCTTAAAATGCTACCACCAGGTAAAGAAAATCCTGGCAGCTGGAATTCTTGATGCCCTAACATCACTAACAGAAACTCCTCTGGCCCTCACAGTGAGCTAAAAATTGGTGCACCATGTCCAGGTTCATGCAGAAGTACATGTGAACCATCCCTTTTGGGGGGAGAAGGTGACAACTGTGCTGTTACCCCCACTAGATGTAGATGTGGCCTGTATTTAAGGAAATAGATTTTCCAAGGTAGTAAACCAAACTTATGAGCAAAGGTAAGGCCAAGAATGACATGGAAAAACAACATCAAAACCAGAGACGTTTTCGCACGGGGGAAAATGGAACGCGAAAAAGCCAGCTGTGGACACGTCATCCGCATTGGCCGCGCGCGCCTTGCGTCCCGACGTGTCCGCAGCTGGCTTTTCCGCGTTCGAAATGTAGAGCACTTCGAAGTGCTCTACACGCGTTCCAACGCGGACGAGCCGCCCGCAGGCGTTCGGGAGAAGAAGCGTTCGCGCCGCTTCTGTCTCCCGATCGCCTGCCGGCTCGCCTCCGACGCCGCGCGGCTTTGACAATCAGCTGTTTTTCAAACAGCTGATTGTCGATCTGCCTCCGCGGCCGCCGGCGCGCCCCTGGCCGGCGTTTGCCGGCTAAGCCAGCTTCGGGCGCTTTGACCATTCGCACCCAGACGCTCCGGAACGCGTTTACACGCGTTCCGGAGCGTCTGTGTGTGAACGGGGAAAGCGCCCGAAGCTGGCTTAAGCTTTCCGCCTGAACGCGTTCGGTTTCGAACGCGATTCAGTGCGGAAATGCCTCTGGTCTGGTCTGATAATGGCCAAAGCTGTGACTTGTAGAGAAAAGTGAATAAAAATTGCATATATTCAGCCAATCTCAGGACTTGTAATTGCTGAAAATGAGACAGAATCATTGTAAACAATAGGACTTATAGGTGATTAATAAAGGCCAAGTACCCACTTGCCTAATGCTCAAGAAGATGTCTCCATTTGCAGTGGCAGAAGGTGCCATTGCAGTTGGAAGTGCCATTGCTTCCAAAGCCCAATTCTGCATCTTAAATGGAGGTGCTCCAATTTCCCATTGAAACATTGCCTCCTTGCTTGGAAATGGAGGCAGAAGCGGTATGTTTTTTCAGTGCCAATTTTAGACTCCCTTGTACTTCCTCAGAAGCTGCTTTGCCACCTAAATGGAGACTTGGCCAAAGCACACTGTGGGTCTCACTGCATTTCTGGTTGCTCGGTTTTCTACAGAAGCTATTGCACTGTGTGCACTGGGGAACTCTTGGGGTTAATCAGCCCAAGGCATCCGCATTAAGCAGAGATGCTTCTTCACCAGAAGCTGCTCCATGCATGCAGGAGTTCCTCCCTGCATATAGATGTAGAACAGTTTTAACTGCTCTACATTTATCCTAATTGCCAGGCTGTCACCCCTCCAGATCTGAAGGCATGGACAGGTCAATATGTATGAAGGTGTTTGTTTAGATAGTTTGACCCCAAGTCATTTAGGTCCTTATAAGTTAAAGTTAACAGCTTGAATTGTGCTTGGTAGTAAATTGGCAGCCAGTGCAACTCTTTTAAGCAGTGCGATGTGCGTCTGGCCAGCTGTCCCGGTCAGCACCAGCTGCAGCTTCTTCCAGGGCAGCCCCATGAAGAGTGCATTACATTTGACCAATCTGGAGGTTACCAAAGCATGGATAACTGTGTTGTGTGGTCCTATGAAATCCTCAATAAAGATGTTACACAAAAAAGAAATTTAGGCACATGGTGCTCTTAATAATCTGCCTTCTTTTTTCTGTGGTAACCCTAATATAAAAGAAACAGTGAAAAGACCTACTGTCAGTAATGAGGGTGATGGTGATGAAGAAAAAGAATAGAATAAATGAAGGTTGAAAAGATAGTTGAACAAAGGGTTTGGTATAATTGTATTACTGTAATTACAGTATCTCTGTATCTATTGTATCAGAAGTAAACTTAAAGCTACATATATTTACAATTTAGATTAGGATATTAACTGATTGAGTGTTACAGTCATGCTTTTTGACAATCCAGAAGAGGGCAACATTGAACTGCAGTTGAAAACCAAGCAAGGTGTAGATTTATTAATTTAAGAATTAATTAATGGAAATAATTTAAGTTAATTTTAAACCTTTTACTTTTAGTGTAGACATTTAAAATGCTGCCACTTTGCATCCAGAGTGATTTCTACTGCTGTATCTATTTTAAAATTACTATCTTCTTTGTCTAGAAAAGGCAATGCATTGTGGAAAACAAACATATATTATACAAAGAAATGCTGAATATGTTAGAAAGGCAAATTAGATTACTATTGTTTATGTCATGTTGCAAATCTTGGTTGTAAAATCAGGTTTGTAGAGTCTTAGGTCCTTTCTTAGGGCCTGGTGTCTGCACGTGAATGACAAGAATACAGAATAAGGTTCAGTGCAGAAAGGACATTTTTTGTTTAGCTTTAGGTAGCACAGAACTCAGTTATTTGCTTTGATGTGAACAGATTGTGGGCAAAGCATCTTAAAAATGCTTGCCACTGTCAGTATATCTGTGGTCAGACATGGGAAAGACCCTTGCGAATCTAGTATATTTACTCTTACATTAACTATGCTGTATGTACCTACATAAAAGGGCTTGGTTAGGATCCTGACCAGTGGCAGCTGGTGGACTTCAGGATTGGGTGTTCACAGACAAGGAAGGGAAGGGGGGCTGGTGATGTCACGGGGTGATAGTAGTAATGTCATGGGACAGGGCTGGTGATGTCACAAGGGGAGGGGCTGGTGATATCACAGGGGTGGGGTCCAGGGCCAGAAAGATACAGAACCAAATAACAGAACCCCTTTACCAGTTAAGGTTGGTGCAGACATGTGGGGAGGTCCTTTCTCTGATAATCCTCAGGCTATGGAATAGTCTCCCACTGAGATGTGTCAGGCACATTCATTGTACATGTTCAGATAACTGGTAAAGACATACATCTTGGTCTTTGGGCGGAGAGAAGAATGCCCTTCCAATGCATGTATGATTACTGTTTTAGCTAATTTATTTTGCCTGTTTTTACAGTGATTTTATTGGATCCACCTGGGGTCTTCAAGTATAGCATTGGATAGAAATAAATAAATAAATTTGCCATTTCTCTTCCCCCTCCCAATACACGGACACAGTTTTCCTTGCCTTTTGCCAGGAAAATGTCGTAAACCTGGGACTTCCTTTATGCACAGCAGATGTACACACGTACACATGGATTTGATATCGTGCTACCAGTCAAAATCACTGAACTTAGTCTACCAAGTATTTTGTAATTTTAGAAGAGGAGGAAAGCATGTCTTACAAGCAGATGCCTAACTGTCTATCAATTTTTCAAACCCTAGTGCAGAGGCATTCCACCACAAAGCAGCCAATGCACCAAGGCCACAGGACAAACCACATACTTATCAAAATATGTGCTAAGAAACTACATTTTTTGAATTTACCACCAGAAGAGGCAGTGACAGCAACCAGTCTGAATGGTTTCAAGGAAGGATCAGATAAATTCATGGATGACAGGAGTATCAATGGCTACTAGGCTTGGTACTGCCTTGAGACTGGAGAGACAGGTGGAATGCCACTCAAAGCCATTTGCAAAGGATTGAGAGCATGTGAAAGTTTTGCCTGCATCTTCTGCAATTGGTGGGTCACTGAGACAGAATGCTGGACTAGATGGCCTGTGGCCCATTTCAACAGGGCTCCTTATCATATGCTTGAGGATGCCCAAAAGCAATTGGTAGACCAACCTATGAGGCATATAATTAGAAGATGACTGAGTTTTCTGCAACAAACAAAGAAATGGATTTTGGGTTCTTCTGATAGACATTTCAATGAAGGTGTCAACCCAGTGCACAGCATCAGTGAAAAAGCAAATTCAGTGTGAGGAATAATTAGCAGGAAACTAGAAAATAAATTTGCAAAGCATAATTGTGCCTCTTTATAAATCTAATGTGATAACACATTTGGAATATTGTGCACAATTCTGATCATAACACCTCAGAAAGCATACAGTAGAACTGGGAAAAAATGTTTAAAAGTGCAACCAAAATGTCTGGAAGATTAGAAATCGCCCTTCAATGTCTAGGTCTATTCAGCCTTCAAAAACAGAATTTAAGAGGGGGCCTGATTTTAAAGAATCTGGATTCCCCAGACAGCCCAGAGCAAATATCCTCCTGCACTCCCCTCACAGCCCCAGCTACCCCCCAGGGGATTCTGTTGTGGGGAGAAGAACAGAACAATTGTCAAGGTCCTGGTTCTTCACCCCACCCCACCCGTAAAGACTTCTCTGGTGTAGCCTCAACTGAAAAATGGTGGCAGCAGCAACAGACCAACTTTTCTGACAGCTTTTTTGTCTGTCTTTTCTCAATTTTACTGCTTTTTGAGGCCTCCTTGCAAGCTATCTATTCTTTTGTCAGTCTGGGTTTGCCCATAGGTCATAATATGATTTATTTCGTTTTTAAAAAAATATGAGGCATGTGTTGTTCATTTGTTTTCAAACCTTTGTGAAGCTTCCTGTAATCAGGCATTTTTAAGCTTCAGTTTTATTAATGTTGTCAGAGAAAGTTACTTTCTTGGCACTTTTAAGGGTTGGGGTTTTTTTTAACACAAAATTATATGTATTTACGTCTAAAATGGAAGGTTTTAGGTTAACAAAATGTTAACGGATTCAGCTTGGGTAGGTTTCAGGTTACTTTCTTGAACTATTCACCACTAGCATTTGGGAGGAGAGGAGTATGCATCTCTTAGGCTTTTAATTTCTATCAGTTTCTAAGTATTATAGTAAGGAAGAAACTTACCCCATAGATTAGGGATTAGTTTCTTTTTGCACTGTCTGAATGAAATTAAAGGAAATGTTTGAAAAGTAATATGGGGTAAATGAATCTGACATTTACTCATTACCAAATGAGTTCAATCCATCATTTCTACTGCCTATTCAATGATATGTCAGTTTTGAACAATGGGGAATTGTCCCTATTCTGGGAGTGAAGAATGAGTGAATCTAAATATATGAATGTCCTTAGTACTCTTTAAAAGCTACTTCAGTGCACTCACCTGATGTAGGTCTAGATCAGCAGATCTGGATTGAATGGATCTACTAATGATGCTCATGGGGAGGTATGGGCCAGGTCAATGTGACCTGCACTGCTGGCACTGATCCATCCCAAGCCTCCCTGAAGCTGCGGAGATCACACAAGCTTAGCAGACAGCCTCCCCCAGCCCCCATAGGCTAGGAACTCTTGCTTCGAGCTGTGTGGGGATGCAGGAGGAGCTTTCTAGTGGAACGCTATGGTGCACTATCTAACAACAGCCAATAGCTTCCAGTCACAGAGGGGTGCCATCTGTACACCTCCATGATCCACATTAAGGGCCTCAGTCTGAGTGTAGATGCAATTTATCTGGTCTGCAACAGATCTGGATTAAGGGCCTCTTAAACTGAGTCTGGCTCCATCTTATTCAGATGGATCTGGAATAATGGGAGTGGGGGATGGGTTCCTTGATCCACATTAATGTGTGGATGAAGAGGCCCAGGATTTCGATTAGGGATCCTTTGGATCTGTAGATAAGTGCAGAAAGGGCACTTCTGTGGTCTATGCTCCATCATGTGCCAGTTCAAGTGACTATGGAAGAGTCTTGCTGGCACAGCAATGGAATGATCAGCCATACTTCTGGCCATAAAGTGCATCATTCAGCCATAAAATGCTGTGCATTGTACTCCTGTGCCACAGTGGTGATGAACCGGTCCATCAGATCAAAGCCTTTCATCTGAGAGGCAACAATAGGAGGAGCCATAACTGCAAGGTCAGTCCAGGCTCTTAGGAGCTGCCTGTCCCTTGGTCTACAGCCAGTGTCCAATAAAGGGCCGTGTTTCTCCAAAGGAGACTGCCTGGTTTAATTGAATGCATGCACTTTTATTCCACTTAGTATTTTCTTCAGTTCATCACTTTTGCATGTAAACTCATTCTGTTTCTCATCCCTCACTTTAGTTTTTTGCAGCTTCATGCTCCTGTTCTAAAATATTATATACATTCCTCTTTTATTAACAATCTGAAGTTTGGATGCATACCTAATAAAATATGAAGATCCTTGAATATACACTAATTTCTGACTCTCTTTTTGTGCGTGTTTTTTAAACTTGATTTCAAGCCCTCCTTTATGTTCATCCTACCATATGTGGATATACTGTAATATATCTATAGCTAATGTGGATGTGGTTGTGCTTATATCCCAGAGATCCTGGGGCTTAAAAGAATCTCGTGTGTAAAATTTTGGGCTGTCAAAGCCTCTAATTTTAATTTAAAATCTCTTTTCCATACAATGAGCTAATCAGTGGAAAAACAGTCTCACTGCATCCTCTAATATTTCCACTTTGACTTGGAAGGCTTTAAATCCATATGTATCTAACTCTGTCTGCAGAGTGCTGGCTTGATTTCCAAAACTCATACTAAGGTACCACAGTCTATAGCTTTAAAGAGCACAGCTGGCTTTCCAACAATTTTACCAGTTGAAGTTTATTCAGCTAACAATTTTTAGAACTTTGCAGTTTAATGCAATGGGCCTGACCTAGATTGTACACTAAGATGGATGAGTACCTAAGGCTGAGTCCCCATGCTAGCCATCTGGCATTCTCTGAGTGCTATTTGGTCATGCATGGGCCAGGCACAGGACCAGGAATGCATTTTGGGTGTCCCCATGAGATTCCCGGCAGTGTAGGACAAGTACAGGTTGGGCAAAATGACACTGTAACCACTGCTCCAGAACCATTTAGTTGGGCACCTGAAGGAGGCATCTGAAGTGGGTTGCTTTACATTCCCCATTATAATCAGCCCTATCCAGTAGCTATGGATATTAGGAATGTTCATTCATGACCTCCATAACTAGCTCAGAATGGGCAGTCGCTTGGATCAACAGACACCTGTGCAATCCTGAGCTGGATCACTCAGGCCACATCCCCATGCAAGCCATTTGGAGTGGGATTGGAATGCATGGGACCAGGTGTGGGTCCGAGATCACTCCCAGCCTGTCCCCATGCCATTCCCAGCAACATGGGCTAGGTGCGGGTTGGGCATGGATGGAGGCATCCCCATGCAAACTGCACCAACTCCTGGCATGGGGGAGCAGCACCTCCTCCTCTCAGCCCCCTCTCCCCTCATTGGAAGCTGGATTGGCGTCAGCCCTCCCCTGTGCCGCATCCCCTCCTCCCTTAGTGACACTGAAAGCCAGGACTGGGCTGGGAGGCACGGAAAAAAAGTTAAAGTTTACTTCATAATAATAAATTTATAAATAATTTCAAAAGACTGAAAGCCGCTATGAGGTTTAGCAGCAGTTAGATGCTTGAACAGTTTTGTGCTCCTCCGCTCCACTAGGAACCATGAGAATGCCTGGCAAGTTTAAAAGGGAGAAAATCAAGCCTTTTATTTCATGATTGCCTTGGCGATCGGGGAACGGGGGTTGAAAATTTTTGGAAATGGAACAAAAATCAAGCCATTATCCTGCCTGCATTGGCAATCGAAAAACGAGGGTGGAAATATTTCCGTGGAAAATGCACAAAAGTTAAACCAGTATCCTGCCTGCCTTGGTGATCAGGATTTTAAAACGTCAGCAGCTGCGATCTCCAATGCACAGGGCAGGAACAGCAAGCAGACCCCACCTCCTAATGACATGAGTGCCAATCTCCTCCCCAGATAGCCCACGACTGTCCCCATGTGAAGTCTCAGCTCTCTAACCAATGTGTGCTGGGACCCCAAACCATTCCGAGACTTTGGTCCTGGTCTTGTATGGCTTGGGGGGATTTAGTCCGCTTTCCGCAGACCAAATAAAAAGTGCATGGGGATGCCCCTTGCTGATCCCCATTCGGTACTGTACCAAACGTGCATGGGGACGCGGCCTCAGTCTAATCCAGGTGCATCCCAGGACAGCATGGGATAGTGCACTCTGTGTCTACAGCAGCAGCAGTGGGTAAAACATCTTTTACATGGAAAAAAAAATGTGGCTACAGTGACAGGTGTTGAGGGCTGCTATAGTATTTCATCAAGTGGGTCAGAAGCAGCAATGACAACCTGAGACACTGCGGGTGGAGAAGGTGTGGGTGAAGCTTTTGTCAGCAGTGGAAGGCCATTTTCAATCTTCCAAGAGAAGCCATAATGGAGAAAGAAGGCAAGTGTAGACATACCTCATATGCACTGCCTACACTGCGGTCTGATCTACACCTAGGAAGATTGTGTATGTTGTTCATGCAACTGCCCATGTTTATGAGAAATAATGCATTGCTTTATCCCTTTCTCACTGTTGGGCATATACAATGAGGAAAAGGAAAGTATGAGGGTGAGTATTGTCTGTGTTTAACATTCTTATAATTGTCAGGCATTCTGAACATTGTCAATGCTATGCAGCAGTTTAAATAATAGACCAAAGAATTAGAATTATGTCTTCCCTCCTGACTTGTTAATGCAGTAAGATGCAGGATGACCGTAGCCATTTTTGAAGGTTTTTCGCACTGGAAGTTTGTTTTACATTCCAACAGCTATGGGACAAATGGAAGGGTATAAGGGAATATTTGGTGAAGGAAGTGAGGAGTGACCAGAAAATAAATCAAGGATGATGTCAGACAAACGAACCCTGTAATACAACTTAATTTCTGCTAAGCAGAATCTGCAAGAACATTTACAGAATGCAGGCCAAGGTTCTGTCCACATCCATGCTACTAGAACAATCCTGGCAGGCCAATTGACATCGCAAGAGCCATGGCAACATCTGTGCCACCATAGCCACGCCCAGCATCACACCCAGAACAGGGTGCAAATGCTGCTGATCAGGAGCTCACTAGCAGCCCCTGGACAAGCTGTGAATGAGATTATACTTGTCCATTGCCTATGAAGACAGGGGCAGCCTGAGTGTGCTCCAGAATGATGACAATGGCACAAATGTGCAATTGGGTCTCATAAGGGGCAGCTGGAACTACAGAGGTAAGTTCAAATAGGCCCCAGGGTAGAGCATTGCACAATAATGCATGAATAAATTCCAACAAATCCTGAAAGTCAGGATGTTGCAGGTTTTTCATACCAGGCACTGGGCATCATTGTTCCATATGTGATAGTAAAGTTAGAGGAACAATGTTTTTCTTTGTATTTCGTTTTGATTTATTATCTGTTTTGTATTCAGACAATCAATTAAAAACATTGTAGCAGCTATGAAACAGAGGGAATGTTTCAATACTTAATATGAGAAATGAACGGCACTAGGCACTATTTGTCCATGCAATTCCTAAGATTAACATCTTTGTAGAAATGAAACTCCTTGACAGAGTCCAGCAGAATGACCTTGTTTTTCCATTTATATTCTGGTAGTGATTTCTGGAACTGATCATTTAAATATGAGTATATGAACTGTTCTATTGCATCTTAGAATGCAATAAATAAGTAACAATAGGCACTGGTTGTATTTCTTTTAAAATAGCTTATATTTTAAAATAAAAATATGAAAGTAGGATCTTTTTTTAAAGAGTACTTTGGATCTTTTTTTAAAAAAATACTCTTTAATATTCATATTTTAATGTTCTTTAGTTAAAACAAGAAACCAGACTTTGATTTTTCATAAAGCATTCACCTTAAGAATGTGCAAAATATTTTGAGCTTGAAATTGACTTGAAATGTGTTATTTCAAAGTCTTTTGGACAGTCCAAAAACATACATCTTGTTTTAAACTGGAAACCAAAGAAGTTAGAACCCTCTTTTGAGGTATAGTTTTGGACATCTGTGTTGCCCTTTGATTCTCTTTCTCTGATCCCTTTCTGAACTGGCCCTCAATCAAGATTAAGGGTCCACTTGGTCAGCATCTGGGTCTCATCTGCACTAATGTGACTGTCTTAGATGGAGCATGGTGTCAAACAGGGAGGGCTTGGAACTACCAGGGAACACATTTCAGTGACATGCTGTGGCACACTGCCAACAGCAGACATAGCCATTCCAGACTAGGGATGTGCATGAATCTCTGCCCCTATTCGATTTGCATTGAAGCGAATGGAGCCTCTTCAAATGTGCTATGTTTCAAATTCACTTTGAATTCTCTACAAATCATCTTGGAGTCCCCACCACCACCTATTGCACCTTCGAATCGACTCCAAATCCACTCTGAAATCTGCTCTGAAACTTCAAACAAAGATTCAAAAGCTTTTGCTTTCCATGTGAAGATCAGTGTTCAAATATACCCAATATTTAATTCTAATGCAATGTTTATGTCATTCACAATTTGTACAAATTGTGAAGGTGACAAACATTTTTCTCCTATCCCTATTTCAGATTCACTGATTCCAAAGATGAACTATTTTGTGCAGAAAGCCCCCCAAATTTAGGCTTCAGGCCTTTTAAAGTATTTTTTATATATGCATTATTTACACAGTTTGTGAAATGGCTCCAGATTCATTAATTTATTCGTTCATTTTATGTAACACATTTCTATACCACTTCTTTATATCAAAATCTCATAGGCGTGCACAACAATATAACATAAAAGCAAGGTTGCTCCTTTAAGCAAAAGCATGAATATTTCAAAACAAATAAGCTGAACTCAAAGTTAAGTAAAATATATACTTTTTCAACATTTTACTATGCACTATGATCAATAAAATTCAGTGGCTTTGCTGGGACATTTTATTCACTAAACTATTCCCAGACATTAGAAGGAAATAGGTGATTTGCTGACAAGACCCAGACCCTTCAGCCTGTCTCCTTAAAATTGCCTGCAAGCATGAGAGTGAATGTTATATAAGAACATGAGAATGAAAGTTCACAGCTGTGAAGTTGAAAAGGAACTTTCACGTGGGCAACCTACCATATGGGAATGTATCATCCACTAAGCATAAAGCCAAAAGATTGCCTTGTTTTTTTTAGATTTTTCTATCTGTACTTTTCTCCAATACTCCCTCTCTATCTGTAGATCCTCAAATCCAGAGGCATTAACTGAAGGCCACAGAGTACAAAGAAGAAAGTTAGAATCCAATACTTTTCTGTGTAGATGATTCCCTCCCTCCCTCTTCTTTCTTTCTTTCTTTCTTTCTTTCTTTCTTTCTTTCTTTCTTTCTTTCTTTCTTTCTTTCTTTCTTTCTTTCTTTCTTTCCAAACTAAGCATAAGTACTCCCCCATTCACATTCTGGGATGAAGCTACAGGTCTGCATCGCAGTACTGGTTAGCATCTATGTCATGATTGTTCTGTTGACTTCCAAATTACAGTATCTAAAGCTGCGTTCAGTCATCACTTCCTTATTCCTCTATATGGATGTTCTGGAATAAAGGACATAGGTATTCCAGAATAAAGCACATTCATAAGTAAGCTGAAATCTCTCTGCTTTCTGCATTGTACCAATTAAAATTCAGAGTTTCTCTTGAATGAAAACTTTTTTGTTGTGGCTCGTTACGTATGTTAAGAAATTGGCTACAATGTTGCCAAGTGGAAGCACATTCTTGGACTCTACAACTGGCTTCAATGACTTATGTTTACATATTGAATCTATTAATTTTCTTGTTACTTTCTAAGTGATGATTTGATACTGGTAATTTTTGTTGAATAACACTGGTTGGATCCAGGGTATTCTGAAATATATTTTGCTTTTATATTTTACATTTGACTTTTATAGAACGCCTTTTATTCTACTTTATTTTAAAGATTTTGTTCTCTTTTTCATATTTTGTGGATCTTTTTAAAAACCTGAAACATCAGCAATATTTTAATGGTTGCATTTGCCTGTGAAATAGAATGGCTGAAAATGAGTTTTTTCAGCAGCAGGATAGTAACGTATCCTACTTGATGAAGAACAGCTTTATGCTTGAAGGCCTGTTGGAGAAGAATCTAATATTTGGGGAACTATTTATTTAAATGGTTTTGTGGATGAAGCCTGCTTTAAAGAGAAAAGCTCCCACAAAGAGTGAACAAAGGTTTGAAGTTGTCTATCAGTAAGAAACAACATCTGTATGGTATTCTGATTGGGTACAGAATAGCCTCAGTCTTTCATGTAAAAAGGTATTTCTGCATGGACCCTTAATCCAAATTAAGGGTCTGCTTAGAGAACACTTCTAGACCACATAGATCCATACATTAAAGTGTATGTATGTCCACTTTGTCTGCACGTGGCAGAGCTAGATTGGGATTTAAAAGACCCTTTATTTGGATCTATTGTGGAGCCAATTAATTGGATCGACATCTGGACCAAGGGGCTTATTCCAGATCACAGGAGGCATACAGATGGCATGCCTCCATGATTCAGAACTACTCAGGGGGAATGATTTTCAGCTGTGTACCACAGTGCACCTCCAAAACACCCCCTCTCAAAGCGCTGTAAAAGTTGCTGCAGGGAAGTGTAGGGTGGATCAGTGCTCTCAGTGCAGACATCACTGATTTGGCTAACACGTCCCAAGTAATCTGAATCACTTGGCTCCACGTAATCCAGATCAGTGGAATTCACTGATCCAGATTAAAACCATGGTAAGTGCAGAAAAGGCCATAATCTGATTTACTGTGCAACCCATCCAGTCTAGCAACCTGTCCTCACAATGGAAATCACTTGCTGTTCTCTTTAAAGCAGGTTTCATCCACAAAGCCATCTACCTACAGGCTATAAGTACAAACATTGCCCTGCTCACAGTGTCCCAGCATCTGGCCTTTAGAATCATGCTGCCTTCTCTATAAGATAAAATCACACAGTCAGAGGTAGTAGTCTTCCTTATGAAATGGTCTACTCTTTTTGAAGCATTCATTCTGGTGACCAGCACTATACCCTATGGTGGTGAATTCCAAAATTTGTTTGTTTGTGTGTGTGTATTTGGGTGTATCTGTCATTTTGTTTGTCCTATATCTTTCAGGTTCATTGGATGACCCCGAATTTTAATATTTTTGGAAGAGTAGAAAGACTTCTTTTTATCCATTCTGTCAAAACCAAGCATAATTTTATGCTACATGATCACATCCAAGAAGTCACCAAGAGTTAACTCTAGATTGATAGAAACAAACAACAATCATGTCTGAATGCGTGTATTCATTATCATACTCTCATTTCATATAAGGTTATCTTAAAAATGAATATCTTTTTATTGGAAATATTTAAATGAGCCTTTATTCTGGATCAAGTGCTATGTGGAGTCAGGGGTTCAATTTGAAAGATACTGTTGTAATTTCTTCTTCTTCTTTGTATTTCTATCCCACCCTGTACCTAAAGGTCTCAGGGTGGATAACAACATTTAAAATCAAAGATATATTAAAACAATAATAGTATATATCAGAGGTGTCAAACTCAATTTTGCAGAGGGCCATATATTAAATTTAGAATGTGTAGGCGGGCCGGATTCAAATAATAAAAAAAAATTACTGAATAATTATAACATTTTATTTATTTAATTATATAGTATAGTATATTATATACTCAAAGCAGCTGACAAAGCTTGTGTTCTCTTCTGAGCTCTCACTGGTCCAACTACCACCCTGTGGGGAGAACAGAAGCCTTGTCAGCTGCCTTGAGTCACCTTTAATGGGTGAGAAAAGCAGGTATTAAAGCCTACACTTCTCTCTCTCTCTCTCTCTCTCTCCCTCACCTGCCTGCCTGCCTGCTTCCTTCCTTCCTTCACGAAGGAAGCAGGGAGGGAGGGCAGGGAGGGAGGGGAGGGAGGCAGGCTTCATTTCTTCTCCGATCACGTGGAGATCGGAAAACTTAACTTGCAGCTGCTGCCTCCGTCCCTTGCAAGCAGGGGCAGCGGCAGCAGCAGCAGCTTCAGCTCTCTGCACGGAAGGGATCTGCCCCCGCGCTCGGAGAAGAACTGAAGCTGCCGGAGAGAGAGCAAATTTCTACAGGCGCTGGCGCTCGGCTCTGCTGCTACTGCCGAGAGAACCAACATTAATTCTCTCATTAATTCGCTCTTTCTCGGGTCGCTGCCTGCACGCGGTGGTGCCTCCTCCTTGAAGCCGAGGCGAAGCCCCAGCATATCGGGCCTCACCTTTGCTTCACGGAGGAGGCGGTGCCGCACGCAGGCAGCGGCCGAGAAAGAGCGAATTTCTACAGGCGCCGTCTCTGCTCTGCTGCTGCTGCTGCTGCTGAGAGAATTAATGTTGGTTCTCTCGGCAGCAGCAGCAGAGCTGAGTGCCAGCGCCTGTAGAAATTCGCTCTCTCTCCGGCGGCAGCTTGTGCACAGCACCTCCTCCTCCTGTGCGATCGCGGGCCGTATCAAATCGGCCCGCGGGCCGCATCTGGCCCGCGGGCCATATGTTTGACATGACTGGTATATATTAATGTATATATTTATGTGGACTTCTTGCATTGTATATCTAGAATCTGAGTGTAGCAACGGGGGGAAATACAAGAATCTGTTATATCTGGTTGCAGTACACCCTGGTTACAATAGTTACTTTTATGTTATTTTATATTTAAAATAAGAATTTGAATATATATGAATCCAATGACATATGTTACTGCTAAAGAAGTTAAGCAGCTGTTGAGTCATGGCATGTTGTCAGAGCTGACTTAAGTGTTAAACAACATGTTCTCTCCTGAATTGGAAGATGACAAACCTTTAACAGTGGAAAAATTCTATAAATGTTCTATTATACCACTGCCTGTATTTTAATATTTCTTTCTAAATGACAGACAGAGCTTGTACCCTAGTTATGGTTTGCAATGAAATCAGTGCCACTGTGTGGGTGGTCAGGCTCAGCCAGATGGCTTTTTCCTTTGCCAGGGCATCTAAGTTCTAAAGCCAAATTGCAGAAATGAAAGCCCGATAAAAAACAGATGCAAACCATTACCTTTGGTTGCTGCATCTATTTTAAAACTTAGGATTTCAGTCCCTCAGGTAGTTTTCCTAGATGGCATATGCTATCTAATATTTTTTTCACCCGCAGCTGGGCTTTTAAACATTAAATATTGACAAAAAGTGTAACCCACTTCTGAAATAAATTCCCTGAAGCAAAGTGCACTAAATAAACTTTATTAATAGGCAGTGCACTGATGATAAGGAGAGAGAGAAAATAAAGGATAGTTTTATGGCCTTTCTGCACTTACTTTAGATACAGATTAAAGAACCTTTTGATTTGGATTATGGGCCTCCCGTACAAATGTTAATGCATATCAAGGAGCCAATATCCCCCATTAGCCTGTCTCCATCTGTGCAAGATGGAGCCAGATGCAGATTATGAAGCCCTTAATTTGGAACTGTTGTAGGCCCATTTAATTGGATCTACAAGTAGAGCAAGGGCCTTGTTTTGGATCATAGGAGGCATGCAAATGACATGTCCCTGTGGTCCAGGGATGCCACCTTCCCAATTCCAGATCAGTAGTTCTGATTATTCCAGACCTACGGATCCAAATTAACTCAAGTTAAGTGCAGAGGATGCTTTAGGTGCTAACAAGTCCCAACAGCAACCAACATGCGCCTACTCAATGTCAGTGGCACTCACCTTCAGATCTTGGGTGACAGTGATGTTTTAAGAATATGAAAACAGCATTAAAACTTCTGAAACCCCCACACAACCCCAAATGAGCTCCTAACAGGTGCTGCCCTTAGGCCAGGATATTTTGACCACTGCCCAGTGCTGTTGCCTTAGTCCTCTGCCACCCTAAATAGTAGCTGCCTGATCCCTCTCCTGCAGTCTCAGGTGAAGCTGCTCAAGCCAGCAGTTGCAGCTCCAACAAGAGAGACAGACATGGCTGGAAGATGGCAAATGTAGAATTCGCAGCCATTCTTCAGACAGTGGAGTTCTTCAGACTGTAAGAATATTAAATCAGTCATTACGAAAGAAAATCTACCCTGACTGTTCACTGAAGGACAAATGTTGAAACTGAAGCTCAGATACTTTGGCCATATAATGAGAAGATGGGATTTATTGGAAATGACCCTGATGTTGAGAAGGATGGAAGACAAATGAAAAGGAGACAGCAGAAGATGAGATGGATAGATGGTGTTACGGAGGAAACAAACATGAGCTTCCACAGACTCCAGGAAACAGTGAAAACCTGATGATCCTGGCATGCTGTGGGTCATAGGGTTATGAAGATTTTGACATGACTAATTAAACAGCAGCAGCAACAAATTACCAGACCACTTTAAATTACAGTGAGCAATCAGGCAGCTACATACATGGCATATTTATTTATTTATTTATTTACATTTATATCCCACCCTATACCCTAGGGTCTCAGGGCGGGTAACAGCATATTTAAAAGACAAAAATATTTAAAATAAAACCATATATAAAAACAGTATAAGACATTAGTATGTGCAGTAGGGAAAAACTGTGCCACATTTAACCAAAGGCCAGAGCAAAGAGGTGCGTCTTTACCCCCCTCCTAAATGTAAACAGTGAGGGGGCCTGACACACCTCGACGGGGAGGCTATTCCACAGCGTGGGGGCTATTACTGAGAAGGACCTCTCTCAAGTGCCCACCCGTCTTGCTACAGAGGGTGGTGGAACAACGAGAAGGGCCTCTCCCCCAGATCTTAGGGCACGGGCAGGTTGATATGGGAGGAGGCGCTCCTTCAGATATTTGGGGCCCAAGTAATTTAGGGCCTTATATGTTAAAGTTAACACCTTGAATTGGGCTCGGTAATGAATCGGCAGCAGTGCAGCTCTTTTAAGACCGGTGTGATGTGTGTCTGGCCTGGTATCCCTGTGAGCAGTCTTGCAGCTGCATTCTGCACTAGCTGTAGTTTCCGAACAGTCTTCAAGGGCAGCCCCATGTAGAGTGCATTGCAATAGTCCAATCTAGAGGTTACCAGGGCATGGATGACTGTGGCCAAGTTGTCTCTGTCCAAAAAAGGCTTAAGCTGATGCACCAATCGTAGTTGGGAATAGGCACTCCTGGCCACGGCCTCCACCTGAGCTTCAAGCGTCAATGCCGAGTCCAGGAGTACTCCCAAGTTACACACCTGTCCCTTCCAGGGCATTACGACCCCGTCCAGGACAGGGTATTTCCCAACTACAAGGACCCGATACCCTGTGACACACAGCACCTCTGTCTTGTCTGGATTCAGCTTCAATTTATTGGCCCTCATCCAGCCCATTACTGCCTCCAGACACCTGTCAAGCACTTCAACCACCTCTCCTGATTCAGATGGCACAGAGAGATAGAGCTGGGTGTCATCTGCATATTGATGACACCTCACCCCAAATCTCCTGATGACTTCTCCCAGCGGCTTCATATAGATATTAAATAACATATGATTAACATTAATAATTAAGTGTAGTAAGCGGATATACAGAAGTCATGAAATGGATTCTGGTAATACCATTATCTGGTATCTCATCAAAAATGGCAATAAATTTATCTGAATGTCCCTTACAACACAGCATCTAAGGGTTTTAAACAACTGAAATGAGCACAGAGTCAGGTAATTTATGTATTATTGAAATAAGTGATCCAGCTAGGTCAGGAAACGGGAATGTATGTTTCCACAGATGGAAGCGTGGAAAAAAAATGATTGAAGGAAATCATGGTCAAAATTCCACAGGAAGGAAGTTTCTTTACAGAGGCAAAGATCTAAACAAATATGTTCAGAGAATAGTGTGGGAGCTGATATACAGGAAACTGTTTTGAACTCATTGCAACATTAAGACCTCTGGACTTCATGCTGTAAATTTGGTTTGCTTCAGTATTAGGGGTGTGCACAAATATTTGAAGGTATTCAAAATTTGATTGAATTCATCCAAATTTCAACATTCGAATTTGAATCAAATGTCCATAATTCAAATTTTAAAAATCAAATGAATTTTGTATCTTGGATCTATTCGTTCAAATTATCTCGAAATTTGCATGTATATGGGCTCATACACAATGCATGTACGCATTTTCCCCACGTCTGTATGCATTTGTATGGATCCATACGGGCTAAAAGTGGGTTGCATATGGGATAACTATAGGATGCATACAGATGTGTACGGATGCGTAACAATGTGCTTCGGCACATACAAATGTTGTGAACATTTGTAAGTGTAAATTTGCATCGAAAATTCAAACAAATAGATTCAGATTTTCTTAATTCGTATCGAATCTGGTTAAATGTGAATTTGAAAGACTCAAATCAAATATAATTTTCAGATATTCTATTTGAATTGAATTGAATCCCACAAATTGCATCCCTGCACACCCCTATTCAGTATAGATTGCTCAAGACCACATGGTACCTGGTTCTCTGGACAGAAGAGAATGGGATAGATGGTAACTTCTCATTCATCCCCTCCATACTTTTTTAGCAGTGATTGCATGAACTTAGATGACTTTGTGCAATATTATACTGCTTTTTATATGCCACTCCAATAACTTACCTTTGTAAAGCGAACCGTATGAACTGCCAACAAAAGCATTAGTTAGCCCTTTTGGGAAAATCTGTTCTCCCCAGCAAAATCATGATTTGTATTTATAACAAATGACTCCAATGTTCTATTTTCCAAATGCCCAGTGCAATTCAGAAAAAAAAGTGCTTAAACCTATTTAGAATAGATTGTGGCACATCTTCCTTTGTGGATGGCGTACAATAGCAATATCATAAGTGCCAAGATAATCCAGGTCAGGTATTTGAAGCAATTTCTTTTTTTGATTTTTTTAAAAATAGTTTTTAGTTTGAATGATGAATCTCTTTTTTTATGAAGAGTTTTGTATGTAATCCAATCAGAAGAAGTAAAGTGTCTGGTCTTCAGAAAGGACAGAGAACATTTCACAATTGTAATTCTGTGTACTAGAATTCTGTGTACTGTGAGGGATGACAAAGAATTTCATTTTTTAAAATGGAAACGTTATTTTAAATTGGCAAAAACAAAAAACAAAACAAAACACTAAAGCAGTGAATTACCAGAATAGAGACTTTTTTGGTTTCAGTGTTGACATTTGACATTTTTCTGCAGAAGTATGACCTATGATTATGATTCATTAACCATCATCACTCTTTTTCCTGTTTTCCCCCTTTATATCAGCAAGAAATGAAACAAGCAGAATTAAATGATGTAACCCTTCTGTTGTCTTTTTTTTTTAAAAAATCACTCGTTAGCTGATTATCTTTTGCAAAACAATGTGCTGGTTTTTCAGATGCTGTGCACATTTTGTAAGTCTTTCCTTGGACTAAGATTTCTTAGTAATTATTCTT
The DNA here is from genome assembly GCA_023333525.1 of Aspidoscelis tigris stejnegeri. Lineage (NCBI taxonomy): Eukaryota > Metazoa > Chordata > Lepidosauria > Squamata > Teiidae > Aspidoscelis > Aspidoscelis tigris. Next base: position 32,420,332 of record JALMGA010000002.1, read on the forward strand.
CAAGCAGACTCATTCAAAATATTTTACCAACATGCAAATGTTTGAATTGCAATATTCAAACAGCAGAAACAACATTTCATCTTCCAGCTTTTCTCCAGCTGCATTTACACTGGTGCACAGATGTCTTTAGGGAATTCACATGCCCTTTAAAATTTTATCCATGATCCTGAAAATATTTTTGCAGTATTATTTTATTTACTTATTTACTTACCTACAGTATTTGAATTTATGCTCAGACAGTAAACAAAAGAGAAATATAGGACAGCTCAGTCAGAAAACAAATATTGGTCTCTGGAAGCAATTGGTCCAGGATGTTCAAAGACCATTATCAGAACCCTGGCACAAAGATAGGCATGCTACATCTGACAACTATTCTATTCAACCCTGCCCTTGTTCACTGCAGGTGACAAAAGTGACAATGTCCTGGGCCAGTCATTGGGATGGATGGGTGGAGCCTGAGAGAATGGTACAATTAGGTATGTCTGCATTGTTTGGGGGGCTGGACCATGACAGATGGCATCTCCACTCTCCCAAAGCAGTGTTTCATATCTTATCACAGAACAGAATGGGCAAGGATAGCCAGACCTCTCCAGGCAACAAGAGTGCAGAAGCAGCCTAATTAGGCCAAACCTGAAACTAAGATGAGTGGCCTAAATATGAAGAGATGGGTTTTTAGGCTTGAACCAATGAGCACATCTTCAATTTTCCTCTCTTGCAACTTGGGTTGTATATGAAAAAAGAAATGTTTTATTTTGGGAAGATAATGATATTCCAAATCAGGACACAGTTGGGCAGCTGGAAAAGAATAACCAAATCTAATGGGCTTAAGCTGATCTGATTTGAATATTTCAAAACAAGAATATTATGCCTCAACATTATGTCTCTAGAAACCAATGAGCTCTCTGAAGTTTTTTTTTTACAATATTTGAACAGAAAAATGTGGTGAGTTAGAAAAACTATTTTCTACTTTTCACCCCTATGTACTAAATTTGAGCAAACTCCCCTTTTCTTCTCTGATAAGGATCATTTCTTTTCACTTCTCTATCTAACTTTTATATTCTTTCTTTTAAAAACTCCAGAATTTCCCCACAATTCTGTACATGGCAGAAGGATTGGGGACTTTGATATATACCACCTATCCAGAAAGCCAACACATCCCTTTTGTGACTTATTTCCTGGAGTCAACAAAGTTCCTTGAACGCAGCAGTCAGTAAGACATCACTCAGACAAGCTGGTGAACTGCAAGTCTCCAGATGGGGCTTGCAACCCCCCCCCTCCAAAAAAAAAAAGGATTGATTCTGAACTTGGCTGTTGAATGAAGCAGCGGACAATCCACAAATGCTACAGCTGTTTGTCAAACAGCCATTTGTATTGATTGTATTAAATCTAACCCTTACTCTGTTCTGTCTTCCAACCAGAAGAATTTGGGGGATATTTGCAACCAGTCCAGAATAAAATGCCAATTATCCACGATCTGATTCTGGATAAAGCAGCTGAGCTGGCATGCATCACTTGACAAGTATTGATGAAATGGATGGATTTTGCCTCACACAGCTTTGCCTCCACCCAGGATACTTGGTGCAGCATGGTTTCAGACGGATAAGTTAGGGAAAAGATATTGCTATGGTCCACAGGACTTCCATCGCTTTTCTCATGGAATAGAAAGTTGCTGAGGTGCATATCGCTTTTGCCAGATGCTCAGTCCACTCTGCAACTCATGCCCTTTCTGCACTAACCTCTTGATTTGGGGGCAAATTCTCACTTCCCATCCCATCCTACATTATTTCTCCTCCATTATTGCATCCTCAAGTAGCCAACTAGCAGAGCTATTCTGTTGGGAACATATGGTGAATTCAAGTTGCAAGAAAGAGGGGATGTTGCCACTTGAGACCTGTGAGATTTGTGAGGCAGATTCAGGATAAAATTGATTAGGTCTACATGACATGTAACCCCACAGTTAAGTATAGCCAGGTGGACGTGTTCGGAGCAATATCTAATCATATTGTTGTCAATTAGTTTCAATTACTGAGATCTGAGAATCCAGAGAAGCTGCTTCAGGGGCCTAGGCAATAGCATACTCCCTGCTCTTCACCAATATGACAGATAAGGGCTAGTCAGTGGAATTTAGCCAAATGGGTTTTGGTAGTAGCGAATGCATCATTGTGAGATAGTGCTGTTCCTCTGGCTCTAAAGGAGGCAGTGGTACATTGCCTTCTTAAGAGACCTATACCAACCTCCAAAGTACCAAAGTAACTTGTTTGTTAATATTCCTTCCTTGGGCAAGGTTCTAGAATCTAGGAAAAAATGATAGCAGTTCACCTTCAGGCAAACACAGAGGAAGGTTTTATCTGGATCAATTTAAGTCTGATTTCAGGCCTGGTCATAATACTGATATGGCCTTGGTTACCTTGACTGATGACATTCATTGGAATAGGACAATACTACTCTGCTTGTTTTCCATGATCTTTCACTGGCTTTTGATACCATTGATTGGAGAGACTTTGGGGACTGGGTCTTGGAAGCACTGCAGTGCAGTGATTTTTCTCCTTCCTCTATGGATGATAACAGAGAGTTGTCATGAGGGATCCTCCCTTTCCCTGGATGTTACTCTGCATGGTGTCTCAGCGATCCATACTATCCATTATGCTTTTTAATATCTATAGAAAGCAGCTGTGAGACGCCATTAGAAATCTAAACTGCTGTCATAGCTCTATCTCTCCATTTCATCTGATTCAGAAAAGGAAATACAGGTGCTTGACTGTTGCCTGGAAGTGGCAATGGGCCATATGACTACTAATAAGTGGAAGCTGAATCCACACAATATGGAGGTACTATGTGTCAGGAACAAGAAGTAAAGTGCAAAAAATCCTATTAATTAATAAATGCTGACCTGTTGCTGTAAAAGGAAGTTTCCATGTGCATGGTGGTCTTCACATTTAACATACTGAAACTGTCATATTTTACTAGAATTATTTCTCTTTTTGCTTCTAGTTTGCTTTAGGATAACGATATTTATATAACAGGGTCAGAATAACTCTGAGAATAGGAATTAAAATAATCCGTATGAGATTTTTACTAAAAACTGACAGGTTTTTAAATTTATTTACAGCTATTACAACTCTTCTTTTCCAGACTTTCTTCACTTTAACCAGAGGAATTTCCAGTATTGTCATTTATAGTTTTGTTAGTGTTGGCCAAAAAACACCAGCATGTTTTCTTTAAAAGAAATACCTCTGGTCTTACAAGCAGAAAAAGTGTAAGAATAAACAGATTCCCAGAAACATTTCAGGTTACCGGTTTCATCAGGCCAATTCATTGCCTAAATATCTCCATCTGCTATACTTTTTTAAAAGGGTATTCCTAACTCCCCCCCCCCTGATTTCTTGCTATTCATAAAAACAGGGGGGAAGCCTATAGTATTAAAAAAAAAAAAACACAGAAAATATTCTGTAGCCAATGATGAAGCAAATACTTCTTACTGTAAAAGCTACAGGTTCATCCATGGTATGTGAAAGTAGGTTTTCTGAAAAACTTTTAGTTTGCTGCCATAAAATATAAACTAAGAAAAGGTCCTGCCCTACTTTATTTTTTACTCATCTGACATCATATTTTCAACTTACTGAATATTTGCCAAGGTTTTTCCAGCATTGGATCAACAGCAACGTTTGTCAGCCCACTAAGCATGAAATAAAAAACACAAAGGAATAAGGAAGGAAGGAAGGAAGGAAGGAAGGAAGGAAGGAAGGAAGGAAGGAAGGAAGGAAGGAAGAGGGCTAGTGGCAAGTTGATATTGATTCTCCTATACTTATGCATCCAAAACAAGTTATGAATCTGAAAATTTCAAATATGAATCTCACTGTTCCTGAAATTCACACACTTCCATTTCCATGAAGTAGTTTCTTATTAAACCGAATTGTGATAAGCTACTCTACATGAAGTGATGAAAGTTGTTTTTTAGGTGCTATCAAGTTGCGCTAAACCCTTTCTGCCCTGGGCCTCATTCCAGATTATATTCCAGAATAGAAGCATACTACCCACAGGCTGCTGGGGACTATTGTAGGCCCTGGGCAAGACCTGACCTAAGGCATTTCTACACTTTCCTTCCTGTCCGCAGGATGGGAGAAACACATCCCTACTGATGTGCACTAGCATTCCTACTTGCAAGTACTAGTGCCTGGTAAACCAACCCGCAACTCAGCCGCAAAGCTACCTGGGTCCAAATGCGTGCCCGGGTGCTACCATCTTCTGTGGAGTCACTTTGTGTGGCAGCTCACATGAGCCCCAGTACCAGCACAGGTGTGAATGGTCACTCCTCTGGCTTGAACAGAGGCCTATTTGCACTTAGGCCTCCAGAAGAAATTAGGACAGTCTGGGGACAGAGCATTCACTCTGTGGGCCAGGTGGTCCTGAACCATCCCGGCCTGTCCCAGGGCCGCCCTAATCACAGCCAGGGTGTGGAGCATAAAATGCACAGCAGCAAACCACCCCACGCTGACCTGAACATCTGACATTCTGGTCCCATGTGTGCAGCTCTCCATCTGGGGATCATGGTCCCTGGATGCAGAGATGCGCGCACTGAACGGAAGAGATGTGCTGGCTTCCATAGAGCACCAAAATGACAGCAAACAATGCGGATGAGTAAATATGATTAAGAAAAGGGGTTCAAAGAGAAGATAACTGAATTCCACTGCAGCCTTGATATATGGAACTCACTTATAATCACTTATTCATGGTTGGCATATGTTTTACCTGATATGCTATATTAAGATGCTGCTTACTTTCAATTAGGAATAAAGACTTACTCTTATCTCTGGATCTGGTTCTTGTCCCAGGGGTAAATGAACAATATCTCTTGGCATATCGGCTTCTGCAAATATTGGCAGTAACCCAAGCTTGTGATATCACTCATTGTATGTGGATGTTGCTTGGTTGTATATATAGTGTTTAGATAAGAATCTTGACTTGGTGAATGAGTTTTACCCCTGTAGAAGATTGGCTGTAAAGATTCTGTGACAATTTTCTCAGAGAAAATCAAAGAAATGGACAAGATAATAGGATATAACAAAGAGGAATGAAGGACTATGGCATTTAGTTTGCTACAGGGTTTATGTTTAGATATAATGGACATAACATATTGTAAACAACAGTCAGTTATTACATATGACAAGTAAATAGGCCTTTGAAGTGTTAAAACTACTTGTTTTACAGAGCTCATGAGTAAAGTAATGTCTAAAAGCAAACTGACAGAAGCACAATTGTCCATTCATCTATTGCAAAGTTAGTACTAAGAGCTATGGTGAGGAGGCCCATGATGCAAAGCCTAAGTTCTTGCTTTGATAGAAATGTATGACCTGCCTTTGATGTTTTGCAGTCTCCATGTGAAAATCATCCTTATCATGGTCGTAGAAGAAAGCTTTTCTTAGTACGTCTCATAGGACTTAGTGTTGTGCAGTTGGAGCCTGTTACTCTTTCTTTACTTTTTTTTTTTTTTAGTATTCTCAAATTCAAACTGTTGCACTTCTTTCTGATGTCATAGGAGGGAACAAAAATCATAAAGTTATGGGATGAATAATTTGCCAATAAAAGTAAAGTAATACACTTGTCACCTGCTCCTCGAGAGTTCATTTCTATTTAAAATGTCCAGTGTGATATAGGCTGCACCCGCAATCTGTAGAAAATCTGACACCAGAAGTGATCACAAGTGCTGTATGTTCATTGCCAGAGAGCCTGAGTATGAAAGCTCTATCCAGAACTCCATGCCATGTTGAGGACAGTTGTTTGAGCTAGCAGAAGACTCAGAAGTTGACATTGACACAATTGGGCTCTGCAGCCATCTGTACAGTACACTGATGAGTGACAAGCTAACATAAGGTGGGGTCACTTTGTCTCTTTATTCTCGTTGAAACAAATGCCACTGTCAGAAGTCTCTGGTGCAATTATTTTGGTCTAAGGGCTTTTCTGCACTTAAAGGCACCACTAAGCTTGCACAAGTTATAAGGTTAGTCTCTGAGGGCACCAAAAGGTCTGGGAATGAACTTTCCTAATCTTGGAACACCCAGTGCTGCACTGCTTGCACATATCTCTGTTTTGTATCAGGATCTGTTGGTCCACTGGTGGACCAGTTTAATCAGATCTATTGGCAATTCTGATCAGGATTATACTCTGTTCTATGTAGATGGAGTGTACAAGAGGTGGGCAGGGGCTCACTTGGACTAGTTTGATGCAGAAGGAAGCCAGTAGTCTACACTGTAGACCAGACCAAAGGTAAATGCAGAAAGTTTATAAAACTGGAAAAATGAAATCAGTCAGTCAGTCAGTCAATTGACCCATATATATTTCACCCTATTGCATTGATACCAAACTCTCTTAAATCCATTTATAGTCATGGAAAGTTATGTTTTGTTTAACTATATATTAGAATTTTCTTGTGAAAAGACTTTCTTTTACAAAATATCACTTTTTTTGGTTAAGAACATTCAAACTTTACATTCAAACTGAATGGATTGACTTAAGAAAAATACTCCCTTATTTCAGTTCCTTATTGATTACAGCTGCTATAAAACAACAACTTTAGTTAAACTAAACCCCCCAAAAGGTTTCATGCTGGAATTATTAATGTGCCAGTTGGTTGCTCCCTGCTCTCACAAACATTCAGTTCCAGAAGAACATGAGGGCCACACACTATTGTTTGCGAGGCATTTCTGACCTCTCTCTCTCTCTCTCTTCTGGTCATGTGTGATCACAGCCTAAGGCCCTTTCTGCACTGGGTCTTATTCTGGAATAGGTACCTGCCATTCTCATGGTAATGCAGATTATGGGAGACAGTAGCCCTAAGTCATTTTGGAGACTCTTAAGACCTTTATTCATAGACTGACAATTGCAGAAAATGCCATTGGTCCAGTGCTCCAAGCATGTGGCTTTAAGATCCATGTTTGATGTCTAAAGTTGCAGAGCACAATTTCTATTTTCAGTCACTCAGACTAATCTTCCAAACTACTTACGTAATATGTAATGAGTAATAACACAACTAGCATTTCCTCCCGTTTAATCAGCAAGCTTTCTTTTTAAAAACTCAATTTATTTAGAGGCATGCTGTGATGAAGCTCACTTCAATGAATGTGGGCAGCTGGATTCTGATATCTAATTAGTGAACCACATGCAAATGCATGGTTTCTATACGTTAAACCTTAAACCAGCTATTGCATGCTTTATCCAGTTTTGTTTAACCTCTGGCAAAACTAAAAGACAATTTCTACCTGAATTCTATACCAATATTATCAGCTTAAGTGAGTCCAATCAGTCAACAAATAGCCCGATCCAAATCAGGAACAGGGTGTGGGTTGTTAAGCAGTTCTTAATGAGCACAAGTTGCTTTCTCTTAACAGACAGCCTGTTGCTTACTCGGATGTCCTCCTAGGGGAAAAAAAATGTCTTCTTATTTTGCAATTACTTCTTTATTGAATATAAATTCTTACATTCAAAGCCAGAAAATATAATAAAATTCTTATGTCAATTTCTTCTCCTTCCCCTTAGGTGACAAATTAACTTAGAAGCTTCTTAGATTCCAGTGAATCATCAGACCCACATCAGATTCTTTCCCTGTTCTTAACTACTCTATTAGTCACTGCCAGGGATGTGCACAATTTTTTGTGTGTGTTCACTTCACATCAAAGGAAATGTGAGGGAAATTCACATTTGTGTGAAGAGAGCCACATTGACTATGGTAGGATTTGAATCCACCTTAAATGTCCTTTGAATGCTATTTCAATCCTCATTGAATCCATGCAGCCAGTCATATCTCTGAATCCCCTCAAAATTTGTTTCAAATTTGCTTTGAATTCTCTCTGAACACTTTGAAGCCACTCTAGTGGAATACCGGGTTCGATTCCACCCTCCCCCATGAAGCCAGCTGGGTGACCTTGGGCTAGTCACAGCTCTCTTCTGAGCTCTCACAGCCCCAACTACCTCACAGGGTGTCTGTTGTGGGGAGAAGAATAGAAAAGCTTTGTCAGCTGCTTTGAGTCCCCTTAAATGTGTGAGAAAAGTGGGGTAGAAAAGCCAACTCTTCTTCTTCTTCTTCTGAATCCACTTCAGATCCAATCCGAATCTGCTGCAGATGTGACTGAGCTTTGCTGCCTCCCCACCTTTGCAAATATAATGAAGCATCAAACAAATATGCAAGAGCACTTGCTTCAAATTCAAATGGCAGTCTTCAAATATAGCCAATATTTGATTTGAATGGGAATGTTCAGATACATATAAATTCATACAAATGTGAACTTGACAAATAATTCATGAACATCCCTAGTTCCCACATGTTCCATATAGAGAATCCCACATTCTAGGAGAAAATCAAACTTCAGTTACTTGATAACATAATAGTACACTACACTTTCTCCACTTTCCATGCATTGGAATCTTTTCATTCAAAAGCTATTACTGATTGGCCCACTGTTATAATGGTTTTAAAATATATTTATCCAGATCTGACATATTATACATTCTTATGATCTTTAATAAACCATCTCCTTTATCATTATTATGTCTTTTTCTATCTTTTCGGATTCTGTTGCCCTCCAAAAATCTTATACTTTACCACACCCCTACCACAGATTCACATAAACACCTCTATCATTACATTCATGCAAGCAGTTAAGAACTTACCCTACATTTCATATCGACCATTTTGCTAGTGTATGGTACCATTTATATATAATTTTTAAACTCAGCTCTTAAGTTCTATTACTCCTCATTTTGGCAATTTCTTGTGCAATCACAACTAAACCCATTTTAACCACTTCTATTTCCTCTCTTTACTTCATTAATAAATTCTTTATAGCATCCAACTCTTCTATTTCTCCCATAAGCATTTTATATATTTTACCGCTAATTCCCTTTTCTCAACTTTATTATCTGTTGTAAGAGTTCTAGTGGTTTCCTAATTGATTCCAAGATTTCTCTTATTGCCAAATATTGTTTAATACTCATTACTTGAAGCCAGTTTCCTCTTCTTATAATTTATTCAGGTTTTTGCCTAGTAGGACTTGTCATATTTTTTTTTTAAAAAACCCATGACTCGATACCCTTTCTACCATAGAACAATTACTTTCATTTCATCTATCCTTATCTTAAAAATTGAGATCGTTCTAGAGTATTCACTAAGCAGGGTTGTTGTGTTTTTGTGGGTGGGAGAGTGTTTTTCCAAATTTGCATCATCACATTACAGGGTCAATAGTACTGTGGTACCTATAAAACATTAACAATACTCTGTGTAAGCCATTCAAATTCAAAACCTTTACCGGCATAAAAGAACATACAAATATTAAAATCCCTTTATACAATCAAAGCCATTAATTAATAATTAAAGATGAAGACTTGATATAGCACATAGCTAAATACATCAGCAGCCATAATCTAGGTCTCACACATAGACATCTTTTCATCTCTCCTCCAGATAACAGATTCAATGTACCTAACTACTATCTTTGTTAGCTCCTATTGGACCCTTTTAAAAGATAGGTGATTTTCCCTAGATCGACCCATTTTCTCTTCCCATTACATTCCAAATCCAATTTATTAATTATATAGGCTTCCAGATAACCCCCTAAGTTTGCGATTCCCTACGCCACTTTATCCTGTGACGCATAGAATATTCATTTTCCTAGGATTTCTATTTCCAAAACACCATTCCCTTTATTTCTTATACCTTGGGGATCAAGAATATTTTTAATGCCCCAATTCTTGTAATTATCTTCGATGTATACTTTTCCCATTTACTTATTTGGTTATTAAACTTTTGCCAAATCTAATTATAATTACTCTTAGTATATATCACTGCAAATTTATTAAAACTATTTCATTTTCTTCAAACCCTACTTCAACACTATTTCCTGATTAACTTCTTTTTATTATTTTGATGGTGTATTTAAAAATAAAGTCTCTGATTTTTGTACATTTATCAAAAGGCCTATCTTCTGTTTTACCTTTTAATCATTTTAAATTGTCCTGAAACAATTAAAGCATCATCTGCCAACATTTCACTTCTTCTCTCCCTATCATATAACCATTCCATAACTTTAGTATTCCTTAGTTCAATAGCTTTTTTTTTTTTACTAAAGTAAATAACTGTTGGGATAAGGGACATCCCTGTTTGACCATATTTACACTTTTAATAGGTCTTGGCATTTTATCATTTATTCTAATTCTGAACCTATTGTTCTTATATATCTGATTCAAAGCTGCACAAAAATGTTCTTCTAACCCAAGTGTTTTACATATCTCTAAGGGTGCTTCCGCACTGGCCCCTTAACACCCATTAAGCACACATCCGGTGAGGTGTGTCCGCACAGCAATACAGATTACTAACACTTTCCCGGCAGCATGTCTGCATTTTCGGGTCCATTTAGCACACATCCAGTTAGATGCATCCACACCTATCCGTGACTAATGTGTGCTAAATGGGTGTTACTTGCACACCACATCTGATGTGAGCTTAATGGGGCTTGCGTTGTGAAAATGCATCCAGTTAGGATGCGTCCACACAATGCAAGCGGGCCTTCCAGGGGCCCTCCCCCGGCCCGCCATGATTGGCTCCTCGGAGCCAAGCATGGCGAGTTGGGGGGGACTCCTACCTTTCAACTCACCCTTGCGCCGCTTCTGGGGCAAGGGCGAGCTTCCCTAAGGCCCACTCTAGCCCACCTGGGGGGGGGGAGCTGATGGAATCCCCTCCTTACCTGTTCAGCATTGCCCCGATACTGAGAGGAGGATCCCAGGATGCAGTGTACCTGCGTCCTGCATGCCTCCTGAGTGGCTGGGGCTCTCAGTATTGGGGCAATGCTGAATAGGTAAGGAGGGGATTCCTTCGGCTCTCCCCCATGTGGGCTAGGGTGGGCGTTAGGGAAGCTCGCCCTGGCTCCAGAAGCATGGCGAGCCAGGGGAGGGCCCTGGAGCACAGATGGGAGGCGGGTGCTGTGCATCCGCACAGCATGCACCTCCAATCCGGATCTATTCCGCCCTCACACCGCAGATCTACCCCGTAAATCCGGATCTACCGGGGATCTGGATTCTGTAAAACCATCTCCTCTGGAAGCCAGTTTTACTAAATCCGGGCGCAGTAGATCCGGATTTATTAGCCCCTGTGCGGAAGCACCCTAATAAACATAACTTAAAGCATCAAACACTTTGAAAGTGTCTAATTTCAACAATTCAACCTTCCTAGCATTTTGCTCGGTATGATTTAGTACATTTAAAACATTCCTAATGAGTCAGGAATACTACATCCGCTCACAAAACCATATTGGTCTTCTCCAACAAGGGTGGGTAACACTCTATCTCTTCTATTAGCTAAAACTTTAGTAAATATTTTATAATCCTAATTATTCCAGTCAGCTTTGATTTCCTTAGGACTTAACCAAGGGGCACAGCATGAATTTTATTGTTTCCCATTGTTTCTGATGGGCAGAACTTTCAAAATATTTTGAATTTTGTTCCATTGAAACATTCATTTCAGTCTGTTTTCCAAAAGACATTGTAGTCCTGTAGTCGTTCGTGCATTGTTCCATACTAGGAACAAATTCCCCAAAACTGTTAGGGTGCATTCCTAGTTGAAAATAGCATTTCTAAGAATGATCAGGAATGTTTTTTGGACATAGTTTTGCTTTCCAAACTGAACTGTCCAGCACATGTGTCTGTGGCTGTAATGCCCTCTCATAGCTAGTAACATGATTTTAAGTGAAGAGTGAGGCTTTTAGACAAATGCCACCTGGTCTCTTTATATGTTTTTCATTATAGGATTTGAGCTGGATTTCCTCTTAATAACAGTACTAGCTTCTGCACTAATACCTGAGGGGATATTCCATGGTCACGATCCTGGAAGATGCTTCTGAGTCTCCATTTCAGAGTGACAAGTTGTTTGGAGTGGTGATCTGAGATGATTGCAGTGAGGGATGGAAACAGTGCCCTGTAGAACACGCACTGTGGAAAAAAACCATGGCTGTAAATGAGATGGCCCTGCTTTCTTCAAGGCACCTCTTGCTACATATGGAGATACAGCAGCTGAGATTCTTCACGAGGCCTACTTGTTTTCATTGCCTAAGACAGCTAGCTTAAAGACTCCTTAACTCTATTAACAAAGCAACATAGTTAGGATTTTGTGTAATTCCCGTTCTTTGCTGTCACTGGATTGAATTGCTGGGTTGAATCAACAATCTCAAGTCCTGCTTTGTGGCTGAAGCTGAAATCTGGGTGACTTGGATAGTTACTGGCTAGCTTTTGCACTTTCCATCATGCACACAGAAAGACCCACCAGCTTAGGTTTTACTCTTTTATTGTCCTTTTTATATTTGCCTTTTTCCTTACTGCAACTGTCAGCAACCAACCTACTGCTGCCCTGCTTTAATATCATTCCATCTGAACCCTCTTGCTGTCTATTTAATAAAGAATTTTAAAAATATTTTTGAAGAATTTTGAACCTATTGCTTTCTTGTCACCATATGCCTATTCACAGTTAGGCCCTGGGATAAAAGTGGGCCAGCCTTGGGACAAGCCATTCGCTGTCCCAGGGCTGGCCAACTTCCATGCTCCAAACCCATCCCCAGCCATCCCAGAGCTGTCCAGCAAGGAGAGCATTCACACAGGGAGAGGGCTGGGGGCGTCCTAGGGTTCTTTGGGGTGCTGGCACCCTCATCAGGCTGGCAGAAGCCAGCGGGGGCCTCCTGGGTGCCCACCCCCACCTAGGGGTGCATGTCACCCCCACTCCTCCACTCCCCAGACCTACCCTATGCTGACCTGATGTCCTACTGAAGTGCTAAAAAGCCTCATGCCACTCTAGCTAATACTCTGTTTTAAAAATATATTTGGCTATATGATCCTATTGGACTCTTCTCCCTGGGCTCGAGCTAATTTCCCCACCACACACAAATCAATTACTGCAGAACATGGCTCCTAACAACAGGAGGAACAATTTTAGTGGATGATGCCTCCATCATAAATGACATGTCCTGAAATTCTATGGAACCATTAAAGGTGTGGCATCCCTATCTTTCCCTCCTTATGCTAATATTACACTTGGTTTGCTTGAGAATGTGGTGAGTGAATGTTTACCGGTGAAAGAAACGTTTACATTTTCCAATTCAATCATGTATAGAATAACACCCCCCCCCCGCCCCCCGCCCCCCCCGGCAAATCTGGAGAGGTTCAAATGCTGGGGAAAATTCATTTTGACTCCATGCTTCTCAATGGCTGCATCCAGACATAGTTTACTCATTCTATTTTTGGATATTCTGGAATAAAACACTCTTGGAAGTGTTTTATTCTAGAATATCTATATTTTATTCTGGAATATATTTAAAAAAACAAAATAAGCAAGTGACGTCTGGAGGCAGCTTAAATCTCAGAGCAAATATAACAAAGTATTTGCAGAATTTTCCACCCGCTGATCTGAAAGAGCAAAATGACTGAATTAACCCAGCTTAAGTAACCATCCATCCCCAAGCCAAGTGATACACTGAACTGTTAAAAAAATCAGCTGAATAGAAGCAAATCTCAGTAATGGAAACCAGACTTGTAATACTATCCTTGATGCGAAGCCACATGGCTGCTCACATCTTTTCTTAAAACTAAACCATATGCAAGGTTTTTTCCCATTAAAAAGACATGTGAATCTCAACATAAAGGAAGATGGTACTCTGTTTGCTGGCTCTGTCACATAATCACTGGAGTCCCATTCAGTGTCACTAAGCAGTTTTATAAATTGAGGATTTATGCTCCTTTTTGCTTTGTTTTGCTTTCTTAACAGGTTTTGCTCAAAGAGCCTTGAGCTTGACAGTATATCAGCTGAGCCTCATGTTAACAAGTTTATTGTTTGGTTTTATTTTTCTAAAAAAAAAGAAAATGCATTGTAAATGTTAGTGCCCCTGAAGTCCTAATACATCTAGAGCAAAATTCACCAAACATTTTAACTTCAGGGACTATGTTTGATTTTTAAAGGAACTTTTAAGAGTGCAAATAGTCATATTTACAGTCATATAGGGGAAGGGACTACCAATAGCTGCTCGCCACCCAAACACAAAATGTATAGCTGTGGTATATCAGTGAATCAGAGGATAGGGACTTAAAAATGTAAGAAATGTTTTGCTGGATCAGTACATTAGCACATCTGTTATTACGGCACTGCTATGATGGAGTTGCCTCACATACTCTAAGAAACTCCACCATAAAAAGTCGATTTGAATATCTAAACACTCACTTCAATTCAAATGTTTATAATCCGAATGCAACAAAATCAGATTTGAATAGAATACATTTGAATCTATTTGTTTGATTAGATTCGAATCTGAAGATACAAATTGTAAAGGCCGCCTCTCCACCCTTACCTATTTCATATATATATTTATCTTTATTTGGTAGTGTGGTAGCGTTTTGTTTACTTGTGAATCAAACTCTGTTATTTCCTTCCAAGAGGCGCACCTTCCATTTCCTTTTCCCTACTCTTTGGCTTGATAATAATGTTGCCTCCCTTCTGATGCTGCAGCAGACAGCACCCTGCCCCCACTCTGCCAACCTCCAGCAGTGGGTTGGATACAGTTACTGTTTAGAACTCTGGCCCTATTTGGCTCCCTTTATAAACAGAACTCGACGAAGCTTCTTTGAAACAACAAGAACATGTGTTTATTGAATACAGTTGAAGTTTAAAGTCAGCTTCTTCTCACAGTTAGTTACACGTGGTTACTTTTGCTGTCAAGCAGTTCAGTCTTTCACTTTTACACTAAGTCAAAAGACTCTACAAGTTCAAGAATAAAACTTCAATCAGTTCAGAATTTGTTAGCTTTCCTTTTAAATAACTTCACAAGCTTAGCATTCATATACTAAAAGACTCAGGACCCTAACTTTAGCCTCCTCAGCTAAGAGCCCGTTTCTCCCCTTCGTTATCCTCCCTCCAGGATTAACGACCCAAGGCAGAGAACAGAAATTGTTCCCTCAGGCCCCTTTAAATATGGGCCTGGCTGGCTAGCTTCGCCCTGATTGGCTGAGCTCCGCCTGGATGCAAATTCAACCCCTCCCCTTGGAGTGCTCAACTAGCCCCTCCCTTAGGCTACTTACCATTGTGAAAATACACTTTGGCAACACTTTTAAGCGTCTGGACTTACCGTGTTCGCCACACTTTGCATTTTAAACTAAAAAACGTACTTTTGGGATTGAGGGGTCCTAGCGGGCATTACACAAATGTCGACAACATTCATATGTATCTGTACGAATCTCATATGTATCTGTATGCATTTCATACACATCCCGTTTTATCCCCATCTGCATCCCATTTTCATCCTATACTATCAGCACCAATGTGTACAGATACATATGAGATTCGTACAGATACATATGTAATACATACATATCTGTACATTTGAATGTTTCAAATCATTCGGACAAATATTTTGGAACATTCAAAATTCATTTGAATGTTCAAATTTGAATATTTAAATTCTATTCAAGTTTGAATGTCCACATTTGATCAAATTTGATCAAATTTTGAATGTTTAGAACATTTGTGCACATCCCTAATGTTTATATGGGTCTGTGAGCAGTATAAAATTTTGATTGCTGTATAGGGAGTAGTCTTTCTTTTTCCCATAAGATGGAAGTCCCTTAGAAGTCTGTTTTCTGTCACCTCAAGCAGAACATGAGCATAACTGTACCTTTAGCCCCTAGACAGGTGTAAAGTTCAGTTGATGTTCAAAAATTCAAACGTTTTGATTTCACAGATATTCACATTAAACCAAATGTGGAGGTCTGCATATCAAGAAATTTGATTGAACCAGAGATCATCTAACACTGCATAAAGTTGTAGGAGTGATCAAATTAAAAAGTTGGTCATGCTCATGGTGGGTGTGAATTAAGACATGGAGAAAAACAAATTAAAAAACCTTTGGAAGAGAATGGACTAGAAATCAATTCAATAGGCTTTAAATTGAAAATGATGTTCATAGCCTGAAGTGTGAATTAATGCTTGAGTGGTGGAGAAGAGTTACACCATATAACATTTGATATGAGTGGAATGGGTAAGAAATTCTGACTTGACTTTCGCTTATCAGGTTTAAACATATCTGTCTTTGGCAAACTTCCATTTAATCTGCATAACAGGATGGGGTTTATTTTTTGTGCTTCAGGCTTATTCCTTATAGTATGTGAAGTATGAACATAAAATAAATAGCATATAGCTGTAGCTGTAACAATAGGGTAGGTGGAACAATTTGACATCTAGAACTATTGCTATTTATCAGAAAGCTAATTTGATCAATTGTGCAGCAGCCTGGGGCTTCTCCAGAGATTTCAAACTTGATGCTTGTTCATATGCTTCATGATACAAGCATGCTCAAAAATAAACAATGGTGTTCTTGCTTTGTCTCTACAATTTGTCTTTTAAGGTCTTCTAATTTAATGTTTTTGGAGCAGTAAGGTAACAGTAAAGCTTAAAGTACATAAATAGAGTAAGAGCCAGATACTTAAACTTCATCAATTCATTATTTATTTTGGTTTGATGGCACCATTGATGGGTTCAGGAGAAAAATAGGCTTGGATGTCTTGAAAGTTCTCCCATACTGGCTTAACTACCAATCCAATCATTGCTGTGTTCTCCAGTGACTTCTTTCACTTGCTCTATTCCTCATCCTGCTATTTTCCCTCTTGATTACTTGTCTTCACCACTGCCAGTGCTCCCCAGATTTTTCCCTAGCTCATCTATTGTTATTGTAGGAATGATGATTATGATGATCAGTGTTGTCTCATAGCTTTAAGGTCAGAAAAGAACTAGGTGATCACTGACCGAGGGTGTGTGCACTTTTCTTCAGCTTGTCAATGCAAGCAATGCTCAAGGGGTGACACATGTTTTCATGACCACTGATTGCTCAGCCAGTTCCTGCAAACATTCACTGTTTGCACTTGGCCAATCAGGAATGGCTGTGCATGCTATGTCATGGTGCATTCACACACTGGGGGCCACCTCTGTCCTGGGACAGCTCTCAGCATGTGTGGCCATTCCTGATCAGCCAAGTGCAAACAGGCTTAGAGTTGTCCTAGCCATAAAGCTGGTATAAATATTGTCAACCTGTTTTCTAATCCCCTGTGGAAAGTGATGGAACATGAGGGAGAGAGTAATTGTAGGTGCTCCACATCTTTACCAGAAGCTCTTAGAGCACTCCTGATACAGTCCATGTGCCATTTCACTGATAGCCATAGCAATGGCCTAGTGTGCATGACCGTTGTTACAGTGAGGCAGATGGTCCCAGATGGGACTGTCCATACTCCTGGAATGCTAAGGTAGGGTTTGAACTGATTTTGGGATGGGAATTGTGCTTGCTGTCAAATACTTTCCTTCATCTCTGAACTTAACTTCCCGTGGGATAGGAGCCCACAGAAGTTAAGTGTGAAAAAATGCCAAGCTTCCACAGCTCCAGGCCCATTTCATTGCTGAGTCCTTTTCTCAGCTGTGTGAATGCAGCCTACAATTCACTACTGCCACAAAATTAGGCAGAGTTTTGGATATCTTGATTTAATGCCTGATGAAAACAGTGTGCTAGATGAGGGTAAACAAAGGAAAACTCAGACCAGATAGGACAGAGTGACTGCTAGCAGTCACCCTGCAGTATCTTGGTATAACTTTGGAAAAGGGTAAAAGGAGCACCCCCTCATGAAAGATCTGATTCACCATTTAGGAACATTTTTAATCCATTGCTTTAATGGATTCAAGTGACTACAAATGGAATGAATCACCTTTTGAGATAGTGTAAACAACTCAAGGCTTTAGCAATACGAAACATTTAAAAATCTAAAAAGTGACAATAAAGCAATAGAGTGTTCACATAGGGAAAATCTGATTGAAAAGCTATGTCTTCAATAGCCAGGGACTTAAACTATATCATAGCAGATGTTTTCTGAGTACCAGAAGGGAGAGCATTCCAGAGATGAAAGGCTGCAAGAAGGCTACCTGACTATGGGCAGCTCCAAGGTATGAGATTGTGGTATCTGAAGCAGGATTGTTCCACATATCTTAGGGCTCTTATAGGTCTTTAGTGGAGAGGTTACTTGCTTGATATCTTGGTCCCATGTATCTTTTGAGGTTTGCAGAAATACAATAAAAACTTCCAATCTTATTTGGCAACTAATTTTCAACCTGTGCAATTACCCAGATGTCATAATTTTAAACCCCTAGTCTAGTAACCTAATTGCTGCATTTCTACCATTTTTAGTTTCTGGAACAGGGGATGAGTGGTCCTACAAGGAACAAAATAGTGCTTCAGTGGTGTGTGAAACACCACAAGTGACTGGGGTGCTGCTGAAACGTGGACATGGCCAGTGTGTGTATGCAGTATCTGTCAAGGTGTGTAGCAGAAGTTGGACTGACACAACACATTAGTAAATCCACTCTGTCAGTATTGAGTTGCGGCCAAGAAAGTCCAGACAGCATTTTCATTCCACAACAGTGGAAGGCCATTAGCTTTATTAAGTTTGGTTATAGTTTCAGCATGAATAACAGAACTCTACAAAAAGCAACACTCATGTACAGATTATATGAAGCAAATTTTAAGCTTGGTCTATGTCTACAACTACGCTTAGCACTGCATCATTAGCATTTCAGCCAGCTGCATACAAGTCTCACAACACCAAACGTGGGAATCTACATGTTATGGTTTTTAGGTTGGGAAAACAGCAGTAATCTTAGGCCTAGCTCAATTTTAGTTTCATTTTTGACCACATTAACAATTAAAATGCTCAACAGTATCAAAATACCAGGTGCTGAAGAGTGGAAAGAAGGGTAAGATGCTTCATAAACTTCAGAAAGTAATCTATTTGCCTCTGTGTGTGAATTTTAAAAGTCCATGAGCCTGTGACCCTCCTCACTGGACTTTGTAGTAAAGCGTATACTTGCCCTTTGTTTAATTGGCTTCTATATGCAAGTGGTTGCCACCATGCAAAAGCTGCTGTACCAGATAGGCCATGCCTCTAATTCAGCAGGACATTTATTAAGTCAAAATAATACTTCCACAAAACTTAAACCTATAGTAAAATGATTAATTGTCAATGTACAATGTCTACCAGTACCTTTAAGAAGAGTTGGGTTTTTGTTTTTTGTTTTAACAAAAAATAGTCAATGCACTGGACAATTTGTTGTGGATTAACTGCAACTCACCAAAACTGGATGCTGCATGCAA
This sequence comes from Aspidoscelis tigris stejnegeri, assembly GCA_023333525.1. NCBI lineage: Eukaryota > Metazoa > Chordata > Lepidosauria > Squamata > Teiidae > Aspidoscelis > Aspidoscelis tigris. The sequence continues at coordinate 32,439,537 of JALMGA010000002.1, forward strand.
TTATTGTTAAAAGTCTAAGAAGTGATTTCCTTATATTCCATTCAGATACTCCCCACCCCTATGCCTGTTTCTTTGGGAAGAACAAAATAGTCATATGGAAGTTCTCAAGGCAATCTCATGGCAGTAGCTGGTAAACTAAGTACACATAATTCAAAAAGCACTCCAAGATGTATGGAACTTGGTTCGGAAAGTTACCTCAGCTATGATATTTTGTGACTCATCTAGAGAGGAAATAAGTTTGAGGTCAATGTACAATCCAAAATGTGGCATCTAGTGATTACTGCTTCCAACCAGCATTTGATCCACAAATACATATGTGGCAACTTGTTCCACCCAAAATGTCATTTTCATCCAGAAAAAAACAACAAAAAACTTTCCACTTTAAATGAGGAAGTCATACTTTTGAACCAAAAACAGAGAGCTCTATACTTTCAAGAAATGCAATCTTATTGGCTGGCTCAGATATAAGTCTATGAAATATATCCTGCACACCAAAATAATTTGTGACAGACAATTCCTTCATTATATACTGTATGCTTCCTATTTTTCTTCTTACTGAAGGAGTTGTGAACTTGTTGTTGTTGTTGTTTTTTGCAGTCCTAACCAGGAAATCTAAAAATCAACAATAGAATAAAGTGATTGGTTTGAAGTTATGATACTTTTTTTGCAGGTACAGAATTGTTATAGTTCTTCGAATTATATCTAATATGTTAATAATTATTTGAAATACCATTGTTCTAAAAGATGTCAGATTTCAATTGACACATCTTAAAGTTTGCTGATCACCACTTCCTTCACTTTAATCCTACAGTCTTCTGGACATCTATATGTTATTATTACTTTTAAGATACTATATCTTCTGTAGCTATGACTACTGAGAGGGTTTTTAGATGGAGCCCTTCCCCTTTGCCACTCTGGTTCACAACGGTTTGGAAATCTTCTGCCTCAGAATGCCAATAAGCAATTGATAGGCCAGACAGGAAACTGAACTAGATGGGTTGAGGGTAGCTAAGGCTGTGCTTCCATTAGTCAGTAAAGGCACCTTAATTTGATCCTCATGATAATGACAATTGGCTTCATATCAAGGCACTTTTGCTGCATAGTGAGGGCACAAAGTATGTCTCAGGGTTGTTTTTCTCTTGTTTTTTTCTTCTCTAATGCTTTCCTTGCCTTTTATTCTCAAATCACAATACTCACTTTTTCATTCTATCCATTTTATTTGTGAACTTTCCACCTTGTCCAAAATAAAATGGATAGAATGAAAAGGTACGAGTGCTGTGATCAGAAGAGGGACTGAAGAAGTTTTAAAATGCAGGTGTGACCATGGCCCCAGAGGTTGCCATCATGGAACCACTTGTGAACTTCTACAGTGTTCCCACCTGTTTTGGCTGCTATTGAAATAATGGCATAAAACAAAGCCAGAAAGAAAGAAGGCTAAAGCACTGATCCTGTGCTCTGTTGTGACAATTACCTCGTCATTTTGTCAGAGGCTTCAGAGGCCTGCACTATTTTCCTTCCTTCCTTTTCATCCGCACTAGAGTCTTTTAACATCGGTTAACTGTGAAACAGAAAATGGCACAAAGTCACTCATTAAGCTTTCATAGCCAAATGAGAAATTAGACCAAAGCTTCTGCACTGCAGATGGTGGTGGGTGATACAGAGATTGTTTCTGGCCTGAAATGGATAATTCAGGCCAGAAAGAGAACAGGACATGAAAGAGCATGCCAGCAGCTGTTTTGAACTATGACTCCTTCCTTCCAGTCTACATTTGGTGTGGGAGAGCAAATGTTCTTCTGCTCCACAGTTGCAGGCTGGGGGGAGTTCTGCAGCATGCTTGGAAATAGCCCAGATGTGGGTCATTTATGAAGCCTAGAAAGATGTTTCCACAAGGCCTACGCCAACCACTGGTGCCTGTCTTCATAGTATGGAATGGAAACCAGCCCGGTAATGCTTGGGAGGCCACTTAAAGTGGTCTCTCCCTGAAGGCTGCTAGGTTGTGGTCACATCTTCACTTTAATCCTTCAGTCTATCTTTGGGCTCCACTGCTCAAACCATTTTAGTCCACTTCCATTTATTTGTAGACTTTTCTTCCTTCAATCATACTTTACTGAGTCCTGATGTTCACAGGTCTCAAACTATTATAGAGTGTTAATTGGTTTTCATTATTTGGGTGTGACTGGAAAAGAGGACTAAGGGAGGCTGAACCATACTATGGTGGGTGGATACCACAGGAATTTGCCTTCCCTTTCACCCAATGTGTGCTGCTGAGTCATAGAACTTTTATCTTATCAGAGCACAGGGTGTGTTAGGATGGTGGAAATGGATGGACATATAAAAAAGTCTCATAAAGGAGTCTTAGGACAGGAGCAGAAACGTGTGAGCACAGTGACCCAAACTGAGGAAGGATTATCAGGTATTCAGTGTGGTCAGAGTTACTGCACTTTGAGTTTGGCTGTTTAATAAGAGGTGCGGCCACAACCCTGGTCACAGATTTCACACTTGGTAGCAGTCTAGGAGAGAGGCACATGCAACCATTGGATTCCCTGAGAGGCCATTCGTAAAGGAAACGGGCTGGTGTGAGGTTCCAGCATTCTGGCACACATCTGTTGTGGCTCAAAATGACAATGGGGATATTTCCTAGCTTCTGGCTTAATACTAGGGGTGTGCATGAATACAGTTTTTGAGATTCAATTCGAATGGAATATCTGAAAATTCAATTTGATTCAAATCTTTACAATTCAAATGTACTCAAATTTGATTTGAATTTGCACTTACGAATGCCGACAGCATGTCTGTATGCATCCCGGATTTATCCCAAATTTATCCCAAATGCAACCCATTTTCATCTCATACAGATCTGTACAAATGTGTACGGATGCAGGAAAGATGTGTACATGTAAGTATGCATTGTGTATGAACCCGTACATATACAAATATTCAAATAATTCAAATGAATAGATTAAAAAATTCCAAATTCATTAGAAAGTTTAAATTCAAATTTATGGATATTCAATTTGAATTTGATCAATTTTCAAATGTCTCTGAATATTTGTGCACTTCCATACCCAATACTTTAGCCACCAAAGTAAACTTGTTTAGTTTTTGCTGGTTTTTCTTTTTTCTTTTCTTTTAAGGTTCATCACTTTTGTAAGCCTTTGTAGAGTTGCTAGCAACATAACTTCAGTTCACAATAAAATTACTTTTTAATAATCAGGCTATTATAAATTTATGAAGATTGATAAAATAATAAAATGCACGCATCAAAGATAAAATGTAGGCCAGAACGATACATCTTCTCAGGGTCTGAGTTATTCCAATTAGAAAGAACTAATAAGCAATTTTCTAAGGCTAAGCTGAATGACTTCCTTGACTTCAATGAAATTTTGTAAGGAGAACAGTCACTTGTTATGTACACCTTTATAAAAAACTACAACAAAGAGTCATTCTCGGCTTCTCTCAAATATGAACGAGAGTGCTGATCAAAGCATCTAGTTTAGGAGAGATTGTGATAGATGGCACACAACCCAATTAATTTCCTAGGATGAAGAGATGAAAAAATGCTACATCTCATTCTGACACATTTGATCAACTGGAATTGGTTACTATCAGATGTGGTGTGCTTCTCTAGGTACTTAAAAAATAATACCCTTTGAACAATGGCTAGATATGAATGAATTAATGATAAAGGCCATAATCCTGATCTAGTTCTTTAAAATGGTAGGAAAAATTATTGCTCTTGGCTTGGGTCATATTCAGACAAGGATATATAGCACAATTCTGCCTTGCCTATGTTGGGATTGCCACATGTATCTGTGTCAGTCCCAATATAGCTCCATGATATTGGTATGAAAACTCAATATATCTTACTTAGGGGTGTGCACGGAGCCATTTTCCACATTCTATTTGTAATGAATAGAATGTGGAAAAATTTGGCTCTGGACGAATACCACCACCCGCAGATGTGGGGGTATTCGTAACTGTGTATGGATATTCTAATGAATATCTAGAGGCAACCAGTTATATGAAAGCTTTCTCTTCAATTAAGTGGAAACAGTGGGTGGTCCCCACAATGGTGGCTATAGCAGTGCAGTTCTAGTACTAAGCTTTATGGAATCCTTTGATCTATAACCAGAGATGGAATATATGGCTATTTTAAATGCAGGCTAGGACACTCCTTCTTTATAATATAATAGCCTTGGTGTATTCCCTCATTCTTCGGCAATGGAAAGCAAGTATTACCCATATGGATCATTGCAGGATTAATGAAATAATTATCTTGCAGTGAGAAAAGAACCCTGTGATAAGAACATAAGAACAAAAAAGCAGCCCTGCTGGATCAGGCCACAGCCCATATAGTCCTGCATCCTCTCTCACATAGCGGTCTACCAATTGCCTGGGGACATCTCAAGAAGATAACTTATTTGGCATATCTAAATATATAAAAGTACACATATGAATAACTGTGAGAAGAGTCAAATATGTGGTAATATGTATTTGCATTCCTTACATTTGTGAAATCATTGATTCATCAAAATCATTAAGATTCATCCAGAAAGAATATCTGGAACACATTCTCACAAAGGGGAAAAAAATACAAAAATGTTTTCAGCCAGGTTGTTGTTGCTGTTGTTTTGCCCTCAGAGCTACTGAAAATGTTTGTTCACTATTTTGCATTGACATTTCTTTCTAACTCTCCCAAACGGTTTTGTTTCCCCCCAGTGATATTTCTGCATAAACAAATCTGGCTACTGTAGTGTCAATTTGCTTACTTCATGATGTGTAATTGATTGAGATTATCTGTTAAAGTGAACAGGACTTTGCAACAGACAATGCTGCTTCAGAGTTGTATGCAGCAAAAGACCATAGGAAATGGCTTTACACTGGATAAAGTTTTCTTAAATTGAAATCATTGACCCATCTAAATCAATATTATCTATACTGACTAGTAGGCTTTCCAGAATCCAAGTGCTTCCAGACGGGGAATTTCTGCACTTAGCTTCCCATCCACCGGATGGGGAAAGTGCACCATCCATTAATGTGTGCTAGTGTTCACACTTGGGAATGCTAGTACATACTAAACCAAGCCCCATGCACTCAGAGACTTACTTGTGTCCAGGCATGTCCATCTTCTTTTTGGAGCCTGGCATGTGCTGGCACTGATGCCATGGTGATGGCGATGGTCCACACATGCACAATCACATTTGGAGTCATCTGAGATGTTAGCGCACTTGGCGGTACCTCAGATGACTCCTAGCACCAGAAATGGTGCGAATGGCTGTGGTGCTGGACAATAAAGGTAAGCTTCTGGGATGGGGTGGGATGCGTGTGACGTATGATTTTGTGCATCGCCACTAGTAGATGATAGGGTAACATCTGATAAGACAGGAGGCATTTCTGGGTTGAAAACACCTCCTGCAAGTGCAGATGCTACTTACCAGATGTTACCTTATCGTGTACTACAGAGCCAAGTGGAAATTGGCCCTAGGGCTTAAAACATGGTATTATCTCAGGGCCATTTTGTCACACATATTAGTGGCAATCCCACCATAGTCCTATCTCTAACTTTGCCTGCTTCCCTAACTGCTGATGAGGGCCATTATTGCAGTGATGGGATGATGGAGCACTAATTACACTTGTGTTGCCCCTTCCTAGGCTCTGTTCAAACTTCTCCCAGCAAGAAGAGATACTAATGGAACCAAACGTGGTGACAGGGAGCAGAGATGTAGAACTGATCTGCATCTTCAAACACCAGGGGAAGTCCTGCACATGCATAATGGCATCTGAGGAAGTAACAGCTCCAGGCAATGTGGATGGTCTGTGCTGGACTCCCCCTGGTGTTCCCCTCATACTGAACATGGATGATGCACTCATCCTCCAACTTCATACTGAAACATGCTTGAGCTCTAAGCCACGCCTGCTCTGTTGCTTAAAATTATTTCACATTGTTCTTCAAAAAAGCTATTAAAAAGCAGTGAGGGGGAAAGACAAATTATTTTTAAGAGGAAAGAAAAAAAAACTATTTCCTTTCCCCCACACTTCTTTTTTTTTTCCTGGCATTTTAAGGGTTTTAATTTTTATACTCCAGCACCTTTTGTTTCCCTTATTCATTTGCTGGCCTCATGCCACTGTGTTGAGATTTATGGCATTTACTCTCTCCCTTAATCATGTTCCTGGTCCACTGTGGCCTCAGTGCCCTTGCTGCACTCAGCCCTTAAACTACTACAACTGTCCTTCAGGCACTAGTATTTATCATTCTTCCCTTCCATTCTTGTTACTTCTGTGACTGCTAGACAAACTCCCTCCCACAAAAATAGCTGAGCTTGAGGTTGGGGATATTCTTTGTTGTTTCTTGTTGAGGGAAAGTGATGAATTGACCCGCTTCTCTGCCCTAGATTCAGAGATCCTCATGAATTACACTACTTGTGTGGAATTCCTGTAGATATGAGCCTCCTTTTTATAAAGAATGGTCTGTCAGTGCACTGGATAATTTAGCTTCAAAGGTACAAATGCAATTTGACAAAGGGTTGCACATGTTCAAATAGGTGCATTTAGCATGCGTACTATTTTACACACATGCAACTATTCTATGTAATAAAGAGAGAGATAGGCTGAACTGAGATAGATGCAAAGAATGGGATATTTATGAGAATTCAACGTTTTGGAAATCTTTAACATCCCTTCCCCCTATGACTCCCTGAAAAATCTCATATCCCACAAAAAATGTGGATCATTGAGACTTTGCTTCACCAATCACATGAATGGAGGAACACTATATTCAATTTGTACACATTTGGATTAGTTCTTCAATTAGGTCCTTTCTGCATGGGATCCTGATCCCAATCAAGGGCCACTTTAGTTGTTTTCTAGGGTTCATCAATCTGCATGTTAATGTAGGTCCCTGATGTCCCATCCCCTAAAGGTGCACTCTGGCTGCATTGCATCAAGAATAAATTTGATCACAGAGGCCCTGATTGTGATTACCAATAGTCACATTTGAATGTAACTACCTGTGGACCAGTGCAGAGACACACCTCCATGTTTGGAACTACTGGGAGAACAATTTTGGCAATGGGTCGCCAAGAAGCTCTGATGCTAGGACCTTTTATTCCAAGCCCTTGGAGGCATCAAAGCTCGGTCTCAAATCAGACATCAACTTTGGGGCCGTGGCATGGACTGATCTGAACCAGCGCCATCCTGTCCAGATCTTTCTGTGATCAGAATCAGCAGACCTATCTGTTCCAGATCTGCTCATTCCAATCACAGGTCTTTTAGTGTAAAAAGACCCTTGGGCTGCTCCTAGCTGCTCTTGCTTAAAACTAAACAAGTTCAGCCTTGGTCAATACCTTGACAGGAAATCACCTCAAAGTATTAGTTGATGAAAGCTAGAATGTGACATTGAAAGACAACCCCCCAATAACAACACCAACAGCAATAAGAAAATATCTAATCACTTCTACACTCTTATGAAGAAAACTGATTCTGTCATTGCATTTCAGCTCAACTAAATGGCCTCTTTATTTTTAAACTCTACAAAAACTCACATGAACAGAAATTCAGTTTGTGTGGATTCCTAAAAATCCACTTGAAACTAAGTGGATGTTGAATTCTCTCCCTTCCCTAATGTCATACACTGCTTTGATCTCCCTCCACCATTCTTTGGTCCTCCACGCATCACCATGTGGTTTGCGATGATCAAGAGAAGGCTTCCATCTGATGCCTAGTTTTCCATGACCACAAGTTAATGGACTGATGCTAGTGGAATCCATTCCCCTTGCCACCTCAAAGGGAGGCAATTCAGTTCCTTTCAAGGTGAATTGTCCATCTACTCTTTCAAACAGCACAAGAGATCTTATTGTCATTTGATGGGTGAAGGAACCTTGTTCCCCCTCGCTGGAGATGGGTGGGAAGCTCCTCTTCCTGCTCAATCTGCTCTGCTGTGAAATCCAGTTGAGCACTGGTGTGATAGAACAAGCTCCTCTTGCCCATCAAATAGTGTCATGCCATTTTACAGCTGGGAGAATGACTTCCCCTGCCCTCTGTTTTCAAAACAGAAGTCTCTACTTTGAAATGGGACCATTTTTCCTGTCTTTGAAAATAGAATGCAGCAGTGCCAAGACAAGGTGATTTGAAAGGTTCATTGAACCCTTTAAACAGCTCTGCTGGTGCTACACCTTAACAACTGTAGTATAATTAAGGGAGGAAAAGCATGATATCTGAGTGAAAGCCATGCTTTCCTTCCATTTGGAGAGTGCAGTAAAGATGCAGTGTCAAGTAGACACAGTGGTGCCCTCAGTGCACACACACTGTACCATAATGTGTGGATTCCACTGTATTTGGAATATTCAAATATAGAAGAATAAATAAGCAATGTCTGGATGCAGCTAAAGTCATGTAATCCTTCAGAAATAGTGGAATACATTATTGTATTTTGACATTGCTTTAAACCTTGCTTAACTGTTTGATATTATTTTAAATCTTTTTGATATTATTTTTAACTTTTTGGGTGCAAACGCCAGCACTGCCCTCCAACTTACCTACTGGCCCTCAAAGTGTGGACAGTCCATCCCAGATCCTCCACATCATCAAAGAAATTGCCATAGCAACTTCTGGCACATGGTGGGCCGTTGCTATGGCAGGTGTGGTGTGGTGGTGACTGCAAAGCTGCAGCTGCACTGCCCTGCTCCATGTGTCAATGCTTTGTCTGGGAGGTTACTAGGGGCACAAAGCTGTGGAGTAGTTCTCATTGCTCCACAGATATAGAGGACTGGGATGGCTGCACATGCTCTGGGCCACGCTGGGATGGAGGCGGTGCTGTGGCATGCAAATAGAGTGCCCCTGAGCATGCCAAGTCCAAAAAGGCTCCTTGCTTTAATCTAATTTTTATTTGCTTTAAAACTGCTTTGAATATATTATAAGAAGCAGCATGTGCATGTTTTAAATAATAATAAATGAATGAACATGATTACGATAGCAGTACAATAGAACTAAGAGGACAAGGTTTACATACATATATTGATGATAGGAAGTTCTAAATCTGCCATTCTGTATCTTATGACAGATTGGTAAAGTCTGAATGTGCACTATAAAAAACAAATTTAGACCAGCTTTGCATTCAGATGTCAGTTACGTATTCCTGTTATATTTGGATATTCCGAAATAAAGTATGGATATTCCAGAATACCCATGCTTTATTCTGAAATATCCAATATAGTGAAATAAGTATGTGATGTTTGGATGCAGCCCAAGTACAGATAAGAAGACAAGAAATCCAAATGCTCTTAATACATCATCACAAACTTTGTATTCAATATATGTGGCTTTTAGAATGGATTCCACTGAGAAGTGTCCTTCTCAACTGTTGATATTTAGTTCCTCAAGGTTATGGAAAAGCTTTCTGTCTATATTAGCCAAAGCAAATTATTTTGGATATGCTCTACCACCCAGATATGTGGATTCAGTCTGTGAGATTTGGATGCTTACTCTGCTTTAGGGAAAATTCCCTCCTTTGAAAGTGGTTTGGAACGGTTGTTTTTAGACAAGTACATATGGAAAAGGTTTGTCTGTGATTTGGAGGGAGGGAACCACATGCAGGCTTTGGAGGAAATGTCTATGAGCAAGCTACTGGAATCCTGAAGTCATGTTGGTAGTGATCCCAGCAGGAGCAGACTCTGATTTAAGAATAGCTGTCATCATTATCTGGCTGCAAAAGTCTGGTGGAAAAATCACTCTCTGCTACCTACTCATCACTTGCCTCGTGTGCTCAGAGAATTGTCAGAAGAGGAATGCTGGTTTTGTGCATTCTTGGGCAGAACCAGCTGTGGCAATTCTACCATAACCCCACTTTTTCCTCCTAAAAAAAAATAAATGCAAAACACTATTACTGGAAAACCCAGAACTGATCTTGGGCTTTCCAGCACTAGCATTTTTTAGGGTGGCCACTTATCTTCTAGATGGACCCACTATCATAGCTCCATCCAGTGTACATGCATGGTAGTGGTCATGCAGACATCCAAGAACTCAAAGGTGGACAAATTGCTCAGACTGCACATCAGAAAAGGCGCAAAGACAGTACTGGTCACAATGGTGGGGGAACAATACCCCAAAGTATTGCTTGCTGCCATATATCCATCTACCATCTGAAGGCAGCCTTAGAGTCCTGTCTGTGTAGGAACTTGATCATATTCTTCATTCTCTGTCAGCTTACAGTTTGTGGCTATGCTGCCTCAATATTTAAGGGTTAAAAGTGAAAAGCAGACTTATTTGTTTTGTACTTTTAAATTTTTTTCTGCCACAGCTGTGAGGCTTAGTTTTAAGCCTGTGGCTTGGCTCATTTTCCTGAATTATCTTCTCCCTATCAGTTTTGAGTTCTGTCCTACAAATTCTTTGATCTAGAATCTATGTGTGTATTACTTTATAGAAGATAAGATGGCTTGTGCAGTTCTTATTCATTCTTTGGTATCTGCGCACACAGTTCAGGAATGGCCCCAAATTTCCCAGTTACAGTAGATACCTGATCTTTCCTTCAGTACAAATCAAGATGTAAAACAAGCAGCTCCATTCTGTATTCAGAGAAATTTGGATCTAAACATATTTCTTCACCTGTGCATTTGATATTGTCCATAAAAGGAAAGAGTTAAATTATTGATGTGAACCTTGTTGTGATAATAGTTATTATAATAAAGTTTAAGGACATTTTTTTTAAATGAACAATATAAAAAACACATGATTTTTCTTCTGCTAGAGGCCTCTTCATGATATTGGAAAATTTGAGAAAAATGCACGCTTTGAAATGCAATATAATGTATAAATAGAGGGAAAAGTCTTAAGTGTTCTGTAATATATAATAATTAGTGGTGCAGAAACAAAATAAATTGGGTGTGAAATATTGTTTATAACACTTAATATTAGCAAGTCTTAACAGAAAAAAGTGTTACTTCTCTAAATATGTTGCTAATATAATTTTTTACTGCACTTGTAACAACTTTATGTTTCAGTCCTTACAATATGATGACTAAGTCGGTATCCCACCCTTTACCTCAAGGTCCTAGGATGGGTCACAACAATAAAAATATAATGTACATAAAATATACCTAAAACACATTTAAAATATTACCTTCCCACTGTACCTGTCTGGCAGGACAACTCTCAGAGACTTGGAAGAATAATTATGTTTTAATCAGGCACCCAAAACCATATAATGTTGGTTCCTGGCATATGTCCAGACGAAGGCTATTCCAAAGTCTGGGAGCCACCCCAGAAAAGACCCTCTTGCTGCTTCCTTATTTTCTCTCCTTATTTTCCTCTCCTTATTTTCTCAGTAGTCAGGCAGGTCCATATAAGAGAGGTCTCCTTTGCCATTTTCTTGCAGGTGTGATGCAAGAATAACACTGTGAGTTCATACTGCTCCATTTAAAAAGGCATATGATAAATAAATAAAAAGGCATTCTGAAAGTGGAGAAAGAATGGAAGCCTGGCTGATGGCTGTGCAAGGAACAGCCAGAAGTCATTGTAGATTTGCAGACAGTGCCAATGACGGCACCATGGGGCACTCTCTGTGCTTATCCACTGGGTGCAAAATGGATGAGGGATGGGCTAGTGACTATGCCGGTGCTTCTACCTAATGCAGATGTATCACTTAAGTTGCTGTCCACCTGATGGAGATGGAAACTGTAGTTCAGCAACAACTGGAGGGTCTCAGGCTATTAAAAATACACAACAATTTTGTAATATGATCTACATATTTCAGAAGCCTCCCCCTCTCTCTCACTCACTCACTCTCTCTCTCTCTCTCTCTCTCTCTCTCACACACACACACACACACACACACACACACATTCACACACAGGGAGAGAATTACCTGAGGTACAGAAGCCTTAGTCTCAATCTAAAGTACTGCAACAACAGCAATGTGCAATCATTTAAACCACGTCACAAGATCTTTGATGAATCCTGATGTAAACAACCCAGATAGCTACTTGGAACATATTGTTTGCATAACAGTTGTGTTGCTGCATATGAACTCCAGGTGCTCTTTAAGCTTAGGTGTTGTCTTGCATGCAGACTGACTCCATTTCCTCTCACATTTTGCAAGAACAAATAAGAGGCAATCACAGGAGCTTAGCTTGCCATGGAAGATGCATGCTACCTGAATGTGTCGGGGACCACGTGGCCATAGTAGTGGCTCTTAGTATGATGGGAAGGTTTGCAATTGGAGTTGGGGAGGTTATATATTCTCAGCTAAGTTCCTTTTCTTGTTCTGAGGCAGAAGACAGGGCACAGTCAAATGTCCTCGTCTCTAGGTACCCTGCCATCTTAATGTGACAATGGCAGCTGTGAGCAACATAATCCAAATGGAACAGGATTGTATGTACTTATGGCGTGGGGCCAATAGCTTTAAAATCAGCTGTAGAATGCTACCAAAGGAAATCCCCAAATGCCCAATTTGTTCATGAGTTGCCCCCCTCCCTCCAGCTGACTCTGAAGAAGCTCTGTTTCTTTCTGCACTGGGCCTCCTTCTGGATTATATGCAGATGAAGTATTAAAAGACAAGATAAGAAAAATACTGAATAGTTTCCCTTCTTGAGTTAAAAAGAAAATGGCCATTGGGGAAAAGGGGGGGGAGAGGGAATAAATGGAATTGTATAATGGTATTGTATAATGTATATGTTATTGATATGTACCTTAAAGGATTATGAAATAAATTCACTTTGAAATGCAAAAATAAAAATAAAAATGATATCCATGGGTGTTTTTCCACTGCAGCCCTTAGATCTGGATCTAAAAAGATCTGGATCTAAGGAATGGGTACATTTCTTAATCCAGATCTAGTAGATTCGGATTAAGGGAAGCACCCAATGTGTTTCCACAGGAGGTGTAGCACCCATTCCTGCTGTGGAAACAGCTTTGCACCCATCTGGGGAATCCGGATCGACCCACAAGAGGTCAGTCCATTACCCCAGGTGTTTTGGGGGGCAGGGGGGTGCAGTCTTCGAAGCAACTTCGAAGTGACTTCGAAGTGACTTCGAAGCCAATGTTGGGGGGGGTCTCAAAGGTGCATCCCCTCCCCCTAGCCTCCTTATTTCCCCTAGCCCCCCATTGCTTATTTCCAGTGGAAACAGGCTCCCTTTAATCTGGATTTTCTGGGAGAAGACCACATTGTAGATACCTTTAATGGGGTCTACAGAAAATCTGGATTAAAGGCCAAAATGTACCCATTAGATCCGGATTTCCCCAATGGCAGTGGAAACAATCAGGTCCCAAATGGGTGCCGTAGTGGAAATGGGGTCATCCAGCTCACACCCAAATGGGTCCTAAATGGGTGTGAAAATGGGTACTTTTGACAGTGGAAAAACACCCCTGATAATAGTCACCCACTATCTGCATGCTAACACAAACTATGCCTGGTCCAGCCTGCCACAGTCTGCACTACTATGTGGATGGCAGGTCCCTATGAGAATTACTAATTGGTTTGATGTCCTAATAGAAACTTTAAGGCTCCATAGATGTACCTTTATAGCATGTGGTGTGGAATATGTAGAGTGGGATTTGGCATGAGTCTCCGACACAACTGAATCTGAAAATAAAGGAGAAGGAAAACAGCTTTTCATAGTCTATGCAAAACATTAAAAGATGCAAGAAAAGCTGTGTCATATTATGTCAAAATTGAATTAAGTTTTAACTGACATGGTATTTGTGGAAACAGTTCATAGAGCCACCTAAAAACAAAATAACTGGCCAGAAAAGTGAAAGAGGTGACCACACCTTGTTTCATTGGAAACTGTTGTGTCTTTGCCTCCAATGTGGAACACAGGCTTTTCTTTCACTTTAAAATATTACTGTGAATGATACTCCTCTCATATTACCATCTGTTCAAGCACCCACCCTGCCAGCCCTTGTTTCAGATTAGTTCTAAGTTGGAAACCTCTCCATATCATTTCCAGCTGTGCCTCGTCAATTACTAAGAGAAATATGTTATTTAAAAATCATTAAAATTTGGGGTGGGGGGACTTTTCTTCTCAGATTATTTTTTGTTTATTTAACCTCTCTCACACTTTTAAAAACAGTTATCAACAATAATAGTACAGTGTAACTAATTGCAGTTGAAATCATAATGGAAAGATAAACACCCTAGCAATAGCTTAACAGGATTCATTCAGACAGGGCTAAAATGCATATTTAATAAGCATATCTGCCAGACAGGTTTAATGATCCTCCTCTGTAGCTGCACATTATAGCTCGATACTCTTCATTTTCTTTTCTTTTTTTTTAAGAAAAGCTTAAATTCCATTACTCCACGATCGGTGGTTGTTGACAGCATGGGGGACCAATCCAGACCTGACTGGCAGTACAGATAGGTGAGCGCACGCCAGGGTGGTGGGAGGCCGCATGCCCCCCTAGGCGATGGTGGGCGATGGGTAGGTCCCCATTGGCTGCCACTACTATGTGAGACCAGGGCAGGCCTTATTGGGGCAGTGAGGGGTCATCCCACCCCAACACGACACCAGAACGGTTTGATCCTGCCACCTGCATTGGGCTGCTAGCCAGTACGATGGGTAACGGCCAATGGCAGCAGCTTGGGGGCATGGCCTCCAGCTTCTGCTTTGGTGGCATGGGCTGGTACATGCATGGGACAGGTTGACCAATTCCACCTTGGCCAGTAAGGGGCACTTTGAGTATGCTTCCCCCATTGGCCAGTGCAAATGGTTGACGTGTCCCCTGTGTGTACCAGCCTTAGCTGGACTCCTCTGGCCACTATTCTGCTCTATGAACCCCTTTGAACATTTGAAAAGCAGAGTGGGAGTAGGTGCTCAATCACTACTTATTCCCAGTGGACTGTTGCTTGAGGAAACCTTCTTCAGATCTGCTGCATGGCTTATACAGTCATTCAATACAGGAAATGGCCCATGGGATCATTTCTGTGTACAGTTATCCTCTTTTTGGCAGCATCACAATCAAGGAATGAAGGTTTCCCAACTATGATGGCAGCATAGTGGGGGCAACTGCAGGCCTGCGTTCAGCATATCACCATTTCAAGAAGAGTGTTGCCAGCATAGTTGTCTTCTTACTCTGTTTCCATAAAGCAAGAGGAAAATGCAGGCACTTGTTTAGATCCCACCTATCTGTCTCTAATGTGTGCTTAATGAGGTTTAAAGAAAGACTACATATAAGGTAGTCGTAATGGGTGTTTCACTGTGAAAATGCATCCGTTTCAGACATGTCCGCACAGTGAAACCGTGCCTACCCAGGGCCCTCTCCTGGCCTGCCGTGATTGGCTCCACCAGAGCTGAGCATGGCGAGCTGGGGGACTCTGCTCTTGCGGCTCGCTCTCACCCTAGAAGTGGTGGATCGCTGCTTCTGGAGCCAGGGAGAGCTTCTCCGAACCCCTCCCTAGCCCACCCGGGGGAGACCATGAGCGATCCCCTCCTTACCTCTTTGTAGTTGCCCCGATTCTGGACACAGGGTCCCAGGAGGCTGCGCACCTGCGTGCTGCATGCCTCCTGACTGGCCAGGGCAGCGCACCTGTGCAGAGAGCCTCCTGATGGCAGGCGCTGCCAGAAGCTGCCCTGGCCAGTCAGGAGGTGCATAGCACACAGGTGCGCAGCCTCCTGAGACCCCGCGGCCAGAATCGGGGCAACTACGAAGAGGTAAGGAGGGGATTGCTCGTGCTCTCTCCCGGGTGGGCTAGGGAGGGGTTCGGAGAAGCTCCCCCTGGCTCCAGAAGCAGCAATCCACCACTTCTGGGGTGAGGGCGAGCCACAAGAGCGGAGTCCTCCGGCTCGCCATGCTCTGCTCTGGCAGAGCCAATCATGGCAGGCCGAGGGAGGGCCTCCGGAGCATGGATGTGAGGAGGGTGCTGTGCGTCCGCACAGCAGCCACCTCAAATCCAGATCCAAGTCGTCCTTCTGCCACGTGTGAGGAAGGATGGGGGTGGTGGTAGATCCGTATCTATTAGATACGGATCTACCTTTGTAAATCCGGATCTACCCTGCATCTGGATTTAGTAAATCCGGATCTACTGGAAACTGGATTTACTAAATCCTGATGAGTAAGATCCGGATTTACCACGGTAAGTGCGGAAGCACCCATTCTGATCAGCTGGGCTGTCCCAGTCAATCCTTAATCCGGCTACTGTACCTGTGCAATGACAGAGTGGCAACTGGTAAAGAGAATAAGATCATTTATTGTGACACTGCATGGATTTAAAGTTGTACTTTCTTGGCAGGCCTTTGTGAGAAGTATCATGATCTAAGCTCAGGCTTCCAATTGTCAGCAAAGACAGTAGTTCTGAAATAGCCAGGAGACAGGACAAGAGCTGGGATTAGTTCATAGCTGGCAGTGCAGAGGAACAACTATTGAAAAATTCTGAAATGAGACACATTCATCTAGCTAGGCCCTAGTTTAAGTACTGAAAGCAAAACCATCAACTGCCCCATTACTTCACGAGCATCCTCATGGTACTATGGACTGTAGCAGCAAAAAGTCCCATACTGGTTAGACATTAGGTTTGGAGACAGCACTGGGGCAGCTTTTGACACACTGGTTGATCATGATATCTTGTGGGACTGAGGCTCACGTGATGCAATCCTCTAGGTCTTGCTAGATCACTCTTGAACCAGTTAGAGGAGTTAGGAATTGTTGTCACTATTTATTTACTAACAATACACAAAAATGTGTGACACTCCCTTCCCTGCTTTAGTCATTGCACTGGGTGGTTTTGTGAGCCACTTTGGTCTAGTGGTTAGTCAAGCCAGACTCTTATTGGGGAATACTGAGTTTGATTCTGCACTCCTCCATGAAGCCAGCTGGATGACCTTGGGCTACTCACAGCTCTCTTCTGAGTTCTCACATCCCCACCTACCTCACGGGGTGTCTGATGTGGAGAGAAGAACAGAAGGTTTGTCAGCCACTTTGAGTCCCCTAAATGGATGAGAAAAATGGGGTAGAAAAGCCAACCTTCTTCTTCTTCTTCTTCTTCTTCTTCTTCTTCTTCTTCTTCTTCTTCTTCTTCTTCTTCTTCTTCTTCTTCTTCTTCTTCTATAAAGGTCTGCAGGGTATAGCACCTGAATGCGTCTGAGCCATTCTTTCCCATCTTTAGCTCCTAAAATGCTACTTCCTCCATCACCCAGAATATTGGTTGCATTCGGGGTCTGACTTTTGGCTCTGTTTCCAATTGTTTGTGAGGCAAATTGTCACTATGAGCAGAGTTCCTTCATTATCTGACTTGAACCAGACTCAGATGGGTGCTGTCTGGATAGAGCTTTAGTGACTGTCTCTGGTGATTGCATGTGGAAGTACCAGTTATCAATACATATTGGATGAAAAATTCTTCCAAATGTTTCTCATTCCTCAAGAAGTTCCAAACCATTTGTTTTGGAACTGCTGGAAATGAATGCACATTTTTAGATCACAGGGTGCTCAAACCCTTTAATTCACTGTGATTACTGTGACATTGATGTCATGGCTATTCCACACTGTTACAAAAAATAGTGGTACAGTACACTGTGTATTTTGCACTCTGCTATTTGAGTCTGAGTATAAAATGGTATGTAAACCTCTAACCTGCACTTTAAAAATCTTTACATTTTTGTATGTATTATGCCTCACATAATGAAGATTTTCTAAACTGCAGACTATACTATAGTATACTGAGTAGTTTACTGGCTATTTGTCTCTGTTCCTAATTATAATAAACTGACTTTCACCCAAAAGAATTTACACATTTTAATCATTAGAGAACTTTCTTATTTGAAAATCACTTCCTCTGAATTGCTGATATTTCATACATTACATGCTTCAGTTGATCTGTGATGTTTTAGCCAAATCCTTGTACCAGCCCTGAAGTTCCTGTGTATTAAGTGGACACAAATGGAGTGTCCCGCCCCCAATGGTTCATGGGTTTTTTGTTTTTTTTTGTTTGAAGTTCACATAACACTAACAAATCAGGCTTTGATCTTCTGATCTAAAAATCAATGATTTGCTGGCACCAATGTGCACAGGTGGGAGAAGCTTTTGTCCATGCCCTTTCGCCCATGGTAGCTGCCCTCATACTAGCTGATTAAAGATCTTCTGGTATGTTTGCAAATTGTCTCATTCACCAGAGCAGGTAAGGGCCCCTCAGAGAGGCTGAAGGGGGAAGGTTTGGGGGTAGGGTGGCTGGGGGTGACAGGGGTAGGGATGCACCAGGGCATCCAGTATCCTCAGAAGCTTCTACTGAAGTTCTAGGGATACTGGATTATCCAATTTGTGGACAGATATCAGAATCCAGATGTATTCATCCAGATTCCGAATGCAGATAATCCGTGCACATCCCTAAAACAAGGTAGGTGCCCTTCCTGGGCAAGGGCAAGACACCGGCAATGATCTCAGTTGTCAGGCAGTGATATATTGGAAAAGATGTTCTTTCAGGAAACTGTTGCACGACCAGACCAGGCCATATCTCTGTTTACAAAAGGAGGTGTCCACTGCTAAGGATGTACACAGATTTTTGAAAATTCAAAAATCCAATTAGAATTTGGCGAATATCGACATTCAAATTTGAATCAGATTTTTGAAAATCCGGATTTTTGAATTTGAATGTATTTCGGATTTTTGAAAATTCAGTGCTGATTTTTGAATAATTCAACTGAATAGAATGTCGTATATCACAACCAAATATTGCATTTATTTGCACACATAATACAGGGTGCAAACGGGATGCAAACGCAATAAAAACTGGATGTGAGTGAATTAAAAATTTGGATATGAATGTTCCCGACTTTCATATTTTTGAGTTCAAATTAAATTTCTGAAAATACGGATTCGGATAATCTGAATTTGAACTGAATTTTACAAAAGCCAGATTTTTGAATTTCAAATAGAACCAAATATTTGAATATTCGAATCAACTTGAATTTGAATGCAAAAAATGCATTTGTGCACACCCCTATCCACTGCTGCCTGAGAAGTTGTCATTTGCCATCAGATGTGCAGCAGCAGCAGCAACAGGTGCCTCAAGGTGATTGTGCCACTCCATTTCCAGGTGTGATCACTGTCGGAAGCACCATTCTGGCAGGGCATCATTTCATTCCCTGCATGGAGGTGCCACAGCTATTGGAAATGAGAACTTTGTGTTCTAAAATGAAGATAAGGAGGCATCTTTTTTCAGCAGCAGATCACAGTTCTTTCCCAATGCACTTGCCACTCACTCTCTTTCCACATAAGAGGAACCCTTCTGGATCAGGCCACAGCCATCTCGTCCTGCATCTTGTCATACACAGTGGCACACCAACTGCCCATGGGCGTCTCAAGCAGAGACAAGGGCAAACCTTCTCCTGCTCTGGAATCCCAGCAAATTGCCTTAGAAACATCCTGTTTGTCCCTCCAGCCTGAAAGATGTACTTAGG
Organism: Aspidoscelis tigris stejnegeri; assembly: GCA_023333525.1. Taxonomy (NCBI): domain Eukaryota; kingdom Metazoa; phylum Chordata; class Lepidosauria; order Squamata; family Teiidae; genus Aspidoscelis; species Aspidoscelis tigris. The sequence continues at coordinate 32,458,919 of JALMGA010000002.1, forward strand.
CATTCATTCTAGTAGCCATTGATATATCTGTGTCCATAAATTTGTCTAACCCTTCCTTAAAGCCATCTAGGCTGGTAGCTGTTACCATCTCTTTTGGCAGCAGATTCCATAAACCGATGACCCTCTGGGTGAAGAAATACTTGCCCTTGTCTGATCCAACTTTCCTATCCATCAGCTTCATAGAGTGCCCCCTGGTTCTAGTGCATGATTTTTTTATACTTCAGTCAGATCTCATCTTAAATGTTGTCTCTCCAGGCTGAAGAGGCCTAAACGTTGCAGTCTGATTTCATGAGGGAGGTGTTCCAGCCCCATATATATATATAAGCATGTTGTGCATGATGTGGTCAGTACCACTCAGACGGATTTTTGCATTGTTACTTGTAGTTACTTTGTTTTTCTGTAAGGCCACTGCATAAATAGCATTGAGCTTTGAACATACTTATTTTTGTCTTTTCTTCACTTGTTTAATACATGCATGACTGGAAGTCCTTCCTAAACAAAAAAGTAAATTATATGCTGTCAACTATGGTGGGGGGGGGAGCTGAATACCATGGAAAAGGCCCCTAAATAACAGAGTGAGAATGACCGCAATATAGTTTGTAAATCACTTTTCTAGATGCAAAAATATGGTACTTTCTCTTTTGGGAACAAAATGTATTCAGTTAAAGTAAGCACACAAACAACACAGGGAAATGAATCTCAGTCTTGGCCAAAAAACGCATTAAGATAATCTCTTATCTAAATTGTTCTCAATGTCTAATTCAGCTTGTGGAATATACTGACTTTGGAATTAAATATGTAGATAAAATAAGATCTGAGTACCTAATACAGTGTATAGTGTGGTAACCGCAAAAGCTTGCAGAAGTTTTCCCCTGGCTTCAGCCTTCCATTTCTCAAGCCTCAGAGTAAAAATAATCTTCCTGCTTCCATAAGCTTGCAGTACACACTCAGCATCAGCAGGGTGCTGGACTCTTAGCCTTGGGGCATAATGGAGTCCGGCCACATGGTCACCCTTTCTTTTCCTGTTTGAGGATTCTCCCTGCCTCCCGCCACAGGATGTGACACCAGAACGACTTCTGACCTGCTCACCTGACACGGCTCCACCTATCACCTCCCTGGATTGTGCCTTTACATCATTCCCACCACGCCTCCACGGACTGCTGTATTTAAGCCTGGGAAAATTAAAACTCTCTCTCTTCCAGCTGATCACCGCCTCCTGCCTCTTCTCTCCTCCTCCCCCATTTTCTAGCTCCTCAGGGTCAGGCCAGACACATGGCTTGATCCCCGGTTATCTGGGCCGGTCAGATAACTGGAAAACTTTCATAACAGCCGGCTTTCAGAAGCAGCAGCAATCCGCTGTTGTTCGTCATTTCCCAGAGCCCTCGCATTTCATGGCGTAAGCCGGATACGCCATAGTAGAGAATCCAGGTTTTACTGTAGCCTTCTTTATTGTATTCTTGTCCTACTTAGAAATATACTGTATAAGATTGTCTTCTGTCTTGCTTGAAGTAGCCAATGAGGAGAAAACCTGTAAATGTGACTGGGCAGCTACTTTGCCACCTCCCCAAATTCACAAATATAATGAAGCATCAAACAAATGCACAATAGCACCCGCTTCGCATTCGAATGTCAGTCTTTGAATGAAGCCAACATTAGATTTAAATGTGACTGTACAAATTCCAAATGTGAGGAATATTCGTGCATATCCCATTTCATTTTAACTTTTCTTGTGCCTTTCTAATAATTTTTTTTTCAATGATTTTACAAGAGATACTGGCTTTTGGTGTTTGAAATGAGTTTTTTGTCTGTTTTTTAATATTTAGAATCCTTTCTAAAAAAAATGCTGGATTTTTGTTTGTTTGTTTAAGTGTTTTTATGGATTTTATTGTTTTAACCTGCTGTTTTAAAACTTGTAACCTGCCCTGAGACCAATGGGTATAGGGTGGGATATAAATATAAATAAATAATAAATAAACTACAGTGTCACGTCGCAGGCCAGTTGGGCAATAGAGAGACACTTGCGTGGCTACTCAATCCCAAGGATTTCAGGCGTTCTCGAAGTCAGCACCAGTCCAGGGTCTAGGAGTTCAGAAGTCAGCAAAAGTCAGGTAGTCCAAGGAGTCAGCAGGTCCCAATGAGTCCAGGATTTCAGCTCAGGTAACAAGAGGCCATTCAGACGTTGTCTGCAGCAACTGGAGGCAAGGTGAGCTTGTTCTTATATAGGAGAGTCAGAGCCACGCCCACGGTGCAGCTGAGCTAATCGCTCTGACCTCCTTCTCACCTGCTTCTGCCGCCTAAGCAGGCTATGAGAGAGCCTTTGATTAGGCTCCCTACAGGTGGACTCGTCACCAGAACTGTCTGACTGCTCCTCTGGACCCAGCCTTGGCTTTTCCATGCCTGCAATGCTCTGCTGTGGCTGCTCCTCAGCCTGTGGTTGCATCGCAGGCATTGCAGGCATATCCTCTTCTGACGAGGCTGAGCAGGGCATGACATACAGGGTGGTTCAGCTTGCATGTGGACCATGTGAACCGCACAGTTCTTGCAAAATGTGAATAACCAAACCAGTTTGGCACATCTTTAATGAATGGCCCTTTCATCCGTTCTTCATAAACTGTAAAGCAAAACACTGGGACTAGGTTTCTCTCTCTTTCTGAACAGTTTGCTTGGAATAGACAAGAAGATCCATCTAAGAAACAACTCCAAGTCACCAGTTATCTTTGACTTAAGTCACCAATTGTGATATATTTGACATTTCTCACACTATGTCAACTGGTTCTTACAGTTTCCATCAGAATGTGAAGCATTATAATTTACCACAGTGACTGGAGAAGATGGAAGGCTGTGAAAGCAATTTCTTTGGCAGGTAACAGTGTTTCCATACATATTGTGTGCTTAGTACAATAAGTAATTCTTTCCAAAGTTATATTTCTTCTCTAAAGATTTGTTTGGCTCCTGCTGCCTTTCTGTTAGTCACACACTTATTCTCTCTCACTCACACTCTCTCACACACACTTCAGGTTAGAAGAAAACCAAGATATTTTCATTTTTTCAAACTAACATTACAAGGTTCAGCTCTAAAATACTGTTTTGGATGAAACACATTCTATTGTATTAAGTCTTAAGAATGGAGAAGCCCTCCAAAGTCAAGCCTATTTCATTTTAATACAAAAGTGACAGTACTGTGACCTTTCTTTGCCATTTTTCATCTGCTCTTGCCCTGCAGCAGGAAGAAATGTGGCATTTGGAAGAAGCACCCAGCGTGGTTAAACTGAGGGAGGTTTCTTGTTTGTTTTGCTTTTTCTCACACATCTGTTGTCAATGAAGACAGGGTCAAAAAGATTCCAAATGACTACTGTGCACTCCACAGAATCTTATTTCAGTGTGTGCCTCAGTCTTTTAACAGTAGCTTCTCTTATTATTATTATTATTATTAATGGTAGCAGTATAAACTGAAAGCCACAAGGAAAGCAATAATGTCAGTCTCCAAAGGGTGAGATATGCCATGACTTTTTGGATTATTCATATGGAAGGAGGGCATGTGGTGGGACTCCAGCTTTGTGTTGTGTGGCCTTAGTTTTTGTTCCCTGTTGTAATGAACAGAACAATTAACTCCAAAATATGGTTGTTCTGATTCTAATACCAACAAACACAATCAACTCATGTACACTTTGGCATGAACTGTGATGTTCTGTTTCTAATAATGGATCAATTCCAGAACAAGCAACAGAAGATTCCGACAAACCACATAATTCATGATTGAGGTTGCATTTTATATTTAACCAGTTTAGAAACAAGGCTGGATGTTTCATTGCCTACAAAAGTTTTATTTAAGGCTGTAACAATTTTCTTTCTTTTTTTCTTTTGCTGCTGCTGTAACAAATGGGTACTTTTAATTTTTTAAAAAAAATCAACATCAACAGAATTTTTATATTTGCTTTAGTTGCTTAGGAAGATAGAAGCAAAATGCAGAAAAGAAGTAAAAACCAGGATACTTTATTTTGCTTACGTCTGCTTCAGTTTGATTGCTTTGAGAATCCACCAATAAAATGGCTTATTGGAATTATTTCAAGGGGATCAGTCTGAGTGGGAAGGTTTACACTTACTGTAGTTTCTTTTTATTTCATTTATTTATAGCATCTGTATCCTGCTTTTTATTTGAAAAAGTTCAAGACAGTGAACATTCATTTTCCTTTCTTTCATTGTCTAGATGCTAGAACAAAACTCTAGTCATTACCATACACCTGGGTATCTCAACACAAACAAATGTGTAATAAAATTGTTAATACTAATAATGCTAATACTAATAACAGTAATACTGACACTCTTGCTGCTGCTACTGCTACTACTACTAATAATAATAATGCCATACACTGATTCCCAATGTAGGACCCTTTCTGCAGTTACCTTTAGTCTGGGCTAAGGGGTCTCATTGGTCTACATGTTACTGTGGACCTATCCTCCACTACTATACTGAGTCTGCCTTGGGCAAAATATAGTACTGATCAGGAAGGCTTAGTGGGTCTATTGGTAGCCAAACCAGCTCTGTTCCAAATCTAAACCACATATATAAGATATGCCAAAATAGGTTCCCCAGAGGTTCAGAGCCCAGCCCCACAACTTGTGTGAGCTTCAAGGATCAGGGCAGAGACTGGTCTGGACCAGCACCATGATGCTGTCAGTGCTACTCTAGACTGTGCCTTTCCGTGGTCCAAACCAGAGCACCAGGTTGGTTTACACCAGCTGGCTTGGATCATACAGAAGTTAAGTACAAAAAGGGCTTAAGACAGACACGTCTCAGCAGCATGGTATAAGCAGGTGGCCTTCTTTGTTCATACTGTCCTAGTTACATGTGAGTGGCAGCTAGATCATCAACACACTAATGTGAGCTTGGTCCTAAAAAGCAGCTTCTGTGTTCACCTCCTGCCATCATTAGGAAGAATCTCTCATTGCCCTTATCAAGTGACATTTCCCACTTGAGTGGAAAGGGATACACAAGACATCTAGCAGTTCTGGGCTTATAGATATAAATGAATAAGGAAAATGAGCATCATGAAGTAGAAAGATGATTCAGATATGACATTTGAGGTGAGCATGTGGTGAGCGGATGGTGGAAATTATCAACTGTTTAGCTGGACTGGAATAACAGATACGTAAATAAAAGAGGCAGCACAGCTCAGTGCATCTGAATTAGTACACATCTAAATAAATGATGACCCATTTCAAACTATTTTTAAGTTAAGGATCAGGTTGCTCAGAATAATGTCCTGTCCAATATAATCATGGTAAAAGTATGTGACACCTTTTAACAAACCTGCTTACTTGAGAACAGGCAGGCTGAGGTGAAAGGTGGTTCCCCAGAAAGACACAAGCCAGTGCCTGGAAAAATGCCTTCCTCCAAATGAACTGGGAGTAGATTTGATGCAAGATGACAGGTGGCTCTCTGAAAACAAAGCACACTGCCCCAAACCATCCGTCTTCTCCTTGTATAAAAGAAATCACACTTTTTTGTCAACATTTTTCAGGAGCCATTTAAACATTTAGAATCTTGACAACCAAACCTTATTCTTAAAATAGGAACGGAAGGGCAATATATTTCATACAATTTCTGAAGGAATCAACACAACATTTGCAGTTGAACAACAAGGCCTTCCAGATGCCATTTATGAAGACAACCCCTCAGAGTTCACACTTTTTATTCAAATTAGAGGGACGTTTCAGTGGTACCTTCTTACCTGTGGACTGTACTTTTTGGAAAATTCTTAAACTTTTCAAATGCCATTTGCTAGAAGCAGCCTACAGATTAGGCTAAAAAAAAATACTGTAATAATAATTAAAGCCTGCTTGGACTCTAGATGGAAACTGCATTCTGATTTGCAGCAGATCACATTGCAGATCAAAGTGGTCAGTTTGTCTCCAAGATCAGAGACAGAGAGCAACAAAATATATTTTCTTAGGAATTTGGTCTGAATCTGTTTCACCTGGTTCAACATAGTATCTTTATCGGCAACTTTGTGTGGCTAATGGGGTAAATCAAGCCATTAGCTTGCACTATTTACTGTTTCTCTTAATCGTTCTGCAAATACTCTATTTCCTTTTCAGCAAGGTCAGCAACACAGCAAGTTATCCAAATTCAATTTGGAGATAGACATGAAGCAGTGAAGGAAAAGCAGATGAAATAGCCTTGTTCATCTCTATCTGTGAAGATTTTGTGCCTGTGGATCATTTTGGGCTTGGGCCTATAATTTGAAGAGGGACACACACACACCTTGTTCACCCAGACACTCACTTGCATCCAGCCAAGAGTCCAATTGCCACCATCTTCTTCACACTGGCTTGCATGACTGTGCATCTGCTGGCACTGGCACCATGACAACAGTGATGCACCACACATGTGCAGTCACATTTGGGGTCATTTGAGATGCCAGTGAACGTGTGCATGGCACCTCAGATGATCCCTAGCACTGGAAATAGTGTGAATGGGTCACAGCGTTAAGTATGAAAGGTAAGCTTCTGGTAAGGGTTGGGATACGTATGGTTCATGATTTCACACACCACAACTAGTAAATGCTGAGCCAGTGTCTGATAAGGCAGGAGGTATTTCTGGACTGAAAATTCCTCCTGCAAGTGCAGATGCTTCTTATCAAAAGCTACTCCAGTGTCTACTATGAGGCCAAGTGTGAAGTGACCTTAGATGCCACATTCCTGGACAGCAGCTAGTAAGAAACTGCTTCTAAGGTGCTTGCCTGAGGTGAACCTAGAAAGGTGACATAGGTAATATACTTTTAAGCATTGTCTAGGAAGGCTAGGGAGAAAAGAAGAAATGGCTTTCACAGCAAAGTAGCAGGAGTTGATCTACCTGTACTTTAATTGTGCTTTTAACTCCTGCTGCTTTGACTTTGATAAGAAGAGATAGCCTTGTGGCAATAGACACAATTTCAAGCTCTAAAGAAAGCACAGAGAAACAACTGCTATTGATTCTTACTGGATTTCAAGCCTGGATAGCACTAATAATAAAAACCAAAAATCCCCACAGAGGAGTGTTATTTTTTGGAACAGTAATTTCAAACTGAAGAATCAGACTAGACTCCATCAGCTGCTGGGATTCAAAAGAACACAAAGATCTGTAGGAAAGAAGAGAGGGGAAAATCAGTTAAGCCTCCCTGAGGACTAAGAACTGGTTGTAGGGATAATTTATAGTTTCTGCCAATAGGCTCCAACATCAGGTGTTGGCTCAGGGCACATTATAGAACTGGACTCCACTACATCCTTTTCCCTAAGTTGCTGGCATAGATTTATGCCAGGTGGGGGGAAAGAATGAAGGAAAAATATAAAGCTCACCTGCAGCATCCTTAGAATAATATGGTTTTCATTTTTTTCCAGGCACCATCCTAGCAAGCTATTTTATTATTATTATTCTCCTGAAATAATATAAGGGAGAAAAAATCTTTTGAAAAGCATAATCATTTAGTTGAAGGCAAACCATTGTTAAGATAACATGCATAATTTTTTAGCAGGATGTACAGTGTATTTTCATTTATAAGAATCCTGCTAGAGTATGAATTAGAAAGAAGCTGAAATAATATATGAGAAGTCCTTGAATACAAAATCAGCAGCTGTGAAATAGGAAAGACAATATGGACTGTGCTAGAAGCTGCCAGGTTGTTAGTGTGAGAGACATTCTTTTCATGCCCATTTTTTTCCTGATCAGTTCTCTTCCATTCATACATATTTATGTTTTATTTACTGGCTCCATTTTCATTCTGCACAAAAACATGTGATATGGATGAATGTAGTTTCTCTAGTTTGCACCCTTGAATGGATGGACAAGTAGTGCAGATGGATGGCCAGATCAGGCATATGAAAAATTGAACAATGTTTATATACAAAACTACTTCTGCCTCCATGAATGAATACAGCAGTGCCCAATACAAAATAAAAGAATGGAAGGGCTGATGGACTTAGGAACTGTACATATTTACATAATTGTCAAATGTAAAAAAGGGCCCTGAACTGGCCTTTATTCTGGTTTATAGTCTGGAATAGGGACTTGCAATCCAAATGTTCATGGCGGGGCTTTTTGTAATATGTCCTAGCGTATGGATCCCAGTTCCCTGTTCTGGGGTATAATCTGGAATAAGGGCCAATGCAGAATGGGCCAGTGGGGGAGGAAGGGGATGGAAAGTCCATTTAAATATCCATTTCAAATGGAGCTGATTCATCTGTTCAAACTTTGTTTAAGCACAAATATTATATACTCTAATAAGCTAAAAATGTGTTCAAAGTGAGATTCAACATTAATTCAGTAAAAAAAAAGGATAGGTCTTCAAAAGCAGTTAGAAGTGGCATCATTCAAATGTTAATGCCTTGTATATTTAAAATAGATCTGATTTGATCTAGGGGTGCTTGTGGAATATTGTTGATGATACCTCACTCTCTCAAACACACATACACACACAATATACATTCTTACAGTTAACAACAACAAAACCTCCCCTTCCCCTCTAGGGATCCTATCAGCTAATCTCTCAAAGTCCACTTTGGTGACTGTGGGTTTCTCCAGTTTTCCTTTTCCTCTTGCAGGGGCTTCAACATCCCTGTTCAGGAGGTTCCAGTACAGTAGACTGGCAGATCAGAAGCTTCACAGGAATGGCATAGCGCCTTCCGGTCCACCAGTTGTTCTGATTACTAATGCCTAGCTGAAGATACATAATCCCTAGGTGATGGAATTTGTTTCTTTGAAACCACTTTTTCTCAAAGTAATCTGGGGCTGAGTTCCCATTGCTACTTTAAACTGGTTTAAAAATTGTTTTGATCCTCTTCGTTTCCACCCCCACTCATTTAAAGCAGCTTAGGAATGGTTTTGATCCTCTTCGTCCCCATTCCCAATCAGTTTCCGGGGTATTCTGAGGATAATTTGGCTAAAAAATGGAATAAACACCTGTTTTTTCAGGTGTCCCCCCCCCCCCCCGTTTTTTCTTTTAAAATGCTTCTTTTTTGCTGTGGGAATGCTGCAGCATTATCAGGGCAAATCCATCATGAAATAGGTGGGGTTTCTCCCAGCAGGACACCCCATTGCCAGATTTTTAAAGTACCGGGAAGCACTTCACAAGTTAAGTTTTCAGCCAGCCACTTCACTGATAACAAAGTAGCAATTCACCCCACTCTACTTCACACTTTCATTCCCACCTACGTACATTAATAACAAAGTTACTGCATGGCCGGCAGTTTTTTGCTTCTCTGAAAAGCAAAAGGAAGGAGCCAACAAAGCTGTTCTTCCCTTCCCCAACAAGGCAGCAGTGGTGTGTGTGTGAGAGAGAGAGAGAGAGAGAGAGGGAGGGAGGGAGAAAGAGATCTCTGTGTGTGTGTGCCCATGTGCCTCCAAAAGCACCAGTGAGCCAGGCTTATTTGGGAGGTTGCTGTGCCTCTTCTTCACACACACACACACACACACACACAAACAAACACAGGGAGTGAGATCAGAGGATCAGAGGATAAGATTCTTCCTTTCAAGTTTCACTTTTGCATTGGACAAATGCTTTGCCTTAGCAAGTGTTGCACTCTCACTGTGTGAGTGTGTGTGAGAGAGATCTTTTAGTGATTGATGGATCTTTTATTGCTATGGCTTTTAAAAAGAAAGGAAGGTGAGGGGACCGAGTTGAATTTTTTAAAAATAATTCTTCCTGCAATATGCTGCATTTGGGGAGCAGAGTGGAATGGTTTCTTTTTCTTTTCTCTTTCTCCACTCCACCCCCCCCCCCCACCTGCAATATGCTGCAATATTTCTGGAAATGCTTGGCTTGGCTTATCCAAACAGAGCCTTTTCCCTCTTCCTCTCCCTCTCTTGCTTGCCTTTGCCCATCGCTTGCTTTGAATCAGAATGGTTTTGATTCTGTGGAATCAAACAGGGGTAGCAAAAGCAGGAGGGAGGGGGCTGGGATTCCCCACGTCATCGGATCAAAGCCAATGGGGAGAGAGGGGTGGGGAAAGAATTGCTTTCTCCAATCCGTATTGTGGAAGTTTGAAGTGTGGGGACATCATTTGGGGTTGAATTCGATTACCAGATGTGTGTTTGCTTAGTTTTAAAGCATTTTAAATAGCATTTTAAATAACATTTTATAAAATGTTTTGAAACCATTTTGAACACTCAAAAAGGACCTGCAGTAGTGGGAACTGGGCCTGGTATTATTTGGATCTGCAAGCTGATTACTTCCACTACTGTTATTATCATCCCAGTATTGGAGAAATTTGCATTGTAGATATTTTGGAAAGTTATAGTAGTGGGTAATAGCAGTGCCATTAGCAACTCTGGTTACAAAATCTGACTTGAAAATGCTGATACAGGTGCTGAAAAAATGCTGAAATAGTGCTGGGGCATAGGAAATGGTAAGTTGACTGCTGGTCCAATTTACTGCTTGGTTGCTCATCAGACAGCCTTTTCTACCCAGCCCAGATTGATGAGCAAATGGTAAACTGTATGGCAGACATTTCTCTCTCACACACACCATCTTCTTTGCTTGCACAAGATTTCAAACACAATCCTCAGCATGTGTGGCCATGTAGTCACCAGTAGTTATGTTTGGCTTGATGGGAAATGATTTCAAGAGTAATCCAGAAAAATCATTAATTGATATCTGATCTGGTTTACTTCACCCTGACCCCTTTTGATAGGACACTGTGCTCCACAGTTGTGTGCATTGAACAAAGACCTATACAACACTCGGCATTGTCCAAATAAGTATTCTAATGGAATAAGCTTTACTGAGGTATATAGGGCTTACACCAAGAGGCACTCTAGTTCAGAATTACTAGTTTGGGGGGGGGGGACAGTCTGCTGTGCAGACAATTTCACTTCAGAGCCTTCTCTAACCTGTGTCTGGTTACAGCCTGAGTTTTGTGACCATAAGAGGTCATAGCTTTGAGCATTGCTTTGCTTTGGCTTAAAGATATCTCTTCCGAAGGCAATAAAGGTTTCTCTGCCTTTTCATACAGAAAAACTGAACAGTGTATGTGTGAGAGCAACACATTTGTGCTATCAGATCTATTGAATATCATTTCCTAAGGAGTATAAACTACAGTTAACATTATGCAAACATCCCATCTGGAAGGTGACAGACAAGTAAAATGGTGACCATTAAACTGTCATCTAGCAACAGTACAGCAGAGCAGAGTCCTTTGTCAAATACAAAGAGTTTTAATTAAAATATTATAAGATCTTCATTCTTCCCTTGCATCGTATTTAGGTAGGGAAATATATTCAGCTTCTGCCATCAAGTAGTCTCAATAGAACAAAAATAAGAGATTTGAATATATAAAGATGGATCATTACAGTAAGTCTTCAAGTATCTTTTGACATTCCCATCTGGTTTACTCCATGGAGGTAACTTTTAGAATTTAGAGAAGGACTTAAGGGTTGCAGATCTAGTCCCTCAACTCTCTTTTCTTCCGCCAAGACAGTAATCACACAATAGCTGGCTATGATCTCTGATGTCCCTGCTTGCCTGCCTCTTGAACAAACCTCTTATAGAGGATCATCAATGTTTTGGACATAAAGCCTATGAAGCTGATGGGTAGGAGAGTCAGATCAGACAAGGAAGATGACCCAGGTGGTCGTCGGTCTATGGAATTTGCTGCCAGAAGAGATGGTAACAGCAACCAGCCTCGATAGCTTTAAGAAAGGTTTAGACAAATTCATGGGTGAAGCTGTATCAATGGCTACTAGAATGGATGCTTAAGTAAATCTTTCAGGCTCAGGGAACAAGCAGGATGCTTCTAATGCCATTTGCTGGGACTCAAGAGCTGGGAAAGGTTTGTCTTTGTCTCTGCTTGAGATGCCCATGGACAATTGGTGGGCCACTGTGTGCAACAGGATGCTGGACTAGATGGGCTGTGGCCTGATCCAGCAGGGCTTCTCTTATGTTCTTAGTTTTCTGAGATTAATTTCAGTACCTGGTGTGTATTCAACTGAATTACATTCGTATGAAAATGCTGTCACCATCCTTTTGTTTGTAATTATGATTTTCCTTGGCTTTCTTAATTAACATTTGAATATTCTTATGTACAGAAGAATTCAAATACAGAGGGGGTTTTAATAGAATGAAAGGGACTAAAATGAATTTATATATATGAATTTGTATTTAACTGAAAGGGAAATGCAAAACTCACTTTGAGTAGTTGATACTGTTTCTGTAATCTTTTCATTACTTTTAAGTAGTCACCAATCAAGAATATGAATGTTAGCACTCATAAAAAGAGGCAGCCCTAGCAAGTCCAAACAGTGTTCTATAGTTTGGACTCTAGGAAATATACTTGAAAAATGAATTGGATGTGTTAATATTGCTAGCCTGATTTGGTAAATCTTTATTTGTGAAGTGTGGCTCTTTCTGCCCCGGATCTTATTCTGGATTATATCTAGATTTTTAAAATAGTTTTCTGGCCTTTACTTATTTTTTACTGTATGTGTTCCACAGCCAAGCCATATGCCCAATTTCTTGGCAACATGCTTGAATATTAAGGATACTGAAGAATAAATAAGATAGCTTTGAAGTGGCTGGGGAGCTCTGTTGCTTTAACACCAAAGTGACTTTGGTTTTTCCTGCACTTTCCTGCCCTAACTGTCCACTGATCTGGACCACATGGAGTCATGGGCTGGATCAGCACCATCTGCACTGTCTGCACACTTTTTGTGTTCTGGAACAAAGGGTGTGTCCAGACTGGGGGATACTATGCCAGTGTGTGGGCATCACAACTGATGCCAAATACTTTGTAGCAGTGGTGCATTGTGACACCACTGCTTTGAATTTACCTACTGCGGAATGATGAGCACTCGTTCCGCAGTATCAGGTAAATTTGAAATTTCTTGCTCTCCTATCAGGACGGTGAGAAACAGCCAACAAGAGCTGAGACTGAAGCTCAGGTCCCATTGGCTGCCCCATCCCATGTAATGCACGCCTCACTGCGCATGCCACGGAAGTCTTGCAGCAGCTGAGGAAGAAGCTGAGGACTTCCATTTAGAGCGGGGACGAGTTATTGCTTTGCAGCCAGAGGCCTTTTTGCACACGCGGTTTTGGAATGCGTGGAAAACACTCGGGAACACGGCGTATGGACTGCCAGAGCTGGGTTTGCGTCCCAGCCCATTCCGGAGTGTTTTCCACACGTTCCAGATATAGAGCACTTAAAAGTGCTCGACATCTGTTCCTGTGCATATGAAGCGTCCTGGCCGTTCGGGGAGGGAAGCATTTGCACACACTTCCCTCCCTGACAGCCGCGGGCATGCCTCCCTCCGCCACCATTGGCTGAAAATCAGCCGAACTGGTAATGGGGGGGCACACTAATTACCTACCTTGCTGGGCTGGGGTAGCGATCGCGCCAATCCTGGTAGATGGTGGAGGGGACCCACCGACTCCCAGGCCCTGTCTACCGGGAGCGCGCACAGTTCCAATTGCACAAGTTCATGCGTGGTCCCGGTAGACGGGGCCTGCAAGTCGGTGAGTCCCCTCTGCCATATACCAGGGTCGGCGCGCCTGCACGACCACCACCCCAGCCCAGCAAGGTAGTTGACGGCCTCATGCGGGAGGAGGTGGGTCTTTCCCAGCTCCTGCAGCCCCACTGGGGCTGCCAGAGTTGGGGAGGCACCCAGCTCGACTTCCCCTCACCCCTTTTTGGGGTGAGGGTAGGCCGATCTTTGGCTGCCTCTTGGTGAGGGGCTTTGCGACCCCTTGGTAGACGGAACCCATGTGGGTTCCGTCTACCAAGGCTTCCCACCCACCCCCAATTGCACCCATCTGTGGGGTGTAGGTGCCTTGATTGAGGCGCCTACGCCATGCAGACAACCCCACCCACCCCAGAGCCCGGGGACATGCCACGCACGCCTGCAAGACCTACCTCCTTGCTGCCTCAGGTTGGAATGACCCGGGACTGCTGGGAGCGTGCACCATGTTGGTGCGCCGCGGCCCCTCATTGGACAAGCAGCTCACATTTACATGTGTTCCTGCCTGCCTGTGTGTGAATGGGTGGAGCATCCCGAAGTGACTTAGCCCACGTGCACTACCTCCATTCCGTGTGTAGTGCAAAAAGACCTCAGGTAAGCTGCAAATTTGTATATAACTGTGAATTTTCATCTGTTAGTCTGGAAGGGACCACAGCTCTTGGTCCTATTGTGGATCTGACAAAATAGGTCCACCAGGGATCTGGATTAAGGGCCTTTTAATCTAGATCCAGCTTCATCCAGTGCAAATGGGTGTCAAACGGGAGGGGAGGCTTCCTTGATCTGCAGTAACCTGAGGATGAGGAGACCTAGGATCTGGACTAGAAAATTCCTTAAGCTTGATTACAGGTAAGTGCAGAAAGGACCTTTGTTTTGAAAGCATAATGTTTGACTGCCAAAATATTCTCTGCTGTTACAATTTTCAGCTACCTTCTCCTTTCTACACATTTTAAAAATCTGTTTGGGATTCAATACTCCTATTGCAAGGGTTGATTAGGGTAAGGGTTACGATTAGCTCTCACAGAGTCTGGTGGCCCACTCAACAGTCTTTTCCCCTCCCGCTTCTCCCACCATACACTTTATTATGAAGGCCACTAATGCCATTATTATTTTTCAAAAGATAATAGGATGTATGACCAGGTTTGCTTCCACCCTCCCCCATGAAGCCCCACCCACCTCACAGAATAGAAAGGTTTGTCAGCCATTTTGAGTCCCCTTAAATGGGTGAGAAAAGTGGGGTAGAAAAGCCAACTCTTTTTCTTCTCCTTCTCTTTCTTCTGTCTTTCTTCTTTTATATTTTACCACATGCATATAAACTTTATTTAAGGAAACAAAGGGGGAGTTTTATTTTGCGTCAAATCTCATTAACGTTGTTTTCCAGTGCTTGCGTATCAGTCCTTTAAATTACTAAACAACTTAATCCTTTCATTTGGGTGAACTGTAATTCTGAGTTCCTAATTTTAATTTCTCAGTTTATGATTATAGAGGTCATCTTTTGAGAGCTAATTAAATTCTTTATAGTTTTAGAGAACAGTAGCGAGTAGTCACTGTCTTTGAAACAGCTGAACTGGAAACTTGAGTACTGTATTTGAACTGATTTATTGTCTTTTTAATGGTATGTTATCACAGCTCTCTTAAACTTTTACAATCTAGGGTACTTCTAGGTTAATTCTGCTGATAATGAAAAATGCAGTGCATGATGGGAAGAGCATTCAAATAAAAATCTGTTGTACCAGAGTATTCAGTTGATCTTAGAGATTAATAATTTTTAAATACTTGGTACACCAACCCTGCATTTTTTGAAAGAGATTTATTTATTGTGTAGATGTCTGATAGTTGCTTATGTTCTAAAATACTATTCCTTTGTGCTAAAGAAGTGTGTTTAAAATGTCAGAATAGTGATTTGCAACATTATGCTTATCCTATTTGACATGTTGATCATAAAATATAAGAAAAGAGATGTAGTCAGGACCAGAACCCTATGTACTCTCTCTAATGAGTTGGTTCAGAATAACATTAAGTCAGCAAGGTTTCTCAAGGCAAAATATGCCTTTGATCAAAGAGACTATAATGACAAGCATTCAGACTGGATTAATCTAACTGTTCAAAGGATAATGCCCAATGTTGCCTTCATCCCCCCCCCCTATTTGCTAGTTATATAGTGGCTCACATGAAGTTTGAGTTATGAAAAAGTTTAAGCTAGCTAAAGACTAGCGTTGCTCTCTGGACAATGTATAAATAAAGGAAGAAACATATAAGTGAAAGAATTAAAATGTCAGTCAGCACTGTAACTCAAACTCTAATCTTGGATGGTGCCAGAATATTTCATATAGGAAGAGGGAATATTAAAGGCACATTCCTGTATCTTCAACTTCAAAAAACTCCACACCAAGTAGTTGCCATTGGCCTCTTAGTAATTTTGTTGCAAAAATTGATGGATTTCATAGATTCTATACTTATTGAAGTGAGATTTTTGCATTTATTATTTGTACAATAAAGGTTAAAAACAGTCATTTGTGTATTACAGTTTTTTATGATAGTGCTCTTGGAAAACCATTAAAATGTGGATTTTACTCTTCATGGGGTTACTCTGGAAGATGATCCAGAAGCAGGATGAATGCAGAAAGTGGCTGCTGATATATTTTCTGATCAGACCCACATCACACCAATCTTGAAATAAATCTGTGATGGTTGTCTATCTGCAAATGACACTTGTAAATAATACAAAATGGGTCTTAGAAATCCACCTTTCTGACCAAAAGAGAGGGCACTCTGGAGGGGGAACTCAAGGAAAAGAACAGAGGTTATTTCATATATGCATTGTGTGTTCAGGGGCTGGATTTTTTATGTTTATGCTCCTGTAGAACTCAGGATTCTCATACATTGGTGCTTCATGGGCATAACGTCTGAGGAATGATCAAATTGAAAGAGACTATGTCAGTGCCAGATCACATGTGACACAAGAACTGGGAACCAGGAGCATGAGGACCAATCAATAGTCGACAGTGAACATGACCCTTAACCTACAGAAATGTCTCTCAGGAGGAACTTTATCAAAAGCTTTTTTTAAAATCTAAGATTATGTCTACTGGATCACCCTTATTTAGATGTTTACTAACTTGCTCAAAATCTACACAAAGATTAATTAGATAGGATTTTCCTTTACATTAGTCATGTTGACTATCCTTGATTAAAGCCTGCAATTTATTTTTAATAATGCTTTCCTTTGTATTCCATGGAATGGATGTGAAACTGACAGATCTATAATTTTCTGAATCTTGAACCCTTTTTAAAAGTTCAGGCTCTGATGACTACATGCTATTTTTCAATTACGGAAATGAAGTGTAATAGCAAGTTGCATGTTTTTGTTCAGAAGCAACAATCTCATTTGTCTTTAATAACTCTTGGGTGGACGCCATCTGAACCTGATGGTTTACTGAAAATTCACTTTGTTATAAGGTCTGCCATTTCTTATGACACTATTATGTGTCTCAGTTCATTGGGAACTCAGAACAGGAACCCAGGCTCAAGTATCTGCCCCAGATTCTTTCATGTGGAGACAGATGTCAAGAATTAATCCAGCTTCCCTGCCATTCCCTTTTGTCTTCTTTGCACAACTTTGAGTCTCTCATCATCTAAGGATCCAATGGTCTCTCTGGATGGCTTTATGCTTCTATTTCAATAATCTTTTATTATCTGTCTATACAGTTCTTTGTTACTTTGTTTATATCCCACCTTTTTCTCAAAGCGACATACAAGAATTAACGATAAAATACAATATAACACTCCATTAAAAAAAATCTATCAGGGTGTTGTTCTGGAAGTATACTTCTCAAACTTTGGATACAACCAAAGAGAACATGAACAGCCTTGCATTACAATGTTGAAAATTATATAAGCTGTAATTTAAAATGGAGTAATAACTGAACATGTGCATAACATATGAGCAATAGAGATGTACTGAATAACTTTGTTATATTCACATTTGGGATGTGTTATATTCATGATTTTGGGATATTTGCATCTTCATATGTTAAAGTAAATGTAATGCTCTGTAAATCACTTTGATATTTTTTTAAATGGAAGATGATATTTAAAAAGTCTTAAATAAATGTATGGTATTTAAAAACACAATATACATAATCTGCAAAGGACACAGGGTTACTTTCATTCTGAGATGCAAGACTCTTTGACTAAGTGCCCACATATACTTCAAAATAACATTACTGTCAAACCAGATAATAGCACAGGGTTTTCCTTATAAGCATGCCAGTGAAAACAAGGAGCAATATCACTGACTTCTAATTACAAGGGGAGCAGACCAAACATTCTTGTTTGAATGTCAGAGTAACCATGCTCTCTACTTTTCTCTGCAAAGAAGGAAATACCAGATTAATGTAAAGCCTGCTTTTAGTGTTCTGGTGTTCAAACATCCATCCTGTGATGCCCTGAGTTCTTGCCATCTTCCTCCTGAATTTTGGGGGCAGCAGTTCACCTCTTCCATTATGTTTTTCATCTTCCTCACTTCAATATAAACTATGAGCACAATCAAACTTTTGTGCAACCAAACTTTTGTGTGTCTAAAATCCCTTTCTTTTGTCTCTTTGTCTGACAATTTCATTATCTTTACATGTAACTTTATTATTCCATGATATCTAGGCATCCAAAAAATACTGATTAGAGATGTTCAAAGGCCTTAGGGAACAGAATAACTATTGATCTGCAGTCCAGGAACCTTGAAACACCAATCACAATGCATTGCTCTTGGACCTGGGGGATATCTGAGTCTCGGGCATCTTAGGCCCTTTCTGCACTAAGCCTTATTCTGGATTATATCCTAGGATAGAAATTTGCCATCCACATTCTTGTACTGACTATGACAGACACCATGTGGAATGTACCATAGTCTGCACCACCATGCAGATCCCTATATAATCTGCAATATGATCCAGTGCAGGAAGTGCCTGAGTCTCTGTGCATGAGCATGGAGAACATTTCTGTAGCAGAATTCACAATTATAACAGTGAAAATCTCTCCAAAATTGCAAGAGAGATGGCAAAAGCAGCAAGAAACGTGTTGCAATTCCCTGTCACTACATGCAACTTAGGCTATGTGTGCACTAGGAGGAGGAGGTGAATTCTCCACTGTAGGGACGTACACAAATATTCATAACATTCAAAATTCACAGAAATTTGGCCAAAAGTGGACATTTGTATTCGAATTGAATGGTGGCACATTTGAAATTTACTGCTTGTAAAAAAAAATTACTGCTTGTGTGACATTGAAAGAGAATATGCACAAGATGATGTATAGATGGTACTTAACGCCACATAAGCTTGGGAAAATGTATCAAAATATGTCAACGAAGTGCTGGAAATGTAAAAAGGTGGAGGGCACATTCTATCATATGTGGTGGACATGTGAGAAAGGAAGAAAATACTGGAACACAATAGGGCATTGGATGAGACAAATTTTGAATATTAATTTTGAGTTTAAACCAGAATTATTTTTGTTGGGCATTGTTGATGAAGACTGTTATATGCACAGAAATGGAAGCAAGAAGAGTTACCTACAGAGGAGGAATGGATACTTAAATTGATGGAGATGGCAGAAATGGATAAACTGACGAACTTATTAAAAGACAAAACAGTGAATAAGTTTATAGAAGATTGAGGACTTTTTATAGAATTTCTTCAGGGATTGCGTATTGTGACAGAAGGTTTCAGCCTCTACAAGAAAGTGTAACAGGTATATGTACGGAGCAAAGTATAAAAAGATTACTAGAAGAGTCCGAAGAATGGAGGAAGTCACACAGAAAATCCTAGAGCATTGTAATAGAATTTATTATAATTATGTACTGAAATGTGATATAAATGCTTACTGAAAAAAAATGGATACAAAAAAAGAATGTTGTCACATTTGAAGATTGGCATTCAAATTCAAATTGAATGTTTTGATAAATTCGTATGAAGCTTTGTATGGGATTTGTATGGGATAGAACATTTGTATTAAATTTGAACGAATACTAATTTTCTTTGCATTCGATTCCATATGAATCAATTTTTTAAAAAAACACCATTTGTGCACATCCCTTTTCCACTGGAGTGACATCAGATTATTACTGTTATGTCACTTCTGCAGCAATCTGCAGGGTCTTTGAGCCAAATGGCAAGAAGACAATTTTCTGATTCTGCTCCCTGGTTGCCCCAAGACACCTGAAATGTGGATGAACCCTGAGGGTTGAATGTGTTTAGTAGGCCCTAGAAAGAGGTAGAAGCCCTGAATGGCACACACCGATGCAGGATTCTCTCATTCCTCCTGGTATCTTTAGTACAGAGCCAAATGTGATGCCACATTGTATTGTGTTATTATATCACCACAAAGCAAAGTTCATTTGCAGGCTTCTAGGAATATTCAGGTTCATGCTAGCTCTAAGAAGTGAAAATAATGTTTCACTTTCATATTGTTTGTGTTATTCATGCAAAGTGTGTAGTCCTCTGGATAGTGTTAGTTTCAGGAGGTCTGGAACTGAGCATCATTTCATGGTGATGGAGGGCTATTAATAGGCTTCTTTGGCTGCGTACCCTGTCAATTATGGTGGTTACTGCAAGAGAGAATAACCTATTGGTATTCTGCTAGAGCCATCTGAGAACAGGGAAATGTAGGTAAGAGCTTGCCTCATTTTAGGGATTTGGTAAATATGCTAAATAGGAATGTGCATGCATCTGTTTGTTTAGACCAACAGCAAAACATTTAGTCTTGACAGGTCTACACTGGCTGCCTATTTGCTCCTGAGCCCAACTCAAGTTGTTCATGTTAACGTCTATAGCTTTAAATGATTTGGGCTGTGATCTACAGAGAGACCCTTCTCCCATGCAGACATACCTCAGTCTTTTGCTGTCAAGGAGATGGCTCCCAGGCTCTGAAACAGCTCCAGAGGTTTTCCAGATCCCTACATTATATGGTTCTCAGTACCTGATCAAACTATGTTTACTTCTATGCATCACAGGCAATTTTTTCAGATGTATTGATCTAACAAATGATGTTCACTCCTGTCCTGACATTTAAGAACAATGAACAATTAATGATATAAAGAATTTGCAAGCAATACAAGTTTCTCCCCCTTTAAAGCACAGCTCTTTGAAATAAAACATAAAAGAAATTATGAGAAAATGATGTATCCATCTTAAAAGGCTAAAAATATTTTTTTTTTATGGCACTGAATCAAGAATTGGCCAGGATTTTTGATCTCAGAAAGACTTAAAATAAGTGTCTGGTGAAATGATTGCTAACAATGACTTGTTCAGTTTTATTTTGAAGAATAAGCAAAGCTAGTTTCTAAGTAACATCATCTCTTTGTGTGCTAGAGTACTTTTTTGGAACCATAGAATCCCTTTCAATTAAAAAAATGACATGCCATCTATATTAATGTCTATAAATACAAAGACACATGTGCATTCTTCATGTCTCTCTTGGTCTCAGAGTCTCATGCATACATACACATTGACTACATTCAATTTAGTGGCAAAATCAAGATTATAGTAATTTCAATGGGTTTGTGGTCCACAGAAACAGGTAATTTGCTGCTGCCCCTACTTCTGTTTTCTTACTCAAAGACAAAATAACCTCAGAGTTTCCAAACAGTGTGCTAACTAAGCACGTCATGGGTCACTTTGCAGAAGAACATTCAATCCCCAGCAAAGCACCCATTTGCACCGAAATACAGTTTGTTAATTGAGCTTGTCATTATTCGATGTGACTCCTCAAAAAATACCCACCAAATTTAGGAACTAAGGCCATCATTGCTCAGTGTCAGAAATGAACAAATTGCTGCTTTATAATATTCAATACAGGCAGTCACACTCAAATAAGGGCCTGGTATTAGGTGTGCTGGTGTTGAATTCCTGGGATAGAGGAGTTGATTAGCTGTGCTTTCGATGCTTTCTACAGCTCTGGGGGTGGGAAAATGCTTTGTGGTATTGAACTGCAAGAGTACATAGTCCCAACACAACCGTACTTACAGCTTTTTTAAGTCTGAACCAGGTCCAGAGAGTTCAGATAATGCAGAAGTAAAGCAAATGAGTGTTATATTAAGATGCTGATATCATGAAATTTAATGCCACAGATGATCGTAAGTAGAGGTTCCTTCCCTATCATACCAGGTTCTTGAGTGAGTTGAAACATATGAAACAAACATTTACAAACAACTTCTCAGGTTTCAGAACCATATCATGCCAAACTAACTGTGGCTATGTTCCAACTGGTCAAAAAACTCTGGGTTTTAACCCAGACTTTTTTTACCAGCGCCGAGGGCTCCTTGTAGCTATCCTGACTGCATTGGGGCACCATTCCTCTCCCCGCCTCATTTCTCCATGTTTTTGTCATCATCCTGCTGCTTGCCTTCCCCACTGTTCTCCATCAGATGGAAGAAAGGGGGGGGGAGGAAAGGGGGGGAAATACCAGTGGAAATGCAGCCTCAGTGTACAAAATTTTGGGTGTAATCAGAAAGGCATTTTGTTGATTACCTCTTTTCCAAGGATTACCCCATCTGTTGATACAAAAACAGTGTGTCACAAGGTTCTTGGAATAAGCACCTAAACCTACCTACCTCACTTATCTTTCTCATCTTCACCTTCCTTAATAGCAACTGCTTGCCACTGATTACTGGTTATCTGCTGAATTTCCAAGGTCCTAATTTGTCACCCAGCCATTTCTTCGTAACCAATCTGACCCAAATAGTGGTTCACCCTCAAAGTGATTATTATTTTTTGTGTTGAGAAAGAGGTGGACATTCAGATGCTTTGGTCACAGGAAGAAGAACAAGACTTGGCTTTTCTACCCTGCTTTTCCCACCCATTTAAGGGGACTCAAAGTGGCTGATAAAGCTTTCTGTTCTTCTCCCCACAACAGCACACCCTGTGAGGTAGGTGGGGATGTGAGAGCTCAGAAGACAGCTATGGTTAGCTCAAGACCACCCAACTGGCTTCATGTAGGAGTGTGGAATCAAACCCAGTATTTCCAGATAAAAGTCTGGCTCCTTAACCACTGGACCAAACTGGCTCACGGTTTGACATTTTTTATGTATTTAATGTCTGTCCCCAGAGACTAAAATTCACCCAGAAGGCACCATTTTGTTTCCAATCACGTCCTTACCTATTTGAAGGGATAGGGTCATTCTACAGAGTGCAAATAGACAATAGGGAGATTCTGTAACACTTAATGAGGCATGAGGTTATTCTCCCCTTGGCTGGATTCATGGCTTGTCTTCTTTCTTCGAAGCAGATTTGGAACAGAACTGGAGGAGATTCAGGTGCATGACTAGCAGCAGGGATTCAAAGAAGATTTGAAGAGCATTTGCAATGGATTTGAATCCTACCATATTCAAAGTGGCTCTCTTCACACAAATGCAAATTTCCTTTGCATTGGCTTCAATGTGAAGCTGCAAACACACACACACATACACACACACACACAAAAAAAAGTGCACATCCCTAGTATAATGTTTAGCATATCAAGGACTCTGAGTTAGTATAAGAACAAAAGTGGTTGATTTAGGGAACTCAGAAAGATAGGCCTTTAGCTATTACCTGGTTAAACTGTGGCTAATCTTTCAATGCAGTGAAAAAAGCTACAGTTGCAGTGTCACATCTGCAGGATGGAATCATTATTTAAGCAAATAGCATTAAATAAGTATGCATACAAATTCAGCCTAAATCTTAAATTCTAGTTTGTTCTCTTTGTTTTAATGACCTCCCTGTGGTCTCCAGATTCTAAAAAAAGACACTAGGATTTCCACAAAGACAAACAGTTTGACAATGTGCAAAGAGGAGTTTGTCATACCAAGAGTGGGGGAATACAGTGTGATTTTGGATGACTGACATTGGCTCAATGCTATTTACTGTTTGTCTTCATAATTACTGTGGTTTGAGAATATTTTATGTCATAAACAAGTCCAGGAAAAAAAGAGGAATTCTAAAGGACGTCAGTGTGTTATTTTTGGATATCAAAGCAGCAACACATCTCCTAGCTGCTACCAGCTCTCCCCCTAAAATGAAACAAAACAGAACAAACTCTAAGGCATAAAGTGACCATGTTTACTTTATAAATAGCAAGAAATGAAATGTTGCAATTGCAGCCACTCTGTTAAAAGATTTGGCTCACTACTGTGGGACTGGTAGCATTGCAATTTGGATAGTTCATTTATAGCTTGTAATTTGGATAGCTCATTTTCTCCTAGTCCAAAGCAAGGTATTGTTCTACAGTAGATGCCTGTCGTTTTGACCACCAGAAAGGAAAACAGGCATAAAAAATGCCAAAGATATTGATTTGGTTCTTTTTTGCTTTATGAGGCAGAGATTAAAGATCCTGATAGATGTGGGACTAGGCAGAAGAGGCAGGATGAAGCACCTCACGTTTGGATAATTGGACTGGCTTTGTTTCTTTTCTGTGTAATCGGGTGAATCATGTGACACACTTCGCCATGCAGCTGATTTGTTTAACTCTTTTGATGTCAGTTCCCAGGCAGATGATTCTGTTTTTGGATTCTGAGTTCAATAAATGTTTACAAATTTTTGGAGTTTGAAAAAAAAAAATGGGACATGCAATTATGAGCCAGCATCAATAGGAGGACAGCTGTTGTCCCCAGAAATTCTGATGGTTTTCAGGCCCATTTCCAGGAACTTCATTATGTAAAAACCTTTACTTGCAAGAAGGAGACAGATGCTGGGGGGACACTTAGGCAAGGCCAACAAACAGTGCCCAGCTGGATCCACCAAACAGCTCCCAGACGGCATTACAGAGCAATGCAAACATTGATGCAACTTCTTTCTTAGTTTTCTCATTTTGGGGAAAATGAAGTTTAAGATCTCTGTGTTAGATTGTGATGATAGCTTATTGTCTGTATTGAAGTTGAAAGTTATTGCACTGAGGTCAGTGTTCCTTGTTGTCACAGGGTGTGTCCCCATGCACATTTGGTCCGGTACGGAAACCAGGCTCGGCATGGGTTGTCCCCCATGCGTTTTCGATTTGGTCCAGTTTCTGTGGACCAAATCCCCCCAAACCATGCCAGACCAGGATCGAATTGGGTACCTGAAAAAACAAATCTGAGCATGGTTTGGGGTCCCGGCATACATTGGTTAGTGAGCCAAGGCTGCGCATGGGGATGGGGTCTCAGGCTATTCAGGGAGGAGATTGGCACTCATGTCATTTGGAGATGGGGTGTGCTTGCCATTCCTGCCCTGTGCTTTGGGAGTGGAAAAATCCCGATTGCCTAGGCAGGCAGGATAATGGATTGATTTTTGTTCCAATTCCAAAAATTTTTAACCCCTGTATCCTGATCGCCAAGGCAATAATGAAAATGGCTTGATTTTCTCCCTTTTAAACTTGGCGGGCGTTCTCACGATTCCCAGTGGAGCAGAGGTGCACAAAACTGCTCAAGCGCCTAACTGCCGCTAAACCTCATAGCAGCTTTCAGTCTTTTAAAGTTATTTATAAATTTATTATTAATAGTAAGCTTTATTTTAACTTTTTTCCCCACACCACCCAGCCCAGGGCTGGCTTCCTGTGCCACTAAGGGAGGCGGGTATGTGGCATTTGCACCTGGCAGCACAGGGGCATTTGCAGCTGGCGGCACAGGGATGCGCTGACATCAGGCTTCCAATGACTAGAGAGGGGGCAGAGAGGAGGTGGCCCTGCTTCCTCATGCCAAGGTTTGGCACAGTTTAAATGGGGACAGGTGCATCTGCATCCCCCCAACCTGGGGTCACAATGACATCTACCAAATCAATTCCAGGATTCCCTTTTCTCGGGTTGGCTCTCTCATGAGCTGAACTAAGGCTGCATTCAGACATGTTTAATACTGTGCATGGAATGCACAGTCCCAATTGAGCCATCACACGCAACGGTTGATCTGTTGTCATGGCGCCACATTATACAATCAGGACTGCACATTTACCTTTCTGCAGGGTGAACAACTCTTGCCGTTCAGTATGCGTTATGATTGAATTATTAGGCTAATGCAGGCAGGATGGTGAGAAATAGTGATGAGACACTGCCTAACCCAGGAAGTGCAGCCCAAAATTTGATTGGCTGCCTCAACCCACGTGATGGTGCATGCCACCTCAACTCTAGCAGCTCTGATAGAGGAAACTATGGAGTTGCCTTCCAGTACAGATGACCGGTCTTTCCTGCACAGTGAGTTTACTGCACTTTATGATTTAACTTCAGATTTATACTTCTAGTCTGGAAGAACCCCTAGTCTATGGGAGAGCAAATTTGCATTTTGCCTCCTATATCTGTCATTTGTGGAGGGCTAGAACAGCCATCTCATAGCCCACCAACAATGTCAGTGTGCTGTCGCAGGCTAATAGGGTGACTAGGAGACACAGAGCATCACTGTGAGTGTGCCACTGGTCACTTGCTCCCCATGCATCTCTTCTACCAGGAAGAGGTGTCAATGGGAGATTGCTGGGCTGTCACAGTTAGTTTAGGTGTGCAACAGTTTTAACTCCTCCATGCCTATACTGCTTTGGGAATGCTCTGGAATGCATGGACAATGATCCCAGGTTACAAACTGGACAAGAAAATCTGGAAAGGGTGAATTAGAAGTGGTTTAGCCTTATACATCGAAGAAGAGATAGAATCCTATGAACTGGAATGCACAGGGGAATCAGACCCCTTCACAGAAGCAAGTCTAATAGTAGGAACAGGTTATCACCCTCCTAGCCAAACTCTTGAAGGAGGTTGGGCTTTGGAAAATGAGGTTGAAGAGGCATTGAAAAGGAAGAGGCCTTTCCCCACTTGACTGATTAGACCATGCATAATAGGGATGTGCACAAATGTTCCAAACATTCAAAATTTGATCGAATTCAATTGAATGTGGACGTTTGAATTAAAATAGAATGTCTTCACATTCGAATTTAAACATTCAAATGAATTTTGAATGTTCCAAAACATTCATTCAAATGATTAGAAACATTTGAAAGTGACATATGTTACATACGTATCTGTACAAATCTCATACGCATCTGTACACATTTGCGCTTATAATACAGGACAAAATGGCCTGCTTACGTGAGAAAACAGGATGTGTATGAAATGCGTACAGATACATATAACACATATGAATGTTGTTGACATTCGTATCTACAAACATGAATATTGCTGACATTTGTATCTTAAGATTCAAATCTAACATTCGAACAAGTAGTTTTGAACATATTCAATTCAAATTGGATTTTGTGGCATTCGGATTCTAAACATTCATGTGACTGTTGGACAGGCGACATTCTCCCACCTCACCAACCCTTTGAGTGTGCCATTGAAGTCCAACCTGGAGCCCAACTACCCCACGGCCGTCTGTATTCTATGTCTGAACCAGAGCTTCAAGCAGTATAAACTCACCCGCCAGTTTATCTGACCTTCCACAATTCAAATTGAATCAAATGTTTTGACATTTGATTTGACTTGAATTCGAATGTTTTTCATCAGTCCATCAGGTTTCAGTTACATCAATAATATCTATTTTATCATCCATCACTAAGCATCCCATAGAGTAAGGAATAGAATTTTGTTTTATGTTCTCTTGCTTGCTTTGTTCGTGTCCTTTTGTCTTTTTATGTTTCGTAACTGCATTCTAGGATTCACTGGCTTATCTGTAAGAACTTGCTCAGTTTTTGTCTTCTTTTGTTATTTGTTGGCACATAGCCTGAAGAGTCACAAGCATGTTAAGAGTCACAGAAATCCCTACATATGGTTTTTAACTAATATTTGATAAGGTCATAATGATTAATCAATAAAGATTCTGATTCTGAATACTACTGACTTGTTTCCCACTCAGTTCAGTATTATGTACATACAGTCATTTCACCTGCTTGTTGAAGGTTTAGGAAAGAGGAGGAATAAGGGCCAATTCACACATGGTGCAGTAGTTGATGTGGGGAGAGCATCTGCCCATGAAAGAGTCATTTCTTAACCAGAAACATCTGCTTCCATGCAGGACCTCCCCCCACACTGAACTTGCACCACACGTGCACTTACTTTCATCAAATGCCAGTGCTGGCAAGGCTCTGGGTGGCCCCTTCACAGCCCTTCTGGCTGCTGGAGGGGCACATGACATGCCACCCAGATGTGCTGATACAGCACATGGTTGCCTCAGTGACAGTACTGTGTAAGCACACTGATGCTGGTATGTAAATATGTTGTAACCCAGACGCCAGCCATCCACATTTTAGGTAGATTTCTGGATGTTTGGAGGAGGATTCAAATGCATCCTGGGCCATTTTGCCCAAAGCTTTCCATGGCTGGGAAGCCAACTATGAAAAGAGACTATGGGAACAACGAAAGGAACCAAACCGAGGGTTCTATTACAAAAAAGTTCATGTGACAAGGAAAACTTAGTTTTTTAGAACTGTCTCTTGGGTTTTTCTTTTTATGGCTTAATCTTAAATCTATCATGTGTGCTGCCAATTTGCTATCACACTTTACTGACTTGTTCTACAAACTCAGCTGATACTTTATTCTATTTCAGTAAATCTAAGAATTGTCTCAAGGTGGAGGGAGAGTAGATATTATCACAGCACAATAGAACATACCAATGGGTAATCTAGAGTTTGTTATACATCTTTCATATACAGTAGATAGGAAGCTTGGTTCTGATCCCCTTTATTCTGTTTTTGTATCAATAAATGCTTTCACTTTCATTGGTAATGGAAAAGAATGCATCAATACCGTTCACTTAAAAACAGCAGCAACTGCAGCAGGGAATGGTTGGCAGAACAGGGAATGCATCTGGCAAAATCACTTTACAAGCCAGCCTTGTGTTTATTATTGCTGTTTTTAAAAGCATACCATAATCCTCTGAGAAATGATAAAATTTAGAGTACTGCTGGAATTACATCATACAATTTTACAGCCCAAGAAAACTGAAATTTCTGTGCTTCCTTAACTTCTTTCTCAACAACATTTTTTCACCAGGAGGAAACAAGTCATAGCAAAACCTTCGAAAAATAAGGATCTGTGAAGTTATGTATGAGATCTGGACACTACCTCGATCATTTATGGCAGGGAAAAATGTACAGAAATGTCTGTCTTAAGCTTTTCAAGTACCTGCCAGTCTGGCAGAATTTTTTGTTTCATTTCATTTCCGCTTGCTTTTAGGTAATCTCTAGAGAGCTGGCTGCATTGCAGCACTTCTATGAAACTTGTGAACTTTTGCTTTAATGTATCAGATATCTGTCTGGTGAAGTTTATTTGGAAAGGAACAGTAAACCAAGTATGAACAAATCCCAGGAGAAAGTTCCAGACTGAATTGACTGAGGAACCGTAATACAAAACCAATATTATTTATTAGCTGAGATAGCATACTTGTTATTAAAGCTGAGGCTGCCATATAGATTAATTTTTTCTCTCTAGAAAGCCAATGTCCCCAAACATAGGAAAGAGCTTGAATCAGCAGTTCTTGGTTGTGCAGTAATGACTGTCTTTTATAAAGACTTCATTGTCCCTGTAGCTTTCCAGGCACAATGATAAAAAGGCAATTTGTTTTTAATTTGCTAAGTGCTAATGTTGCTAATTATGTCCAATATTATCTTGAGGTTGGAAACAACATCCTTGTGGTCCAATCCTCTTAAAGGATATGGACATGATATTTATTTATTATATTTTTAAAAAACTGTCTTATAGTTAACAGTCTCTGGATGATTTGAAAATACAAAATCATAATTTAAAATCCTAAATCTAAGGAGGAGAGTAGAAATTGTACAACAACATAGTAATAGAGGGAAACCAGCAATCAAAATCTTAGGTGAAGGTGTCTTCGGGCCTTTTCACACTTATGTCACTAGTAGACTTCTGGCACTGTTCTGGGATGCAGCATAGGTACTCTGTGGTGGCTGATTCCTCTGAGAATGTCCTAGGGGTTTCCTACAGCCCCCCAAGAGTCAACTAGTGGTGGAGAACATTTATCCACTCCACACATTTATTAGTTGTGGCTGAGGAACTTCTGGGGGTGGGGGGAGAATTCAGACATCTTCCAGCCAGTGCAGAGAGATGGGCAGGGAGGACAGCATCGTGTATGCATGTGAGCTGCCATTAAAACCCTTGTGGATAACCTGTAGTGGTGTTCAGACACCATGTCTGAATACAGTGTCTGAACATAGTGTCTGTACACAGTGTATCTAGCACGAGCAATGTTGACAATCGAACACGGAGAGATAACAATGCTATTTGAATATGCCACTCTTTTGCTCCACTCTTGTGCCCCGACATAATGTTATGCTTCCATGCCAACTGACCAGTCATGGCAGGGACTGGGTGGGACTTCTGGTGGGTCATGGTACTGCATGGAAAATAATTAAACTTTCGAGATGCTTTTCGTATGCCATGTGTGGATGGTCTAACCTCCCCAGAACATCACTACCACCAGGATGGTTCCACTGGTTCAGTAAGTGTGAAAAGGCCCTTTATTTGGTTCCAAATCATAAACAGTGTTGGCACCTGGTAAACCTTTAGTGAAAAGTGAATGTTGATGCAAGCTGATGGTAGTAATTCTGGGTGACCACTTGAATCAAGAAGTAGACTGAGAAGGATCAGTAGAGCAGACTGCAGAGACATAGTTCAGATAGAAAGCATCAGTCAATCTTCAAATATCTCTGTCACCAGAAGGTCAAGTGGTGAAGGCCATGAAAGCTCCTTTTGGCTCTGGCTAGTTCACCAGCTATGGACATTTCTGTGAGTTTAGCCACAATAATCCATGACCTGGTAACTCCCGGACTCAACTATTATAAAATACTAGACATGGGGCTGCCCTTGAAGCTGGTCCAGAAGCTGCAACAACTATAGAATCCAACTGTAATTTCCTGATGGTCATTGCTGATGGGACATATATTAAGCCAGTCTTAATGAAATTGTGTTGGTTTATACTTTGATGTATAAACCCTAAACAACTTGGGTCCCAAGATAAAGCTATTACTTGAAATAATTGGCAGTTTTTACTGCTCTACAGTTATTGAAGCTAGGGATGGCCATGCATGCTCAGAGCCACTCTGAGACGGAAGTGGATGAGGGCATGCTCCAAGCTGGAATGTCCCCAGGCTGTCCCCATTGCTTAAGAACAAAAAAAAAGCCCTATATTTTTGTATATTGCATATTTTAAAACAGTCACATCATTTTTATTTTCTAGGGGAAAATACCCTCTCTATTAATTCAGACAACACCAGGTAAATCTATTAGGATACATATAACATTTCCAGGAAGATTTAAGATGATTTTATGTGACAAATGAGAGTCAACAACACATCATGAGCCAAGGAAGAAGGAGATTTAGAATAGCTGTTTATGCAGAACAACGTTTTCTTATGTTGAACATGCCTTAATTTAATACCCAGTTCGATAACCTCTGCCTGATGCTGGGAGTACTGAAGCATCATATGGTTGCAAATATAGTCTTAAATCTTTTATGACACCCCAAACCTCTGTCTTTCTGCAATGTAGTTATAATGCAAAAAAGTACTTATTTAAAAGAAAGGCTATTTATTTCTCCCACACTAAATATTAATATTTAAAATCCAATTCCCATGCTTTGGAGTTGTTCCATACAAGTTTTTTGGGGGGAGAAGCTTTTCTCTTTGGGTTTTGTAGTTTATATTTAAATTATGTGTTTGCATTCTTCTTTGGGAACTTCTGAGTTGAAATGCAAGTTATATATTTGATAAACATTTGGCATCTTTACATCTGGCTGTTACATTACTCCACTGCTCATCAGGAGTGATATGGCTGATATCAAGACCGCCAATCTAGGCCCTAGAAAACTCATAACAAAAACATCTTAATATGTGAAAGTCTTACCAGAGCTTACCTGTTTGGATACTTGCTCCCAGGATCCATCATATAAAAATGGCCTCAAATATCTAAAGGAATGCCTTCTTCCATATCAACCTGCCTGTGCCCGAAGATCTAGAGGGGAGGACCTCCTGGTTGTCTCACAACCCTCAGTTGTAAAAGGGATGGTTACCTAGGAGAGGGCCTTCTCAGTGATGGCCCCTAGGCTATGGAATACTCTCCCCCTTGAGGTGCATCAGGCTCCTTCACTGTTTTTGTTTAGGAACATGAAGACGCACCTCTTTGCCCTGGCCTTCTGTTAAATGGGAATATACTGTCTCTTCCCACTTTGCAGACACTTTTAATGTTTTACTGTGTGTATATATATATATACTGTTGTTTTAATATATGTCTGATTTTAAATGTTCTTACCTGCCCTGAAACCTTTGGTTATGGGGGGGGGGGATAGAAATACAAATAATAAAATAAATAAATAAATAAAATGTATGGGGGCAGCAATTGTACACTTCTGAGTACTCTGTGCCATTGAAATACCTAGAAATACACACTGCATCATTGTGCGAGCAAGTATCCAAGCAGGTAAAGGTCTGTAGTTGCCCTGCAATTCTGCCCTGCCATTAGGCAAGTACTGTAAAAGGCAATTGTGGGATCTGTTTACATCCTTCTGCAGGTAAAGGTCTCTGCATAAAATAACAGCCTGGGCCAAGGATGCTGGTTATCAGGAGGTACCCAGTGGATCCTGACTCTCTCTTGGTGTGATGACTTGATCCTCCTCCTCCCTTCTGTGACCTAGTATTGACAAAGTAATGCAAGCGAGGAAGCAGCGGTCAAGCCGAAGAGATCCACTGCCTGCCAATGGGGTGGTGTCTGTATATGAACTAGACCCCCCCCCCTTGCCCAGGCATCCCGCTTCAAAGGCTTCCAGCC
This sequence comes from Aspidoscelis tigris stejnegeri, assembly GCA_023333525.1. Lineage (NCBI taxonomy): Eukaryota > Metazoa > Chordata > Lepidosauria > Squamata > Teiidae > Aspidoscelis > Aspidoscelis tigris. The sequence goes on from JALMGA010000002.1 coordinate 32,491,167, forward strand.
AAGCCTTCTCCTTGAAGCAGCAAAATAAACGTTAGTGTAATATAACACCAACTGTTTATTATTTGCAAATAAGTAAATAAATGGTAGCAAAGAATAATGGCTGCTCAGTAGTCTTTGGATTGCTTCAAAGTAAATGTTGCTTAAAGTTATGTAAAGTCCAATCTGCAGCAAAAAATTCTGCTGAAAACAATTCCTGCCTCCAACTCCCCTTTGCCCAAATAGAATAAACCCAGCAGTAAATCCTGACTGCCTTTTAGGTGCCTGTCTAGCTCAATCCAGAACTCTACAGCCCCTGCAGCATGCCTGTAAAACTCAGGTATGCTTCTGAGATCTTCCCTTATCCAAGTAGATAGATCTCCCCTTCTATCCATGCCTCTCCTGCTGAGAGTACAAGGCCTGGAAGCTTGAAGAGTTAAGCAAACTCCCCACAGATCATTCTCTAGCCACCTCTGCTCAGAGAAAAAGATCACAAGACAAAGATCTCCAGAGCTCTTTGGGTTAAGTAGGGCGAGCTCCTAGCGCTCTGATTGGCTGCTCCCTCCTGTCACTCAGTCTTGCAAAGTCTCTGGGCATTTCTCCCGCTCTTTTCAACTAGCACCTGATGCCCAGGAAATCTCTTCCACCCTTTCTGCAGCTTGCAGAAGTTTCCAAAGGCCCAAGAAACATTCCAGCCCTCTGCAGTCTGAACCTATGAATCCGTCACACTTGGCTTCTGCTTTCAATCTCTTGAAGGTAAAGACCTTTGCCTAAAAGAGCTTCAAAGACTTGGCATTAAAAACTGCCATATGCTTTGCAAGGGAGAACAGCTGTGTTTGCTATGCAAGTGTTTGAGAATTTTTTCTTCTTTTTGTTTGAATTTTACATTTTAATGCATTTTATATTATGTTATTTATTGATATGTGATTACTGTATTTTGCTTTGTATTATGTTCAGTATAGAAAAAAAAATTATGATTTTTCTGTTACTGTCTGGAAACAGCCTTTATTCAAGGGTTACCAATGCTGGTTAATAGATGAGAAATCCCACTAAGGCTGCATCATGGCATAAGTTACTTATTCCGGAGTAAAGCATGGATATTCTGGAATATACAGATAAAGAGGAATAAGTTACAGATGTCTGTATGAAAAAGAGTTGGCTTTTCTACCCCACTTTTCTCACCCATTTAAGGGGACTCAAAGCAGCCGACAAAGCTTTTCTATTCTTCTCCCCACAACAGAACACTCTGTGAGGTAGGTGGGGCTGTGAGAGCTCAGAAGAGAGCTGCGACTAGCTCAAGTTCACCCAACTGGGCTTCAGGGTGGAATCAAACCCATTATTCCCAGGTAAGAGTCTGACTCCCTACCACTAGACCAAACTGGCTCACAGTTGAAACCTGTGTAATTCAAAGCTCAATGCTACTACCCTAAAGCACCCCTTCCGTCCCATGGACATTCTTTGTTACATATTACGTTTCCATCATCTGTCCTTCAACCTTCTTGCAGTAACCTCCCCCCACCATAAGAATGCTGGATCCACCAGACAAATCAAGATGGAAAGTGATCATGATGAGATGGAAACTGAGGGCAAGGCTAAGACCAACCTGACAGTTGATGATCCAGCCTTTTGATCATTTTGCTTGTCCTTTTATAGGCCTTTTCCAGTTCCACAATATCCTTTCAGAGGTATGTTGACCAGAATAGTACACAACATTTCAAGTACCTGAAGTGCCCCTTTAGTTATGTTGGAACACCGTCTATGTAAGCACATATAATCTTGGGCTTTAAATAGGTATTTAACACAAACATCAACAGAATTGGGAAAAAAAGTATACCTTATTTAAGTGTTGGTAATTATGTAAAAGTTTTGCAAAGCACTTCTGCTTTGTTGGTAAAAAGAAAAGAAAAGAAGCAGACTAACTAAAAGAGCCCTTTCTGCACTTTGTGTTGTTCTGGAGTATATTCTGGAATAGGGGATGTACTGTTTGCATACTAGTGCAGGCTATGGCAGGGCCTATTTGGCAGTAAGATGTGGGCTGCAGGCCCCAATTCCAGGATATATTCCAGAGGCATTTTCGCACTACACTCGTTCCATTTGGAACGGGTGTAGGACGGGAAGCCTAAGACACTTCAGGACGCTTTGACCATTCACACACAGGAGCGCAGGAACGCGTGTAAACGCATTCCAGTGCGCCTGTGTGCGAATGCTCAAAGCATTCTGAAGTGCCTTAGCTGGCAAACGCCGGCAAGGGGCGGGGAGACGGCTGCCGCAGCCAGCAAGGCAGGCAATCAGCTTATTGTCAGCCAGCGCCCGCGGGGGAGGCGAGCCCGCGGCTGTCAGGGAGAAAGAAACATGAGTGAATGCTTCTCTCCCTGAATGGCTGCGGGCGCTTCGTCCGTGCGGGAACGGATGTAGAGCACTTTAAAGTGCTCTACATCTCGAACGCGGGCAAGACTGCTCTGGACACATTGGAGCGCAAGCCCCGCTGCGGCAATGCGTATGCCGCGTTCGAGGCTGTCTTGCATGCGTTCGAAAACCCCGTGTGCGAAAACGCCTCAGAATAAGGCCCAATGCAGAAAGCGCTCAACTCATGTACTTGTCTATGCATCTACCAAGAGTCAATATTAACCCTGTACCACCTTTACTATTATTATACTGTCAGAAAGTTGGTGGCACATACGTTAGCTCATTTTGTACTTTTCCTCTGCACTTCAGAGCAAAGATGCTTCTCAAGACATCTCACAGTTCATATCACAATAACAAAAATATTAGCAGTACTTTATAAGATTATGTTCATAATGCCAGAAATCTTTATTAAAGAATAATCAGCCAAAAATGATCATATCTCCAATTATGCTAGAAGACCTCTGTGGACCATCTGGAGTGTAAATCTCAATTTTCAGTGGCATCTGCTACCTTTAGGAGCACTCAACAGGTAACAGAAGAACATTCAGGGCAGGCACTCAAGTTGCAACAACTTTGACAGGCTCTTCTTGAGGAGCAAATGGAGCCATGGAAACACCCAAGGGTACTCTGCGTATCTCCTCCCATGGAAATGGAGATGCACCTATTATTTATCTTAAACTATTCAGTGATATTTCTAGATCCTGAACTATGGATGTTCACAAATGGGTTATTTTACATTTGATTCTTGTATTTATTTGAATAGATCCCTTTCAAATGTGGTAGGAATCTATTCAATACGACTGTATTCTTATGAAATTGTATGAATATCCAATATGAACACATATATATCCGATATGTATCCAATATGTATCCCATAATATATCCACTCTGAAAGCACCAAATCCACTCTGAATCCACTTTGAATCTGCTCTCAAACCATGTTGAATTAACTCTGGATCCATTGCAGATGTGATTGGCACAGTCGCTTTCCCACCTCCCCATTTCACGAATGTTTCAAAGGTTCATATGAGTGTTCTGAAACATTCGTATTCATACGAATGTCAATGTACGAATGTCATAACATTTGATTCCTATACAAATGTCCAAATTTGTACAAATAACTAATGTTACAAATATTCATGCACATCCCTATTCTGAACTTTGGGGGAAAAGAATCCTGAAATGATAGAAACAAAGGAGTATCTTGTCAAGGTTTTTTTTTTAAAAAAATGTTTAGTTATTTTAAAATAAATACCATGGTTACCAGTATTTCTAAATTACTTTTAAAATCACTTTTTGTCTATACTAGGAAGCTTATAGAAACTAGAAGAATCTATTTCCTGTTATAAAGAAGCATTTTTAGTTTGAGCAAGGATCATTACAACATGTATTTGTTTTGAACTAGTAAAGAGCTCCACTTGCTGGTGGACCAGTAAGTCAATTTTGTCTTAATTGCTCAGGCAGAAGAAAAAAAATAAGGCAAAAATCAAAAAGTTACGAGGAAGGAGTAAAGGATACGAACATTTGTTTGCAAGCAATATGGTACCACAGTTGTTGTTCAGAGTTCCCAAATCATCGTCAACATTAATTAGCTTTTATAATCATATCTGGGTACAGTTTTGCCCAGAAATAAGAATGAAAGGGCAGGCATAGAACTTAAGCTGAATAAGGCTCCATATTTATTAATTCTATAGTTGTATACATTCCATCAACTAGAAGGGTTCAAAACATGGCTTTGAATGCTTATGCAGCGTAAGAGGGATGTGCTATTTTCAAGTGCTTCATGAAGCATTTGAAACGACATTTTGCACACCTGTAGCAGGAACCAGTTCATGGGTTGGAAAACTATGGGAGGAGGCTTAAGCAGCCCACACACAATACTTTTTGGAGGATTGGGTGAACTGTCTACAGCTGCTGCCTACCTTGAAGTGAGCTCTGGTTTGCTCACTGGTGAGGTGTGTCCACACTGGGGAGCCAAGGCTACTCACCAGAAGTTGCTGAGGGCTCATCTGGAACTCATAGGTGGCCTGCTAGAAAGCACTCTGTTACCAGATCAACTCTGGATGTACAAGTATCATAAGAAATCTTGACTGCAAAACCGGAACTTGAAATATACCAGGTTTTGACATATGAATATGGCTTTATGATTGGCATAATTAAAAGCTAAAGGCAGACCATAAAACGTGGAAAGGCCTTAAAATAGCAAGACTGAAGCCATATTGAGAAAAAGACAAGCCTGGAGTTTAAAAAAAGGACATAGTTTTCCTCTCTCAAGTCACAAGCTGGCTGTTTGCAAAAGATAAAAGTCTGTATGCAAGAAACACAGCCTGAGATTTAATCTTGATTGAGTCAAGACAGAGTCCTAGCACCTTAAAAGTCATTGTTTTATTTCCTTTTGGGGTGACAGATTTTTAAATAATGTAGGAGAAATAAAACCATGGAATCTGGGACAGAGATTGGTTTGTCTAATTTTAATAAATTAATAAAGAATAAAATGGAATGGATTTTTGGAAGAGATCTGGGTAAAATAAGTACACCAGAATTTGGAATTACTATCTAAATTGTAAATGGCCCATTCACCAGTATTAGAATGCCAGGATGTTGGAGGTGACTCACTGTTTACACCTTTGTTCACATCTTGCTAGCTGAAGGGATTAAGTGAGTCAGTAGAGGTGCTAAAATGTTAATTTAAGGTAAACTTTTGCAAATCAAACGGATACAATAGTATTATTGGACTGACTCGCCATTCACACCTTTTGTCTAAGGGTGTCAAGGAGAGGTCAGGAGATGCACTGATTGGAAATGTTGTTAGACTGGAGTCACGTACACATTTTTATTCATTAACAAGGGAAGAACATCAGCAGTTTTTGGTTCCAATTTTTGCTATAAAAATGGCAGAGAAGAGATGGTTTGGAGGTCTTCTCCTTCTGGTCATCAGAGGAGGGAGGTCTTCTCCTTCTGGTCATCATGGGAGGCTAAAGAGACCTGGAGAGATTTTTCTCTTCCCCCCCCCTTTTCTTCTTTCTGCTACACAGAACGTGGGCAGAGTTTTGCTGAAAGAACTGCAGTTTAAAACTTTTGCATTCTGAATTTGGCTGGTTTTGTAAAGGCAATTATAAAGATTATTTTTAATGTATTTCTTTTGGATTTTTGTCCATTTTGGGGACCAGTCTGACTGAGACTGAAGCACATTTTACCAATTTTGAAAATATTTTTATTCTGGAAGCGGAAATAGTTTGCTGAAATCCTACACATCTTCAGCTTTGGACTTCTTGGGCATGAAGAATACAACATGGTGGTGAGACAGAAGATTGGTATCCTCCATTCACTTTCCCTTATTTCTCTTAAGAACTTCTTCTTCTTTTTTTTTTTGGTTAGGGGTTCTTTCTAGTATTAGGAGTTTTCCATCCCCTTTTTGGCTGTCGTTTGCAATTGGTTTTTTTTTTCTCAATTGGTTTTTTTTTTCTAAATGAGAATTTTATTTTCATTCCTTAATTCATACTTACGCAAAGCAATTTGTTTTGGGGTTTTTGGGAAGTTTTTGCTGCGTAACTATAAATTAATTGTTTTACTAAAAGAGGGATAAATTCAGTTAAAAGCACAAAGATCTCTTAGTGGGAAATGTTAATTTCGTTAGTTGTTGCATGCTTATTTCTATTCTGGAAACGCTTCTGATATGGCTTTATATTTCATTTCAACTTCTCTTCTGTATTTCTAATAAACTCTTTGCTCTGGTTTAACAAGAAACTGAAATGGGTTTTGTCTCTGTTTTCTGGTTATTCCTCGTTATTAAAACCTGTGAAAGATCTAGCTACTGATTCCCCTAAAAAAAGTTAAATTTGGTGTTTCTGGGTTTCAAAATAATCCAGATCATCCATATCTGCTTACAATTATACTGGAGCAGATCTGGTATCAACTCCTGGATACTGTGTCCACACTTACTTCCTAGTGTGGCCAGGAGAGTGAGTCTGACAGTGTAACCCACAGCTGTGCAGTTGCACACATGGTTCCTATCACTATCCAAAGTATTTTGGATGTTGCTATAGTGATCTGACCTTCCCTGTCCTGCCCATTTGCACTTTGAATGCTACTGGCCTGTTATGGGGCTTTTCCAGCAACTGAAGTGCAGATGGCTGCTCCTGTGCTACTCCCTTACCTGACTGGTATGATATTATTATGCCATATGAGTCAGGAAATAAAAAGGACCATCTTTCTTACTGTACATTCCCCAAGAGCTTTTTTTGTATAGTTCTCCTCTAGTACCACAAAGCTCACAGCAGGTGATCTTACTGCAATTGTGCAGGCCTGGATAGGCAGGCTTCAGAAGTGATACATCACTCCAAGAATGCTCCAAAAGAGGGCTTATCAAAACTATTGAATTTGTTTCTCACTGTGATACATCATACCAAAGACTTGCAAAGAATTGTTAACTCATTAGTTACAAAATTCCCCATTCTCTTATACTGTGGAATGGTTCATTGGGAAGAAGAAGAAAAACCTTGATGTGGGCAATTAGAGTTGAGGCAAAATGAAACCTGGTTCTCTTCCTAATTGGTTTAAAGACCTTCTACTTACTATTTAGAAAAAGGGTGCTGTTGACCAAAAGAGAAAACTGGAAAGCACCATTTCCTTAGAGAAGTTCATTCTCTCTACATCCCTGAATAATCCTCATTTCAAATGTATTATGCTGCTGCTTCAGCATGCATCTATTAGTACTTTGATTATCAATCTTTATGATTAGTCATTTTGACCATATCAAATTTACACAAGAAAAAAATCATTTTAAATCATACACTATTAGTACTTAGAAATTGGAGGATCTTGACCACAACTATGCCGAATCACCTTCCCTTGTATACTCTGGTTTCTCTTCAGATCACATAAACCTTCCCCTGTACTATTGAGAACTCCATAGTATCCCTGTCTTGTGATGTGGCTGCCTGATTGATATGCATGGACTCCAACCAGAACATTGGAACCTGGATTAGATGGTGCCAGAGACCATTCTCAGCAATGTAACTTGTACCTGGGGAGCCTGGCCTAGGTACATTCCAAGAAATAATATAATAAATATTTGACTGCCTGTTTTTCTGATAGCTTAATTCTGTCAACCGGGATTTGTAAAAGAGTTTGTGCCTTGGGCAACAGCAGCTGTGAAATTGGCATAATAATGTGGTGCCCAAACTGAATACTTAATACTTGAGTGGATTAAGGCAACCTGTTTATGTGATCTGGACAGTGTGGATCTTGACAAACTTCCACAAAACAGTCCAGTTTCACACCTGTCTTGAGGGTTAAGCTAGGTTTTCTTGTGAATTTTGACACACCAAGCTCAAAAGGTTCACCATCACTGCCCTAGGGGAAGGTCCATATTCTACTAGGCAAAAATTACAGTCAGATAGTTTGGTTTTAACAAACTCAGGATGTGAATATACTATCTTGCTAAAGACCAAATAGTCGAAGCCTTGCTTGCATCTTCATTACACAGTAAAGTGACCTCAGGCTGAATTTAAATGAAGTGTAAACCCTGGATTATCCTGGGGCTATGTTCAGATTGCCACACCCAGTCTCAACATAGCCCCAAGGTATTGGGTGATTTCTCACAATATTGTTATAATGAAATAATAACTCCCAAGCTCCCCCTATTTTTAAGTGAAAGGACTTACCTTAGGTGTTTTCGTGCTACACTTCCTGTCTGCTGGATGGGAAAGGAGAATGATGACCCAATGACTAACACTCACACCTGAACACTAGTCAACTTTACCCACTCCCTCCACCATGGGATCAGATACTCATCGTATGCAATCCCAGGGCCCAGTCCTCCTCTGGGTGCTACTATTTTGACAACAGCTCCTCCATGACCACATGTGCATCAGTGGCATTGCAAGCTTGTGTGGGACCTCAAACAATCCCGGAGCACTAGCAAGAGCAATGGTCACACAGCTGAATGCTTCAGGTAAGTAACTACGTAGTGTTGGTTAAGGTGTGGAGCATGAAGTGAACCTAATCAATGATTCATGCACTTCTGATGAGGGCCTACTCGACATGCAAATGCTCTTCCCCAGAGCTGCACTACTTACTGACTAGAGGCTGTAGCGTAAAAAAGTCTCTTGTCTGAACAACACCTCCTGCAATCTGCCATTTTGAAAATGGTTACCACACATGGAGCCAAAATGATGGGTGTGCATTCATGCAGGGCAACTATCATGCTGGCAAAATTATGGGAGCATGTGTCCAGACCAGGCTGCACTCATTTAAGGTGATTTGGTGCATAATGAAGACAAAGCTCTGATTATTTCCTAAATGTGACAACCTTCTCAGAACCATACATACATTGCCTTGGCTTCCATGCCAGATGAAAGGAAGTTGAAATAGATTTGAACCAAGAAATTACAAGCACAGATGGTATGGGTAGGTGTTACTGTTGTAATTATTTTTACAGCTGCCATGACCTATGAGTAAATGCTACTCATTTTATAACAAAGAGGCAAAATAGTTTGCACAAAATTAAGTAGGTCCTTGTGAATTGGTTTGATGAGAAATTGCCTTGGTGGAAGGCTCAGTTACATCTTTTGCTTTCATCAGAGAATTATTTTCTGTAATATAATAAGAGAAGTTGAATGGGGCTTGTAATTTTATCCAGAACTACTTCAAACACACATTATCGGTGTTCACCCATGTGGATGCAATTACATTTCATGGAGTATAGCATGATATTTTGCATGCAAGAAATGATGAACAAAAGCCATTTAGGCTTTTACAAGAAATATAAATGTTATGTTCTTTTTATTAAAGGGAAAGTTAACATTAAAAAAAAACACTAGCAGTGAAGCAGTGATATGGATATTACATGGAACAAAAGAATCTGACATGTTTAAAGAATTTTAGACTTATGCATATTCAAGCATCTCATTTTGCTAGTTGCAAGTCTGGGACTAATAGTAATTAAATACAGTAAGAGATATTTCCAAGCAGGAACACTAAGGCACCTGGATTTTTAAAAGAATGTTGTTGATACCAGAGGTTCTGTGCCATAGTTTCCATCAGCACAAATCAGTTATCCATCTCTGGTAACTCCCAGACTACTGTAATGGGGCTGCCACAGTTGGGAAGCTGCAGCTGGTGCAGAATGCAGCTGCTAGATTGCTGACCAGAATGTCTGGCCAGATGCCCATCACACTGGTTCTAAAAAAGCTGCATTGACTGCCAATTCACTATCAAACCCAATTCAAGATGTTAATTTACAAGGCCTTAAATGACTTGGGTCCAAAATATCCAAACTAGCATCTTATTGCATATCAACTGATCCATGGCTTAACATCTGTGTGTGTGTGTGGGGGGGGTGCCCTGGTTGTGCTACTACCCTCAGTAACAAAAGGGGTGTGGTCACCTGTGATAGGACCTTCTTAGATTGTGGCATAGTCTCTCCCCTGAGGTACCTCACTTTACAAGCTCAGGAGAGTGGCAAAGACACACCTCTTTGCCCTGGCCTTTGGCTAAATAAACAAAAGCCTTTCCTCCCCACTTTCAGACACTGGTTTTAGTATGTGCATTGTATGTTTGATTTTTAATGTTGTAACCTGCCCTGAGATCTTTGAGTATAGGATGTAATAAAAATTCAAACAAATAATAAGAAATAAAATAAATTAGCAGAGCTAGTTTTGTGTATTTTTTGAATAATGTGGTTCACTGAACTACTTAGCATTACTCCAACATCAACTTCCAGGTCAGTCACAGGCCATTGCCACAGGAAGGAAATGTGTGCTTCCACCCCTTCCTCTTTCACTTTAAGAAAAGCAATAACTTTCTTAAGTATTGACTGATGCCTCTGCTACTTGACAGGTGCTTCTCCTGTGTTGAGATTGACTGTGATTCTGAGACCCCACTCTCCAATTTAAGCCGATCCTGGCATGAGGGCAGCAAGTCTTTCCCACATGTCAAACAGCAAGTGGGGATTCCCTCGCTGCAATAAAACAATCAAGGAGCAGGGCTTTCCCCACCCTCAGAACTGAAGTGGGATTTGAATATGCAAACACCTCCAGGCAGATCAGTTGTCCCCTTCAAGTAGTGGTGGTAGTAGAGTTGTCCCTGCAAAAGCTAGCTGTCTGAAGAGTGCTCATGGCTCTTCAAACCTCTCTGCCACTAAAGTGCTGTAACAGTTGCTTATTCATAGCAGAACAGTAGGAGAACAATGTGGCATCTGTGCAGATGCCACACTCTTCTTCCATATTGAATAAGCAGAGATGGCACAGTGTCGTGCAGTTTCTGTCAGCAGGATTAGGGACAAGACAGGAGATATCTGATGGTTAATTCTGGTGGTAGACAATGACCACGTAAATTGCCAATGCCACTGTCATATTTCAAGCTGGCAGAGATGGAGGCATATGGAGACATGTAGTATCTTTGGAATTCTTTCTTGTGGCCTGTACTTCCAAGAGTGGATTTCCTGCCTTGGAGGCAAAACAGAGGACTGATGGTGGTGGTGATGTGGAGTAACCTTACCTAACAGTTCTGAAGAAGCACACATCCCTGTAGCGTGGATGCAGCCAAAATTGAACAGACCTAATGCTAAAGCTAGTTGGGTAGAAATAGCCATTTAAACTGTATTTATTCAGTCTGTGATAAAGATGCTACATAGAAAGGGATATTTTACTCACTGATGGAAGTAGATAAATTAAGTCCTTGATCTCCTGCACTGTGATCCTGATCTAGAATGTTTTTGTTCCCTTTGACTAACTTTTGTGGCAGACAAAATATGTCAGGCATTCTGTTTTTGCTGCAACCATTTTTAACTAGCATGTTTTACAGTGTAGTCATACGAATAATCTATACAGTGTCAAAAAAAGGACTGAAGATTGGCAAAGTGAGGCTGGCAAATGCCTACAGATCACATGTGTTGGCTTCATTCCCCATAGGTCCTCCAGAGTGACCTAACCATGATAAAGTGTTCCAACAGTCCATGCAACCGTTTGCTATCACGTTGACTATATACTGATTGAAGAACCGGGAAATTTGGCTTCATAGTCATCTGGGTCACTTATGGGTCACCAGTGCATCTGGCAAGGGAATTACATTTTGCAGATATGTCCTTCTTGCAGGAGCTTTCTCCATATAGCAGTGGTCTTCAAATATTTGTCCAAGGACTTTTCCCCCCTACAGGGACTATTCCTGCAATGTCCACCCCAACCCAGCATCAGAAAGGCTATATGTCCTCTCAGAAGCCCCATTGGTGGTGACAAGAAGGAGGAATTGGAGAAAGGAACACAGAATCCTCATGTTGCTTGTTTAATCCCCCACCCCAAAAAAGGACAGTCATTTTTGATGGTTGGATGGCAGACTCTTTAACTAAGCAAAATCGAAACCACTGGCACCAGAGCTCATCAGTAACAGATGGAGAATGGAAACAAACCCTTGCCCATCATTCACCCTTCTTTAGTTGCTTCATTTTGTTTGTTTAATCTCAATCTTTTCTTTGCTCTGTGATAGAATAAAATAGCACAAAACAATATAGAATAATATAAAACTTACTGACATCTACAAAACCAGGGAAGATGTTTCAGTGTTCAAACACTATATTTGGTGACAACTGAAAATACTGTTCGAGTACTGAAATATCTTATCTGATTTTGTACATGCCAATGAGTTAGTGCTTTATATAGTTTTATTTTATAGTGGAATAAAGAAAATATCAGGATTAAACAAACACATTCTGTGAAAAATGTGCATTGCATCACCTTTATATCAATTGGTTCTATTTTGTGCAGTTTGGCCTGCCAATGGGCAGAACTGGTGCAAGATACTGCCTGTCTTGCATAGCCAATAAAGACTATCATTAGAATTAACCAACTAAGATGGTAAAGTGCTACTCCAGAGGTAACTTTAGTAGCATGTTCCTTTATATCTGAAGTGCTCAAACTACACCAACAGCAGTGCTTCAATGTAGAGATGTGCATGAACTTGAAAACTGTCAATTGGTTTGAATCAAGCTGAACCTTAAGTTTTTGGGTTGAATGTTTTTGAACAGGCTTGAATCAAACATCAAACCTTTTTTGGTGGGGCTTTTAATACCAATTAAAAACAAAAATAAAATAACAGTGAACACAAGCAACTTAATCTGAACTATTCCTGTTTGTGCCTTTTCTTTGGTTTAGCTCAACTGCAAAAACTGGGGGAGGGGTCAGTTTGAATTCAAACCTTTTGGAGCTCCCCCCCCTCCCATTCAAATGGCACTAGTTTGAACTAGAAACATTTTAGCACACCTCTAGTTTTCTAATTTAAAAAACACTAAAATGGCTAGTATGAACAAAATCTATTTTCCAACTTGAAAAATATTTAGTTTGCAAAATGCTCCAGCAGTTAAGGCAACAATTTACTTATGTCTGCTTTGAACTTATGGTCTTGACTCCATTGTGAAGTATGGGAGATACCATCAGGTGCCTTATCATGAAAGACTGTGTTTGTGGTGCAGCAAAGGTTGAAGATATTTCTCATATCTTGTTTACCTGTCCCTTGTATCCTTCAATAAGAACAACGTGTTTTACAAAATGTGCCCCACTGGAATGCAGAACATAACTTACCTTCTGCAGGGAGAAGTCATCCAGGTGGCATATAGGGTAGCTTTGTTTTTTGTTAAGGCTGTCCAATTTAGAAAATTATTCATGGAGTTGCATTGGGTCTCTTGTAAGGATGATGGGGACAAATAATGATGTTATTTTTATTTTTATCCTTGTATGTTTTATATGATTTTATGATTTTATTTTTTTCAAACTTGATACAGTCAATATAGTTCATTCGTTCGTCCCTTTGTTCATTCATTCACATCTCTACCTCAGTGTACCAGTCCCACTGGAAAAAATACCTTAGATTATAAACATTTTAAAAATACCAAACTCAAAGTTCATTTCAGAATGATTGTGTTTCACTCACATCATTCCTGAGATGAAGATCATAGTTGGAGTCAAATTTCTACATTTGTCATCATATGTGACTTTTCTTTGTTGCAAGTAGCCTTGAATCTAAAAGCAAAATGGGTGGATTTTTTAGAATAGAGCATCATTAGTAACATATGATTTCTGATGAAGCTGGGCTATTCTTGCAGTTCAGGAATGGTTCATAACTTTTCCAGAAATTCTGTTTTAACAATTAAGAATGAAAGCTAATACCATTTAAAAAGATTGGGAATCTTAGCTCAAACAAGAGAATGGGAATTGACACATCAATATTAGATATATTTATGATACATAGTAGAAAAGCTTTTTAAAAAAAAAAAAAATCTTTGTTGGCACAAATTATAGAACTGCCCTCTAGAGGGATCCATTTTATTGTGTTTCTGTTATGCAGAAATCCCTGTAAGATATTTTTTTTCCTTTTAAAACTTGTTCTTGTTAACAGATGAATCATTTAGCTCAAGATAATGGAAAAAGCTTTAGATTATTGCTTAGTGGAGACAGGACAGGAATTGCAAATTAGTAAAGCAAGTTACTCTGAATACCTATGTAAGAATATGATCCGTGCAGTACAGCGGATAGACAAAAAGAGCACTGGAGCAGCACCTATCCTGAACCAGCTGCAGGGTTGGCACAGCATTTATCAGGCAGGCGCTTTGGTAAAAACAAACTTGATCACCATTTTGAAAGATGCTTCTGCATACCTATTTTTGATATGGAGGTGCTGGATGTTGCAGCGATCAAGATATTTTCATCAAGGCAGGAAACTGCACTCTGTGCGAAACGCGCTCATGGTGGCAACTGCACACTTTGCCTGGCAAGCTTCTCACCATGAGCTTCTCTCCCTGTAGCAAATGTGAAAGATAATAGAATTTTAGCCTTCTATTTTGCCTCAATCTTTTTTGAAAGAATAGAATGAAAATAAGCAATGTAGATAGACAACAGAAATGCAAATAAACTTGCAGATGTTATTGTTGGCCTTGGTCTCAGATTCTGTCAATCCTAAACAGTTTGGGGCAAAATTATTATCCGTTATTGCATGCTATTCGGACACAATCATCACTGGCTTTTTTTTTAAAAAAAATCTATTTATGATACTATGACAGACCATGTCATGTCATTATTTTCAAAAATAAGTTGCTGCAGATTTCTTGTGTTTTGAATCTCAGTGTAAAATCTAATATGTTTGAAAGTTTAACCCAAGTTTCAATAATATAAATTTCTCCATTGTTAAATTCCCACCAGCACCACCACTGAAGGGAGAAAATTCCATTACATTTGCAGTTGTGTGCTACACTGTGCCGTGCCGTTCTGACCAGTCTCTATTAGCAATAGCACCGTACATGCACATTGGTGCCATTGCGGAAGCATCATTATAGCCTCCTTAATGTGGGTGATTCACAATTAGCCAGTGAGTAGCTAAGCACCAGCTAAGTGTCCTGAAGTGTGGACACTCAAATCATTCCACAACTTCACCTTCCTGGGATGTTTCCCTAGGGAAGGTGAAATGTGAAAAGGCCCTCAGTTTGTGTCTGTATCTGTCTGGTTTCAAACTCTCAGTTTCCAAGAGCATCAAAAGACTAATGCTGTGTTCAGAAATAGCAAAAGGGGTGTCTTGGAAGTGCCTGAGAATGGCAGCCTGAGACACTTTTGGTCTCGAGCCTTCTCTAAGCCACTTTTTCTAGTCCACAGCATTTAGGAGACAGGGGAGTGGCAGAGTAGTGTGGGAACAATTCCACCCTGAAGCCTTCTTTAAGTTTCTTCAGAGATGCTCTATTTTTCTTTGTCTGATTACAGTCTAAGGCTGCATTCAGATATTGCTTACTTCACTATTTTTGGATATTCCAGAATATATAAAAATAGAATAAGTAAGCAGTGTTTGAATGCAGCCTCAGAGACAACATACAGTATATTCTGGCATATAAGACTACTTTTTAACCCAGGAAAGTATTCTCGAAAGTCAGGGGTGGTCTTATACGCCAGGTGTCATCTTCTTATACGGTGAGTATACCCCAAACTCTATATTTTAACAGGAAAAGTTGGGGGTTGTCTTATACGCTCAGTCGTCTTATCTGCCAGAATATATGGGTATTTTTTTATGAACAAATAATCCAGCAAATATACCCTGTTTTAGCAAACAACTAATTTCTATCAAGAGAGGTTCCAATTGCAACTTGATGGCCAGAAGTTATTATATTCTATCAGGTACTGCAAAAGAAAAAAAAAGAAAGAAATGGGGCAAACCAGGCTTACGCACATACTTTGACAAGTTTATAGGAAGTTTTTTTTTTAAAGAAAAGTCATTCTAGTCCTGAACTATACTGGTGAGAGCTTGATTTTGCAATTGTGTTGCAAGTGTTCTCTCCCAGCATGCATACGACAGAATACTTTTCCAGAAAGTTTCCAATACTACACATGTAGAAGAATTCTCTATTTATGCTCTAGTTTTAAGGAAAGGGAATGAAAATAGTTCATAAGCATTCACAATGTGTTTTAGACAGCATTGTCTTTTACAGGAGGAAATTATTTTAACTAGAGAACAAAAATGGTTTCCTGAGGGTTGATAGAAAGAATTCAGCTCTTAAATTAAAAACAAATTACCGCAGTGGAATTTTTACAGCTCTTTCCTAATGCAGATGGGATTCTTTAAGAGGCTAATTGGTCTCTTGCCCCTAAAGCATTCACAGATAGTTTGTGGAGCTAGCTCAAGCTACCTTTACATGCAGTTAACAAAAATTATGTCTGAGGTAGGTTAGAGATTGTTTGCAGGTGGGATCGTTCACGTGCTAATCTGCTCTTCCCTCATGAACTAAAGATCAGTTAGCAATGTGATGAGAACATCAGTGCCAAATGTGACCTTTCTAAGACTGAATGCAGCCTTAACCAAGGGCCTAAGACTTATGCTTGTTAATCTGGATCAAGGAGTTTCTTAGTTTTTGGGCCTATTTGCACTTGGCTTTTTTCTGAAACATATCCTGGAATAGGAGCCGGCTGTCCACATACTAGTGCAGGGTATAACAGGCCCCAAGTGAGGCCTGCCAGAGTCTGCAGACCACAGACTGCAGACCACAGACCCCTTACCCTGAGATATACTCCAGGAAAAGCCCAAGCGCGAACAGGCCCCATGTCGGTTGCACGGAATCAGTGTTCAGTTTTTGAAAGTAGCGGGGAAACCAAGATGGTATCTACAACCAATCTTAATAGATCAACTTCTAAATTTAGTGATTTAGACTGCATTAGGTGTAGACTGATTCAGATCAGGAAGACCTTAATTGAGATCACCAGTAGACCTATTCAAATGAATTTACTGGTGTACATGGGAGGCATAAAAAGGCACATCTCCTGTGTTCATGACTACTGAGGAACACATTTTGACTTGAGCCAAAGCATGCTGCCAAAATGCATCCCCCAGTGATACTTCCCCCAACGGGGTGATGTCTCGTGTAGATCAGTACCATCGTGCAGATGGCACTTTCATGGTCAGAACCAGTGGACTTGGCTGGTCCAGACTCACTGGTTCTGATCCTGAACAGGTAAATGCAGTAAAGTCCCTTGTGTCTTTGTATCCTGTCTAAAATATTCCCCCAGCTCTTGTAAAGTATTACAATTTGAAGTGAATAATACAGCAAAACCAATGTTGTTAGAAATGGCATTTTTAATGGCTGTGTGGGAGAACTTCAGTGAGCATTAGTTGCAGTGAAAACATTTATCAAAGTTTTCCTGTTCTGTGTAGCTGTTAATGATTCAAGATCCCAGGCTTTTTTCAAATGGCAATCTTGGAATGGCCTGACTGTGCTGTACCTAGAATTATTAAAAGAGATTACTCAAATTATATTTCACAAAGTTGAGACTTACTGATATGCTAACCTTTCTGTTAAAAATGCCAGGATAATAATGAATCATAAAATAACTACATACCAAAATATTTCTTACAGTTTCAAGCAGGATGCTAGTGGGCCCCTTTAATGGCACTTACCTGCCTAGCTAAAATAAATCCCATAGTATGACTCATATTAAAATAGGCATATATTGAAGCATGTTTGTTAGGCAGTAGCAGATCATTACTTTCAATTGTGATTTACAGCCAAAAGTTACTACTGCAATTCTATGCAAATCTACTCAGAATAAAAATATCTACTCTGAGTTTAATGAGGACTGTTAGACAAAAGCAAAGAAAGAGATTTATTACTTGCATTTGAGATAATGTGTAAGCACAAGATGTACACAAATTTGAAGACATTACTCACAGCTAGGTTTTCCTTAGCCTCTGATGCTAGTTATATGGAAATGTATACATTTAATTTTGTTACTGTATTAACCGCAAAGTAAATTCTGCCTAAAGATTATATTAATTTTGTCCGTATACAGTCTTCTAAGATTGTTATTGTTCTTGAGTAATCTCAATGACCTGATAATATAAAGTCATACCAAATTCATCTGATCTATTGGTATATTGACATATAAGTGTAATAATAAACCTAAAATGTAAATCAAAATACAATCAACGTCGTAAAAGAGCCTAACCACCTGGTCATTGTGAATTAGGGCTCAACCAAATGATGATGGGGGGGACAGGTAGTGTTGATGATGGGGGGACAGGTAGTGTTACAAAGTTTGAGCTTTAAAAAGTGAAAAACGAACTCCTTGTGTTTCCCTGCAGAGGTAAAGCAGAATGAAATTTACTTGAGAAAATGGGACTACGGTTATTTCTGCAGAAACGGTTCTGTGTTAGCTAAGGAGCCCAGCCATGCTACTAGTAAAGCGCTCAAAGGGTTGCTGCACTGTGGTCAGTCCATACTGGGATAGTTTCAGAGGCCGGGAATGAAAGTTCTTGGCCTTCAAAAGTCCTGGCCCAAGCTTTTTCATCTGGGTGCCCAGGAGTAGGGGTGTGCATGAAAATTTGTAACATTCAAAATTCAGCACATTCGAATCAAATGTTTTGATACATCCGTATGAGGCTTCCTATGAAGCTTTCTTTGGGGTTTGTATGGGATTCAAATGCTATTCATATGCATTTGTTTGGGATTTGCATGGGACTGAACATTCATATTGAATATGAACCCTACCATTTGTGCACAACCCTTCCTAGGAACAGAACACTTCTGGATTCCCAGCCAGATTGTGGCTGGATTTGGTATAGTGACCCACAGCAGCATACTGTTCAAGTGCTCTTTGTGGACTGGTATTCTAAAGTTGACTCCATGTGGACTACTTCAGAAACGTATATTGGATTTAGAAGCAGGCTATAGGACCGTTTTGCACACTATCCTGCTCCATAGACTTTTTATGTGTGGATGGAGCATAACAGCCTCTGCTACATTGCTCCAGTATGCATATGCAGGAGCTAAGCATAACCCATGGACCAGTTCACTGGCCCTCTGCAAAAAGGTCCTAGCATTACAGTCATATCACACCAAAACTGTAATTAGTCATCTGAGAATTGCATGTTGTAGCGAAATAGATTGTAATTAATAAACCTTTTTTGCAGTCAAAGACAGATAACTGTTAACTTCTAAAGATTATATTAATTTTGTCCATATACAGTCTTCTAAGATTGTTATTGTTCTTGAGTAATCTCAATGATCTGATAATATAAAGTCATACCAAATTCATCTGATCTATTGGTATATTGACATATAAGTGTAATAATAAACCTAAAATGTAAATCAAAATACAATCAACGTCGTAAAAGAGCCTAGCCACCTGGTCATTGTGAATTAGGGCTCAACCAAATGATGATGATG
The DNA here is from genome assembly GCA_023333525.1 of Aspidoscelis tigris stejnegeri. Classification (NCBI taxonomy): domain Eukaryota; kingdom Metazoa; phylum Chordata; class Lepidosauria; order Squamata; family Teiidae; genus Aspidoscelis; species Aspidoscelis tigris. Next base: position 32,510,239 of record JALMGA010000002.1, read on the forward strand.
AAGATGATGATGATGATGATATTTTCTCCATTTAAGGGAACCCAGAGTGGCTGACAAAGCTTTCTATTTTTATCCCCATAACAGACACTCTGTGAGGTAGGTGGGGCTGTGAGAGCTCAGAAAAAACTAGAAGGACATCACCCAGGGTAAGCAGCTACCCTGGGCAATTCACATGGGAGGCATTAGCTCTAACTCTTAGACTTTTGGGGGCAAGGAAGAATGGAGACTGGACATATTGCTGACTCAGGAAGGACATATTTCCCATGAGTGTTGAGTTCAAGTGCATGAATGTACACTTACCTGTAGTTTTCTAGTTTGATATTATTTGTCAATAATAACCAATGACATCGAGTATAATTTATAATTTATATTTGCTCTAAAGAAAAATCCTGAGCACAACATTTCCCTATTATTAGGGCAGCTGCTGTTAAAACATTTTTTTTCTTATTAATGTTCATTACAGTTATTCACACGACATCTTTTTCAGCTTATGCCCTATAGCAAAAAATAGTATATACTATACATACCATGTTCACTGACACACACCACCACCACCACCACCCCCGCATTTACTGGCTTTTTTCTCCTCTCAAGGTTTTTTTCTGAAAAAAAATAGTCTCACAAATAATGATCCCTTACATGACTGAATGTACCCTGTTGGTTTCCAGAAACAATTCATATACTGTGCAAAATGGTTTGGCCTTAAGAGACCACCGCCTTTCCTATGTGTCATCCCATTCTTTAAAAGCAACAAAAGACTCTTAAAGCATCTAACAACAATTTTATTATGGCCCAGGTTTTCATGGTCTATAGTCTGTCTCATCAGCTACATGATGTGTTATTCTTAAGCTGACAGATATGTGTGTACTGGAATTCATAACCTTCACTCCTTGGTTTTGTCCCATCCTGTTTTAAGTATTCCTACTTGTCTCAGAAACAGTCGCTGAGGGAGCCATCAAGAAAAGAGAGGAATGGTATGCCAGAGAAAGAACTGGGAATAAAAGTCCTTTTCCTTTATGTATATAATGTACCTGGCCCAAAGGGATGACTTCATATTTTTTTAAAAAAAAAAACTTTCACATTACGTTCCAAACATTCTTGATTTCATTAATATTCATCTGTAAAACAATCTTTTGAACAATACTTCAATTTATGATTTACACAGGCTCTTATTTAAAAAATAAAAAGTCTGTGTTCTCTGAAATACTGTTTATGTATTTTACAGTACTGGGAGGGCTGCTTTGCTGCTCACTGTTGTACTTTTATCATTCTTTCTTTCCAAAGACTTCCCGATGTTAATTATGGAAAATTCTCTACTTTGAATTGCATTAGCAACTGACATTAAGGGTGTTTCCGCACTGAACTCAAAGATCCACATCTTGAAGATCCGGATCTTTGAGATGGGGTCTTCCCTGACAACCGGATCTTGAAGAACCGGGTTTTCAGGGGAACCCCTTGCATCCCCATGGGCCCTCTAGCACCAAATTAGAATGGGTGCTGAGAAGGGAACCGTGTGGATGCGCACCATGCCTCCTGAGGCCCTGATCAGCCTGCAGGAGGACCCACCCCTTGGGGGGAGGTGACAGCAGTGCAGCCACCTTTACCACGCCCCCTGTCCCAATGATGGCTGCGGGCCATCAGGATGGGTGGATCGCAGCTGCCTGCTACTCCCGCAGCCTCTGCCTCCTGTGTCTTCTGTAGAGGCAAAGAAGCCTCCTGGGGGGTTGGATCTGGTGGCAGCAACAACACATGGCTGCCATAGTCACCTCCACCACCGCCACCAGATTCCTCCCCCCAGAAGGCTGCTTTAGGGAGGAGGACACGGAAGGCAGAGGCTGTGGGGGGAGAAGGCAGCCATCAGGGTAGGGCCATCAGGGTAGGGGGTGGTATATTGTGGCTGCCTTCTCATCCTGAATCCTCTGCCTCCCACATCCTCCTCCCTAGAGGCAAAGCAGCCTTCTGGGGAGGGGGGGGGAATCTGGCAGCAGCAGAGACTATGGCAGCCATGTGTTTTGGCCACCACCGCTGCTTCTGCCACCACCAGATACACCCCCCCAGGAGCCTGCTTTGCCACTAGGGAGGAGGACACGGGAGGCAGAGGCTGTGGGGGGAGCAGGCAGCCTTGATCCACCACCACCCAGCCCTGAAGGTCAGCAGCCTTCATTGGGACAGGGGGTGTGACTGCCTGCTCCCCCCACAGCCTCCGCCTCTCACCTCCTCCTCCCAGAGGCAAAGCAGCCTCCTGGGGGGAGATCTGGTGGCAACGAAGGCAGCAGAGGCAGCAACAACACATGGCTGCCATTGTCACCACCACTGCTGCTAGATTCCCCACCCCACCTTGGGGAGCTCCCCTGGCAGTCAAAGATTATTCAGGGCCAGCATCCACTACAAAACCTAAACTGAACTAATAGTAGATATGAACTGTAATCACAAAAATATAGTAGTAATATCCAAAAGTTATGCAAGTTAAATGAGCCCTGCCTGGAAAGACAAATTTTAATATGATGGCTGTGAACAGAGTCTGGCAAAATGTTAATTTAACTGCAGTCAAATATATTTTTAGATTTCCATAGCATCTTGAAACTCCTTCTGTTTATTCTTAGGTAAGTATGCTTTCTCTTTCTTTCTTTCTGTCCAGTAATCATAATATCAAGGCTAGTAGCCATTGATATCTTCAAGCTAGCATGTGGTTATGAATTCTAAAGTTTAGTTATATGATACTTGACGAAATATTTATTCATCCCCCTCCCCCATTTCTTCCAAGATTCCTCTTTATTGGGTCACACTGATTCTAATATTTTGGAATATATTGCCATGTCATGTCTCTTATATTATCAAGCTTAAATTGCATTTTCATTTTTTAAATATATATATATTTGCATCCCTGCACATATTTTTCTCTAGCCTCTGAGGCCTTCAGTGAAAGGTTGCTTTAAAGATTTATGGAGATTTGTGGGTATTTGTAATTGCCTTTTTTAAAAAAAGATGATCAATGTTGAAGAGCTGTGGGGATTTTTATTTTTTCCTCAGAGTTCTCATTATGCCAATTATTAATGAAAGTCACTAAGGTCACACAATGACACTTAAATCTTTAGTTATGGTTCTTCTTCTTTATGAAATCAATGAGAACAAAAACAAAAAATGGATGTTAAACCATATATCTAATGAGATGCTGACAATGAAATGGATGGATTTTGCCAAGTTCAGTGATGTAAACCCTCAACCTTCTATTATTCCCTGAGTGTGGAAACAATGTTAGGACTTTCCTGCATGATAATGTTCCATGACAAGAATTGTATAACCTTTTAATGTATCTATTATGAACATCTGTGTCTAATAAGGCATTTGTGATTCTATTTGTTAACCAAGTATTTATTCAAGGGGAACTGTGTTGCTGTTTTATTACACTGGGATTAAATTCCCACTCTTGGAATAAAGCAGTTTACAAATGGTTTGGATCCTCTTCGTCCCCATTCCCAGTCAGTTTCAGGGGTATTTTGAGGATTATTTAGCTAAAAAACAGAATAAATAAACACCTGTTTTTTAGGTGTTTTTTTCCATTTTTGCTTTTAAAACACTTCTTCCTTATTGCTGTGGGAACGCTACAGCAGTATTTGGGCAAATACATCATGAAACTGGTGGGCTTTCACCCTGCGCAGGGACCAGCCCCTTATCAGATTTGTTAAAGTGCCAGATCCATATTCAGCAGAGAAGTAACAATTCAGCCTTATAAGATGTAGCAATTCACCCACTCCACACTTCACACTAATAACAAAGTTTCATTTTTCACTTCCCCTCACTTTTTCCTTGCTGGGAAGCACACACTGGAGGTTCCTCTTTTGCCTTGCTGAGCCCTGGAAAGGAGAGAAGCACCTCCTCCCACGTGCCCCACCAGTGACTGAGCGTGTGTGTGTGTGAAGCCAGGCATCGCTCTCTGCTGCCCCTTTTTCACTTTTCTGCAATTTGTGGAAAAGTGAAAAAGCACCAGTCCTGATTTTACTGGCATGTGTGTGTATATCAGTCAGTGCTTTTGGTGATGCAGAGGGGAGGAGACGGAAAGGGAGGAAGGTGTTTGTGTGCGTGTGCATGCGCAGGACTGGCAGTACGTCTTTTGCAAAAGCATGTGGGGGGAAGAGGGGGGAGCTGCAATTCTCCACCCTCCGTCATGTCATTGCGGGATCCAATTGGCAGGCAGGGGGTGGCAAGAGGGTGGAAGAAAAGATTCCCTTTCCCTAATGCAATTCTGAACCTTTTTGGGTGGGGACAGGAGAGGGGTTGATAGCAATTTACAGCCACTGAAGTGGGGACTGTCAGAATCCATGTTTGAATTGCTTTTTTGTTGTTGTAGTTTCATTTTTAAACTGTTTTAAGAGGCATGAGTGGAAACAGGGCCTGGCAGAAACATGATGTTTGAAGATGTGAGTATTAGTGCCTCCCCTTTCTTTATAATGAAATTCATACAGTAATAGCAGCAGCCTATAGTAGTAGTAGTAGTAGCAGGAGGAGGAGGAGGAGGAGGAGGAGTTGGCTTTTCTCACCCATTTAAGGGAACTCAAAGTGGCTGCCAAACCTTCTGTTCTTCTCCCTACACCAGACACCCTGTGACATAGGTTGGGCTTTGAGAGCTTAGAAAGAGTTGTGACTAGCCCAAGGTCACCCATCTGGTTTAATGGAGGATTGTGGAATTAAACCCAGTATTCCCAGGTAAGGATCGAGTTCCCTAATCTCTAGATGAAATCAAAGCATGCAAAGTAAGTAACAGTCATAGTCACATGCTGCATGCTTCCCTCAGGCCATAGTCACACCTTCCCTTTAAACCTTCTTCAGTCTGTCTTTACATCTGACTGCTCACACCTTTTCACAAACAAAACAGATAGAAATGAAAACGTGTGAGTCAGACCTGAAGATGGACTCAAGGTGATTTAAAGTGAAAACATGGCCTCAATGCCTCTGACTCATTCGTAATCAGAATTCTAAGGAAAATGGGATAGATTAAACTGATTAGCTAGGATGGCTGCTGTGACTACAGTACCCATCTGAATTGGGCAAGGACAGGCTTGCTATTACTGTCCCAATAGAAGGACTTTATGGTCTAGGTACCCAAGGGCCTATCGAGGCTGAACAAGGGCCTATTTTGAAAGCATAAATTACAAGATGAGGACTTGTTGCAAGCATAACAGATTCAGGTTAACAGAATTTTCTTTGGTTCTTGCAACATCAGGATGAAAATGTGCAAACAGCATCCTTGCAACTGTGTGTTATTTCTTATTTTACAGACCTTGTACTTGGTTTACACGAAGATTAAATGTCTGGGATCAGAAAGAGGGGTAATAGAGATTTATGCACACTTTTGTGCAAGGTATCTTATGTATGTTATTTTGAAGAATCCTTGGAACTTTTCCAATGACAGGACAAAGAAGTAAAAAGTGTATAAAAATCTACCAGCTGCCTAAATCAAGTTGCCACATTTAACAGAGGCTTTCCTGTTGACAGGAGTGTTGCCCTTTTGATCAAAAGCCTTGTGCGTATGTGTTTCTTTTCTCTAAGATTCAAGTTTTCTCCTTATAGCTCCACGCCAACCCAAAGTTTAGAAATTGATAACAGTTATGGGGCCTTGCCTGGGATTTGCAGCATGGCACCATTGCATGGAGGACACAGCTCTGGGATGCATTTTTTTCCTCCTCATCTTCCTTTACAGAAATAACCTGAGGTGGCAGAAAAGATGGAGTAAGGAGAGAATATGTTATTTTCTTTTCTTTTGTCTAGTAAATGAGGAAATGTTTTCTGATGACATTTCGTAATAAAGCCAATGGGACTGATTACATTCACATTTTGAGTTGTTTTATATCCTATTTTTATTCTTCTTCAGCTCTAGATAATATTTATGTTCACTACTTAAATAAGATAGATATATATTTTGAGATACATACCTGTATTATACAGTATTGTCTGTGAATCACACAAAAGGATAAGTAACTTGTAAATCCTATTATGTCCTCTCTAGCTTTAACTACTTTGTCTTTTTCTTTAAACCTAATAGTACTTATATCAGTTGTTTCTTATTACCTTTATTTTATTGGCCATTCACTTACTCATTCTCAAAACAACAACTGCTTCATATATAACATTCTTTGATAAGCTTAATAGGCATCCAAGTCAGCTGAATTGTTCAAAAATCTATTTTCATATCACCTTTCTGATCCCTCATCTTCTCATTGTGAGCTCAATAAAGGATCTTTCTCCTTCTCTCTGTAAGGTTTCCTCAACCTCTAATCTGCCCATTTCTCATGCTTTCTCAGCAAAAATAAATAAAGCATCTTGAAGAAGCCTACGGCATTCACTGGACTTCAAACAACATGTGAAGCACAGAGATCAGACATGTTGTCTTCCATTCTGCCAAAAATTACCGTATCAGTAAAAGGATGTGATATATTTCATATACAGTCACCTGCAAAACTTGCAGGGTTTTACTGTTTGTAATAGTTCAGAGCTTGTCCCTTGTAGAGGTTGGCAACATATAACTTCCCAAAATAAATAAATTAATTATAATGCACATTCAAAAAGCTGGTGATCACACTTAAATGTATGAATTCATAACTGATATGCATTTCGTTTCTGTTAACCTCATTGTTTTCAATAGTGAATAATGAGATTAATTGTCAGCATTTCTTTTGTAAGGGAATGCCGAGTAATTGCGTTTTCTCGTGTCTGTTTTTCCTGGATATGGAACTTGCAACACACCATTCTGGATTCTCTCAAATTTGTGAATGTGTCCCAGAATTCATGGGGGTGTTCCAAAACACAATCCTTACCAGTAGGGACGTTCATGAATACTCATAACATTGAAAATTAGGACAATTTCAGACATTTGTATTCAAATCGAATGTTAGCACATTTGAAGATTGTCATTCGAATTTGAATTAAATGTTGCAATACATTTGTATGAAGCTTCGCATGGGATTTGTATGGGATTTGTATGCATTTATATGGGATCTGTATGTTATTCATATGCATTCGTATACAGAATCCATATGCTATTTGTATGCATTTATTTATTTATTTATTTATATTTATATCCCGCCCCATACCCGAGGGTCTCTGGGCGGCTTACAACATTTAAGAACAAGCACACTAAAATTGTATCACACAATAATAAAACCAGCGTAAGATTTAGAAACCAACATGATAATAAGAATAAGAATAAAACAATACAAAAACAGTTTGAAACAGTGGTGTTTGGAAGGAGGGAAGAATAAAGAGCATTTAGCCAAAGGCCTGAGTGAAGAGGTGCGTCTTTACCGCCTTTCTGAATGTAAACAAAGAAGGGGCCTGACGCACCTCCAAGGGGAGACCATTCCATAGCCTGGGGGCCACTACTGAGAAGGCCCTCTCCCGGGTGCCCACCCACCTAACCGCTGAAGGCGGTGGGACAACCAGGAGGGCATCTCCTGCAGATCTTAAGACATGGGCAGGTTGATATGGGAGAAAGCGCTCCTTTAGATATCTGGGGCCCAAGTCATTTAGGGCCTTATAAGTCAGAGTTAGCACCTTGAATTGGGCTTGGAAATGAATTGGCAGCCAGTGCAGTTCTTTTAGAACCGGTGTGATATGCGTCCAGTTAGCTGTACCGGTCAGCACTCGGGCAGCTGCATTTTGCACTAGCTGCAACTTCCGAACCGTCTTCAAGGGCAGCCCCATGTAGAGCGCATTACAATAGTCCAACCTGGAGGTTACCAGAGTGTGGATAACTGTGGCCAGGTCATCTCTATCCAAAAAAGGTTTCAGTTGACGTACCAAACGTAGTTGGGAGTAGGCACTCCTGGCCACGGCCTCCACCTGAGCTTCAAGTGTTAGCGCAGAGTCCAGGAGTACCCCCAAATTTTGTACCTGTCCCTTCCCAGATACAGTAACTCCATCAAGGACAGGGTATCTCCCAACTACTTGGACCCGAGAGCCTGTAGCACACAGCGCCTCTGTCTTGTCTGGATTCAGTTTCAATTTATTGGCCCTCATCCAGCCCATTACCACCTCCAGGCACCTGTCAAGCACTTCTACCACCTCTCCTGATTCAGATGGCACAGAGAGATAGAGCTGGGTATCATCTGCATATTGATGACACCTCACTCTAAAACTCCTGATGATCTCTCCCAGCGGCTTCATGTAGATATTAAATAACATGGGAGATAAGATTGACCCCTGGGGAACCCCACAAGTGAGTTCCCAGGGTGTCAACTCATTCTCTCCCATCACCACTATCTGAGATCGGCTCTGAAGATAAGAGCGGAACCAATGCCAAGCACTGCCTCCAACTCCTAAACTCCATGGCCTCTCCAGGAGGATACCATGGTCAATGGTATCAAAAGCCGCTGAGAGGTCCAGAAGAACCAGCAGGGTAGCATTCCCTCTGTCTTTCTCCCGGAGAAGATCATCGACCAGGGCAACCAAGGTGGTTTCCGTGCCATGACCGGGTCTAAAGCCAGATTGAAATGGGTCTAGATAATCAGCTTCCTCCAAGCATGCCTGCAGCTGAACAGCGACAAACTTCTCTAGAACCTTGGCTAGAAAAGGTATGTTGGCCACCGGGCGATAGTTGTGTAAATCTTCTGGATCCAGGGAGGCCTTCTTCAGGAGGGGGTGCTCCACAGCCTGTTTAAGGGCCAATGGAACTACCCCCTCCCTCAAAGAGGCATTTACCACTTCCTGGACCCACCCGGTCATACCTTGCCGGCTAGTTTTAATCAGCCAAGAAGGGCAGGGATCCAGAGAGCACGTTGTCGGCCGCACCCCTGCAAGCAGCTTGTCCACATCCTCAGGCCGCAATAATTGAAACTGATCCAAAATAATTGGACCAGACAGTGCTCCGGACGCCTCCCCTGGACTAAGACCAATTGTGACATCGAATCCCCTACAAATCTGAGCAACTTTGTCCTCAAAGTGCTTTGCAAAACTGTCACAGCAGATATTAGATGGCTGAGGCTCACGTTTTATTGAGCCAGGTTTTATAAGGCCCTTTACTATTCTAAAGAGCTCTGCTGGACGGCTACTCGAGGACGCAATGGCGGAGGAGAAAAAACTCCTTTTCGCCACAGTCACTGCCATGTGATAGGCACGATAGTGTGCTCTAACTCGTGTTCGGTCAGATTCGCAGCCAGATTTACGCCACTTGCGCTCTAGCCGTCGACCTTCCTGTTTCATGGCCCGGAGCTCCATGGAGTACCAAGGAGCTTTCTGAGCTCTGCAAGCAGGCCGAGGGCACTTGGGAGCGATCGTGTCAATAGCCCTGGTCATCTCCTGATTACAGAGAGAGGTCAGAGCTTCAACACTAGCACCAGACATGCCAACTGGAAAATCCCCCAGGGTATTCAGGAATCGTTGAGATTCCATAAGTCTCTGAGGGCGGACCAACTCAATAGGTCCTCTGACCCCACAGAGAGGGACTGACGCTGTAAGTCCAAACCTCACCAGTGAGTGATCCATCCATGACAAAGGGCTGATAGTCAGCCCTCCTATCAACGGATAGCCATCAATTTGTTCAGAGGCAAAAACCAAGTCCAGGGTGTGGCCTGCTAGATGGGTTGGACCAGAAACAAGCTGAGACAGCCCCATGGTTGTCATGGAGGCCATAAAGAACTGAGTTGGTCCAATAAGTGTAGTCTCGGCATGGACGTTGAAATCCCCCAACACCACCGTGGCAGGGGCTTCCAATACCACCTCCGAGACCACCTCAGCCAGCTCAGACAAGGAGGATGCTGGGCAGTGGGGTGAACGGTACACCAGCAGCATCCCTATTCTGTCTCTTTGGTCCAACAGCAAGAACAGACCCTCAACCCCATTAACAGCACGAATTGGCCGCCTGGTGAGGGAGATGGAAGTCCGATAGACCACAGCGACAACCCCTCCCCTCCCCCCTACTCTAGAACAGTGTTGCACTGAGTACCCCGGAGGACAGAGCTGGGACAGACCAGGTCCACCCAGTTCATCCATCCAGGTCTCAGTAATACATGCCAGGTAGGCCCTTTCCTCAAGAGGCAGGGAAGGAGAATCAGTGGAACAGGTCTTTCTTTGGCCCAGCTGCTGAAAAGGTTTTAATAATTTCCCTTTTGTTCTTCTTTTTCTTATCATAAGCTGCCTACCTCTATAGATGTTATATAGAGTAAGATGTGTCTAGGTGGATGGCTTTTTGTTGTTGTTGTTGTTGTTGTTAAATAGGCAGTTATAGCTGACAGATTGTTAGAGCTCCTCAGCATTCTGTCCTGTTGGCAGCCATTTGTCCTTCCAATTTGTATCAGATCTGTATGCTATTTATTTATAAGATCCATATGCTATTCATATGTATTTGTATGGGATTCGTATGGGATTGAACAGTCATATCGAATACGAATCCTACCACATTCGAAGGGGATCTATTAGAATGAATACAAATTTTCTTGCATTCAATTCAATACAAATCAAATAGAAAAAAATTGTGCTTATCTCTACTTGCCAATACTCAAAATACAACTGTAATGGGTGCTTTGCTTTCAGATCTTGTTATTCCTTTTGCAAATATAAAAGGGAAAGCTGTAACAACAGTGGGAGGCCTTGTCAAGCTTTTTGCTTTTTTGTATATTTTTTAAAATATTCATTTATGTAGCTTGTTTCTGTATCCTACTCTATCAATTCACAGTTATCAGAACAATATTTTTGCAATATTAAAATACATAGATTAAAAACATCTCCAGATGGTAGCTAAATATCTTGCTAGAAGGCAATAATTTGGGAAATCCCCTCCACACTTACTGTCTCTTGGTTAGACAGTGCCACAGCCAGCACTGGCTCCGCGTGTTTTATAGATGTGTACATCTGGGGATTTGGCTATCCTGAATGCCTGAAAGTGTGCTTTGGCATCTATGTGTATGCATGGATGCCTGATTCAACCTTCATGCATGCACAGTGGCAGAGCTATCATGATGGCTTCATTGAGAAGGTAAATAAAAAGCACTATTGCTAGAAAACTTGTGACTAGCACTGGGTTTTCCAGCAATAATTTCTAGCATTTTTAGAGGGTTGATAGCAGCGTTACGGTGGGGTCACCTCAGACATGTGAGGCAACCCCACCATAGCAGTTCTATAATCGACCTATCTTGATGGGGTTGCAGAGGAACTGTCCAGAGGAAATGCCAAGGCTAACTTACATGGCTTGTAACTCAGAAGACACAAAAGGATACATATAAGTTAAACAGAAATATTGTTAAAATAAACTAAAATCTCATCACTAGAACATAATTAAGTGGTTACCTCAGGAAGGTATGTGGTAAGAGCTGTACCTTCTAAAGAAACAGGCCATGTTCCTGAGCCTTCAGGCTCAGTAGCAAAACTGTGAGAAAGAACCATTTCAAAGACTTTAATGCCCATCCTGATGCATCATGGGAAAGGTACACCAGTGGCTTCAGGGCTTTATCAGGGTATGGAATGAGGAACTAATTGGCACTGTTCACATGGAAAGCCTGTAATGTAACTCTGGTTATGGTACATTCTAAATGAGTTGCAGCTGGAGCCCTTCTTTTTTGCAGCCTTCTCACATGCTGATCTCATAGGGCAATGCTGTTTTAAAATGCAGCCCTTAAATACTGAATTGCTATAATTTTATTGTGAAAAGAATAGTCTACCTCAGCCAAGGATGATAGCAACTGGCGATGAATTTTAGTGATAAACCTATGAATATTAAGATATGCTACAAAAAACAGAAGAGAAACATGACCTTGATCTGTTGCTCTTGCTGTGAATTCAGATCCATTTTCAAGTATTTCCTTGGTGCTTTGGTAATTGTATAGATTAAGTTATGACTAAATGCTGAAAAACAAGCAGTCCTTGCATACCAATCTCTGAATAATTCCTTCACAACCCATGTGAAGCAGCAGAAATGGTAAGAGAAAGGTAATAATCCAGAACTGCTAAATATGTTTGTCTGCTTGACAACCTAATTTGTTTTGTAGGGAGCCAATGATTTCTCATAAAAACTCACACATAACTGAAAAATTGTATTTGTGTAGCATTAGCTTGCTGATCAATATCAAATTACTTTGAATGAAGTCAGGGATACAACACCATTATAAGCATGACATTACATTCTGATCAAGGTAAATACCTCTCATTTTCAAATGGATCAATGCACTCTGAAGGTCAATATAGAATCTGTCTTATAAAAAATAGCTCCTTTTAGAAAGCTAATTGCCATTTTGTTTGTAAACCACACTGCACTGCCTCACAAGATTCTATCTATGACAAGAAGTACACTACACACACACACACACACAAATGGCTGTGGTTTCCTTCCCCTACCCACCAGCCATGTAATTTTTGTGATCCAAAATATTAACTCACTGAAATTGATTAAGCAAAGAAAATAGATTTTAGTTTACATAAGTGAGAACAAAATAAATGGTATTATAAATATAGTTATAACTACATTTTGTCCTAGGATGTTAAAGCAGGAAAAAATATGAATGTTTTCCAGATTCAAGAAGATAGATTTTAGTATCATGTAAGTTTTACATTGTATAGTAATAAATTTCAGTTTATAATTGTCTTGAAGCAGAGCCAACATTTCATATGAATTATCATGAAAAGTAATTATTTTATAATGCTCCAAAAACAAATGATGCTTGTAGCACTGAACAAGAAAATGGTTCTGCACTTCCCTCCATTGAAATCAGTGGGTCAAGGTAGTTGAGTCCAATAGTAAGGCTCATTGACTTCAATGGACCATAACATGACTAACATTTTCTCATGTCCTATTGAACTCAATGAGCCTTAAAATTGGGTCGTATATGGACAAGGACAAAATCTTAGAGCCATTGAACCTTGAATTTGTTGGGAAGAATATATTTAAAAGTTATGTTCAATGGCAGAAATGAATATGAAATCTGCTTATTTCCTGTGGGCACTTGAATTAGGAAAGTGTTTTTTCCCATGACCTTCACTGTTTAAAGTTGTTATCCTTCCTTCTTACTGATGTTCTTTATTGTGTGTTAAAAACAGAGTTCCATAATGGAGTACATGCATTTAAATTACAAGCATAGATAGTCAGCAGAACTTTACATCCTGGTGACAGCATGGGAGTGAATGTTCCTTCAAGCAACTGGCAATGTATTTATTTGTTTTCGTTTGTATAATTTTCTTCTCCCTGGATTTGTAGATAACATACCAATAAAAGGACAATAAACAAAATAGTAAAACAAATCTAATTCTGCCTACTCCCATATCAACCTGTCCATGCCTTAAGAAGGGGAGGCCCTCCTGGTTGTACCACTACCCTCAGCAGCAAAAGAGGTGGACACACGGGACAGGGTCTTCTCAGCCCTCTAGGCTGTGGAATAGTCTCCCCCTTGAGATGTATCTATCACCTTCACTATACGCATTTGGAAGGCAGTGAAGATGCACCTCTTTGCCCTGGCCATTGGTTAAATGGAGATACACTTTCCCTTTCCATTTGCAGACACCTTAAGATCCTTACGTATAGTATGAGATAGAAATATAAATAAATAAATGTGAATAAATAAGTAATGCTTAAATATAAGATTGATGAATGTATGAGGCCACAAAATATTGACATTGTCAGTGTTAAAGAAAGAATGAAGTTAGTGATGGCCTTTAGGTAGGAACCACCAGTAAAGTAGAAGAATCATGAGGTACTGATTCACATCAAAAAGTAGTTTCAGGGGACTGAAAGTATTATTTCAAATAGAATCTTATCGTTCCCTCAGTATCCTGAAAGACCTGACACATGGGGTGTGATTAAGTCATTGTTCAGACAAAACAGAAGTGGTGCCTCAGAGAAACAGTGTGTGACCCTTCTGTCCCAGGCCTTTCCTAATCCATTTTTTCTAGCACAGAACATTTATAAGATTGGGGAATGGCAGACTGGGGTGTGAATGATCCCATCTCAAGCCTCCGCAGAGAAGCTGTGTGTGTGATAACAGCCAGAATGATGTGATTTGTGACTGATATAATTTATTTCCAAAGGAAAGAAACTCCATATTTTGCGAGAGACACTCAAGGAGGCCTTGCTGGGGCCACTGAACTTTGGAGCATTGATTATGAAGCAATGAATCTACTCTAAATGCATTTTTAAATAAATAAATACATCCAGAATTAACCTATTCTATGTGCCGTCATTGTTATTGCCACCTTAAAGCCCATCGGTCTCCTTTTGTTGAAGTTTTGTTTTCTTTTTAATGAATTATTTTTACATAATATTATGAGATAATTGTATGCTGATTATTGCAGAAAGCAGTGTAAATAGCTTGTAGGAGTGTTAATAATCAGACAATGTGAGTTCTGGTTTTATTGGAGTAAATAAAATAAAGTAGCATATTTTATTGTGTAAGTATGCCTTGGAATTGGATACTATCTGATTATGCAGTGTTACCGGGTTTTGAATTAGCTCATTATTCTTTTGCTGATTAATTGCCATACATGGCAGTTAGTTAAGGCTGAGAGCAAACCCAATAGTGGAACACTGTAGCCATATCTTATTACCTTTGTAAATGCTTTCACTGACCCAGAATGACTGTGATATGCAATGGGTAGTGGTAAAGGGGATAGATAGGTCAACAGCAACAAGAAAATGGCTACAAGAAAAATGGGCAATGATTAATTCAGACTTCATTCATTAAATAGTTTCTCTGTGAATTATTGAAAAGAAATACTAAGCTTTGAAAACAATGGCTTTATATTACCTTTTGTCCATTGACATTACTGTTGTAAACAAAGACTGGCCTGAGTGCACATATTATCAAGTTAAACATGTTTGGGGTTAGATTAGTGCCTTGGAGCAGCAGAGGTTGGATGGTCTTGCTTTTGTACATCTAAACCATCATGGCATGTCCAGCAGAAAAGAGCACAGATTGAGTGAGCAGAAGTGAAGCCTTCCATGGCTGTTCTGCATCTCTTGTCCCTGTTTCTGGGTAGTGAACAACTGCTTTAGCTAAAATAATGTCTGCTTTCTCTGACCATTACAATGTCTGCTATCTCTGACCAATGGCTTTGAATAAAGATTTCAGATAAGAGCATCACCGAGTTTTCTTTTAAAATTTATGTTTGTTTAGATCTAGCCTGTGGTATCCCTAGAGAAAGTGTGTGTGGAGGGGCTCTATCCTTGAGATGCAAAATAGAACATGCCAATAGATTTTGAGAATGTAGAGTAAAATGGCTATCAAACACATTGTAGAATTACTTTTTGACAGTAATTCTAATGTAGAAGCTGAGATTAAAGAAACTTAATAGCATATGATTTTCTGGTTCATGCTCTCATTTACATGCTCTGATTTGGTTCCGCCATTGGTTATATATGTACAAATGTATGCAAACATGCTGAGACACATCAGTTGGTATGTTTTACCTCCAACAGAACGCCTTGCATTTGGAGCTTTGCCAGCCAAAAATGTGAAAAACCAGTTCATTTTAGAACAGTTCACATTGAACTGTTTGTTTTGACCCTGTTTGATTTGAACTGAACCATTCTCTGTTAAAAAGAGTTTGGTTCAATTTAAATTGAACCATGTTTTTTTTTTGAGCTATTCAAAGCAATCCTGTTTGACCCTTTTGTTGTGATGGAGAATTACTCAACTAAGAAATTCTGCATATTCAGTGGGATGGTGGCGGCGGCATAATTGTGAATTGTGTGATTGCGCAATCATTGGTTGTAACAAAAAAACCTGAACTATTTGTCAACTTCAAGTTTGGTTCAGATTTTGAGTTTGTGAACATGTCTATTACATCACATGTTTAGGGTTGAGGAGTCTGAGGTTGTGAATCCAATTTTGGTCAAAATGATGCAGATGGGAAAGACACTGTGGAAAATAGGTGCTGTTCCCATCTCCATTTTGAAGCAACAAGGTGCTATGGTGCTGCACCTAAAAAGGAAACATCTAAACTGTTGATGGCACTGGAAAAGGTGCTAGTACGGTCACTGCTAGGACCCCATTGCTGCCAAAAAAATGAAGACAAAATGATAGCTGATATCTTCTTGAATCCCCAGAGCTGTCCCACATCACTAAGAGGAAACACAGTCCACAACTAGTCTTCATAGATACCACCTTTCTTTCCTCTGGATATTACTGGTCCATTTTCTTGCTCATACTAATGCTGCTAGTGTTTTGACATAAGCTTCCACTTCACTGCAATATAGGAGAGAATGTCATGAAGATATTAATCACAGAACATTATACTCTGAAAGTATTTCGAACTTCTCTCTTTGACAATTCACTGTCATTTTTTTTTTTTAGCCATAAAGAAGGGGTACTTCAGATGAAGACAAAATAGAGTCACTGTGGCTGTCAAAAGGAATTCACAGAAACTGTCAGAAACTGGTACTACTTGGCAATTAATATTGAAAGTCCTCAACTTGATCCATTAGTGTGGCCTAATTTTCCTCCCACTGGTATACGATCCTTTTTTGTTTCTCAGCTTGTGTGTGCGAAAGAAACTGTTGGAGAAAGCAGTATGTGCTGTATGAACAGTGGTGGATGAGATGTGAATGATTTTACATTTGTTCACAGTAATTGAGCTGGACCCTGTCAAACAATAGGATATATCATGATCAATTAGGCCCCAATAGGATAGATGGAAATACCTGCAAGGTGTACTGAAATGATTGTAAGATTTCAAACCAGTATCTGTTGGTAGACACTTTTAAACCAAGTAGATCAGAAGTCACCAGTCTGGCAACTAAGCTTGTCATTTGTCCATCCATAGCAGTATTCACTATGGCTCAAACACAATAGCCAACCTCCTACCTCAAGCAGTGTTCCCTTTAATAGTGGCTGTATTCTAAGGTCACTAATTTAACCCCAAGAAAATATATTTTTTCAACTCAGTTTTATTTTAGGACAAACACATGGTGAATATTTTTTTAGACAGCCATAGCCCTAATTTTATATTACAGTGGACACGCATTTGTTGTGTCATAGTCAAAGAAAAATACTTTCCAAACATCAATCACTTTGTGATGCTGCCTGCAGGCTAGAAACACAGAAAATGGGGATTGCTACCTCCAGGCAGTTATTCCATCATTAGATGAACCACTGCTAAGGCAAGTTCATACATCATTAAAATAGACAAGCATAGTGTTGTTGATAGTAGAATAATAAGCAGAATAACCCACATTGTCACTTTGTGTAGAAGTAAGTGTAGATGTTTATTAGCATTGCTAGTATGACTATACAGTCTGTACATCAGAGAAAAAATGGAAAGAAGGAAACACATCTGCTTACAGCATTCATCTTCTGCCTTGGGCTGCATCTAGATGTCACTTACTTATTCTACTATATTTAGATATTCCAGGATAAAGCATGGATTTCCAGAATATCCATGCTTTATTTAGGATTATCCAAATTTATTATAATAAGTAACCAATGACTAGATGCAGTGATACCATATATCTCCCAAATTCCCCACTCTGAGTGATGTGCCAAGACACAGGTTTTTTTTCAATCTGAGGGCCTGTTCACACTTGGCTGATAAGGACAGCCAGGCATATTCAGGGATGGAACATACCACCCCATGGGGCTACCACCATTCCAGAGTGGCCAAGAGCCTCCCTAATTTCCCTTAGCTGTGGAACAGTTTTTACTGCTCCATAGCTTAACCAAGAGTACAGTCCCATATGCATGATTTGTACTGTGTCTGCAGGCATACAGTCATGTGTTGCTGATCACTGTAGCGCCAGCTTTGTGTGCATGGCTGCTGATACAAAGAGGCAAATGGTACCCAAAGATCTGGATGAGGCTTGGTACAGGATGGTGCTCGCAATGTGAATGCCAGCCACTGTGTGGCATAAGAGGCCCGATTTACTCCATCTTTGTATTTTGAAGGTTAACATCACTGATTGATTTCATGTCTTGGGAAAGTAGGTGTCTGTATGAGTTTTCTTGTAGCAAGGCCTGACTGACCTTGGAGCCCTTTAAAGATGACTCATCCTGAACAAGTTGCAGTTGGGAACCAACAAGAGAGGGATAACACGAATTGACTTCATGAGTGGGAGAGAGGGTAACTCGCTCATCTTTGGGAATATTATCAGTTTGCAGTATGTTGTTGGCTATGTAGGTATCACCTGATGTATTGCCCACTTTTCTACTTAATCATGCCTACAGTGGATGGATTATTCTGCCTTTGTCTTCACCTTGTTCCACACCTGTACTTTTGCTTCTGAAACCAAATGCTGGACTCCAGAGTCTGTGAAGATATTATTTCACTTGCCTGGATTTTTTTTACCTAGATTTCCTTTACTGTTATTTTTTGCTGCTTCCTAGATTTTGCCTTTTTATTTTAATAAACCAATTTTAAAGTTGGCCAGTTTCTTCAGAGTACCTGGAAGGAGGGAGTTTTGGTGACAAAGGTTCAGTTATTCCTATTGTTACGTGCTGTCCCTGATATTAACTGCTGTGGGATATTTTCTCACAATAAGTAAGTATGAAAAGGTTCAACGTATGAATTTTGCAATAAGATGCTCATGATCATTGTGTTTTTATTTGTTTTCCAAAGCAACCCACTTGTAATATGTGTTTAGGGAGACCACACAGGAAGTAGAAATTGCATAGTCAATGCACTTATCTGTCACTCACACTGGAAGGAAATCCACACTGAACATGCTGGAAGAGCATACCATCTGTTTTAAAATGCTTTCTGAAAAATGCCACAGTTGGTCCACAAAAGCTGTCAATTGGGTGCTGTTTTGTTGCTTTAAAAAAGAAAAGAAAAAACATTATGTGCTTTAATGCATAAGTACTATAGGTATATGTAGGATCCATTTAAGCATCAAAGTAATGATTATATGCAATAATTATATCCACTTAAGTGTGAAAATATTATTTCAACTTGAGTGCTTTAGTGTGTATTTGAGCATGGGGGAAGCCACCCACTAAATGGAAGATGACACCTGATCCTGACTGTTTGACCACATTAGTAAGGCAATGCCCTCCCATCCACCCTTACATACCCTTGCCTCACCTGAACTACAACAAAAGATGCACTTTAAAATTCACAACACATAGTCAGTCAACTTGACAAATACCATGGATAAGTAGGTTTGAATGCACACACACACATGTTTGTACCACCAGCAGCAACAAGGCAAGATTAGTTCCAAAAGCCACTCAGGGAAGTCAGTTACTGGGAGAATTCAGTCCAAGCGAAGAGATCAAGTTTCAGAGAGTTTATCCACATATTCCATATCAGAGAGGAGCCAAGTCAGAACACAAGCCTAAGTCCAGGGGGTTGCCAGAATAGATCTGCTGTTTGCAACAACTGGGGATGGTTCACAGCTACCTAAACCACTCCCTGTGAGTCAGGTGCTTCTCATGGAGACACAACGACCAGTGCAGCTGTGCTTTCTCCTTATTGAGCTGACTCATCCCTGGTCTACTGTCAGCAGATCCCTTTGTTCTGGAGCAGGTCCAGTGTCTGCCATGCCTGTGTTGCATTGGGCAGGCTCAAACTGAGGATCCTGCCCTGCATCCTGAGTCAGGGATTCAGTGTCTGGAGGCATATCTGCCTGGAATTCATCATCCAAGGACCCAGATCGGGCACAGGATGTGACATTGGTACCAAACACATGTCAGCTATGGATCCACATATTTATTTGTGATCACTACACCGTGAAATCTGTTCTGATTTACATTATAATTTGTATAAAGCCAGCTATCTGTTGGTTACAGTTGGGCACACCAATACACAGGGTTTTGCTCCACCATTTGCTTTCTCCACCTATTCCTGCAACTGACACACATTATTTCATTTTAATAAACAGGCTGTCACTATCAAAGTTAAAATGTTTATCATGGAGAAATGTGCCAGTCTGAATATTAACATTAATCCTTCTTTGTGCTATTTTTGTGACAAAGTCATGCTGATACTCATATGTTTACTGTTGAAGATGTTTCTATCCTTCTCCAGTCCCCACTTTGTTTTGCTCCTGTCTAGATGTTTTAAATGTATTTGTAATTTCCTGTGTCATATTTTGGTAACCATAAGACTATCTGCTAATGAAATTCTTCCTATTATGTAACTATAGCAGGGTTTTTTACTGTTATGTACTGAATGGCATACTGTCGACACCTAATTACCACCGTGACAGATTTAATCAAAGCAGGCTATGCCTACAAACATGTAATATCACAGTAGTCTGACCAATGGTTATTGAGATGTGTTTGCTTCCGTTAGGGATAGAAATGTATACCATAACCTTGTACTCAGAATCAGATGACAAAAGTAATTGCTTCACAGCAATTTATACTATGTTTGAACTTTAAATACAAGACCTTTAACTTATTGATGGAAGGGGGATTTGAGGGAAGGTTTCCACAACTGAAAGTGTTTGGCCATTCATGTGAATGCAGGGATCTATGTCTTTTTCTGATGTGTGCATTTGAGATGTTCTCTTAAAGTGTAACTTCTGATAAGACACTTCCTTGTGATAAACAGGAATATAAAAGTGTTGTTGACCTCACTTTCACATAATACAGAACATTTTATTGTCTCCTTCCATTAGGGATGTGTTTGAAAGATTCCCACCCCTCATTTGCTTTGCATCAAAGTGGATGGGAAAAATACTTCACATTCGTGTAACAAAGCCTCCCTGAATACAGGAGGGCTTCAACTAAGCCCTGAAACTTCAACAGGGCTCCTCCATGGAAACACCCACCACCAGAGGGACGGAAGCAGCTATGGTAGAGCCATGGAAGCCATGGCAGTCACATCCTGTTGGGGTAGCTGGGGACCTGCCACTGCTCCAGCTGTCCCTCCATCCAAAACTGCTTGAGTCAGGAACCAGCTGAGGTCCAACCTGAGCAGCTACAGGCAGATGTAAGACAGCCAGCAGCCCTTTTTCTCAGAGCTCTGATAGCCCCAGAAAAAAGGGCTTCTTGGTTGTCCCTCCATATGTAGCTGGTGCTCAAGCCATGACTAGCTCCTGACTTGAGCACCTGTGAGCAGAGACAAGCAGCCAGTGGCCTGCTTCCCCTGCAGCCACCTGAATCAGCACTTGATCTTGGCTGAAGTGGCTGCGGGTGGAGTTGCAGCTGCCAGTAGCTCTTTTTCCCTTGAATTGCCACACTTCCCACCTGGCCTCTGGCAGCCAGACAGAAGGCAAGGTGATGGAGGAAGTGTTACCCACCTGCCTTGACTCTCCATTGTTCACCAATCTCCAGCAGCCACTCCCAAAAGCCAGGTGGGATGTGAGGATGCATTGGGGTGGTGGTGGTGATTTTATGGATGGTTGTGAGAGTGTTGATTCCTTGCACTAATGTGCAGATGAACAGACTATGGCAACAACCAATCTGGATCCTGGATATAAGGTTAGAGTAGAAAGGCTCATCAAAAGATCAAAGCAGTCCCAGTCCCCCCATTCACCCCTCCCATCTCCAGAGAAAGTGTACGGAGACAACTGTTCCATGACTTTCATTTACCTGCTGTAAGCTTAGCACAGAAAAATCTCTTGCATTTCCACCCATCCCAACCTGCCTCTCCTACCTCATGAACACAAATTACCTACCTGCAGCTTAACAGGAAACATTAATTTAGCTATTCATTTATTTATATTTACATTTCTATCCTGCCCTATACCCTATGGTCTCAGGGCGGGTAACAGAATTTAAAAACAGACATGTTAAAATAGAGCCACATATATAAAATAATATAAAACAATAATGCCTGTGATGGGGGGAAACTATACCACATTTAGCCAAAGGCCAGGGCAAAGTGGTGTGTCTTCCTAAATGTATGCAGTGAAGGAGCCTGATGCACATTGAAGGGGAGACTATTCCACAGCTTGAGGGCCATTATTGAGAAGGCCCTCTGTGACGGTTTCTGGGTACAGGCTGCAAACTGTTTTGCTTTCTGGCCTTGCAGACTTCTAGCAAGCTGCAATAGCCAGCCTCTTTGCAAACAGTTTTTTGCAAGCCCTGGGTTTTGGCTGCAGAAAGGGCGGGACATCTTGCCTGGGCCCTGCTGCAAGGATTGGCTACAGCTGTTTTTTGGAGGGAAAAGCTGTCCGGGGAACTGAGGGCTGGAGGGGCTAGAGGAGGAGTTCCCACCAGTCAGGCATGTGGAACAGGCACCTCTATCAGGAGTTTCCAGCAGCATTTTATTGCAGCAATTTTCCCTAGGAGGTGACAGCCAATCAGGGCCACAGGGGAAAAGGTATAAAGGAGCACAGATTACAGCAGACTATGTCTTCGTGCTGGGACAAGAGCTGAAAGGAGCAGAAGAGCTGAATTCTGAAGGAGCCGGACCAGTAGTTGACCAGGGGTCTTTTGACTGAAAGATCTTGGAAGAAAACTTCGCAGGCAACTGACCAGGGGGTGATCGGGCAAGCAAGGATGGAAGGAGCCTTGTGATCATCCAGAGCTACGTTCTAGTTCACTGGCTAGGCTCGGGCTGAAGCAGAGCTGGTCAGGAGGGTGGAACATGGAGAGGTTTGACTTTAAAGGTGAACTATTTTCCGTTAGAGGAAGAGGAGCTGACAGGCTGGGAAGGTGGTAACCTTAAGAGACTCATAGACTTAAACCAACAAATACCTGAACCTTATTTTCCTTTCTAATATTGCTTGTGTATAATAATAAACCTGTTTTAGTTTACTGTTCAGACCGCTTGCTACCCGTGTCTGTGTTTTACACTGTAGTATTCACTTGGCCGTTGCACAAACTCAGTGTCCTAAAGGTGCCTAGCAACTCTTAGAAGTGCAGGCACTGACTGGATTGCTGGGGATTGTGACACCCTCTCTCGAGGGCCCACCCGTCTTACTATTGAGGGTAGTGGGACAATAAGGAGCGCCTCCCCTCCAGATCTTAAGACATGGGCAGGTCGTTATGGGGCAAGGTGTTCCTTCAGATATTTGGGCCCCAAGCCTAACAACTGTAATAGTAGGATACATATACATTGTCATATAAAGTTCATAATGCAGAAAAGAATAAATCAAATCATATGATGGTGACATTAAGCTTGGTTGGCATTCTGAAGAAAAAAAAAGATTTGTTGCTCATAAGGGAGATGCAGCTGAGAGAATAAAAGGAGGAAATGCCACAAAGGAATATGTTAGGGTAGAATTTTCTTTCTACTTCATTCTTAGGACTTGGCAGGAAGATTACAAGCACTGAACTTGGGAGTTAGGTGGTAAATGTAGGCTGAACCCAGCATACTTATAGTAGTTCACATTTTTATCAGAAAGATACATTAGAAACTTTATAACTACCAGCTAGTTTCACAAAACAGCATGCAATAATAGCTGTCCATTTATTTGTAAATAAAGGGTAGAAAACACCAGCTGACTAAAATTGTCTGTAGTATATATAGCATGGAGGCATAGTTATTTAAAGGAAGCAAGAGAGGCCCTAGAACGTTATATTCTCTTGATACAACTAATTCCTATTGTCAGTTAGATAAGGTTATGGTAGTCAAATGATGTTCCTAAAATTAAGCTGTTTTCCTTTTGACAATTATTTAGATTTGATTGTCATAATAGAAAAATACATGATCTTTCAGATTAGCTATATGAAAGAAATTCATCACTTACATTTTGTACAAATGCCCTCAATTATTAAATGTTCACCAGAAGCAAAGGTATTTATTTTGGTAACCTTTTTGCAAGAGAAACCTGAAATAGGCCCAGTGTGTAATATGTGTTTGTGTCCATACACATAAATCAAACTGAAATCTTGTTTGCTGTATTGACTATGTATCAGAGCTGAGCAAACGGAAGTTTGGAATTATTATAATAAATGTTTGAAACTTTTGCACTTGACATAAATAATTTCATACATGTGTCTCAGCACTGCCTGTAATCTGCAGATCTTGCAAGGGTATTTCAATCAGGACATTTAACTTTGCACACCAGCTACATGAAAGTGCAAATGTATTGTTTGTTTACAGTTGGAAAATAAATATATGATTATGTGGTACAATTTTATGACACCTGCATAATTTTTCATCCGTATTGATGAATGTTAATAACTGGTTTATCTGGTAATTGTCAGAAAGTCCAATAGTTTATACTGCACATAGTATTATTTTGTACATTACCTAGAGACAACAATAGCAGAAAGAGCAGGACGAAGACGCTTTACTGGGACTTAGATCAGAATATATTCCTATCCATGGCCCACTGTTGTGCATCTTTTGGGGCCCATCCCCTTAGGCTGCTTTGTCCACATGAGATGAAACTGAATACTGGAATATGGCCCAGAAATGATGCCATTTGCCAGTTCGGCTGTGGATCAATTTAAAGATATTCAGAAGCAACTGGAATCTCTATCCTAAACCATGAAAGCTATGTAAGCCAGAATACTATGGGGGAAACTGTTTTATTGGTGGTCCAGGAAGCACTACGGGGAGTGGCACCTGATGACAGTGTACCTTTGAGGTATGCACTCTTGGCAATGGTGAAAGTCCCTGGGCTTTGAAGGCTCTCTGGCAACTTTAAAGCTGGCAGTTGGGGCTGGGCCACAATGGGCTGTTCAAATGTGGGAAACCCTACCATCCGTCCGTCCGTCCGTCCGTCCGTCCATCCATCCATCCATCCATCATCATCATCATCATCTATCATCATCTATCATCAATCCCACCATAAATCTGAAGGTCTCATGGCAGGTGTCAAGAAATGAGGCCAGGACGAGGGAAATGGGATGAAATAAACTAAAATGCCTGAATGGCTCTGCTTCCATATGACTAGTGCAGCTTGTGGCCACATAGAGAAAGGAAAACAAAATAGTAGCAAAGAAAGAAAACATCAGTAGGAGATTTAGGTCTGGATAGTTCACCAGAGGCCTTTTCACATTATAGCGGCTGTAATGCAGTAAGGCTAAGACAGTTTGGGACGCTTTCCCCATCTACTAGAATGGCTGCCTAGGAACATCCTCCAGGCTGAGGAGACGGGCAAGATGCCTCTAATTCCAACTGCGGGCATTAGAGAGCAGGTGAAGGTTTTGAGATGACCATAAGCAATTGTGGGCCACTGTGTGAGACAGGATGCTAGACTAGAAGGGCTAGTCCAGCAGAGTTCCTCTTATGTTCTTAAGTGGTGATTTTTTCCCTTCCATTTCCCCCTTTATCTCTTATTCCCATGGCAATAAGAATATGTTTCCCCATAGCTGAGATTTATATAGAAAAAATATTTTACTTATATTGGCAAAATTAATTCAGATCAAGGCTGACCTTTAAACAATATCAAAAGTTTATCTTATCTGTTTTTCATTTCATATAGTTTAATTGAGGCATCCTTTTTGGTTACTAGCCTGAATATTGTTGCATGATAAGAACACAGTGGGTCACTTGTTTAAACTGTCATTAACCTTGTATATGGAGCAATCCTGGGGAATGAAACGGACATCACAAAAATGGTTTTCATATAGTGACAATTTTGTCTTGACTGTTAAAGACACCAGTAAAGAAATTTGAAAATAGGAAAGTTTCATTTGGCTGAGATGGCTGGAACATTTCACTGCATTTTTCAGTCAGTCTTAAACCATATTTCCTATTTGTAAGTATCCTTTCACTTGCAAGGCAATCAATAACTGTGATAACTTTCATTTCTTTTTTTTTTAAAAAAACCCTCAATTTTACTCATCAAAAATTGCTCTTGTGCCTCTTTTGGTGTCATTTAAAAAGCCATAAAACGATCATTTTGTTAAACTATTATTTACTACATTGTTACTTATTGCACCTATTAAGACATGCCTAATGTGTAACTCATTTCAAGGAGCAAATTTGTTTCTTTAAAACAATTTCCTAAATAGAGCTATCCATCTTTTTTTCTTTTTTAAAATGTTGAATGATATACAATATTGTCGTAATGATATCTAACCGTATTCAAGAATAATTCTATAACCACAAAGTAAATATAATAATAGTAAACAGTTTAAACCATAAACTTAACAGATATGCAAAATATTGTAACTGTTAAAGGTAAAATCATTTTACTTTCCACTATGCATATATTTTCAAAATACTCTACACATATTCTGCATGAAGGCCAGGTTTGCTAGATAGAACAATGAGCAAAAGTGAGAACATAGCTCTCTTCCTTCTGAGGGCTTCTCTCAGCCATTTCAGAGCCTGTATGCCATATTCATATTAGGTAGCACCATGGCATTATTTCATGATCCAAAGCCATCTCAGGCTTCCGGGGATTCCTTTGATTCCTACCAGTCTCTTATTGCAGGTGTGGCCACTTCAAATGCCAAAAATCAGTAGTAAAGAAAACTCGCATTGACTACTCCCAAAACATATGTGGCTATGCCCATATAGTATAGGGCATGCTGAAATAAAGACACTTGCTTCTGCCCCAAGATACGGAAGACTGGCCAAATAGCCCACTGCATCCCTATGTATTTTTGCAATTGAGATCTTAAGGTGAGGGTCTTTCTTTCACTGTAAAAAAAGCCCCCAAAGTTGGACTTTTCTTGCATGACACCTGTAAAGGCACTGTCTCAGCCACCATTTGTTTGAACAGTGGAAGATGTCACACAGTCAGAGTCATTTTTCAGTCCTCTGACAAGGAACATGGTGGTGGTGGTGGGTGCCTGATGGTCCTCCAGTACCCTTCCCAGAAAAATCTGTAGCAGTGGGCACCTTGGGCATTTGACTGTCTCACCCCTTGGATTTCTCAGAGCACCTATCACTGTGTGATTCCTTCTTTACTAGCTGTGATGTAGGAGGATATACTTGGCTGGAACCCTCCTAGAAGCTTGTCTACATTCTTGGATCCCAAACATTGAAACTGATTCATAGTAATGGGACTAGACAGTACTCTGGACAGCCAGGTACTCTTAACTGGCATCTAATTCTATCCAAATCTTAGCAATTTTATCCTGGAAGTGTCTCATAGACATCTCATAGCAGGCCTTTCTCTGTTCTTTTTTTCTCGTCTGATGGTAGTAGGCTTTTTGTCACCTGAGAAAGCTCTGTTGTTTGGCTTATTAAGAATGCAAGGGTGGAAGAGAAATCATTCTTTTTTGTTCCCATCACAGACAAGTGGTATATACAATAGAGTGGGCACTTAATGAGACTTATGCTACCTGCATTTTAGCCATTGACACTCTTGTTTCATTTTCTGTATTTTTATGGGTACCATAGAAATATCAATGACATCTGGGAATTATCATGTTGATGATGCTACTCATCTCATGGTTCCATTGAGAGAGCAGAGGTTTAACAAGACTATCACCCATGTTAACCAGAAATTCCCTCAGGGTATTCAAGAATCATTCAAATTCCAAAAGTCCCTTATGGTGGACCATTTCAATGAGTCAGTCAAATCTACAGAGGAGACATGCTTCTATGGTTCCAAATCTCACCAGTGTATGATTCATTCACGGCAACAGGCTTACCACCAGCCCTCCTTTCAACAGACTGTCACCAGCTATATTTGTTGGCCTAGGTCCTAGGAACATATTGATACAGTTTCATGGTTGCCCTTGAGGCTCGGAAGACCTGAGTCATCTCACCATGAGTGCTGAGATCCTCCAGTACCACTTCAAATATAATTAACAAGAGAAAAATAGACTTGGTTAACCATTATGGTCATTGTATGGTTTCAGAAACTATTTGCACTGCAGTGTGGCTCAGATTCAAATTTACAGATTGTTTAATTAACCTGTTTCATTACTAACTGAAATGTTCTTCTGATATAACTAGAAGTATGAAAGCAAATTATCTAGCTGTGAAATTGGAAGAGCAAATTGGACACAGTTTAAATTGTGTGAATGTTAGGGGTTGGAATTACTATACTTTACAGTAAGCTGAACTCAGTTTTAGAGTGGTCCCACTGAGCAGTAAGGTGGTGCTCCATTCCCCCCCCCCCGATTCAGATAGCTGACAGCCAAAACAAATGTATATTGTAGTTCTACCAAGAGGGGTCCTTCTGAAAAGATTATTTCTTGATCCACTGGACCCTAAAGAACAAGGTTTGCTGTCATGAAGTATAAAGAAGGAACACCAGAGTTGTTACATTCATGGGTAACCCATTTTTAATGCTTATTTTATGCTAACTGAAACATCTGTAGGAATACAGTAATAATTTAAATATTGAATTGATGCCTCAAAGGTGAGAGGAAATTCTGGGACCTTCTGGAATTTTCTCTTACTACCAAATGGCAGGAGGTAATCCCAACAAAATACTGGGCTCTTGTCTATTTGGAGTTTCTTCATGGCATTTTTCCTCTTGCAAAATCCCCATATGTTGAAGCACTCACTTCTTTTTGTTCCTTTTTGACTGCTTACTAGGTACTTACATTTTGAAAAAAGAATGAACCTCCAAACAAATGGCAGAAAGAGATAATCACTATTATGGAAAATCTGCCACTATTGCTGGATTTTGTGTAATAGCAACTTAGCAGGGTTTTGTTAAACTGATCTGGGACTACATTGGAGAAACATTGTGGGTTTTTACTCACATCTGGAGATACAACTCTACCTATCCTTTAATCCCCCCAAATGTCCCATTTTTCATAAAATGCACAACATACATGCAATCACTATAGGGTAATCAGAGACACAGCTGACAAAAGTGGTCTGGAGAAAAATGTACACAAAATGTGCAAGGTGCCAATAATGGTGGCAGATGAAATTCACTCTGGACCTTCCCATGTGATGCTTCAGAACTGTGTCTATCAAAAAATGTGCTTTAGAAGGATCAAAGACAGAACTCCCATCAGAGCTGCAGTTCTCTGCTACTTCACTGGTTCCATTACAGCAAGTGCTGCTGTATTCCACTGCGCCAAGTAACTTTCACTTTTAGCATATGAGACAACTGTGCCCCCTTCTTTTGTTGGCAACAGTGCAGAAATTATTTCCAAGCCATCTAGTGCAGACAGAGCCAGATCTTGTTTGGCTACTGAAAACAGGAAAGATTGATTAGGTACAACCTAAACGTTGAAGCAAACCCACACCTGCCCAAGGGTAAGTGAATGACTTTTTAGCTGGTGCCAGAACTCATAACAGTCTTCTTCAGCTTTGTTTGGGAAGAAAACAAAAACCATACCTGGAATATAATTACCGCAAAAGTCTTATTTTACATTGTGGTTTATCAAGATGGCACTAACAGTAGAACAATTAAGAATATAAGATAAATTTTGCTGGGCAGCAAATAATCTAATCCAGCTGCTTGTTCTCACCCTTGCAAACCAGTCACATATGGACGCCCAGAAAGAGGGCATGAGTACAACAAAGGATCATATATTTCAGTCTACCAGATAATGGCCCTTTCTGCACTTACCTTAGACCTAGATTAAGGAGTTTCTTAATTTTGATCTTGATTCTCCTTATCCACACATTAATGTGTATCATGGGGACTCCATCCCCCACTGATCTGGCTCTGTCTGCACTCAACAGAGGCAGATCTTAATTAAAATGCTCTTAATCCAGATCATTGTAGATGGCATGCCTCCAGGACACGACTACTGGGGACTGCTTTTTAGTGGGGGACTCATCTAAGAGGACTCAATGTGGCTGATAAAGCTTTCTATTCTTCTCCACACAACAGATGCTCCTTGAGGTAGGTGGGGCTGTGAGAGCTCAGAAAGAGAGCTGTGATTAGCCCAAGGTCACCCTACTGGCTCCATGGGGGAGTGTGGAATCAAACCCAGTGATTACAAGGTATGCATCCACACTCTAACCAAAAGACCAAACTGCCTCACCCACAAGACCAGGCTACCTTAGCATGTGGATGTTTTTATTGATACTAGAACAAGTTAGTGCCGTCCGTCCGTCCGTCCGTCCATCCATCTTCATGTCTTCATGTATAAATCATGTATAAATTACCTTCTTGTGGCTCTCAGTAATAATGCAACCCCATTTTAAGTATTACAGGAGCTGTATGGAACTTAAACAATTTTGTAACACAGCTAAGACAGTAAGATCAATGAATATTGAAATACACTTCTAAGTAATTGTGCATACATTTATGAGGAGTAAAGTTGAATACTTTGACCTCCAGTAGATTAAAGATCAAAGTAGGGCCTCCAATGTGTGCTGCATCGCTCCCCATTTTCCTCCTGGAAGAAATGAAGGATTCCAGTGTGTCAATCCTTGATCATTAGCAAAACAGTGTGAAAATAAGTATTACACAAAACGTTAAGAAAAAAGTAAGCTCAGTGAAAAAAATAATGATTACAATAGTTATATTTCTACATTTGTTATTAGAGTTTCAAGCACAGACCTCATTAATAAATATGTATTTTATATAAGAATCATATGATGATTGTAAGGCAGCATTAATTTGTGAAAAATGCTATTATTACTCGTCTGCATGATGGTATAAGAAGCACCATATTTTACAGGTGGAACATTTATCCCATGTAAAGAATGTCCTAGGTTCTATCTTTGGCATCTTTCTGTGAGAGGTCAAAAGCAAAACATTTTAATATTATTTCCAAGAAAAATGTATGGGTATAACCATGCAGTTACTAGTAATCAAGCTCAGCTTGAGGCTCTCCTTTTTTAAAAAAACAAAAAAAACAAAACCTTTTCTTTTTTACTATGATTTCCTTAACAACTCCAACCAAAATTGCTGATCCTAAATTTAAAGCCAAAGTTCTCAAAAGCTGGAGCCCTTAATACAAGTATTATACTTGACACACTCACACAAAATGTGTACAGATTTGCTTGTAATTTGGAAGAAACTCATTCATCTCCTTTCTGATGGTAAGCTCTAAGTTTTCCTTAGAGGAACATTCTGCACTGTAAGGTGATATCAAAGCTGAACTCTTGAATAGGCGCATTATACATTTTCTTCTCTTACCAAGAAAAACTATGTTATTAATCATGAAGGTTCCCTTCAAATCCAAGCCCCATACCTCTTTTTCAGATTTGCAGTGAGCCAATAAATCCCTCCAAACATAACACATATTTCAAAAATGTGCGTCTTTGTCAGCACAGCTGTTTCTAATGTGTAGAGTTATTTCTCTTCATGCCTAGTTCTACCCTCTAAAATAACTGGGTACAGCATCACTGCATGTATAAGTTAATAACATCAGCCAGAGGTGCAAAATGTCTAACTGAGAATCTAAATAGTTTATTTCCTTGGCTACTTTATATGTTTATTAGTGACAATTTAAGATTTACCTCCAATATCAATCAATCAATCAATTAAATGCACATATGGAAATGGTAATTGCTGTGTAGTAGAACATCTGCTTTGAAATGAGAAGGTAAAAGGTACAGTCTCTGGCATCTCCCCAAAAAGAAGACAATGCCCAACTACTATTGTGTACCTCTCAAGATCCACACTGTTATCAGGAGTCAAGTTCAAATGAAAGGTAGATTAAACTTTTTTAAAAATATTCATCAGCAGTGGAGACACCTCAGCAACATACAATGGCTTGAGACGTTTGATGTCTTGGGACATCCACCTTTCCTGTGTGTCACTTCTCGTTGTTTTCAGAGCTGACGACTCAGCTCTGAATATGAAGAGCCCTTCACTCTAGGGATGTGCACAAATATTCATAGCATTTGATATTTATTCATACAAATTTGGACGAATTTGGACACTCATATATGAATCAAATGTTATGACATTCACACATTGACATTCATATTCATAGGAATATTTCAGAACATTCATATGAAGCTTCAGAACATTCATGAAATGAGGAGGTGGGAAAGTGGTTGCGCCAGTCCCATCTCCATCAGATACAGAGTACATCTGGCATGGTCTGAGAGCAGATTCAAAGTGGATTCAGGGTGGATTTGGCATTTTCAGAGTGGATACATTACAGGATGTGTATTGGATACTTATCAAATGCATATCGGATACGCATTGGATACATATGTGTTCATATTGGATATTCATACAAATACATCCACATCTAATAGAATTCTACCACATTCTAAGGGGATCTATTCAAATGAATATGAAATTTCTTACAGTAGATTTGATACAAATCAAATGCAAAAAACCTCATTCGTGTACATCCCTACTTCACTGCACTGGAAAAAGCCCTGGAAATGGACCTTTGCTGAGCATAAGCCAAGCAGGCATGTAAGTCCTTCTTGCCACCTCTGTGTGTATACACAACAGCAGCAAGAGTGACTGAAACAGTAGGTGCCCTAAGAGAGAATGGTTTGTCCTGCACTGGGAAAAGGTATTGCAGAAGGCACCTGCAGAACCTACAGAACCCTTAAACCAGTGATGGCCAACCTATGACACACGTGTCACAGGTGACACGCCAAGCCTTTATGGGTGACACACCTGGTCACCCTGGCACCTGGGCATGTAGTGCTTGCTTGTTCTTGAAGTGTAAAATTGCCAACTTTCAATTGAAGATTTAGGAAACGAAATTCAGCAACAAATATCACTAATGTAAAAAATTATTTGTTTTTGCTTTTAATAAAATGCATATATCAAAAATATAACTTTTTTACTAGAGCTACAAATATCACAATTATGGACATTTCTAGATGTGACACAGCACCCAAGTTAAGCTAGGTTTTCTTACAAATTTTGACACACCGAGCTCAAAAGGTTGGCCATCACTACCTTGAACAGTGGATACCTCTAACATCTGAATGCTGTGTCTCTGGTCTTCTTGAGGGCACCTATTGCCATGGGTATGGATGCTCCCAAAATTGTGAAATTGCATTTAAATACCACATGCCTACTATGAAATCATATGATGTGCTGGCTAGCAGTGGGGCACACCTAGTTTCCAGATGCAACTCAGAAGTAATTCTCATTAATCTCTGAGTGAACTAGTATTTCTTAGCCAATCTATTTCACAGGTTTGTTGTGAAGGGGTATTAACTCTGCTCTTAGCTCTTCTAGAGACTTCCAAGACAAATGACTATCTTTGTGCCATGACACAAAATCCATAATAGGGCTAGTAATAGGACTGGCAATATATCTAACCATTATAGGGCTAGATGGTGAACATTTTAAGATTGTTCTTAGAATTTATGAGTGACAAAGCAAAATAACGGATACTCATAAGGTGTAATCAATGATAGGACAAGGATGTCTTTGAATTATCCAGTCATTTTAACTTCAGCATTTTAAGCAAAACTGGATAAAAATTAAGCTAAAAATCAGTAAGTATTTTTTGGAAGTCCTGGACTGTACAGAAGGGACTGACAAGAGAATGAATTTATCTATCTTTACCTCCAACTGAAGTTTCAATTTTATTCAATTCCAGTATCAATCCACAAATGCATGTTTGGGAAGACAAGAAATGCTTCTAATCCCACAGTGCCCTGTGGATTAATACTGGTATAAGAAGCAGCTAAAAAGTTCAGTCTGTGGTCCTGGAGATGTGCGCCATTGCCACATTTGAAATCTCCTCTTTCTCCTTCCTTTTTTTGCCACTGACCTGAGTGTATAATAGAATTTAAAAAAAAATTGACAAGATTAAAGTGACACTTTGATTCACTGTCTTTCTCTGTCTTCTCCATCCCATGGTTCTGATTGCTGTTTATGTTTTTACAAAGTTCCCTTTGAGGTTTAATATCCTAAGGAAGTGAAGGTGAAAATATCCTCACAGTCTCTTTGGAACATTTCACCTAAGACGTATCTCTTTGTGTTCCTCATATAGATATCATTGGGTGTGCCCAAATGGACAGGTGGAAGCAAGAATAAACTGCCACTAAAGCAAAAAGCCCATCATTGCTTCAGTCCTGGAATGTGCTGCACAACATTTTACACTTGTGAGGTGTGCTGTAGGCTCAAATATGGATACCACTGTTCCAACAATAGGTGTCCCAGGGACACCCAAATTGGCACAGGGGAAGCAGAGTAAAGCAAAGAATGAAAAATCCACCCTCTCCACTCCCATGTCTTTCACATAACAACAACAACCAGCAAAGGTGGTCCCAGTGGTTCTCAGCACACTAGGGGCAGTACCAAAAGATCTTAGTGGGCACTTGAAAAGTATTCGTATCAACAAAATATACATCTGCATCTTACAGAAAGCCACTTTGCTGTGATCTGCATGTATCGTTCGTCAATACATCACTCATGCTTAGGCACTTGGGAAAGGCTTGACTAGTGATAACAATTACCAAGACCAGCATAAATATCTTGTCTGCTGTGTGTTACTGTTGTGTTATGTCAATAAATAACAACAACAACAACAACGAGAAGACTAAAGAAAATCTGATTAAAAAATACTTGCTGAATACAAGGAAAATTGACGAGGCTTTGGAAATCATGAAAGAGCAGATAACAGCTACAGCCATGAAAATTGAAAGATATGAAGCAAGAATCATTCAGGAAATAACACCTGAAATGGTCATGAAAAGAGTGAAGAATTGGACATCCCCTGGCACTAATCAGTTGCATGGCTTCTGACCAGTCTGCATGCAAAAATGGCCGAACTGTTTAATGAAAAGCTGCAAATAGGAAATATCAGTAAATGGCTAATAACTGGCAAAACATACTAATACAGAAAGATGCAGCAAAAGGAGCCATACCAGGAAACTACAGGCTGATAACTTATCTACCTACTATGCTCAAGCTGCTGACAGGCATAATAGCAGACAGGATTCAAGACTACCTCGATGATAACAACATCATGCCAGTAGAGCAAAAAGGAAAAAATGGAGAAGCAGGGCAACAAAAGACCAGCTACTGATTGAGAAAATGATTCTGGAGAACTGCAAAAGCCGAAAAACAAACCTACATATGACTTGGATCAACTATAAAAAAGCCTGGAAACCATTGAGATCAGTCAGAACATCACAAAATTTATAGAAAGTGCAATGAAACACTGGAAGACTGAGCTTTTTGTCGGAAATGAAAGCTACAGACTGATCAACATCAAAAGGGGCATCTTCCAGGGGGACTCATTGTCCCCACTGCTTTTCATCATCGCTATGATCCCGCTGTCACTCATCCTACAGAAAACAAACCTAGGCTATTAAACTGCCAGGAATTCACAGAAAATTCCACATCTACTGTACATGGATGACTTGAATCTGAAATCGAGATCCAGTCACTGACCAACACAGTGCGAATATTCAGCAGTGACATCAGTATGGAGTTTGGTCTGGACAAATGTGCCACAGTGGCACTGAAGAAGGGGAAGATTACTGAAAGTGAAGGCATTGAAATGCCAAATGGTCAAGCCATCAGGCCCCACCAGCCAGAAGCCTACAAATACCTTGGCATCTTGCAACTGGATAACATTAAGCATGGCCACGTGAAACCTGTGGTCAGTAAAGAGTACATCCAAAGGACTAAAAAAATCTTGAAAAGTAAATTGAATGGTGGTAACACCATTAAGGCCATAAACACCTGGGCCATACCAGTCATTAGATACACTGCGGGAATTGTGAACTGGACTCAGTTGGAGTTGGACAACTTAGACAGAAAAACCAGAAAACTGATTACGATCCACCATGCACTACATCCTCGTAGTGATGTTGACAGGCTGTACTTGCCCAGGAAAGCAAGCGGTAGAGGACTTTTGCAAGTGAAGCAAACAGTGGAAGAAAGAGAAGCATGCATTAGCAGATTACGTGACAGAAAGCAAAGAATCAGCTTTGATAGAAGTCAACAATCAGAAGCTTCTCAAAGTGCAGCAAACCAAAAATCAGTACTGGAAAACTGCAATTCAATGCCGAATGGACAGCTGGCCCAATAAAGCACTGCATGAACAGTTCTTGGAGAAAATCAGAGGCAAAAGTGGACATAGAAAAGACCTAGTCTTGGCTTACGAATGGAACATTGAAAAAGGAAACAGAAGGACTGATTCTTGCTGCACAAGAACAAGCAATAAGAACAAATGCCATCAAAGCCAGAATTGAAAAATCAGGAGAAGATCCAAAGTGCCGACTCTGCAAAGAACTTGATGAAACAATCGACCATATACTCAGCTGCTGCAAGAAGATCACACAAACTGATTACAAGCAGAGACACAATGCTGTAGCACAAATGATCCACCAGAAGTTGTGCCAAAAGTATCATAACACCGCTGATATTACAATCGTTGAGAAAGAGAAGGTGTGGATCACCGACTTTACTATTCCAGGTGATAGCAGAATCAAGGAGAAACAGTTGGAGAAGCTCACCAGATATGAAGACCTGAGAATTGAACTTCAGTGACTCTGGCGAAAACCAGTGAAAGTGGTCCCACTCATCCTCAGCAAACTGGGTGCGGTGCCAAAAGATCTCAGCAGGCACCTAAAAACCATTGGCATTGACAAAATATCCATCTGCCAACTACAAAAAGCAACTTTGCTGGGATCTGCTTGCATAATTCACCAATACATCACACAGTCCTAGGTGCTTGGGAAGTGCCCGACTAGTGATATAATATGAAATCCAGCATAGTGATCTTGTTTGCTGTGTGTAACTACTGTTTTTTAATAATAATAATAATAATAATAATAATAATAATAATAATAATAATAATAATAATAATAATAATAATAATAATAATAATAATAATAATAATAATAATAATAATAAAATGCCCACCAAGCTCAGCCAGAATTCCATTCAACTGGAACTGAACACAAAATCTATCACCTCAAAGGAGCATAAATCTATCAAAAAAATTAACACATCTCCAATTTGTTCTCAAGTCTAGTTCATGTAGTTGTTTCTTTGTAGGGAAAGAAGTGAAGTCCTACTTCACTCAGCTTTATTTTAAGAAAGAAAAAATGCAGTTTTCCATTGGACTGAGGTGCTTGAGATAAACTTAAATCTTTCAACCTTTTGCTTGTCAGTGGAAAGAAGCAGCAAGTAAATAATGATAAATCCTTGTTTGAAGAAGTAGAATAAAATGAAACTGCTCAAGCATTAAACTTGTATTATCAGATATGAACTTGGGTTCTTCGACCTCCATCTGTTCTTTTTTTCTGCCCACTTTTGTATGACGATGAGTTTAGCCCCTCATCACTCATCTTGACAGCAACTTTGTCGAGTGTTTTGTAAATGGTGGCTATTAAACGTTTTGTCTGCACACTTGCAAAATGCATTCTTGGATTCCTTTTGCTCCTCCACAAAAAAAGAATATTTTCAGGCAGGTTTTAATAGATGTTTAGCTGGTAAAATGTGCTTTTTCAATGATTGAAACATGAAGGGATGACCAATGTCACATCAGTCAATATGCTGAAGTTGAAAATAATCACAGCATTCCTCTTCTTCGAGAAATGAAAAAAGAAAAGTAAAGAAAGTTTAAAGGACTATATACATATTTACTTCCAGTGTGTATGAGATGGGTTGCTGCTGGCATGGGACAGGGGCATCCACATTGGAATAGCCTATCCCATCCCAGGCATGGCTGCTGGCTCCAAAGGCTGAGTCAGTATACCCTGTTGGTTCAGTAGTGCTCCCTATTGCATCACTGAAATGCCATTCCCTATGTTCCAGGGAAAGGTGCTATGAACCTTCTATGAACCTGAGGCCACATTTGGAATATTGTGTACAATTCTGCTAACCACACCTCAAAAAGGATATTGTGGAACTAGAGAAGGTGCAGAGAAGGGCAACCAGAATGATTAAGGGTCTGGAACACCTCCCTTACGAAACCAGGCTGCAACGTCTAGGCCTCTTCAGTCTGGAGAGACGGCGTTTGAGAGGGGACCTGATTGAAGTATATAAAATTATGCACGGTATAGAAAGGGTGGATAGAGAAAATTTCTTTCCTCTGTCGCACAACACTAGAACCAGGGGGCACTCTATGAAGCTGATGGGTAGGAGAATAAGGTCTGACAGGGGGAAGTATTTCTTCACACAGAGGGTCATCAGCTTATGGAATGTGCTGCCGGAAGAGGTGGTGACAGCTACCAGTCTGGATGGCTTTAAGGTAGGGTTAGACAAATTTATAGATGACAGATGTATCAATGGCTACTAGAATGAATGCCTAGATGCATCCTTCAGGCTGAGGGGGGGAGGAACTGGGGCGCTTCTAAGGCCATCTGCTGGGACTCGAGAGCAGGAGAAGGTTTGTCCTTCTCTCTCCTTGAGATGCCCATGAGCATTTGGTGGGCCACTGTGTGCGACAGGATGCTGGACTAGATGGGCTGCGGCCTGATCCAGCAAGGCTTCTCTTATGTTCTTATGTTCCTCTTTCTACAGTCTCACTGGCATGCCAGCTGATTCTGTCATCACAATCTGCTAGTAGAAGAAAATAGGGCAACATTTTAGATGCACTATCCCTGCAGATTAAGGGTGTTTTTCCACTAGCATTAAGTACCATTAAGGACCTATTAAGGACATATTTGGTTCAGAGCAGGAAGACCCCATTTCCACTACAGACCTCATTAGAGCCACATTTGTTTCCACCAGTTCCAGGGAAATCTGGATCATATGGGTCCTTCAGGATCTATAACCCAGATTTCATACAGACCCCATTAAAGGGTCTACAATGGGGTCTTCAGAGGTTCCCTGGAGTATCTCCGGAGATTGCACCCCCTGCTCCCCAAAACACCTGGGGTGACAGGCAGGCCCCATATGGGTAGATTTTGGGTGTTTTTCCACTGCGCTGCGTTAATCCGGACCTAAGAAGATCCAGATCTAAGGAATGGGTACATTCTTTAATCCAGCTCTAGTAGATCCAGATTAAAGGAAGTACCCAATGTGTTTCCATGGGTGGTCTAGCACCCAATAGCAATGGTTGTTAGCCTCCATGCTGTGGAAACACTGGAGCACCCATTTGGAAATCTGGATCTACCCATGAGGGGTCTGCCTGTCACTCCAGGTGTTTGGGGGGGACAGGGGGTGCAATCTCCAAAGCGGCTTCGAAGTCACTTTGAAGTCATTTTGAAGTCACTTCGAAGTCATTTCGAAGTCACTTTGAAGTCATTTTGAAGTCACTTCGAAGTCTGTGCAAAATAGCTCCTTTAAAGTCTGTGCTGATCTTCAGAGGGAACTTCGGAGTCACTTCGGAGTCACTTCGAAGTTCACTCTGAAGATCAGCACAGATTTCAAAGATGCTCTGGAGCAATTTTGCACAGACTTCGAAGTGACTTCAAAATGACTTTGAAGCTTAGGTTTGGGGCTCCCCCCATGGGTGCCCTCTCCCCCTAACCTCCTCTAGACCGCATTGCCACACAAGCATGGAAACAGGCTCTCTTTAATCTGGATTTTCTGGCTGAAGACCCCATTGTAGATGCCATTAATCGGGTTTACAGAAAATCCAGATTAAAGCCCAAAAAGTACCCATATGATCCGGATTTCCTGAGGCGCGGTGGAAACAACTGTGTCTCTAATGGGTGCCGTGGTGGAAATGGGGTCATCTGGCTCTCACCCAGATGGGTCCTTAATGGGTGCTAAAATGGGTACTAACTGACCGTGGAAAAACACCCCTGGATTCACCACATGGGTTTTCCAGCATTTCCACTGCGAGCAAGCTAGCACGCATTGCTGTTGGGTGGTAAACAGAAAATCTGGATCATCTTAGATTCAGATTAAAGGAAGTCAGTGGAAAAACACCCTTAGTGTTCTAGTAGGAGGCAGAGCTTCCTCTGTTCCATGCTAGTATGCAAATGGTCCCCCAGATCCTTTCCTATCACATGGTACTGCCTTGTGTAGAAAGGGTCAAGAATTCTGACAATTTTGCCACAATACTTAACCTGGCTGTAATGTAAGGTTAGTGTGACTGGCTTAGTAATAGAATTTCAGCAAATTTGAGGCATTTCCTAGCCCATCTAACCCTAACAGCAAATCACCCTGGAAGTGCTGGTTTTCCATCTGTGAAGGATGCATACAACCAGAGACTTGCAGACTCAGTAAGTCACTTTTTGTTATTTTTTGTCAGTCCCTTGGACCTGCAATTCATCCTGGGTGAGACCTCCCCCTGAGACTATAACAGCAGTTGGATGGGAAGTTTTAATGCACTGTATGGTCTGGTATGTGGCCAAAGTAGGATCACCCTTAGACAAGTCCCTTCCCTCCAGCTTACCACCTAAAGAGATATAACATGAAAGGAAAAAGGTCGCTCAGTGCCTTTGCTTTTCCTTCCTCCATGTTGGCTAGCAACATGGTTCTCTGAATGGCAAAACCAAATAAATGGTATAATAAATTAACTCAATTCCTTATGTCCAATTCTTCTTGATTTACTTCATAGCCTATATTACTTGGAAAAGGACCAAAAACGAAGTCCCTTTTGCCATCCCAGCTCTCTTCTTAACCAAACCAGTGGAGCTGTCCTGCTTCTTGTTCACAGTTGATGCAGGCCTGTATTTTGATACAGTACCCATAATCCCTGTTGGGAAAAAGAAAAGCATGCAAAAGTGGATCTATGGAAACATAGTGCGGCCTTTTCCAGTGTTGTCGCAGGATTTGCCAAAAGGTTATCTCTGGCTCAGTACAGTATAATATTCAAAACAGCTAATCAGCATAAGGATATTTCTCAAGCTGAAGGGCAACAATCTGTCAAGGAGATTTGTAGCTGCAAAGGAGTTAAGAAATAGGTTTCTACTAAAATTTACAACTGTTCTCCATTCTCAAGAGTGAATTTCATCCTTCATACACATAATCAAAACAAATAAATGAGAATTCTGGTGCTTCATAAATATTAAAGTAGGAAAATTGTACAATGCCAAATGTAGAAAAGCAATACAAAATGCAGTTACATAGTGGAGAAGAAAAATCCAGGAAAAATATTGATCCTTAAATCCTAATAATTACAATACTACTACTACTGCTGCTGCTGCTGCTGCTGCTGCTGCTGCTGCCACCGCTACCACTAATAAATAATATACCATATGTTCCGGCGTATAAGACAACTGGGCATATAAGACGACCCCCAACATTTCCAGTTAAAATATAGAGTTTGGGATATACTCACTGTATAAGAAGACAACACCTGGCGTATAAGATGACCCCCGACTTTTGAGAAGATTTTCCTGGGTTAAAAAGTAGTCTTATACACCAGAATATACTACGCTACCCTTCCAGAGTGGTGAACAACAATAAACAGACAGAAACCTAAAACAGAGAACTAGCATGAACATCAAGTCAGTGCGGGGTTGAGCTACTGAAGTGCATGCCTGCGTACAGATGGCAGATTGCTCTGCCAGGCCATGTGACCACCACATTGGACCTGAGACCCAACAAGGTAAGTGGATCATGTGGGTGACACAGGGCCCTGTGTGTGTGGGGGGGGCAGGTGGGCCATGCGTGCTGCTGCAGTCCGATTGGAACTGAAACAGCAGGCATGGCAACGGGGGAGGCCATCCCACTCTTGCCCCACTCCTGACAGAGCCTGCTAGCTGTTGGGCCAAAATTGGCCCAGTGGTGGAGGGCGGGGCCTGCAGCTGTCCGGCTGGAAGAGTGCGAATGTTCTCCCTCCTGAACAACTGTGGAACGGCCTGGGCCAGCCAGGAACGGCCCAGGCCGGGTGTAGAACATGATTTTGTGCTCTACACTTGGAACACGGTTAGGACAGCTCTGGGATAGTCTGGGATGGTGCTGGACTGAACCAGCCTCCAGCCAATGCATATACTCTGTCCCAGAGGCCTAGTGAAAAAAGGCCTAAAGTCTGGATCAAGAAACAAGAGAGTTTGGGTCTAACTCAGGTTGTTTAGAGGAAAATGTAGGATCTTACTTAGATCCTCCAATTGATTCCCATCATCCAAGCCAGATTGCAGGACAAAATGGCAGGGGAAGCACAGACCCTTACTATCTGGTCACTTGCTCCTATGATGTCACAGTACATACATTCAGACATTTCATTGGCATGAAATACCTGGAAGTGTACAATCATCAGTCTCCGTGCATCTCCGTGCATCTACAGAAGCCATTTTTGGCCCAGTTTTCACCCCACACATGAAGTTTTGCCCCATTTCCAAGATGACAGCTTCCAAAATTGTAGGCCAACAGGCTTTTAGCAAGGTGAGCCCAGAAAACCCCCCAGAAATGAACCTTTCCCAGAGAAAGATAAAATGGCACTGAACTCCAAGTACTGCATGGGCTGCTCCATTCACTGCTGCATGCCTGTATGTGGATAACTGCCATGGCCCAGGAATCCAAGGAAGACTACAACAGTCCCCCTCTCTTACACTCCTAGACATGGTTTTGTGTTTGGGAGTGTCCCAGTTTCTATCTTCATGTGGGCAGCACAATCCCTATGAGGCTGTGTTTTCTGGCAACTGTTCTAGTGAGTGGACACCGTGGTCCGTGGAAGCAGGTGACATGAGATCAGAGACAGGAAGGAAAGAAATAACTATATACTGACTGCTTATTCAAGACATGGAACAAGCACTCTTCTGTACTTGAATGCATGCTTCAGCTAAGAAGTGTGAAGGTGTGTTGTTTGCCTTCTGTCCCTTTCTAATGTTAAATGTTCTGCCCTGGCCATTAAGGGATTGCAGGAAATGGCCCTAGAGGTGGGTGATTTTTCTGCACATCCTGAAATAGGATCAGTCAGACAGCATGCCAGGTAAGCCAGTCCTTCTGCCACCTCTGGACTTGAACTCTAGCTTTTCTTGGTCATCTGGGTGCAGCCACTGCATGATAAGCCTGTAGGGGGGGAAATCTGTTTATACAATGTGCTTAAAATATTTTGTAGCTGCAGGTATAGATTTGTAGACCTTTGACTGTCTATAAAATCTTAGGGAACAGGGCAGGCTAGAAAAACAAAATAATCTGGATTCAACACAATGCTGTTCAGCTTCCCACACATTTTTAAAGTAAAGAACCAATCTTTTTGGTGTCTATTGCTATTTGAAATCTCAGTGTGTTGCACAAAAGTGCTGTGCTAGACAGCATAGAGAAGGAGAGTCAAGGCAAGATAAGCCAAGAGCTATCTCCATCCTCATCCTCCTATAGAAGCAGTTGCTATGGCTTGCAATTCTTCTCCCCTCCATTTCTTTTACACATTTCAGTATATTGTGACATTCTGTTC
The DNA here is from genome assembly GCA_023333525.1 of Aspidoscelis tigris stejnegeri. Classification (NCBI taxonomy): domain Eukaryota; kingdom Metazoa; phylum Chordata; class Lepidosauria; order Squamata; family Teiidae; genus Aspidoscelis; species Aspidoscelis tigris. The sequence goes on from JALMGA010000002.1 coordinate 32,553,057, forward strand.
ACAGTGATAAAGGTAAGGAATAACAAGGAATATAATAATTGGAACCAAAGACTGCAGGGATTAGTGCTATTTGTAAGATTAGAGGCCCCAGAACATATGTAGGTAAATGAGTTAGTCCTCTGGTCTCAAGGATGGATAGGAGAACTGACATGAGATCCCCAGGAAAGAAAAGAGTGTCTATAGCAATTTGTCACTTGTGCATAATTAATACATAGGTATCTATTACAACCACATCTGGCTACATATACAAATCAAGCAGTATGACAAACAAGGACCTCGGAGAAGCAAACAGGCAAGCAGTGAACCAGATAAATGAATCTTGGGCAACAGCCAAAGCCTTAACATCCGTTTTATCTACCAATAGTACTTTTCTTTTTTTCTTTTTTAGTATGTTGCACGAAGACAGGTGGGACCACTCAGCAAAAATAGTAATGTTACTGAAAAAACAAATCCAGGCCAAAGTTGGACTAGGATTACATTGTACCCATACAAATCTCCTAGTGCTAGAGGAAGAAGGGAAAGGAAATTGAAAAGATGGAAATTTGTACGCTTGTAAGGGCTGAGGTTGTGACCTCAATTACACATAAGAAACCTGTATAATGAAATGAATTCTGGAAAATGGTACCAAAATTTGATTTGGTATTTCAGGACAATTTAGAGAACCAGGATAGGGACGTTACTAGGAAATAGCCAATCTACTTCTCAACAAAACAGCTGAAACACAGATATACTAACAATTCAGAAGTGTCAAAATGACAGTTTGCTATATTAAGTTCTGACATTAATAGATGTAAACCAGCATTACATTTTTTCTACTTTCTGTAGTAGCTTGTACTAAATTTCCCTTGCCATCCAATGGAAATATAATAAATACTGCTTTTCCAAGTTAAATAAATTTTGTGTCACTACATGCTGTAATCATAATGGTGGGAAAGTTAATCCCCATTTTAATTTTTCTCTCTCCGTTCCCATGAATGCAAGAAAAGCGACTTCAGTAACTAATGCTGCCTTTTTTAATTTCCAAGCTTTTGGTGGCACTCAGGTTTTGGATTAGCCTCCATAGAGAGATATTCCTGGCAAATGGTATATATCGTAAATGCACACAGTATATATTTTATATATTTCATAGAATAATAGAATCATAGAATGGTAGAGTTGGAGGGGACCTCCTGGGTCATCGAGTCCAACCCCCTGCTCAAGGATCTCCTAAACCATCTCAGACAGATGGCTGTCCAGTCTCTGCTTGAAGATTTCCATCGAAGGGGAACCAACCACCTCCCGTGGCAGCCTGTTCCACTGGTTGATCACTCTTACTGTTAGAAATTTTTTCCTAACATCTAAACTAAATCTTTTCCCCTGCAGTTTCACCCCATTGTTTCTAGTCCTTCCTTGAGAGAGTGAGAACAGGGCTGATCCCTCTGCCTTGTGACAACCCTTGAGGTATTTGTAGACAGCTATCATGTCTCCTCTCAGTCTTCTTTTTGGTAGACTAAACATTCCTAGTTCCTTAAGCCGTTCCTCATAGGACATGGTTTGCAGACCGTTCACCATCTTGGTAGCTCTCCTTTGAACCTGCTCCAGCTTGTCAGTGTCTTTTTTAAACTGGGGTGACCAGAACTGGACACAGTACTCCAGATGAGGTCTGACCAAGGTAGAGTAGAGGGGGATAATAACTTCACGTGATCTGGACTCTATGCTTCTCCTAGTTAATAGGATTTAGTTTACTTGTGATTAAAATGCACCATGTCTGTGCATGTGTGTTTGCAATTGAGTAGTTGATTATTATGGAATTCTGATGAACAATGTTTATTGGGTTTGCCTTTTCTCATTAATTCTATCTTAATAGAATTTAAACTTTTAAAAAATGTTCTTTACATTTTAAAAAAACATCTTTATTATGTTTTCATTTCTGCTAGTCTCAAGTAAGTTCAACACACTTTTCAGTGTGGAATGGAATGCATATTAGTTACGACTGTAATAGCAAAGAGAGAACAACAATGATACTATTGCATAGTCTTCTTATCTGTATTACTAAGAGCATCTAATATCTATGGGATAGTTTTCTCATGTTGTACTAAGGTCAGGTGATGTGATTTATATGAAGTGAGGTGGACCCTATGAAAACAAATGTGTGCTATTGCTACACCACAATACCATAATTTCCTGCCTCTGACGGGTTTGGCTTCAGCCTTGACAGAATTATTATACTGCCTGTTAAGAACCATATGTGAGTAACTCCTGTTTAGATTGTCCTTGAACAAGTGCTGATTTAATTGAATGTCAATAGGAGTATTCATCAAAAAATCTATCATACATTGAGTTCCAAAGCTACTGACATCATTCAGTGCAAGTAAGTTGTTAGAATATTTACTTTTTGAAGGAAAAAGCTGAGGTGTTTGCTTTATTATTATAAGGATATATTTAGACTGTTAAATCTATGTGCACAGAAAAGGTAAATACAAAGCTTTGATGACATTTATCAGCATTACATTTTGATTATTGTTTTGCTATGTGGATTCATGAGGAGGCGGAGGAAGAGGAGAACCTCCAACCATCACCAACTATGTTATCTGTTAAGCAATTGTCCATATGCCCATATTTAATTTTTTAATTTTTCATTTTTATCCAAACATGCAGTCAACATAATACCTCAAGTGAAACAGAAAGAAAAGATTAAATGAAGTAATTTTAAGTGCTCTACACACAGAGATTTCTGTAATTAACAGAACTACACAATGGATGTTATCTTTTCATGGTTATTAACTCTAAATCTGTCAAGGTGTCTACAAAAATGTATCTAAACATCTATATTAACATAAACCTTATATCTTAGTGCCTTATTCACCATTATTTCCAAAATAGTAAAATATTCTGCCTGGGAAGATGTTATTCTGGTAGTGAAAGATTAACTTCTATTAATGGATTCCAGACTTGGAGAAGCTTATATGACATCCTCAATATTCAGTACTGGGATCCGTGCTGGGATCATAAGCGATCTAGAATTAGGGATAAGTATTGAGATAGCAATGTTTGTCGATGATACTAAATTATTCAGGGTAGTAAAAACTGAACAATGTTGCAGAGTACCCCAGTGAGATCTCTTGATATTTGGTGAGTGGGCAACAACAAATTGTCAAATTTGCTTCAGCCTTTGTAAATTCAAAGTAATGCACATCGGGACAAAAAATTCTAATAACACCTACAAACTGTTTGACACTTAGTTTTCTATGACAGAGCAAGAAGGGGATCTTAGACTTCTGTTGAACAGCTCAGTGAAGATGTCAATCCAGTATGCAGCAGCAGTGGGGAAAAATTAACACTGGGAATAACTAGGAAAGGAACAGAAAATAAATCAGCAAATGTCATTGTAGAAGCCAGTTTGGTCTTGTGGTTAGAGTGTCAGAGTCTTACCTGTTAGTCTCCCAGTTTGATTCTGGAGTACTAAATGAAGCCATCTGGGTGGCCTTAGGTTAGCCACAGATTTCTATCTGAGCTCTCACAGCCCCACTTACCTCAAAGGATGTCTTTTGTGGGGAGAAGAATGGATGGTGTGTCAGCTGCTTTGAGTCCCCTTAAAAGGGTGAGAAAAGCAGGGTATAAAAGCTAACTCTTTTTCTTCTACTTTTAATACATTTTGTGCTGAACTTACATTTGGTATATTGTAGTCAATTCTGGTGACTGCATCTCATAAATGTTATTGTAGAACTGGGAAAAGGACAGAAAGAGCAATAAGAAGGGAAAGGGTTGGAAAAGCTCACTTACTAGATGAGACCTCTTCAGCCTTAAAAGATAGCAGGGGAGCTCTTTACATAACAAGCCCTCTATTTGTTTTGGGAGATTCTTTTACCTGCGACATATAGCCATTTTTTTTAGACATAATGCCAACCAGCTGCCTCTCAGGAAGTTCCCTCAAGTTGGCTCACAGTTGCTAAATGGACAATATCAAGTGAACCAACAAGATGGGTACCATCAGAGTGAAAAATCTTACTCTGAAGGCAAGGTGGGTGACTCCAGTAGTCCACCATGTGGATGCCTGGAGCAGGCCAAGTGGCTTGTGGAATCCAGTGCTATTCAGCTGGGGCACTGAAAATGGTCCCAGAAATGAGTCATTTGTAGTACATTGTCAGAATCACTGTTGCTTCCAAAAAAGGTCCAAGATAGAGCCACAGCAATGCAACCAGCCTCTCATATGTGTGACCTTGCCCCACTCTATTTTTAGCCCAGTTTGAGCAATCCAAGTCAAGACTGGATTCTACATCATGTATGAAGAAGTGCAGCATGGAAGGTTCCAGTCTTCCCAAATAGTATTTAATCACCCAAATGCATACAGGCATGCTAATCCCATTTGCACACACTTGTAGAAATGATTCCTATTCTGTGCATATATAGTCATGGCATTAAACTATTTAGAATCATAAGAAAATTTAGCTAGTCGTGACTATTTTGCATTCCCAATGGTTTAAGGTCCCTTCTAGGCATGACTAAATCTGGATCCAACCAGCTGATTAAAATTTGCCTGTCTTCATTACAAATTCATAAAAGAAAGGAGACTTCATTTATGAGGAACAAGTTGTTCTTAAATAAATTGAAAAAGTAAAGCAATTAATTGATTCAGATTAAAAGAAATGAGATTCTTGACAGTGTTCATTAAAAAAAGAAAAGGAACTACAGAGTAAAGAGTTCAAAGGGAAGGTATGAAAGTGAAATTACTGCAAAACAGAATACTGATAGCTGCATCCTTAAATATTTCTATGCATGTTAAGAATTACCAGTTCATACTAATTGTAACTATGCCCAAATTTATAAATATGAGACTCTGGATGGACCAGGAGAACTGGACTTCTTATCCAGTACCAAAATACTATGTTCCATCATACTTTGTGAAAATGGCACAGTTTGGGAGAGTCAGTCCAATCTGAATCTACATTATTCATGTTGTTTTTAAAATAGGGAGGAATATTTCCCCGGCTCCCATTTATACAGTGGCAAACTGACAATCAGCCAGAGCCTAGCCTATCTAGGATAACTTTTGATATTTAGATGCAGTGGTGAAATTCCAGCAAAGTATGATGGAAAAGGAGAGTAGCATATTGGTATATCTAACTGCCTGGAAATCAATGGATCACAGTTTTGATCCCTAGCCTGTCCCCAAAAGTAGACAGTGGCAAATCACTTCTGTATCTTTGCCAATAAAGCTGCAAACAGATGGCCATAGAAACACCCATCTATTCAACTTAGATTTGAACCCAAGCTGATGGTACCCAGCAAAAAAGAGTAAATGATGGGGGGGGGACCCCTCTGATGTTCAGACAATGCAGTCTGCTTATGATCTTGGATATCAGGCATACTGTAAGAAGCAACCCTTGGGCTGGCCAAGTTAAGTCTACAGGTACTCAATAAGTTGGCAAGTTAAGTGACAGAAGTCAAGATACTTAGGAGTATTACAAAAGATTAGGGAATGAATGAATAAACTTTATTGATTAGTCATATGACTAATTCACAAGTTCACAAAGAATAAAATCCTATAAAATATACAAGGATAAAAAAAGAATAAAATAAGAATAACATCATTACGTGTTCCCATCATCCTTACAAGACATCCCATTCAACTCAATGAATAATTTCCTATATCAGGCAGCGCTAACAAAAAACGAAGCTACCCTAACCCCCTTTTTCCATGCACATTCAAAGATCCGTATCTTCTTTGAGATGTTGTCTTCCTAGAGATCTGGATCTTGGGGAGGACTCCATGCATCCCCATGGGCCTGCTAGCACCCAATTGTAATAGATGCTGAGCAGGGTGCCATGGGGACACTGAGGAACCCTTTCTGAGGCTCTGTTGAGCTAGTCCAGCGTGATTGGGAATGCTGCTCAAGGCTTACTTCTGCCCAGAGAGGGAGCAGCAGTGAGCCACAGGTTTGTAGCTACTTGCGTAGCAACTTCAGAGCCTGGCAGAATAGGCTATGAAGCAGTTATGTAGCAGCTCCGTAACTAGGGAATCCACCTACAAAGAGGCTACGTAGCAGCTGCATATTTAGGGAGACCCATCTATGAAGACCATGATGTAACCAGATTGCATCTATAGAGCCTGTGCTGGTTTTTGGAGACGACTATGGGACCTGTGCAAGACTCCGTAGCCACGAGTGGCAGGGTGACACTGGCACAACCGACGCGTGCACTTCCACTCCTCCTAGCCCACCCCTGGACCCCACTAAGGTATGCAGACAAGTGCCCACTAATGGGGTCCTCATGAATGAAAACCCCATTGTGGACACCTTTAATCAGGTCCTCAGAAAATCCAGATTTAAGGGCCTGAAGGACCCAGGGCCTTGCAGATAGTCTTCAATGGGGTCCAGGTAGGGACAGTGCCTTCCCAGTTGGTATCAATCAGGTACCAATTGGGTTCCTAATGGGCTCTTAGGGTCTTGATTGCTTCACACCCTTGTCATCAGCGTGATGATCAAGGTACCTTCTAAGGCACCCACCCTAATATCCTTTCCCCATCACATAGAGACATAACTTCAGTCTCCACCCTCCAGGCTAAATATTGTATTTATTTCCTTGTCTCCTCCCAGAACTTCATTTGCAGTCCTTTACTCATCTTTGGCCATTCTTCTATTGAACATCACAGACACCTTTGATGGACCGCAAGGGTGGCCAGTATTGATATTTCACTTTAGGGAAAAAGTAGTGGCAGACTTGGAACTCATCAAAGATACCTATTCTGTTTCTGATTTATTTTTAGTATATGTCTTTTCATTTACATGGAGGAAAATTAATGGTCAGAATTCTTTTCATGCTGTCCATTTGCACCAAGAGGGAAATAAAGGCCAAATTCAGGGGTCATTTGCAGTGTGCCATATATATATATATGAACAGAAGCCTCAAAGCTGCTGAACATTCATTCCACATCTCTGAGGATTTCAGAAGCCAAGATCTGCTGCAAAGTCCCAGCTATGTGACTGGCATTCCTCCTGTTCTGTGTGGTAGATTTAGAGCTTCCTACCCCTGAGACAGCTATGCTCATGGCCATCTGCATGCTACCTTAGAGTCTTTGGATAAATATTTGATTGACTATTTGGATTTGAGATAGGAATCAATGCCTTTAGAGAAAACAAAATTCAACTGATAAAATGTTTCCTCCCCACTCTTTGCACCAGCCATCTATTTTTTCTCCTTCTGCTTTAGAAAATGCAGTCCTGTGTCTTCCTTTGATGCAGAAGTAGTGAATCAATGTCCTCTTAGCCATTAGTTACAGTGTGAACTCCAAGCATTTAGAACACTGTGTCCCACACAACTGCCTGTGCAATGAACTTAAAAACTGTGAAAATATAAGTATATTTTTCCTTGCATGATCAAACATATAAATTTTGTAATTGTAATAAATCATACCTGCAATGATTGCTTTTACAATACAGAAACATGACTTTTATTGACTCCTCTCAGGAGGTAGGCTAAGCCCAAAGTGAAAACCTGATGATCTTCAATTTATAGTAACATTATATACAATCTTGGGCAATTTTGCACTTCTCTTCCCACCTGCTGGACAGGAAAGGAGTGTGATCATGCAATGTTAACTAGTGCTAACACTTGCAAACTCTAGGTAACTACAACCCACGCCCCTTGCAATTGGTCACTCACCTGTAACTGATCCCAGGGCTGGTCCTCTTCAGGGCACCGCCATTTGGCTGCAGTACCTTCTGCACCTGCACATGCATCAGCGCTGTTGCCATGATGACACTGACACTCTGTGCATGCGCAGTTGCATCTATGGTTGTCCAAGGTGCCAGCGCACTTGGGTGGCATATCAGACGACCCTGGAGCACTGGAAAAGGTGCAGATGCTCTCCACTGAACGTGTCAGGTAAGTCCCTGGGTAAGGTTTGTAAAGGTGTGAAGCATGATTTTGTGCATAATTAGGGAACCACATCTTTCTTAGTCAGGCAGTTCAGGTCTATACATGTAGTTTAGGGCTTTTGCTCCAATATGCATCTTTTCACACTTGATCACATCAAACAGCATCTGCCATTTTTATACACATTTCCCTAGCATACAGAGGTTCTTTATGAGCTTTTCACATGTTCCCACCTGACTTTTTTTTACTCTTGGTTGAACTATTTTAGTCCCTGTTGGACTATTTTAATCTGGATACAGGGCTGAGTGCGCATTCTAGGCTGTTCCCATTTGCCTGATGATTAACTGGGCTGAATCCAAATGTTGCCGTTCCCACTCACAGCCCAAATCATCAGTGCAGAGAACAGGACCTTTTAATTCACCCCTGCCCCAGTGCAAACCCTGTAAGCCTACCCTGGTCAAACAGCTGAGCAGAACCTCCCATAGGGAAAATCATGCCTTTGCCTTTCTTGATCAGGGCTTTAGCCTTGTGGCCATGGTACGGTGAGCAGGTAGAACTTCCCAGCTGTGAAATCCCACCCACATCTGGGGCAAGCATTGGCCAGAAGGAGATCTCCACCCCAAATGGCCTGGGAGAGTTTCCATTTGGGAGAGGGGGGATAAGCAGACTCGGCTCCAAAAGGGGAAAACAGTTTTCTTCAGGACTTTTTTTCTCTGGATTTTTGCAGGATAGTCCTTATAAAATCTGGGAATAAAAATCTGAATGGGAATGCTGGACATTGAGTTTGGATTTTATTTGGATTTATAGAAAATTAAATGGGAACTTTGGATATCAAATTCAGATTTGATTCAGATTTAAACGTCTATGGGAATGCACCCACAGTCCTTTTCTGTTCTTACCATTCTGCACAGTTTGGTGTTCCCAGCAAATATGACCTAACCCTGACATTATATAGGACTTCCTCACTTACCTGCAAAACTTAGTTCACTTCTGGCATTCTCCCTTCTGCATTCTGCAGCAGAAGTGAGGCACCACACCCCCTGCTAGCATGCTGTGTCCACATTGGTTGCAGAGTAGCCCAGTCTAAGTGGCCAAAATAGCCATCTAAGACGTTTTCGCACGGGGGTGAACGGGACGCGTGGGAGACAGCTGCGGACACGGCATCCGCATTGCCCGAGCGCGGCTTGCGCTCCGACGTGTCCGCAGCTGTCTTTCTCGCGTTCGAAATGTAGAGCACTTTAAAGTGCTCTACATGCGTTCGAACGCGGACGAGCCGCCCGCAGGCGTTCGGGAGGAGAAGCATTTGCGCCTGCTTCTGTCTCCCGAACAGCTGCGGCCGCCTCCGACGCCGGCGCGGCTTCGACAATCAGCTGTTTGACAATCAGCTGATTGTCGATCTGCCTCCGCGGCTGTCTCCGCGCCCCTGGCCGGCCTTTGCCGGCTAAGACAGCTCCCGGCGCTTTGAGCATTCGCACACAGACGCTCCGGAACGCGTTTACACGCGTTCTGGCGCGTCTGTGTGTGAAAGGGGAAAGCGCCGGGAGCTGTCTTAAGCTTCCCGTCCTACTCCCGTTCCAAATGGAACGGGAGTAATGCGAAAACGTCTCTAGACTGGGATACTGATAGTCTTGTTTTAACATATCTACTGGCCACTAGATAGGCCTTTACTGTGTTATGGAGACATGGCCAATATCTTCCAGGATTGCTGTGAGGAAAGAATTGTGTGTACTCCCTTAGGATCCCTATATAAAGATATGATACAAATGGCAGAATAAATTTAATTCGCAGAATAGCACTATTATCTCTTATACTGCTATTCTAAAGTGCTATTATATTATATTAGTCCCTCAGTATCAACTTTCTATCTATCTTCTGTCTTCCATCTGTCTGTCTTCTGTCTGTCTGTCTGTCTGTCTATCTATCTATATCTCTACAGCATATGTACATATGCACTAGAGCATAAGCTGGAAGTGATTAAGTTCATTTTTTATTATTTTACTGTCTGTCAAATAAATTATAAACTGAAATACCAAAAGCTTTCTTGAAAGCACATAGGTGCTAATTTAGTTAAGCATTCCAAATAAGCTTTTAAATCTTCATGGTTGAAATATCTACAAGCTTTCAAGGGTGAGAAGTAAAAATCAACCTAAATGCTTACAATTCTCATTTAAATGTAGCTAAATTGTAGTTTTGGCTGGTAATAGAAGTTTAGAAAACTTATCCAAGTCACACTGCAATAATGCAGCAACTTTAAATGATATGGTTCAGGTGAAGCAATACATAATGTCTCACTTCCATGGTCAATAGCAATTAAGTATCCTTGACAGCTGCGGTCCGTGAGCTTGGTTCATTTTAGTCTTTCATTGTGGCATTGTACAATAAAGCATAATTTAAGCCTTTTGAGTTCTGAAATTCACTGCACTAAATGCCTGCCTCCAACACAGGCACCTGTTCATTTGTTTTCTTTCCATTTGCTAAAATAGCCTGTGATAATAACATGAATCTACTGAAGTGAAAGAGACAACCTCATTACAAGAGAAGCCCACTGAACAGCCACACAGCTGATGACAACTACTTTGGCCTAGTTAACGCAAATAACAAATGAAGTGGCAAGACTATTTTTTGTAGACTCTACTCCTAAAGACTGCCGGTGAAGAATCACTCTATGTGTACACAGACACTGGTTTGGTCTATCTTATTTATCACGGTTTAGCCTCTTTGAACAAAATGGCTTCCGCAGTAGCTAGCATAATGCCAGTGATGTAAGAGAGTTCCTTCTTCACTATTTTAAAGAAACTACACAGAAGAAAATCAATAAGTGGGAAGAATTCCAGGAAGAGAAGAAACTTACTGGTGCTGAAATCTTGGGTTTGGATTTTTCAGCACGTTCTTGTCTGCAATTTGACTTTACAAAGATAAAGGTCCACATGGTTCAAAGTCATAAAGCCACAGAACTTAGCTTTATGGCAATCAAAACCCACCTGACAATATCCATATGGCTCAAACAGACCTCACCAAAAGAGAGTCAGAAGTGTGAAGATATGTGGGAGGAACTATTCTGCAAATATGGTAGGGGCAAGTTTGCTCCTGCTACTTTTTTGGGGGGCGGGGGCGGGTATTTTATTGCATTTATATTCTGCCTTTCTTCCAAGGATATAAATATACTATACAGGATTATTGTTCCTTCTTTTTTGTCTCCATAGACTTGTGAAGTAGATTATGTTGAGAGGCAGAGATTTGTACAAGGCCACCTTGCTATCTTCAGGGGGCAAATAAGGATTTAAGTCATAATATCTTGAAACTTATCTGTGCCACCACACTGGTTTAATGCATCCATTACACAGGAGTTTCATTCCCCATACTAGATGTGAAGCCTGACTGGGAAAAAACAAAAAAATAATTTTTTAAAAAAAATTAATGAATTCTCCTTCTTATAGTTGCTAAACCACTCATCAACCTACTTGCCCAAAATTGAATATTTGAGAGTAGGTGAGGACATTCAAATAGCCTCTGGTGCTCTCTGGCCATTTCTACTCCATACCTGGCACACCTGGCCAGGAACAAGCACCCACGTGTCATATTTGGTTCACCACTGATGAACGTATGACATTCTCTAATGTCCCAATTTTTAATAGTCAAGATGAATAAGAATCAAGAAGACATACAATAGGTTTGATTATAACAATCCTTTATTTGAAAAAAAGTCAGTTTCTCAAGATTGCAAAGATGAAAGCTATGTATATTAATCCTAATTTAATAAACTTTTCAGTGAAACCAGATTATATGTTAATAACAATAATTTCTGACTTTGTCATAATGTTGGTGTCTAAGCCAAAAGAGATGGAAGCAGCTTTGATTACAAAATGCATAGATAATTTATGACAATATTTATTGGTAAGAACTCTATTTCTTACTAAGTTCAAATTATCTGGGGGTAAGTCAGAGCACTAAAATTTTACCTATTTTCATTTTTTAAAGGATTCAGCACCTGTGTGGGTTTGTATATATACTATATACACCCCACACATACACACACACACCACAAACTAACCAGATATTATTAACTTTTACTGAAAACATAGGTACCATCTGCTAATATGCCCATATATTCTGATAGGTACAGTGCATCATTTAAAAATATCTGCTTTAGACGTCAAAATTTAAATCCCTCCCTCACTATTAAGCTAACCCCTACCTCAGGCTGTGCCCACATGACTGGCTGTGGAGTAGGAGGTGTGGGATCTGTGATGGAGGCAGAATCCGCACCTGGGAGATGTCCCACATCTCTTGATGTACAGTATTGCAGTTTCTCAAATTCTTGCAGCTGCAGAACAAAATGCTGCAGCTGTGAGACTTTTGTGCCACTTTTGCAGTGGACCAGAAATAGCTCTACTGTAGAAGCCAGGCATTCTCAGTCTACTGCAAAACCAACATGGGCAAAAACTGACTGGTTATTCCCCCCCCCCCCCTCCATGACTACTTACATGGAAGAGGAGGAGTTGAACCATCCTCAAAATGGTTTATCCAGTATTAAAATGAGGGAGACCTTGAGGGAGCTCAGAAGTGGTCTGTAGGCTGTCAGAAGATAGAGCTTTTTCTCCACTGAGGTCCAGAGATGCAAGTCCTCTTTATCAAATGATAGTCACCCTCACATAGAATTTAGAACCAATTCTTTGTTTTTTTTCCCCCTTCTTTCTTTTATGCTGTGGTCAAGTCAAATTTTGCTTCATCTTAATCTCCAGAACACAGCTGCTGCTGAATACCCATTCTCCTGCTGATCGAGTAGGTGGAATTATTTGGGCTGCGTCTTCATGGCATGCGTTATTTCAGTTTAAATAATTCGAAATAAATGAAATGGAACGAAGCTGTCTACACTATTTGCAAATTGATCTGGTTCCGAGTGAATTCCGACTGCAGCCTTAATGCGGAATCAATACTCGGGGTCCACATGGCAGCATTGTCCTCCCACCCATTGCCCACCCCCTCTCTGTGATTGGTTTTCCCTGCCAGGATTCCACCCTCCCTTCCCTGGCCGCCCGCGCGCATCGGAGGCGCATTTCCCTCCTCCTCTTCCTCCTGGCCGGTGCGTTTGTTGGGGGGGGGGGAACCTGGAGGAAGCGGCGGCCGGCATGAATGGCGGCGCGGCGGCGGGGAAGGACATCAGCATCCATCCATCCATCCATCCATCCATCCATCCTGGTGCAGCGCGGTCGGCTTCGCTGCTTTGCCCTGCTCCTCCGCTGCCGCCGCTGGCCGGAAGAGGAGGAGAGCCGAGCCTCTTGGAGCGTCCTTTCAGGCCGGCCGGCCAGGATGGCGATCGCGGTCGCTCTTCAGCCTTGGGGTGGGGGGACCCCGAGAGGGGGGCAGTCTCCTCTCTCTCTCTCCCACACACTCGCCCCCCTTTAAAGTCCAGCAGGAACTCCGGCCAGCAAAGAGAGGGAGAGAGAGGGAGGGAGGGAAGGAGGGAGGGAGGGAAGGAGGGAGAGCCAGCCAGCAGTGCTCTGGGGAATTTTTTCTTTCTTTCTTTTTTCTCCCCCCCCCCCAAAAAAAAAAAATTAAAAAAATCCTGGGATGGGGCTGTGAGAGCTCAGCAGAGAGCTGTGACCTGCCATTTAAGGGGGCTCAAAGTTGCTGAGAAACCTTCTGTAATCACCTGTTAAAGGGGACTCAAAGCTGCTGAGAAACCTTCTGTAATCACCTGTTAAAGGGGGCTCAAAGCTGCTGAGAAACCTTCTGTAATCACCTGTTAAAGGGGACTCAAAGCAGCTGACAAACCTTCTGTAATCACCTGTTAAAGGGGGCTCAAAGCTGCTGAGAAACCTTCTGTAATCACCTGTTAAAGGGGACTCAAAGCAGCTGACAAACCTTCTGTAATCACCTGTTAAAGGGGACTCAAAGCAGCTGACAAACCTTCTGCACTCACCCTTAAGGGGGCTCAAAGTTGCTGACAAACCTTCTGTAATCACCTGTTAAAGGGGGCTCAAAGCTGCTGAGAAACCTTCTGTAATCTCAAGATTGCAAAGATGAAAGCTATGTATATTAATCCTAGTTTAATAAACTTTTCAGTGAAACCAGATTATATGTTAATAACAATAATTTCTGACTTTGTCATAATGTTGGTGTCTAAGCCAAAAGAGATGGAAGCAGCTTTGATTACAAAATGCATAGATAATTTATGACAATATTTATTGGTAAGAACTCTATTTCTTACTAAGTTCAAATTATCTGGGGGTAAGTCAGAGCACTAAAATTTTACCTATTTTCATTTTTTAAAGGATTCAGCACCTGTGTGGGTTTGTATATATACTATATACACCCCACACATACACACACACACCACAAACTAACCAGATATTATTAACTTTTACTGAAAACATAGGTACCATCTGCTAATATGCCCATATATTCTGATAGGTACAGTGCATCATTTAAAAATATCTGCTTTAGACGTCAAAATTTAAATCCCTCCCTCACTATTAAGCTAACCCCTACCTCAGGCTGTGCCCACATGACTGGCTGTGGAGTAGGAGGTGTGGGATCTGTGATGGAGGCAGAATCCGCACCTGGGAGATGTCCCACATCTCTTGATGTACAGTATTGCAGTTTCTCAAATTCTTGCAGCTGCAGAACAAAATGCTGCAGCTGTGAGACTTTTGTGCCACTTTTGCAGTGGACCAGAAATAGCTCTACTGTAGAAGCCAGGCATTCTCAGTCTACTGCAAAACCAACATGGGCAAAAACTGACTGGTTATTCCCCCCCCCCCTCCATGACTACTTACATGGAAGAGGAGGAGTTGAACCATCCTCAAAATGGTTTATCCAGTATTAAAATGAGGGAGACCTTGAGGGAGCTCAGAAGTGGTCTGTAGGCTGTCAGAAGATAGAGCTTTTTCTCCACTGAGGTCCAGAGATGCAAGTCCTCTTTGTCAAATGATAGTCACCCTCACATAGAATTTAGAACCAATTCTTTGTTTTTTTTCCCCCTTCATTCTTTTATGCTGTGGTCAAGTCAAATTTTGCTTCATCTTAATCTCCAGAACACAGCTGCTGCTGAATACCCATTCTCCTGCTGATCGAGTAGGTGGAATTATTTGGGCTGCGTCTTCATGGCATGCGTTATTTCAGTTTAAATAATTCGAAATAAATGAAATGGAACGAAGCTGTCTACACTATTTGCAAATTGATCTGGTTCCGAGTGAATTCCGACTGCAGCCTTAATGCGGAATCAATACTCGGGGTCCACATGGCAGCATTGTCCTCCCACCCATTGCCCACCCCCTCTCTGTGATTGGTTTTCCCTGCCAGGATTCCACCCTCCCTTCCCTGGCCGCCCGCGCGCATCGGAGGCGCATTTCCCTCCTCCTCTTCCTCCTGGCCGGTGCGTTTGTTGGGGGGGGGGAACCTGGAGGAAGCGGCGGCCGGCATGAATGGCGGCGCGGCGGCGGGGAAGGACATCAGCATCCATCCATCCATCCATCCATCCATCCATCCTGGTGCAGCGCGGTCGGCTTCGCTGCTTTGCCCTGCTCCTCCGCTGCCGCCGCTGGCCGGAAGAGGAGGAGAGCCGAGCCTCTTGGAGCGTCCTTTCAGGCCGGCCGGCCAGGATGGCGATCGCGGTCGCTCTTCAGCCTTGGGGTGGGGGGACCCCGAGAGGGGGGCAGTCTCCTCTCTCTCTCTCCCACACACTCGCCCCCCTTTAAAGTCCAGCAGGAACTCCGGCCAGCAAAGAGAGGGAGAGAGAGGGAGGGAGGGAAGGAGGGAGGGAGGGAAGGAGGGAGAGCCAGCCAGCAGTGCTCTGGGGAATTTTTTCTTTCTTTCTTTTTTCTCCCCCCCCCCAAAAAAAAAAAATTAAAAAAATCCTGGGATGGGGCTGTGAGAGCTCAGCAGAGAGCTGTGACCTGCCATTTAAGGGGGCTCAAAGTTGCTGAGAAACCTTCTGTAATCACCTGTTAAAGGGGACTCAAAGCTGCTGAGAAACCTTCTGTAATCACCTGTTAAAGGGGGCTCAAAGCTGCTGAGAAACCTTCTGTAATCACCTGTTAAAGGGGACTCAAAGCAGCTGACAAACCTTCTGTAATCACCTGTTAAAGGGGGCTCAAAGCTGCTGAGAAACCTTCTGTAATCACCTGTTAAAGGGGACTCAAAGCAGCTGACAAACCTTCTGTAATCACCTGTTAAAGGGGACTCAAAGCAGCTGACAAACCTTCTGCACTCACCCTTAAGGGGGCTCAAAGTTGCTGACAAACCTTCTGTAATCACCTGTTAAAGGGGGCTCAAAGCTGCTGAGAAACCTTCTGTAATCACCTGTTAAAGGGGACTCAAAGCAGCTGACAAACCTTCTGCACTCACCCTTAAGGGGGCTCAAAGTTGTTGACAAACCTTCTGTAATCACCTGTTAAAGGAGGCTCAAAGTTGCTGAGAAACCTTCTGTAATCACCTGTTAAAGGGGGCTCAAAGTTGCTGAGAAACCTTCTGTAATCACCTGTTAAAGGGGACTCAAAGCAGCTGACAAAGAAAATGAACGGTCACTTTGCTGATGCGTTCTCCCGCTCTGAAAGTGGACTGAAGCTGGATTCAACCTGAGGTGTGACCATGGCCAGAGAGAAAGATGCCCCAGAGGTCAGAGATTTTTGGTGGATCGGGGTTGGAGTGCTGTTCACGACATAGAGAAAGTTGCCTGGCAGGGAGGGACTGATCTGCCTCCAGGCTGCAAAAGCTTTGGATTGTGTTTTTCCAGCCCTGCATCCATCCAGGGCTTTCCTTTCCCTTTTTAAAGTTCAGAATTTGTGCAAAACTGCAACATTGTTATTAAGCTACATCGCTACAGTGTAGCTTTGGAGGTTTATAGTGGCTGTTTGGAGGCTGGATTCTTCCAATGAAATCATTCTTTGGGAGCAAGCTATTGGGGGAGGCAATCCTAAACATGTGTGAGGGTGTCTGATTTTATAGCTGTCATGAATCCTGCCTGTGTGTGTGTGTGTGTCTACCGGCTCCCTCCCTCCCCAGGAGGGGAAGACTATCTAGGCTTTCTGCGGCCAGGCTCCCTCGGCCAAATTCTTCTTGCCCGCCCCAGGGGAATCCAAAACGCTGATAGCCTCCTCCTGCCCAATCCCCTCCTCTCCGTCTCTCCCCCCCCCCCCAACTCTCCGCACACACTCCGGAGCTGTAGCGCTGCTGTGTGAAGGCTGCTCCAAGAAGTTCAGGCTTGCAAAGTGATCCGAAAAAAGTTTTTGCTTCAGATCAGGCAGGGAAACACCTCCCCCCCAATGACATCCGCAAAATACGGACAGCCATTGGGTAGATTGCGATTGAGGGAAGGGCAACCTGAACACGGATTCTCTTCCCTTTACACGGTACTGTCGACACAGTTAAAAAGGAAACACGTATCGACGCACGATCCGGAGTGAGACCTGTTGAAATCAAGATTTATTTCAAAACGGTTTAACGTCGTTTAACACAGAAATACCGTAGGCATTTCCGCACTGCAACGCGTTCCAAACGGAACGCGTTCAGGCGGAAAGCTTAAGACAGCTCCGGGCGCTTTCCCCGTTCACACACAGACGCGCCAGAACGTGTGTAAACGCGTTCCGGAGCGTCTGTGTGCGAATGCTCAAAGCGCCGGGAGCTGTCTTAGCCGGCAAATGCCGGCCAGGGGCGCGGAGACAGCCGCAGAGGCAGATCGACAATCAGCTGATTGTCAAACAGCTGATTGTCGAAGCCGCGCCGGCGTCGGAGGCGAGCCCGCAGCTGTTCGGGAGACAGAAGCAGGCGCGAACGCTTCTCCTCCTGAACGCCTGCGGGCGGCTCGTCCGCGTTGGAACGCATGTAGAGCACTTTAAAGTGCTCTACATTTCGAACGCGGAAAAGACAGCTGCGGACACGTCGGAGCGCAAGCCGCGCTCGGGCAATGCGGATGACGTGTCCGCAGCTGTCTTTTTCGCGTTCCGTTCAGCCCCGTGCGAAAACGTCTCGTGTTAAGCCAAACTGCCGTCTGGCCGAGGAGAACTCAAAACATTTTGAATTCGCGATAACGATCCCATGGGGATGTGGCCTTGTAGTGTTTAAGTGCTTCCCTTACAGATGTCCTTTCTTACACGTCACAGATTGAGGCATAATTTGGGTACTCCAGATGAGACAAACATCCCCCACTTTGATTAGGAAGACTTGTTGGCATTATTAGATTTATCCTGGTCATTTTTCAACACTGCAACAAACTGTAAATTTTAAGATTGATTTGCCACTACAAAGGACCCTGTGTTTTTCTTTATATGTTATCCAGATATTTCCTGTCCTCTTACAGTATTCAGCCTCAGAAAGTGGTATTTATGATCTTATCTGTGCTTTCAACACTGAGCATCTGACTAGTTTTCTAGAGGTTTTCCCAAGAAGGGTGATACAATTATTAGGAAACATTAACATTAACACTAACATCTGAGATCAAACCTGGCAGCATTACAAAGGTCACTGCAGGTCCTGTAGAAGTGCACTGACACAACTGTATGGTCCACATTAGTCACTAGCTACAGCTTCCAAACAATCTTTACGATAAGCCCAATCCAAGTAGATAAGCTTCCTGCTTCATGGGTTTTCTCTCATGTAAGTAAGTGAAGGCAAAGAAAGCCTGGCCTGTAGGGAGAGCACATAACAGACCTTGGCCTTTATTTCCCCTTTCTGTTCAACCGAACATGGATTCAGCACATCCCTCATTTGCATGGCCAGACTGAAAGAGCAGGTGTAACTGCACCCAGCCGGTGCCTAGATTACTCCTGAGGATGGCTTTATGGCATAAAATCTATTTGAAATAATACACTGTGAGAGTGGCATAGTATCATTTCTTGCCTGATGCATTTGGAAAAGAGCAAGAAGGCAAATTTCCTTCCGTCTAATAATATTGTTTGTGGTTTTTCTCTCTCTTCCTCCTGACATCATTCATTCATGCATACACATAGGCTCATGATTTCCATAGTGATACATATTTAGCATGAGTTATACTGTACAGAATTCTTACACTGTATAACAGATGCCTGACTAATTTCATTTGCTAAAATTTCAGATATGATCTACTCCTATTTTGTTGATTTGGAAAAGTGGAAATCATAGTGAGTTTCTAAGGAATTGATTTCAGTTACTTATAATAATTTTTCAAGGGCTTTTATTTAATAATTCTTTTTCTTCTTGTTGTTTTTCTTCTTCACATGTTGGGGTAGACGGAAGACAAAGGGACACCTGGAACTCTGCCTCTCATTGTGTCAAATTGCAAATAAAGTATTATGCAAACTGTCAAGTGATGGGATGGCATAATTGCCTTTTTGTGTTACTTTGAAATTGCTAAAGTGGTCCTGGCTCACAAAAATCATCCCAGACCAGAAACACGTATGACCACTTGTGCACAAAGCCAGTTCCCAAATTTGATTAGATGCTAATCGAATGTGGGAATATTTGGTTTTGGTCATATTCCCCCCCCCAAGTGTGTGTGTGGGGGGGTTGGCTTTGTGCATAAATATTCAAAATTGAACCCCCACTCCTCCCTTTCTGAATTAACCCCCATTCACCAGCTGTTGCCTCTGTTGCTTCCACCACCACACATTGCCCAGAACCTGCCAAAATAGCACTTCTGGTTCTGCGCACGCAGTTCTTCATCTGGGGATCGTGATTCCCAGATAGAGATCTGTGTGTACAGAACTGCACGTGCTGTTTTGGTGCCCAAAGACCACCAAAATATCAGCAGATGATGCAACCACAGCCCCCAGTTCCACTACTGCACGCTCCATTTCAGCCCTCTTCGGGAACCAAAACAGCACGTCCGAGTCTGAGTGCACAGTTCTTTGTCTGGTGTTTGATTCATCCATTCATACAAATTTGCACAAATAACAAATAGCACATCCCTAACAATGACCCATGCCATTTCCAATACACTGGAAAAAGCCGCATAAGTGGGTCACCTTCTGGAGTTCATCAAAGTTCCCAGGCTATTCCTACTGTCCTTACCAATGTGCATGACAGTGGAAGGAAAAGGGAACCCAGATCAGTCTGTACACAAAACTAGTTTAAAATCTCCAGCTACAGTATTTTGGGGCATAGTTTACACTCCCAGGAGTGGGCCATACCATTGTCATGAGGTCAATATGTTCCATGCCTATGTGTGCCCTCAGCAATCTTGGCACATATCTGGGGTGGATGTTGCCATGGGCTGTAGTCCAAATCTTGGGGCATTATTCTAAACCAAATTTATAGTGCCATAGTTTCAGCAGATTTACAAGAATGGCCATTCTAATAATTTTGAATGATTTGTTGATGTTGTTGTTGTTCAATTGGGGACTGCTTTATACCCAAGAATATTAAAATGTAAATCAAAATTGAATTGCAGGCTATAGTTGTGCTCCTACATTTTGGAGATAGATTTTTAACTGTTATAATACCAGCACATCCTACACCAGGTAACTATTAGGCATTTACTTTCTCCCTTTTATTACTCAGTAATAGTTCTTGGGGTGTTGAATTTGTGCTGGGAATTAATTTTTGATTGTGGGTCACCTCTGCTCCCTCCAGTTCGGAATTAATCAAAGCTACCATTCAGACAGGCGATTTAGAAGTGCTGATTATATATCGTTTGCGAGTGAGAACTACCATTGAAGAAAAGCTTGTTATCCTGGGCAGCTTCTGCCAAGTTCTGCAGGACTGTTCTTTTGACACCATGCAGGCCAGGCCTACCTTGGTGGATGGTTTCTGCTCAGACGCCACTTCTGGTTTGCTTCCTGTTATGAAAACTGTGCTCCAGAGCACCCCAGAGGAAGACCACATTAATGCCATTTGTCAAATTTCTCCTGGCCTGTATTCTGCTACAGTCCCCTCCTTGAAGACAAGCAGCAATGGCAGAAGTGCAGTACTGGCCTGAGGTCTGGAGAAACTGTTCACTTCTAGCCCATTCCCACAGGCCATGGATTTGGCAGGATTCTAAGTAAATTCAAAGAGCATTTGAAGAGAATTTGAATCCTAGCATATTCAAAGTGGCTCCATTCCTTCACATTCACTTTGATGCAAAGCATAAAGACACAAAAATTGTGCACATCCCTACCTCCAGCACGCAACTTTAGTTTCTTGTTCCAAAAGTAGGATGAGGCAGACTTCCTGTGGATGGTGGATGGCTTACTTTTCAGCCCTAATGGATTGAGCATTCATTGTGGTGTGTGTGATGCAGGAGCTGCTCTAGGCAGTTTTACTTCATTAAAAATTCTGATGTCTTTGGTGCTCCAGCATCAGATAGTATAAAATTAAGGCATTTCTGTCTCTCTGTGTGTGTATGTGAGAAAGAGATGTAAACAGAAAGAAATCAGGAAAATCTTCCAAACTGCTAAGGAGGAAGCCTCTCTGTTCCACTCATACCCATGCATTCCACTCTATGTATTTTCTATCCTGCCAAACCCAAAGGAAAATAAAATCCTCTTTTCTTTTTACCAGCAACATAAAATTCCAAAGGAAATGGTGTGTGTGTGTGTGGGGGGGGGGGGAATCAATGCTGCTTATCACCTTTTTTCATGGTCTGAATTTGATGGTCTGTCCATTATTTTTCCAATGGGGTAATTGCTTTAGTGTGTATGTGTGTGTGTTTGGATGTGCAAAACTGTCTGTAGCTGTCAAGGAAATCAATGATGTTCTTTTGCCATGAACAAAAGTACTTTAGCATAGGCAACTTCAGTTTGCAAAAAGGACTGGTGGTAGTCACCACTAAATGATGAGGCTCTCCTTCCTGTCCTTCCCTTTGAGCAATATGTGCATAGAATTGGTTGACATGATGCTACAGAGTTCATTGCCTTTTACATGAAGACCAAGCTTTTTGAAAAATCCTGAATTGATACCTGGGGCAACTAAAAAGAAACAGTGGGCAGAAACATAAGAAGCTTCCTCCCAAAGGAACTAGATAATTAGTTCATCTGTTTCTGTGTAGGCAGAGTTTCATCCAGGGCTAGCCCAAGACCATTTTCAGTCTGAAGTGACAAACGAGATACATTCCTCCCACTTCTGTACACAGAAGGTGACATGACTGGCTCTTGAATCTTAATTTGACACTGGCAATGGAATAGGGTCCTCTCTGACACCTGGGTTGGCAGGATAATTTAAAAGGCCTAAGATACACCACTATAGTGTACACAGTTCCATCTCTCATCAGAGAAAAATGGATAAAGAAGCTTAGGAGGAATACCCTACATCTGCTGTCTGTAGCAATTTTCTACCTTTTCCTCATGATACTGATAGTTTTTGTTTCAGACAGGAATCTTACAGAAGCTTAAGAGTCAGCTAAGGGATTTTTTGCATACAGAGAAAGTACTTTACTACTGAATTTGTTGTTGTTTCCTGTCAGTAATGTAATTGATGTAATTTGCATTTTAGGAATGCTTTTGAAGTTTTTGTTATAGGATACCATCTAAACTGCCATTAAGCCATTAATCATATTTTTAGCATGTTCTAAATATGTTTTTGTAAGTTTATTTCTGTACCTTTGTTTTCTTTTATACATTATGTTTATTGTTTTAACAAGGGCAACAATAACAACAACAATAATAAAAGTTCAGACTGCACAAGCCCACAATTGTGGTCCCAGTGGTATTTGCTACACTGGGTGCAATTCCAAAAGACCCTGGATGGTACCTAAAACAGCTTAACACTGACAAGGGTACCATCTGTCAGTTGCAAAAGTCCACCCTGCTGGGTTCTGCTCATATTATCCACTGGTACATAACGTCATCTTAGGATTTTGGGAAGATCCTGATCTGTTATGAAATATCAAAGCCAAAATGTTTAGTGTCATGCTATATAACAATTTATATAACATAATTTCTGCATAATTAACAATAACAACAAATCAACAACATTCTGAGCTGCTGCAAAAAGATAGCACAGACAGACTATAAACAGAGGCACAACATAGTGGCACAGATGATATACTGGAACCTATGCCAGAACTACCATCTGCCAGTGGCAAAGAACTGGTGGGACCATAAACCAGAAAAAGTGGTCAAAGCTGAACAAGCCAACCTACTGTGGGACTTCTGACTTCAGACTGATCGAACACTGGAGCATAACACACCAGGCATCATAATCGTGGAGAAAGACAAAGTGTTTATTATTGACATTGCTATTCCAGGTGACAGCAGAACTGATGAAAAATTTAGAAAAACTTACCAGATATGAAGACTTGAAAAGAGAACTACAGTGACTCTGCCATAAACCAGCAAAGGTGGTCCCAGTGGCTCTTGGCACACTAGGGGCAGTGCTGAAAGATCTAAGTGGGCAGTTGAAAAGCACTGGCATCAACAAAATATCCATCTGCCAGCTACAGAAAGCCACTTTGCTGGTATCCATTTGTATCATTCGCTGTTACATCACTCAGTCCTAGGCACTTGGGAAGGGCCTGACTAGTGATAACAGTTACCAAAACCAGCATAAATATCTTGTTTGCTGTGCCCTACAATTGTGTTATGTATAATAATAAAAATAAATAAATAAATATGACCAAGCAAATGTACCCAGTAAAGAGATAGTGGCCGTTTCTATCTGATATCCAGTGTTGTGCACAGACTATGTCAGGACAATATCACAGATCTGATGTGCTTTAGCATAACTAATTACATTAGTGATTATGGTGGGTTTACCTTCTGTTTCAGTTGAGCTAATGATGGCAGGTTATAAGGAGATATAGGTCCTCAGATATATACTTCTACTAAGTTCTACAAATACTTGCGTGCTTGCAGTAGTCTGTTGCCACCCAATTTTCCACTCCCTGAAATCACAATGAACTTACTACAATTTATCTCACAAATACTATATGACAGTAAGATATAACAGATCATTCATTTAAGGCTATGTCTCTACACACCATCTGTGTATCCAGGGAAGAGTTCTTGGGTACTGTGTCTCCATATGTGTTTGCATGGAGCACATGCTGAAGGGCACAATGCCCTCCTGAACATCCAAAGTCAAGGCGTTTTTGTTTTTGTGGGTGCCCAAGGCTCCAAATATTATTCTGGTGACGTGGGGGAGGGTGCCTCTTTGGATGTACCTCAGCTGTGGCTGTGGATTTATGGCTAAATAAAAATGCAAAAAAATAACTTGTAGGTTATACTTTTTCATCGGTTTATAAGCAAATCCTTCCAATGCCCTCAGCTCCCCCATGTCTAAATTAAAGTCAGAATCTATTTCATTCTGTCAAAGACATCTTTAGCAACATGAATTTGTTTCCAAATTATTGCACTGAATAAGAAGGCAGTGCATGAACTTTTTTTTTAGTAAATTAAATGGAGAGATGATTGTTTTTGCCTTAAGCAGACATTACAGAACATGCTTTATAAGATAAATGTGGGGACAAAACACATAAAGGAAAACACTGAGCACTTGTCAAAACCAAATTGAAGACAGTAAGCAGTAAATTGGATTTTATTTTATAACTGGAGGCAGCTCACAGATTTTCTCTGGAATAATGAATATTGTTATGTATTCTTTCTAATACAATATCAATATTCTATTTTACAGTGGGTTTTTTCAGTTCTTACATGTATAAGATTCCCATCTCCCTTTGTCTTTGTGCACATGAAAAATAAGAACTTTTATTTACTAAAAAAAGACACAAAAAAATCTGTGATCTGAAATTAAGTAAAACAAATTCTGAATTTCACTTGCTATTTATTTGTTATATCATAATATATTGGAATATTCATTCATTCATTCATTCATTCATTCATTCATTCATTCATTTATATGCATATAAATGTATGTCATTTGTTCAAAGGTTCCAAAATAATGGCGATGGTGGTAATGAGGAGGACAATGATACTCCCCCCCTGTGCTCATTAACTTAATATGGTAATAGTGGTTGTGTGCTGTGTGCTCTAATTAATTAGAAGGCTATGCTGGAGAGCCAACCAAACAAAACTGGCCTCTGATGAGAGGCCAGACAAAATGTGTTCCAAACTAATTAATTATGGTGAAAATCAGAATCAGTCAATCCCATACCAGATGAGTCATTGCTTGGATCAACAATGACCATATCAGGTGTTTGAGTACTGGACGCCTGGTCATAAGTGGATTTTAAGACTCAGTATCTTCCGCTAAATAAGCTGAAATATTCAGTGAGAGAAGGCTGGATTACATTTGGCAAGTAAAACATCCAGATTCAAAAATCACTGAACAAAGACTAGTACAAATCAGTATCATAATGAGAATCAAGGAATAAGTTTGCACTTACCAGAGTAATATGGTATAGCAATGCCATACTAGGCTGGTAAAGACCCAGCACAGCAATGGCCGTTCAACATTGAGTGCTAGAAAATCCCCATACTAGGACAGCAGCACTTAAGTGCGAATGGCAAGGACGGGGAAGGCCAGATGCAAGGCACCTTCTAATATAGACCTGAATGTTGCCATGGCAATCTGGACACTGTACATGATTGCACAGACACAGGCACTCCAATACACCCACTCACCACACTGCACCTGGAAGAGAAAAGTGTAGCTAAAGCATCCAGGAGTGAGATAGCTGCTCCTGGTAAGCCTGTGACTGCTTTTTAGAAATCCACCACTGGATCGCTTCTGAGGAGTCTGTGCCAACTTCTGATGAGTTTCCATGGCTCTCTGGTGTTCATGAGACTGACTAGTGAACAGATTGGTACTCACTATAAGGTAAGTGTGAACAGGCCCAAGGTCTTTACTGACATAGAAAAACATCCAAACAGAAAAAAAAAATTGCCAGTAAATGACCAGGGAGTATATAGTAAAGGAGTGGTAGAATAACAAGTAACAGTATAAGTTTGAAACCCAAAATTATTAAGCACATGAAAGGCATTGAACAAGCATGAGAAAAGTTCAACAGAGGAGTAGCTGACATTTGGTCCACTTCATTACTAGAAATCAGTTAGCCAACTTCCTCTGCAAACATAAACTATCAAATAAAAGAGCTTGAAAGAAAACAAGAAAGTACATCACCAAAATGGAAGATTATAATGAAAGAAAAGATCAACAGATTGAAGTCAGATGGACCAAACTGGTTCTCAATGAGGTTAGTTTGCAGGCAAATGTGGAAAATAGGCAGGCATCCATACAGTTGTTTTCAGGGTTTTCCCATAGCATAAAGCAAACTTTAATGATGATAGTGCGGAAGATTAAATTATGAAGGAAACAACCTTAATGGGTGGGATCAATTTTCTCAGAGGTTTGCATGGGTGTGGGCGTCCCTCTTGCCCCCTAGAAACCCCACACAATTTAGGGGCTCCAGCTAAGTTTGGTGCTGTTGGCCTGCCTAGCATGAAAACCATGAAAAAAAGAATCAATGGTGCATATTATCACCCCAAGACCTGGCTGGGAGCTTCCTAGATACCCTCTAGACCCACACATTAATTTTGGAATCTCCAACTCAAGCATATGTAGAACTTTGGTCCTGCTCTTCCATTGTTCCCCCACAACAAACAGGCCATTGAACTTTTAAACTGAGCCTCAAATTGTTTTGAGTTGTTCAAAGTTTAGTTCAAACACGTTTGCAGCTTGTTCAGTTCACTTTGGGCACATCTCTACAGTAAATTGAAAGTTATGCAAGAAAAGAAGAAAAATGAAAAGTCTAAGGAATAAATAAATCATCTTGAGTGAAGAAAAAACAAAAGTATTAGAAATGCTTGCTGCTCCCTCTATGTGTTTCTCCCTTGGGGTGCACAAGGCAAAAGTTGGTCAGGGATGGCAAATAAGAAGTTGAAGGAAAAGGACACCCCATCTGTGCTGCTTCCGCCACACTTGCTGTGTTCCTCTCAGCCCTGATTTCATCTGACAGATGAGATCCAACATAAATGAAGTGTGGCTGAATCTTCTAGGACAGCTTCTTCACTGATCAGTGTTCTGCTTATGTCAAGAACCCACTTAGGCCTTACTTCCCACTTCATCCATGCAACTATTGCATATCTATCCTGACTGGAGACCTTTTCACACTAGGTCCACTAGTTGCTGTGGGAGGAGCTTTTGGACTGAGCATCTGCACTTGAAGGAGCTGTTTCCTCACCAGAAATGACTCTTTCTGTCCAGGAGCTACCCCCATGATGACTATGCATGGTGCACATTTAAGTGCACAATGTGTAAACTTATCTTGACCAGCATCGGGCTGGTAAGGCACTGGGCAAGGCTATTTGCAACTGTCTGCTGCTGATGGGTCACATGATACATCACAGAAGTGCACTGGCATGTCATGTGATGTGACAATGGCATCAGAGCTCCATGCATCATAGGCATCATAGGTAAGTGTCCAGAAGAGTGAGTGAAGGATCATGTGTATTCACCAATATAAATAGTAACACAAAATTCAAAACTTGAAGCAGAAAAGTAAATGTAATATCTGAAAGTGTAACAATACCCCACTAGTTAATTTCTTAAAAAACTGAAATACTTTAATAATAGTCCAATAAATATAACAAAATACAAAACAAGAGGCCAAACACATTTCGAACTAAGTCTTCTTCAGTGGCCTATAAATCAAAATGATAAAATGTAAACAGCTCCCAACTGTGATTCTGTAGAATTCCAAAATGACTACCCTCTTCTGCTATCTGTTAACTCTCTTATACACAGCTGTACTGGTGAGGGAAAGAATTCTGCAGAGACTCAGGAATGAGAGTTCAGAAAATACAGGGAAAGACTAGAGATAGGAAAGACAAGCAAAAAAACCCCTCAAACTAACCAATTTACATTTTCATTTAAACCCACCAGGGATTCAGATTTCAATCTATGGATCCATTTGAGTTCCAGTAATTCTAATTGTTTGATGTTACTAATTTTAGGTATACCATCTATACACCAGAACTTGAAAGAATCAAAGGAATGATGCTTGTTTAGGAAATGTTTTACCATAGGGGCTTCTATCTTTTGATTTTTAATGCAACTTCTGTGTTCAATTATATGGGTCCTGATTTACCTACTGG
Source organism: Aspidoscelis tigris stejnegeri (assembly GCA_023333525.1). Classification (NCBI taxonomy): domain Eukaryota; kingdom Metazoa; phylum Chordata; class Lepidosauria; order Squamata; family Teiidae; genus Aspidoscelis; species Aspidoscelis tigris. The sequence goes on from JALMGA010000002.1 coordinate 32,580,860, forward strand.
TCATACCTATGTAAATCAATCTACAAGGGCATTCAATGATATATATAACATTTCTGCTACCACATGAAAAGAATTTATATATTTCATAGACTCTTTCATCAGCCGGATTCACGAAATGTTTCAAGTTACTGTTCTGTATAGCTGGGGGAATGAATTCTGCCGGTACTAGTATATTCTTGATGTTTTGGGTGTGTTTATACACAAACATAGGTTTGTTTGTATATCCTGGTATATTCTCTAATAGGTGCCAGTGTTTCTTAATGGTTTCTTGAACCCTCTGTTTTTACTATTTTTACCCTATTGGTAAAAACTGGCAGAACCCTCCCTGTTTTGTCTTGGTTTTGCACCTTGGGTTTTTTGCTTTAGGGATTTGTGTACTAGAATTTGCAAATGTGAATGGTCAGTACATGCACTGGCAACTTTGCCTTTCCTGTCCCCCAGATGATAAACGAAATGCAGATTTGCCCCTGGGTTCCATATGGAAATCCCACTTAAAGCATACCTAGCGCCATCCTTCAGTCAATGAAAATAAATAGGGATTCAGGAAAAACAATGATAGTGCTGTTCTACTTTCTAGGGCTGTTTTTGCTAGGTGCCTGATGCACCGGTTGAACTATGCCCAGGTCTACTAAAGAAATGCTCCACAGTGTCTTTTTTTTTTTTTACCCAGGAGCTGCCACTGTCATGTGCCATCTCCCATGCTATTCTCCATAATTCACAGCCATTCATCAAGCCATTCTCCACAGCCTCCTGGGACTGGTCTGCCATGCAGATGTGGCATTCCTCACGGGTAGGAGACTACGATCTTTTATGCACTGGCTCTTATTCCAGAATGGATCCTGGAATAGAGGCTTGCAGACTGCTGCATTCTGCACTAGAAAGCAGACCTCAGAGCCCTATTCTGAATAGGACTCAGTGCAGAAAGGATGTATGAAGCAATGACCAAAAATGTATGGTTTGGCCTTAGATAATATTTTGTTTCAAATGAATTTAATTTTGTACTATATAAATTTTATTCCAATAATGGAGGCAGCAAGTACCTTGGAGTCACTAAAAGTGATGCTCAGGTCTGTCAAGTCTCTGCAAATATAGCTAATGCAGCAAGAAAGATGAAGCTCAGCTTTAAGATTTTAATCAGCTTGCAGGCCTGCTCAAAGGAGACAGAAATAGCTCACATGGATTTTTTTCTTCCTTCAAATGATAATTGATCTGATATTTAACAGTGTTATTGCTTAAAGTGCAACCTAAAGAAAGAAAATAACCTCTCTGTGGAGGACCCCCCCCCCCCCGCATTCTCTGATGCATCAAAAGTTTCTAGTGGACAAGTATTCCTAACTAGTCACTTGCTTTCTAAATGTTTTTTAGCTACTCCTTGCTATTCCTTGCTGAAGTTGAAGGCAGTATTACAGCTAAAGTTGTGAAAGGGTGGGAATATTTAGAAAGGCTGGGTAAGAGTCACATGCTTTGGATGTTCACATATTCATATGCTCAAATGCTTCCAAAAACATGTGGGCTAAGTAAACCCAAGCTCATGGTCTAATGTAACAAAGGGCTTTTTGTATTTACCATAAAAGTGATCTATGGTGACATCCAGTCCTCTTCAGTCCCCTCTCTTCTGCATGCTGGAATGGAAGAGCAAGGCCCCACTGTTTCCTTGGGCTGATCCATCCACACTGGAATCGAACAAGGTTTGGTATAGATGGCCAAAATGGCTGCCTACACGGAAACCTGTTTTTCAGGCCTATCAGTATTCCAGGGGTGATGAGACTGGCCCAGAGAGGCATGTGGAAGGTTGCATATCTCCCTGTTAAGGTCTAATGGTGGGAGATATTTCAGTGGTGGACCAAATGTGTCTCCAGGGAGAACTGGGGCTAGGAGCTTTAGTTCCTGGCTGTTGGTGCACCCAGAAGTGACTCCAGTCCAGCCTTGAACAGGCCAGCCCTTTTTGTAGGAACAAGAATAAACAATGTGAAGGTTGCTAGTCCAGAGTCAAAAGCCAGAACAAAGATAAGCAAAGCAAAGGTTGCCAGTCGGAGGTCAGAAGCCAGAGCAAGGATGTACAGAGTGTAGGTAAAACAGTCCAAAGTTAAAAAAAAAAGTCAGAATTTGGAGCCAGGAAACAGAATGGACCTGTAATGGATTAATCAGTTCCCTTGCAAGAGCTGAAATGTACAGGAATCTCACTATTATTGCTTTTTTCATTCATTCACCTCCTCCTTCATGGCTGCCCTTTTATCAATTTGACATAAATCTGAATCAAATCCTACCCACTTCTTTCCCTATTGCAAACCATTTAATCATTTACAGTAAAAAAATGAGTTTTAAGAGATAATGGAATGACATTTAGAATATTCTCAAATGAATATTTTGACTGATTAAATTACTGTTCTGTGAACATTAAGATAGAAATTAAACTAACCCAGGCATGTTGCTGCTACTGCTGTGCTCTGCTGATGTCTCTGGCAAACATAAGAGGTGAAAAAAGCTATTCATGTATGTAAATAAAATAGAAATAATAAAGAGTCCCTGCCTTTCCTTCTGTTTCCCACAAAACAACCTCCCTATATTCATACACTGTGAAGAAATTTTCAATAATGTTCTCTTGACCTCTGTTTTTGACATCAATTCTTTCTTTCTATTTTACTGTTTCCTATGGATATATGCACACAGATAGATACATTTTCATAAAGTTCAGGCAAATCTGAATGTGGAAAGAATTGTTAATATATAGAATGGGCTGCTTTTGTAATTTATTTTTCTATTCATGGAATTTGTATTATGGAATCATTTCTTGAAGAACCGTAGACAGTGTGCACATTCTGTCCTATATTATATCTTCGCAACAGTCTTTCAAGGTAGGTAGACTAAGGCCATGGTTACACCTTACCTTTGACCTGAATAGAAGCCGTCTTGGGTCTGGAGAGATTACACCTGAAAGTCTGCATTTGTTTCTTATGCAGATTTTCCTTCCCTGATTGGAACTATCCACTATACAGTTTATTCCAGTGCTGAGTCCAAATGGACTCAGGTGAAGGTAACTTAGACCCTCACTGGAACCAAGGGGGCATCGTCCCTGCACCCACTTGCAGCCTAGAAAATGGTATGCCGTGGAAAGCCTCTGTTCCAATTCTTGCTCTTCCACCCCACCCCCCTCAACACTGAGACTCCCTCTGCTCCACTGCCACTACTCTCCTAACCCTGTTAACCTTCATCCCCTCACCCTCCTGCAATACCATCATCTCCTTAGCATGCAAACCCACCCATCGCTGCCCTCCCACAAATACATTGCCCAACCCATGCATAAACTCACTTCTCCCACCTGTCACTTCACTGCCCCTTACCCTCTCAGAATGTCTCCTCATCAACCCAAGCATTTCCCTGACCCCCTCACCAGTTGAAGATTGCCTTTTCAAGAAGGGTTGGTGAAAGAAGGCAGTGACAACAGCAGGTAGGTGTGGGCAGGCCACTGCAGGGCGAAAACAGCCTGATATGGCTGCCTTCCTTGCCTGTCTTGGAGACAAGACTAAAATGGTAAGGTGTATTCATGGCCTGAGAGGCAGTTGCATCCATTTTGTTATGTTCACAATTAATTTCCGCAGCAGGCTGCCCTCACTGTATTGACGCACTGTCCGCTTATGTGCATGTGCCATACTTAGGGGATCTCAGTGTGCTTCTTGTCATGAAGCTGTGTGACTGCCAGCATTGCATTCTAGAGAGTACATTCAGTTGGCTATCCAATCATCCTAGCATTTGACTGAGACAAAGGAACAGACATTCAGACAGGCTTTCTTTGTATTCCACTGTATCTATTTGAAAAAGCTAAATGTTTCTGAATAAATGTGAATCTATCCATATGGCACTTTATCTTATCTCAAATTTTAAATTTTGCTCCTGGCCTTAAATACAAATCCATTATAATTTTGTTGTGGGTGTGGCATTCCGATGTGAGCCATTACAAGTACTAGAAACTATAAATCAGTGGACACCAGTAGATTTTCTTAGCTGGTTTAAGAATTCTATCATAACACACACACACACCATAGGCTAAATGCAGAAGTAGTAGTAAATTACCTTTGGTCCACGTAGTAAATGTCAATTGGAAGAGCAAAGTGGCAGATAATCAATAATAAGAATTACAACAGTAAAACACACACACACACACGTATACATGGACGGAAAAAAGAGAGATGGAGAGAACTACTGAACTAGAAGATGTTTTCAAAGATCTTCATGACCTTTCTGCTATAGAAGTATTCATTGGCTGTTTTTTATATTCCCTATTCCCATGAAGCATTCTTCTTGGCCCAAATCAAGAGGTCATAAGAATATAAGGACATAAGAGCCCTGCTGGATCAGGCCACAGCCTGTCTAGTCCAGCATCCTGTTGCACACAGTGGCCCACCAATTGCCCATGGGCGTCTCAAGCAGAAATAAAGGCAAACCTTCTCCTGTTCTCAAATCCCAGATAATGGCATTAGAAATATCCTGCTTGTCCCCATGGCCTGAAAGATATACTTAGGCATCCATTCTAGTAGCCACTGACAGATCTGTCATCCATAAATTTGTCTACCCTTTCCTCAGAATGGAAAGGCTAGACAAATGTATGGATGACAGATGTACATCTTTCAGGCTGTGGGGACAAGCAGGATATTTCTGGCAGCAAATTCCATAGACCAATGACCCTCTGGGTGAAGAAATACTTCCCCTTGTTTGATTCAACTCTCCTACCCATCAGCTACATAGAATGCCCCCTGGTTCTAGCATTGTGTGATGGAGAAAAGAAATTTTCTCTATCCACCTTTTCTATACTGTGCATAATTTTATATACTTCAGTCAGGTCCTCTCTTAAATGCGGTGTTTCCAGGCTGAAGAGGCCTAGATGTTGCAGTCTGATTTCGTAAGGGAGGTGTTCCAGCCCCTTAATCATTCTGGTTGCCTTTTTGTGCACCTTTTCCAGTTCCACAATATCATTTTTGAGGTGTGGTGACCAGAATTGTACACAATATTCCAAATGTGGTCTCACCATAGATTTATAAAGAGGCAAAATGACACTTGCTGACTTGTTTTCTATTCCCTTCCTAATTATTCCCAGCACTGAATTAGCATTTTTTTGCTGCTGCTGCACATTGGGTTGACACCTTCATTGAACTGTCCAGCAGAACCCCAAGATCCCTTTCCTGATGTGTTGCAGAAAGCTCAGCCCCCATCAGCTTATAGAAATAGTTTGGATTTTTGGTCCCAATGTGCATTACTTTGCACTTATTAAAATTAAAGCGCATTTGCCACTTGGTTGCCCAATGCTAATAGATCCCTCTGGAGCTCTTGGCAATCTCTTTCAGTTTTTACTACCCTGAATAATTTAGTATCATCAGCAAACTTTGCTATTTTACTATGTACCCCTTCTTCTATATCATTGATGAATAAATTAAAAAGCATTGGTCCCAACACTGAACCTTGGGGGACCCCACTTTTCACTTCTTTCCACCCTGAGAATAAGCCATTTATTACTATTCTCTGCTTCCTATCCTTAAACCAGGCACAAATCCACAAAGAACCTGTCCTTTTATACAGTGGCTGATGGGTTTACTCAGTAGCCTTTGATGTGGGACTTTGTCAAAAGCCTTCTGAAAGTCCAGACAGACAGTGTTCACCTTTATCCACCTATTTATTGACACTCTCAAAGAATTCCAACAATTTTGTATGGCATGATTTACTTTTGCAGATGCCATGCTGGCTCTTGTTCAACAATGCTTGCTCCTCCATGTGCACACTAATTTTATCATTATTGATGGTTTCCATCACCTCACAAGGAACCGATGTTAAGCTAACTGGAGTGGGAAAGAGAGTGGAGTCAGTGAGTGGTGGTATAGAATGCACCTTTAGCCATCTGCATGATAGGTATGTGCATGAGTATTCGTAGGCATTTGAAATCTGATCTTCTCCTTCTCCTTCCTCCCTTTTGTGCTACAGGCTTTTTTTTAGTAGCTGGGTTAATTACTTGATGCCATTGCTCTTTTCTGATAGATTTTTTTTTAAAATATATGTATTCCTCAAAGATATTAAGAATGAAGTTTTAACCAGTTCTTAGCCTATTGTTGATTCAATATCTTTGATATTTAGCATATATAGTTTTTATATCTATTTACTTTAAAAAAAACAAATCTTTATATATCACTTTTATCACCTCCTTTCTGCAGTGTAGGTATATTTTTGAGAACTGGACTGCTAACTACCTACTAGGATATAGAAATAACTGCCAGTGATAAGAGCTGTCAGCCTAAGAGCTTTTCTGCACTCACCATTGGCACAAATAAGGAAAGGGTCTACAGATCTCCCATCCACAAGCCGGTACAGTGCAAGGGAGGTCCTGCTGCCTCCTAGTATGATCCTAGTATGCTCAGATTGAAAATGACATTGAAGTCATCCGTCCTCTGTCTCATGCTAAACAGGGATGTGTGAAAATCACCCATTCTACCCAGTAGCAGAGGAGGTAAATGATGGTGCTGTGTGTGCTTGGTGTCCTTCTTCCTGCTCTGAACCTAAGGCAGCTTTGAGGGTGAATTTTCATCTTCAGGATGGCCTGTAGGCCTGGTGTGTGTGGGAATATTTGCCCACCAAGCCATTGTATGCTCAAGGAACACCTTTTATGCAATTGGATGCAACCAAAGTTTCAACTTCTTATGAATGAAAGCAAGTTGTTACTGTTCCTGGGGGCACAGAGTGGAGCCAGATCTGAACTTGTGCGTAGTCGGTCTCTTTGTTCCAGTCTTTTCAGCATAACATCTCTAAAATTAATCATAATGGGGAATACTACTGCTCTTCTTCACAAAAGGAAAAAAAAATATGAATTATTTGTTGCCAGTTGTCCAGCTGTTACGGAGATATAAGCCAGAACTCTCCAACGGTCTGCGTTAGATGGACAAAGTTCAGGTAGAAACATTCATCTTTACTTGATATGCCTTCCTGCTCTTCAGAGGTGTGGAAAAAATATTCAGCTTTTTATACTTTGGTAAATAGTAATCAATTTACCAAAGCTACATTTTAGTTCTGTAGAAGTTTTAGCTACCTTAAACTTCAATTATTCTATATTTTGTTTTTAGTTGCTTTAATTAGACATGCTTGGTTTTAGACTAAATAAATCTCTCTTCTAGCATTTTTAGAGCTATACCAACTACACCTCTGAACCAGAATTAATTACAGTACCTTAGTTAAATTCTGGTTATAAAACAGATAGGACAAAAGAAAAAAAACCATGGCGTGAAGGAAGTATAACTGAACTCTAACACCATATTGATTAAGCTGCAGATCAAATTCCCAAAAGCCAGAGAATACAGAGACATTTGGAAGATGCTACATAATTAAAGGAGGAAAATAGCCAGAAGTGAATTAATTGAATAGACTGTTGCTTTGAACTACCAAGCAGCAACGATCTTTGACAGGTTAGCTGTCTGACAGTTTATCCCCCTACTGAAAGTATCAGTGTCACTGCTATAAGTTAAGCTTTTGGAGTTTATCAGCAATGGAGAGAAACTGAAAGAAATATACTTCTAAGATGTTATAGACTGAAAACATGCCTACAAAGTGAACCAGACTCAAATATTGACCAGCAAATAATTGCTAGTTGAAGATGATCAAATACTAGCATGTAAAGATGTTTGGGAAATCTGAATCAGAGGCGATTCATGTTAATGGATGAAATCTTAGGTACAATAGAATAAATGAAAGCCAATATCCCGCTGCTGAATCATTGGGCAAATTTGCACTTCTCTTTCCAGCCAGAGAATAGGAAATCTGAAGTTGCCCACATGTACCATCCATCCCTCCACACAGCTGGACACCTATCTTCAGTGCAAATGAGTGCCCAGCCACTCCCATCTTTCTTCACCAGTGTTGGCACTAACGTTATGTGCTGGGGCATCTGTGACGTGCCACACACATGCTCTCTTACAGTGTGTCATGTGATGCATTGGCATGCTTGTGTGGCATGTCAGGTGACCATCCATCACATCTTCCAAACTGGAAGACATGCAAATGGGCCTGCCCAGAGCCTTACTGCCTCCACCTCCATTGCAGGTAAACTTAGGTTCACATGTGGAATACTTAAAGTGCAGATGCTCCATCTGGGATCACACTGTGAGGCAACTAATTGGCCAAGTGAGGAAAGGCCTATTGTAAGGTAGAAGTTATCTAAGTGGACAGTAGGGGTGCTTCCACACAGGGGCTAACAAAACTGGATCTCCGGCACCCGGATTTATTAAATAGCTCCGTGTGCATGGCAGATCCGGTTTTGCGGAGTAGATCCGGATCTAGGAGATCCAGATCTACCTCGCACCCCTGCCGTTGCACACGCTTCTGAGGGCAAGGGCTGCTACTGGCAGCCCCAGCCACCCAGGAGACGCGCAGGACGCAGGCACGCTGGGCGAAGACCCTCACAACAAAGACGACCACGGTTGAGGTAAGGAGGGGTTTCGGCATGGGCCCAGTGGGGTGTGCTAGGGTGGGGTGTTTGGAAGCTCGCCCTGGCCCCAGAAGCAGCAATCCGCCGCTTCTGGGGTGAGGGTGAGCCGCGGCATTGAGGCCCCTGGCTCGCCATGCTTGGCTCCGGCGAGCCAATCATGGCAGGCAGCGGGAGGGCCCTCGATAGTTACAGTTGCGCCGTGGATGCGTTTTCACGGTGCAAAACCACTTGAGATGTGGTGTGTAACTAACACCCATTAAGCACCTACCGGAAGTGTGCTTAATAGCCCCCTCTAATGCAATGCGGACACGCGTGGCCAGAAGTGTGCTAAAAAGGCACATAAATGCAGACGCGCGTGCCCCAATCCGTGCTTAATGGGTGTTAAAGGGCCTGTGTGGAAGCACCCTAAATGTAATTTCAGTTTTTCTGAGGAAGAATGTTTAAGATACGCGGGTGTTCCTAGATTGTCTTTTGGCCTTTCTGCACTGAAAGTCTTTGATTTGAACCAATGGGTCTCCACCAATGAGGCCCAGTGGTTTGAACCATGGCCAGATATGGTCTAAAACATTACTGTCTATGTGATGGTGCTGTTCTGGAACAGCCTCCAGACCAATCCCAGAATTCACAAGGGTTTGGGCCTGGGCTCTGTGGTCTTTGAAGGGCTAGAACTAAATGTTCCTAGCCTTTGAGCCACTGGAGATCCCATTTTCATGATGCACTTTGGTGTGCTGCTGAATTGGGTCCCCCGGTAGTTGGAGAACATGCTCTATGTTCCAGACTAGCCACAGTGATCTGTCAAAAGACCAGTGATGCAGTTCAAGGAGGTTGTTTGATATGAATTGCACTTTGTCTTGTGTGGAAGTAGCATACCAGTGGTGGACAGGGTCTCCTGTATTCTGCATTAACATTCCAGGAGGGAGATATAGGGTGTTTTTCCACTGTCACCAGAAGTACCCATTAAGTACCCATTAATGGGTACTAAATGGCATTTTTGTACACATTAATGGGTACTTAATGGGTACTTCTAGTGACAGTGGAAAAACATCCATATAGTAGCCTTTCTGATCTTACCTAAGTCAGTTCCAAATGGTGGCACAAGAAGCTTATGCCCAGCATTGACTAATTTGTTATTTATGGCCCTTTGTGATTAGTAATGATCCGTGCACAGCTTAGAATGCTCTGGTAAGCAAAACATTGCGTAGCTCATAACTTTCATATGGGTTTTTATGCTCAGAATTCCATTATGCCCTTTCCAGTGGATTTTGTCCAGTGACCTCAAGAATCTTAAAAATTCCCTTCGACTTTATTCTTATTTTTTCTGTCTTAAGGCTTGGCCTCAAAATAGATTTTGTCTAATATGCCTGCAGTATATCCATATAGCCTTTGAACTGTGTCTGAAGAGGAACTTTGCATCCTGTTTGAATTGAATTTGGCCTTCTCTGTTGAATGAGTAACTGAATCCTGCTTCATACAGATTATCAGAAAAGCAAATTGGCTTCCCCTGAAATAATATTTTCTATATTTATGTATTTGCTTATTGACTAAGTCTCATTTTAATGATACACTGCTGACAGTTGTAGCCATCAAAGATTAATCATGAAATGAAAGTTGTTCCAATAAATACAAAATAGATAAATGAAAGATAGTTTAAGAACAAAAGTATTAACAAAATGATGCATTTTGCATATTGATGTAACTTCTCAGTCCCTTTGAAATATGCATGCAAAATAAGCACTATATTATTTTATGAGTTCCAAATAGATATTTTGGCTGTGTTTGCAAAGGAGCAAAGATCAGACTAGGGGAGCCACTTGAATGTGTAGTCCACACTATAGAATAATCTATTGGGAGGCAATGTCTCCTGATAGACCACTTTATCAATAGTGGATAGCACACAAAGGGGTCCAAGGGGGTGGCTTTTGCATATTCATACAAAACAGAGCAGCCCCCTTTCCCTTCTAGGACAGAGAAATAGGGCAAGTTAGGTAACCAAAAATGGTAGCCTGTCCCTCTCTCCCAGTAGAGTTTGACAACAAGGTCAACCAGCAGACTAGGGGTCTAGTCCTGAACAGAGGGGAATTTTGGTGGCATAACTGAAAGTATAGTCAGCACAAAATGAGCACTGTAGCCAGTTACAAGTGTAGATCACTTGTAAGCTTTCAGTGCAGCATTTCAGCTGTTTCCTAGACTTTGCCCCTTGTATGGACAGCACACAGACTATGAACCACTATGTAGTGCTCAGTGCCATTGCACTGGGTACCTGGAAGCAATGCTAGAAGTCTAACACTTTCAGGTGCCTGGCTAAGACAGTCCTGGCTTCAAAGGTGAGTCAGGATGGATTGCCCGTAATATGGACGGGCCTTGGTATGCATGAGTGGCAGTTTGGCCCATTATTTGGGGCCAATGAGGCATGGTACAGCCTTTGCAATTCAGAAGGACCTTTGCCCCTGTTACTTTATGGCTATTGATCTTTGGCAAGTATTTTTCAGACTATTAAGAAACAAAGTGCAAGCTGTGTATTGTAAATCTTTATACACTAAGTGCTCTGAATATCCATAATTTTCCTGTTACAACAAGACAAATATGAGATGGCCACACTGCACAGGGACTGCTGGCTCTTTCAGTTCAGAGTACAGTGTTTCCATAACTGCTGAAAAATGCTGCAAGCTGAATTAAGGGCTTAGGGCACCTTCAGAATTTAAAACTTCTCCCTGAAAATAAGAGTCCATTCCGCTGTCCCTGGAGGAGCAACAAGGGTCTTCAACTACATAATCATAGGGTCCGATGGAAACATGATGCTTCAGGGCTGTGGGGAGGGCATTTCGTCAGCAAAATGGAGATGCAGCCTTCATTTTGTTCAGACATTTCAGCTTTTAAAATCCTATGGGTGATGTGGATATGATCAACATAGAGTTTCACTAACCCAAAGTGGCATAACTGAAGAAAGAGATTTTCAGATTTATTTTAAAGCTCATTAATATTGCCAGGCCAGTCTCAAAATTTGGTCTTCATGTGCTAAATAATACCAGCACTTCCAGGAAAGAAAAACAAATATCCTGAATGTTTTCAAATATTTCATCCATATCAAATCATATTAAATTGTGGCAAAATTTAGGTAAAATATCTGGGGGTAGGGGAGATATATTTGGAAAAGAGAGAGAGAGGCAGCAAGTATTAGAGCCATTTTGGCTACTTGAAGACCCGGTGGGAGTGCCACCATTACTCACCTATGTAGAAGACCCTTCAACATTGCTTTCTGCCAAGACATTTCTTTGTTTAGCTGTTTATGCAACAAGAGCTGCAAAATATAAAATACAAATGTGGACATCCAAAATAAAAAAAAGTTGATTTAATTACTGCACCTTTTTTTTTACTTGTACTGGCCTGAATGTCTAAAGAAAACTTTCCCTCCTAAATATTTAGCTCCACATCTTGAGGGTGCATTTTGGAGCACAAGAGTAAGTGCTCTTCCATTCAGTGCCCTTGTTGCTAAAAAAGACTACCACTCTGTATCCTTCTCCTTCCCAATGCCCACAGCCAGATCCATAGTTTCCAACAGGGTCCACCATTCTTGCTTTTGCCGAGATCTATCAAGAGCTGTGCTTCCTCTGAGTGGGTCCCTGCTTCTAAGATGACCACTACTGAAATCTGAATCTTTTTACAAGTAAACAGGCAGTGGCAATACAGAGGCCTTTTCGCACAGGCCTTTCCGGTACGCGTGGAAGACAGCTCCGGACGAGGCATTCGCATTGCCCGAGCGGGGCTTGCGCCGCCTCGTGTCCGGAGCTGTCTCTCTCGCGTTCCAAATGTAGAGCACTTTGAAGTGCTCTACATGCGTTCGGGCGCGGACGAACTGCCCGCAGGCGTTCGGGAGGAGAAGGATTTGTGCTTGCTTCTCGCTCCCGAACAGCCGCGGGCCGCCTCCCCCGCTGGCGCAGGTTTGGCAATCAGCTGTTTGACAATCAGCTGATTGCCGATCTGCCTCCGCAGCTGTCTCCGCGCCCCTGGCCGGCCTTTGCCGGCCAAGACAGTTCCGGGCGCTTTTACCGTTCACACACAGGCGCGCCGGAACGCGTTCCGGCGCGCCTGTGTGTGAACGGTGAAAGCGCCCGGAGCTGTCTTAAGCTTCCCGCCTGAACGCGTTCCGTTTGGAACGCGTTGCAGTGCGAAAATCCCTCAGGTGAAGAGAAGTTTACTAACCTACAGAGTGAGACTCAGTGAGTCACACAAGTACACCCCAAACCAGAGATCAACACTGATTTTGCTTTGTTTCTTTTGTGTTCATTATAAGCCATTACAAGATTACATTGTGTAATCTTTTGTGTTCATTATAAGCCATTACATGTTTGTTTTCTGAGAAATAGGTTTATGATGCTATGGCACTAACAGTAAACTTCTCCTTTTTTAAAAATCATTTAATGAACTGATATTACAAGAAGAAATGCGTGTATGACAGGATCCAGAAGCATCTTTGGTCACAATGCCCCTTGATAAGTTGCCAGGTTGAAAGTCATGAGCCAGCTCTTCCTAATTACTTCATCTCATTTTCACATCCTGAAAATTTCCATGCCAATGAACTTCTTGTTTACTTCCTTCCTGCAAGCCTACTACTTTACAGCAAATCAATATGGACTTTTTGGCAGTGATATCTCTTTTTATTTTTTTTTTTAGAAGAAGCCTCAGGTGGCAAAGAAAATGGATTTCAGACTATAATTCATAGTGAAGTATGGCAAATCGATTTCCCAATGCATCTGTTGTTATCGGTATTGCTTAGCATGCCTTACAAAATCTGCATTAATGGTTGATAAGTGTGTGGACTGGGAACCAGTAAGGCACCTCTGTCTTACAGATATGAGGGCTTTGGACTCCTTGCTGCAAGGTTATTTTGCTTTGGATGCAGCCAGTGGTATTTCTCAGCTCATCAAACAAAATGAACATCTGCTCTTTCATGTGTAAAGAAGACGATGGGGACTAAAGAATATTTTGCTGACAAGCCCTTTCTATAATACATCTTGGAATCGATGTTTAAATAACACTGTGAGGTGCCAGGCTTGGGCTTAGATTACATCGAGCGTGTGAATAAATAGTCATTATGGGGGAAGGAATAGAAATATTGTTGATTTGCACAAATCCTGCACATTTGGAATACATTTATATTGAGGAAATCAATGCAGTTACCCCATATGTTTCTTCCCATCCCTTACTTACATAGTTTTTTCTATAATGTTGCTTGTACATCTATCTATCTGTCTGTCTGTCTGTCTATAATAGAGGCCAACAATTCTAAAAAGAAAGGCACAATATTACTGCCATTATCTGCCTTTTATCACAAGATTCCATAACATTCAAATGCTGCTTCTTCAAACTTTTCTTCTTCTTCATTTCTGCTATTATAAATAATGAAAACTGTATTGACCTATCAGCAGAGGGGAGGATCACTGTGCGAGTAACAACTCTTCTTCTATTAGTCTAATGAACGATTATGGTGCCATACTGCCTGGCTGAGTGTGAGTCCATTGGTCACTGCACTGGGTCAGCACATCCTTAGGGGAGTGGGACCCTGCTTGAGGATCACATTAGACATTTTTAAAAAATTAAGTGATGCACTTCATTATGGAAAATAAGGACATTTTGAGCTCAGTCTCTCCCCCTGCCTGATTTCTCTTATTCACAGTTAAGCCTATGTCTATCAACTTGGGTTGCTTCAAGGAATATTTTATTCATTCATTCATTCATTCATTCAGTTAGTTAGTTATTATAGTTCTATCCCGCCTTACACCAAAGGTCTCTGGGCAGGTAACAACCTTAATGTTCACCATATCAAACATAATAATATATAATAAAACAATAAAAACCATCACAGCATCTAAAATCCAACATGTTAAAAACAAAACAATATCAATTAAAACAATGGTGTTTACAGTGGGGGAAACATGGCTGACATTTAGCCAAAGGCCTGAGCAAAGAGGTGCATCTTCACTGCTTTCCTGAACACAAACAGAGAAGGAGCCCAACGCACCTCAAGGGGGAGCCTATTCCACATCCTGGGGGCCATTACCGAGAAGGCCCTATCCCGGGTGCCCACCAGGTTGTGGGACAACCAGGAGGGCCTATCCTGCAGATCTTAGGGCATGGACAGGTCAGTATGGAAGAAGGCGTTCCTTTAGATATTTGGGGCCCAAGTCATTTAGGGACTTAGAGTTAATGCCTTAAATTGGGCTCGGTAGTAAATTGGCAGCCAATGCAGCCCTTCTAAAACTGGTGATCAACCAGTGGAACAGGCTGCCATGGGAGGTGGTTGGTTCCCCTTCGATGGAGGTCTTCAAGCAGAGACTGGAAGGCCATCTGTCTGAGATGGTTTAGGAGATCCTGCCTTGAGCAGGTGGTTGGACTCGATGACCCAGGAGGTCCCCTCCAACTCTACCATTCTATGATTCTATGATTCTATGATTCTATGGTGTGATGTGCATCTGGCTAGCTGTCCCAGTTAACACCCTGGCAGCTGCATTTTGCACTACCTGCAACTTCCAAACTGTCTTCAAGGGCAGTCCCATGTAGAGTGCATAACAATAGTCCAATCTAGAGGTTACCAGAGCATGGATAACTGTAGCCTAATAATCTCTGTCCAAAAAAGGCCTCAGTTGATGAACCAGCTGTAGTTGGGTGTAGGCACTGCTGGCCACAGTGTCCACTTGAGCTTCAAGCATCAATGTGAAATCCAGAAATACCCCCAAGTTACGCACCTGTCCCTTCCAGGGCATTGCAACCCCTTCAAGGACAGGATGTCTCCCAACTACATAGACTCAAGAACCTGTGACACACAGTACCTCTGTATTGTCTGGATTCAGCTTCAATTTATTGGCCCTCATCCAGCCCATTGCCACCTCCAGGCACCTGTCAAGCACTTCTACTGCCTCTCCTGATTCAGATGGCACAGAGAGATAGAGCTGGGTATCATCTGCATATTGATGACACCTCACTCCAAATCTCCTGATGACCTCTCCCAGTGGCTTCATATAAATATTAAATAACATTGTATTTGTACAGCAGAAAACAAACTTGCACTGTAGCACCACTTTGAAGCAGTCTTTGACATATTCTCTAATGGTGAGCTATATCAGATGACAATGAGTGGTTGACTCAGTTTATCTAGTGCATGAAACCCAGCACTATTTCTTAGGGCTCCTAGAAATGACCAACAATTTTGGAGACTAGGGAGTTTCATCCTCAGACTCCAATGCTGGGCCAGGCTGGGCTGCAATAATGCAGGCAGCCCTTAGCTTGGGCTGCTGGCTGCTGATTCAGTCCTGGGCCCGGCCCGGCTGTACAGAGTACATCTACACACTCCATTCTGATACTCCCTTGGTGTCCTACTAAACTGAAAATGTAATAATCCCCAATAAAACTAGGCAGTGTTGCCAATGGAAAAAAAAGTGCTGATCTCAGCACTGTTGTAGCATCTTGCAAAATGATGACTCCTAAAGCAATTAGAGGGTTATAAATATAGGAATTAAGTCCTGCAGTCCTGAAAGAACAGATGCGCAGCATGACACTTTTTGGCATATAGATTCTATGTGCTGAACAAGTGTTTACAATTATGGCTGATGCTTTTTCTTAAGGTGATACATGTTGGGCACAAGTTCAGCCTATTAATTGGGACTGTAGAGAAGCAAGGAGGATAAAGTTCCAATCAGAAAGTTCAAGTTTATTTTCCTGAACTATGTTTTGAATCTAGTTTGGAGTGGGTGGGTTGAAAAAATGAAGCTTCTAGTCAGAACTTCACCATCTACTGAGATAATGAGATTTAGTGAGGACCTCATAAAGTGATATATGCAGTTCTTTGGGATAGCAGTGGTAGAACTTGTGCCATTTTCTGTAGCAGTCTTTATCACAAGATTAAATTGGAAAAAATAGACAATCCAATTGTGCCTGCTCAGCATAAGGTCTTCAGCAGTCAGCCAGCTGGCACGAAGTAAGGATGTGCACAAATATTTGAAATATTTGTTATTTGTACAAATTCAGACAAATTTGGACATTTGTATACAAATTCAATGTCCGGACATTTGGATTTTTGAATTTGACCAAATCCGATTACCTCGAGTCATTCATATGAATAATTTGGACATTCATTTCTGTATGGGTACACACGCATCTTGTACAGGATGAAAATGGAATGCATACGGGATGTGTATGGATGCGTACAGATGCATATAGATGTGTATGGTATGTGTACAGGTATGTACACGATGCATATGTATCTGTACAGATATGAATGTCCGAATTATTATAGGAATGTATTCATATTGAATTGAATGTCTGGATTTTTTTTTAGTTGGATACATTCAGATTTTTGAATACTCAATTCATTACGAATTGAATTCAAAAATGGCATTTGTGCACACCCCTAGCGTGAAGTCATGATCTGCAGGCCACTACTGCATGGATCTTAATGTGTATTTCCTTATTTATTACTTTGAGATGTATAGTAAGGACATGGAATATATTGTCTCATTTTATTTTAAATATTCAGGGACAACATGCCCCTTCTACATGAGAACTGAGATTATGTGATATGATTCCAGGCCTGCTGAAGCCAGGCCTGCACTTGCCAAGGGTTCAGAGGCCTATTAAAAGGGGGTGGGCCCCTTTTAATAGGCCTCTGAACCCTTGGCAAGTGCCAGCCACAGCCAGGGAAATAGCTTCTTGCTACATGATGCTGTTGTTGCATGGCATTACATGATGATGGGTACCTAAGAAGGTTGAGATGAATAATCTTTCATATGAAGAAACATTGCAGCGATTGGCAGGTTTTAGTCTAGAAAACAGAAGAGTTAGAGGAGATGTGATAGAGGTTTATAAAATTGATGCATTGTTTGAAAAGAGTGGATGGGATAATTTTTTCTCCCTTTCCTAAAATATCAGAAGAATGGGTAATGAAATTACAATCTGGCCATATTTGCATATCAGAAGGAAATTGCCACATACAGTACCTGCCATGAACTTAGTTTGAACTTATCTTGTGGGCAAGGAAGAGTTAGGTGTTGGATCTAAACCCTCATAATCCCAATCAACAGGTGCTTGATAGTCTGTGGATTGTTGCTGGACAGACTCCCTGTTTAGGTAGGAAAATCTTCCCTTGTGACTAGCTACTGTATATAGCATAAATATGCAAATAAATGGCTCACAGAAGGCACATCACTTTCAATGTAAATAAGCTGTTGTGTTAATTTACTGTTTAATCAAGTATGTTTAGTCAAGAATGGTTACTTTTATTTAGCATTCACCAATCCGGCATCACATAATAATTAATATTTTTACATAATAAATAATCAAATTTTGGAATTTACTACACAAGACGTTGTGCTGTCTACCAGCTTAGGGGACTTTTAAAAAGGTTGGGTACATTATGTGTTCACGTTAATGACAGGATAAAAGCCTGTATAATGAGGGTTGGTTTACCTCTCAAAACCAGCTGCAGGAAAATTATGAATAGAACAAGCTGTGGGTTTGTGCCCTGCTGATAGGTTTCTTTATGCAGCTGGTTGTCCACTGTGTTAACAGATTGCTGGGTTAGCTGGCCATGGGTATGATCCAGTGTGACACTTCTTATGTAGAACCAGAAGTTGTACTGTAGGAGCAAGAAGAACTACACTCAGCACTCATCTTGCTCCTAACACCTAGCAACCTTCCCCATTTAGTGGAGCAAAGCTAGCTCAAAGGTTTTTAACATGTTCAAGACAGTTTCATACTTCCCTGATGTAGCTTTTTCAACACATTTAATAACATTTTAATTCAGGGAGAACTTCAATGGTGTAAGTGTAGGAGAGGAGTATTCATTCATTCATTCATTCATTCTTTGCATTTTTATCTCACCCTGTACTCAAGGATCTCAGGTGGCCAACAACAGTAAAACCAGTTTTTAAAAAGAACATATTAAAACAGTAAGGCCATGTCCTCCTGCAAGCTGCGTGGCACACTTTGGGCACTGTTTGGGCATGCATGGGCCAGGCATGGTACTGGGAATGCATTTTGAGCATCCCCATGGCATTCCTGGCAACACGGGACAGGTACGGTTGGGTGCGGATGGTGGCATCCCCATATGAACCATGCCAAACCCTGGTACGGGGAAGCAGCATCTCTCTCCTCATTGGCAGCTGGATTGTCATCAGCCCACCTCTGTGCTGTATCCCCCCTACCCTAGTGGCACTGACAGCCAGGACTGGAGTGGGAGGCACGGAAACTAGTTAAAATAAAGCTTCATTCATAAAACACCGAAGAAAGCCGCTATGAGGTTTAGTGGCAGTAGGTGCTTGAGCAGTTATGTGCACATCTGTTCCACTGGGGAATGCAAGAATGCCCGTAAACTGAAAATCAAGCCTTTATTTATGATTGCCTTGCAGATCGGGGAAACGGGGGTTGCAAATGGAACAAAAATCAAGCCATTATGCAGCCTGCCTTGGCATTCTTGAAACAGGGTTGAAATTACCTCTTTGAAAATGGCAGAAATTTTTTTAAAAACCAAGCCATTCTCCAGCCTCCCTTTGCGAACAGCATTTTAAAAAAAATCAGTGGCTGCAGTCTTCAATGGATAGGGCAGGGACAGCAAGCACATCCCACCTCCCAATGACGTGAGTGCAAATCTCCTCCCTGTTAGCCCGCTAGCGTTCCCATGTGTGTTCCTGGCTTGCTGAGCAATGCGTTTCAGTTCCCCAAACTGTGCTGAGACTTGTTTTTTCAGGTATCAAATCTGGCACCCTTCTCGCACAGTTTAGGGGGGAGGGGGGTTTGGTATGCTTTTTGCCAACCAAATCCAAAACCCATGGGGACAAACTTTGCAGATACCATGCTCGGAACCACACCAAAGTTGCATGGGGACACGGCCTAAGGGTGCATTTCCCCCTCCTGGGGGTTGCAAAAGTCTGTCAGATTTTAAAAAGCTGCATACTTTCAGCTTATCAGATCCAATGATAAGCTATGATTTCTTCCCCTTTCCTCCCTCTCCCCATTAGTTGCTTGGCTGAAAGTTAGCAGCTTCCAATGTAACCAGAGGTCAGACAATACATTGTACTGAGGTATTAGAGCATAGCCCCAGGAGAATCTGATTTTACTTAGGCAGGGACCAGAAAGACTTTAAAATGCCTGCCATTTCACAGTGTGCCGATGATGCACAAAGCTGGTGCCTACTTTGTCAAAGAGGGATTCTTCTACCAGCACTCGAGACTTCGGAGGTTTCCATTCTTCTGGCCCCTCGTTCCTTCCTTCCACCCATGCCTTTTGCCTCTCTGCTTCCTCATGGTGATCCCCGATTTTGCAAAGAAGTAGACTTTGGAGTTTTCCATCCTGCTGCCCCCCTCCTTCCACCCATGCCTCTCTGCTTCCCCAATTTTACAAAGAGGGAGACTTTGGAGATTTCAGTCCTGCTGCCCCTCCTCCTTAGTTCCTTCCACCCAGCCTTTTGCCTTCCTGTCTGCTTCCCCATGGCAATGTGAATTAGGCTTATATAAGGGCTGGGGCTTAGATCCCACCCAGGGTATGATGGAAAAGCTGCCAGTGGGAACAAGAAATTTCAGAGCTCACTGCCGATTTTAAAAAAAAAATGGATTAAAACTCAGAGTAAATGGTGCAGTGGGAACAGGTCCTAAGTGTCTGAAAGTGGGGAGAAAAAGCTGTATCCCCATTTAGTAAAAGACCAGGGCAAATATTCCTTCATGTAGGAAATAAAAAGATTACAGCATGGTATGGATAGGGTTAGTTTTGCCTTTCCGTTAGCTCAGTTGTGAAGAAGCTGGAAAACTCCTGTTTTGGATATGCTTTCCCCATACAATAGAGGGTGATACACCTTTTTGTTGTTGATGATGATGCTCAGACTCCTTAAAGTGTGCCATGGTAATGAATGTCTCATAGATCTTCAGGGCTAAGACCAGTGATGGATTGTGCTAAAAGTAAAAGGCAATACACTCACTGCCAATAATAGGATGGATCATTCTTTCTTTTCTATTTCTTCCTTTTGGTATCATTTCCACTCCCTTCCAGTACTTGCAATCACTGATTTTCAGGCTGCTGCCTTCTTCTGTAAAATAGGCACTGTCCACTTTTAATGGTAAAATACACAACCTTCTTTCTATTTTTGAAGGTGAACTATTGAAATCCTGCAGTAGAGTACATATCTGACATGTGCATCACAAAAGTTATTTTATAGACTATTTAGTGTGTTTTGAGTAACACTATTTTAAATGAAATTTTACATCTGTCTAAGCCAGCACTCTGCTCTCTTTGCAGGAACATGATTTGTATTATACTTGCTTGCTGTTTGTTCTATATCTATGCTGTGAATGCAGACATCAATAGGACTGTCAGACTTATGAGCCTGCATTCTGTTTTCCATTCTGTGAATCAAAAAAAAGGAAGGATGAAAAAGAGAGATCTTTTTTTCTATAAACATATTAAATGATGACTGCGGTCAATCTTGTAATGAGGCTGTGAGTTATCTGTTCTTTTCCTATGTGTTATGTCTAATCTCCTTGGTTGAAAAGCAGGTAGATTCAATAAATATCCATGTGTTTATTTTTTAAGAAGGCTATCTGTTCTGCTATCGATTTCTGATCATGAGTAGGGATGTTCATGAATATTCATAACATTTGAAATTCGGCCAAATTTGGCCACATTTGGCCATTCAAACTTGAATCAAATGTTACAATATCCGTATACTAACATTCAAACAAATACAGATGTTTCCAGACATTCATGCGAATAGTTCAGACATTTGTTAAGCTGGGGAAATGTATCAGATATGTATCTGTTCATATGCAGATACGTATCTGTTCATAGCAGATACGTATCAAATGTTCATATGAATACATATGAATAGATTGTATCAAATAGAATTTTGACACATTCAAATGCATTCTATTTGTACGACTACAGATTTTTGAACATCTGATTCACTTCTAACTGAATGCCAAATGCCCCCACATTTATGCACATCCCTAATCATGAGACTAAAAACTGCTTTTTAACAACCCATAGCTAGATTTCTCTGGGGACAGGTTAGCAGTTGGGGTGGCAGTAGGAACATCTGCATCGGCCCATCTAGTGAGCAGACTGCCACTCACTAACAGGTAAGTGTGAACAGTCCCATTCTTCAGGACTTCCTGGGGTGGCTAAGAAGAGAACAGGTTATTAAGGCCAGGCATCTCATTTTGTGTTTCGTTGAAATAATGGTGAGATGTTAGTAGTCAGGTGGCTGATTTTTTTTTTAACAGATGATAAGTAATAAGAAATTTCAGCACAATGAGATTGGTCAGCAATGTAGTCCACTGGTCACATTTTTCCCTGTCATGGTAAGCTATATTCCTATGTAACTGGTATTTTTATCCCTCCAAAATTTAATTTACACAGATTGAATGCATACCTGTACCCACTTTTACCCTCCCCTTTTTTTTTTGCATATGATGCTACTCTTTTTTGGAGGAAAGTGTCAAATGATTCCTAGTCTTTCACTGTAATCATCAAGGGTGGCCTTTCATTTGCTAATCTCATTCTTTAATTCTAGTCTGGCAGACCGATACATCAAATTAGAGTAGCTATCTTTGTCCAAATTGTATGATGTTTTCTGCAATGCAATACGTATACGAGTTCCTCTTTTCCCTGCCTTGTTTGTTTTTTCTTGCTTACCCACCCCCAAGCTCTATTTTTGTTCCAGTCTTTTGCAAGAAGCAGAACTGAAGCACAGGGAAGATGCATCAAAGGCAATTCATGGCACTGTTCCACTCTATTACTGTGAGAGAAATTTCTTCTCATTACTGACACTGGGTCACTTGCAGTTCAGATTAATGACCATTGATTTATAATTATAGCTGATGACAAGCAGAACATCAGACTCAGCAAGACAGGGATGTTGCAAAAATAGAGCAAATGCCATTTTGAGATACATTAGTGAGAGTATTAAATCCACAATGCCAACATTCGCAGCTCTGCTTTTTACAATCTTATCTGGGCTCAACTCACATTTTTGGCAGCAGAATTTCAAGAAAAGGATATAAACTAATTAAATAAGACCTAAGAGAAGGTAGCGAAGAAAACAAATAGGGGGTTAATATGTGAAGCTAGAAGGGGAAAGAGAAGAATAAAAATAATTTGCTTCTGGTGTTATTTGCTCTTTCTGTCTCTCCCTGTCTCTCTGTCTCCTTCATTCCTCGCTCTTTCTAGATGTGTGAACCTCTGCTATGAGTCAAATGGCTCCTTGCCCGCAGCTATCAGCTGAGGCAGCAGAGAGGGATAACTGTAAGATTTGATGAAAAGAGTACAGGCATCCATCTTTTCCAGATACTGTGTAGCAACAAGATCAGAATCAGAATCATATCACTATCTATTAGGAGTGTACACAAATATTGAGCACATTTGAAATTCGTACAAATTCATGTGAATTTTGACATTTGTGGGGGAATCAAAAGGGATCTACATTTGCAGTCCCTTGTTTGTACATTAATCAAATAGATACAGCCTTTGGTGACACTTTGGCAAAGCTTTGATTAAAGCTCCCCACCCCGGGCCTCCTGTCCCCCCCACTTCCCATCCCCCCCTTACCTTTGACCACACTGTCACTATTGCATGCTCCTCCTAGCCCCAAGTAGACCTTCTGGAGCTGTACATGCACTTCCCCATCCAGCAGGTGAGTAGGGAGGGGTGAAGCAGGATGGGAAGGGGGGTTGTGGGTTCCCTGCATTTGCGAACATTCAATGAATGTTTGTGCACAAAGCCAAAGCCTCTCACATTCATGAGGGTGGGATTCATCCAAAGCCAAATAATCCAACATTTGAATTGCATCGAATCAAGTGTGGGAAATTGGCTTTGTGCACATCCCTGCTGTTTATGCTTTAAAATATCCATTGGAAAATAAATGAAGTGTTGCTTTTGCTTCCCTCGTTGTGAGCTGGAAAGCTGAATAGGATGTTTGGACTCACAGGAATATTGTTCCAAGGAACCTGCAGCCACCTCATTTCTACTTTTGGCATCAAGGGAACCTCAGAGTGATCATGCTGGCTCCTTTGTTGGTACAATAATTGCTTTTTTGCCCTCTTTGTGGAGGTATCACAGAAAATGGCACCTCTGTCCTCTGTGGAGATGAGGGCTTCTTTTCCATGGTGACTCTCCTGACCATAAAGCTGCAGCCATGTGAAAATGAAGGCACAGCCACCATGGAATACAAAGTTTTTGCTTCTTGCAGACTATCTTGGATGGAAGCCCAGGCGATTAATTTGGAGGCGGGAGGTGTGCAGGATGATGAAGGAAGAGAGGACAGACATGGATGCTTCCCCTGAGTAGCTGAGGGGAAGAGAAAATGTGATTATGGGATTAATAGGAGGATGAATTAAAGGATCTTGGGATATATTGCAGCTACTACTTCTTTTGTGCCAAATTTAAAATGGGTAGAATGTGGCCGTCAAATGTGAAGACAGGAATGAACAACAATTCAGTTCAAACATATAATTCACTTCAACACACATACCATACAATTCAGTAGAATAAAGTTTGAGCCACTCAAACACTTCATATACCTATGTGTATACTCTTTTTATTTCTTATCCTACTGTCTCAAGGTGAAGGACGAGGAAAAATGTGCTAACATTCAACATGACAGGTTCTGGTTAAGAATCAGAAAGTGCTCACATGGAAAGGGCAGCTCAAAAGGGCAACCAGTTCCTTGTGATCTCTTCCTTGCTGGTCACTTGCTAGAAAATCATCTGAGATGCTTTATTGTCTGGAATTCTGCATGAAGTTGAGGATTTGACTCATTGGACTCTTCTCAAAGAGTCTATAGGGCATGGAACAAAGTGAAGAAACATTTCTCTTCATTGCATCCTTTCAGTATTGCTCAGCAGAACTCTGACCCAGAACAACATTCATGGGAACTGTCAATAACTGTGATGATTCTGCTAGAAGTTTTGAGGATAAAGTTGAGGATTTTATCTGGGTGACTATAATCATTTAGGGATCTGTTGCAAGGGAGGGAGTATTTCTGTAACTATGAGCAAGGAGAAGTGGACTGTTGAGAGGAACTATTATATGTTTCAGTGTAGAAAGATTAGATGCAAGATAGCCTTCTTTCTAGTTCCCTCCCTGCCAATCCAAGGGAATATAGAGGTAAATGTCAACCTCCTGACTTATGGATGTCCACAGATATTCTAAACATTCAAAATGTGATTGAATTCAATCAAATGTGGACATTTGACTTCAAATAGAATTTAAATTTAAACATGACTACTCCTGTAGTGCTCTTGGTTAATGCCAGCTAATAATGATCAGTAATAAATGATATTTTTATCCATTGTCTGATTATCGATGAATGGGTTGACTTAGTACCTCTTAGTTGACACTGGGTTAGTTTCTGGTAAAGAGCATCTGCACTTTTGGGAGGCATTTTCAACCCAGAAACACCTCCTGCCTTACCAGAAGTTGCCCAGCATCTACTAGTAGTGATGCATGAAATCATGCACCACATGCATTCTAATCCCTACCTTTCCCAGCCAGAGGAGCAACCATTCACACCTGTGTAGATCAAGAAGTCCTGAGCTGGACTATGGGAGGCATCCTTAGTATGAAAGTTTAATGCAGCAAATAGGATCCAGCTGACATCCACTGCATGTTCAAATGTTTTCATGGCAATCTGGACACTGCATGTGAGTACACAACCACAGTCGGCACGCAACACCTGGATGAGGGTGCAGATGCAGCATCCAGATGCAAGCAAGCTACATCTGGTAAATGTGCAGACTGCTGTTTAACTGTCTATTGCTGGGTGGCTCTGGGAGAGCCTGTGGGAAAATCTGGTGAGTTGCGATGGTTCCCCAGTATGGATGAGCCTAGTCACTGGAGTTCAACACAAGGTGAGTGCGAACTGGTCCCATAACATGAATTCTTACTTAAAAGTGCATCATATTCTGATGAAAGGAACAACAAGAACATGTGTTATGTTACGAATGAATGAATTTTATTTACGGTCACAGACCAAAATCAGAAAATAAAAATACATTACTATTTCAGGACATCATATTAAAAAAAGAACATATATAACAAAAGAATATATGGTTTGAATTCAAGTATATATATTCTTATATATATATATAGAAAAGTTTTACAATATAAGTGTTAAAATAATAGTAATAAAAAAATTAAAAGTATGGTGGCAAAATTTGAGGGTGTAGGTTATAATTATTTTTTAAATATGTATTTCTGGAGATGCTTATTTCTGGAGCTGGAATCATGTGGTTCTTGGAAGAACATCCTGGGTTTGTATAAAATTCTGGATCTGGTAGCTACTTACAGTTCAGAGTAATGGAGTGGGAAAAGCAGGAGGCAGGCACAATGGAATGCTTCAGACCCAAAAGAAACCAGCATGGCCCCATATTAAGAAGAAAAATGTACTTGGTCTGGAATTGCCAATGCTTTTTGGCCACTGGGACAAGCTGGCAAGAAATCTTTCTGTTTGTTTTCTTTTTTTTAAAAAAAAATCTGTAAAATGATGTTGGAGTATAAACAAAAACTCAGCATGACTTTGCCACATCATCCTCTATTCTCCTTCTTCTGTACCTTTAGAATGAAGTATTCAATATAATTTACACTGGAAGTTCTTTTCTGGGTTTTATTATGAACACAGACTGTATAATTAAAATTATGTTACAGAATTGGGCTCTTTGGAAAATTGGGGCGGGGATGTGTGTGTCAAGAAATGTTTGGTAACTCCAGAGAAAAATAGCTATGAAAGCACATAGTGCTCTGAGGCAAACCGTTTTGCTTCAGTACTTCGCTTTTCCCCCCAGAAGAGATAGAAAATGTGAAACTGGCCTAAAGCAATCTAGTAATCAGTCTAGAGAAAATGACTTTGTAATTGAGAAGGAGTGGTTTTTTATGGAAGAACTGACACATTTCTGTATAGGGTTGTATAATCACATTGATGGCCTTGTAATACTTTCTGTTAACAACACAAATTCATGGCAAACCCAATTCATCATACATTCTGGTAGGAAGATAAAAATGTGGAATGAGAGTCAAATACCTGGGTTCAAATTGAACTGTTTTGTGTTCACTGCTATTTTACCCATTAAAAGGACATTTAGAAGGGGAAAAGGACACTTTTGGTCCAAACTGGCTCAATGTTTGATTAAACTGTTTGGAAAGATTTGAATTCAAATCAAACCACTTAAAGCTTGGTTCAGTTTAAGTCAAACAACACTTCTGTTATTCATGCACAAAGCTTCTCTACTCTCCCCAAAATCTCTAAGGTCCATGTGTATCTTTCAGATGTCTTCTGAAAGTAGCAACACAGCCAGAGGTTGAGTGCAGAAACTCAATCTCTACTTTTCAGTCTTCTCTTTTTAGGCTTTAAAATCTGTTTCTGTACATGTGTTCACTCTGCTGAACCGTTTCTGCACTGGTCTTTATTCCAGATTATATCCTACAACAGGAGCTTGCTATCTGCAAGCTGCTACAGACTACAGCAGGGCTCAACAAGGACCTTTCATAGTCTGCACTAGCGTGCAGCTGGTAAATCCCTGTTCTGGAATATTATCAGGAATAAGGACAAGTGCAGAAAGGGTCCATATGCTAATCTGTAATTAGCAATTTGCTCAATCTACAAGAAACTCAAATAAAAAAAGGATTAATTAAAATGATATATTCAGAAATGCTTGATTCAATATCACATCCCTTGTTCTTCATGATGAAACATTAACAGAGCCTGCCCAAAATACATATGCAAGAGAAGGACAGAACAGTTAGCCCCAAACATTTCTTAACCATGTTGACTTCATGTAGCCCACCCCCTTCCTTAAGGGTTAATTATGCATGTATGGTTTTAATATTGAAATTTTGGTGTATATCTCTAACAAACCTATAGAGAGAGACCCAAGAAATAGATCACTTTAGGAGTAGGTCATCATTACCACTTACACTGGCCCTTCTGATCAGGGCCAAAATTCCATAGCTGAACTGAGAACGCTACTAATTCTCAAAAGATTTACCACTTCTAACTAAAGCACCAACCAAAATGGATACCTGATGTCCCCCACAGGGTGATTTGGGGACAGGGCATAAAAGTCACCCCTTAATCAGCCCCTGAGCCTCTGTAGCTAAGCTATATTAAACTACTTTCAGGTTAATTTGGGGAGCAGGGATATGCACAAATATTCATCAGGTTCACAAATTGTATGAATTGATACGAATTTGAACATTTGTATTCAAATCAAATATTGGCTACATTTGAAGACTGACATTTGATTGTGAAGTGAATGTATTTGTACAATCATTTGAAGCTTCATTATATTTGCAAAGGTGGGGATGTGGCAAAGTGGCTCCCCAATCATATCTGCACTGGATGCAGAGCAGATTCAAAAGAGTTCAGAGTGGATTCAAAGCAGATTCAGACCAGAGGCCTTTTCACACACGGGGTTTTTGAACGCGTGCAAGACAGCCTCGAATGTGGCATACGCATTGCCGCAGCAGGGCTTGCGCTCCGACGCGTCCGGAGCTGTCTTGCGCACGTTCGAGTTGTAGAGCAAAGTGCTCTACATTCATTCCGGCGTGGACGAAGCGCCCGCAGCCGTTCGGGGAGAGAAGCATTCGCTCATGTTTCTCTCTCCCTGACAGCCGCGGGCTCGCCTCCCCCGCCGGCGCTGGCTGACAATCAGCTGATTGCCTGCCTTGCCGGCTGCAGGAGCCTCGGCAGCCGTCTCCCCACCCCTTGCAGGCGTTTGCTGGCTAAGGCACTTCAGAAAGCTTTGAGCATTCGCACACAGGCGCGCCGGAATGCGTTTACACGCGTTCCTGCGCTCCTATGTGTGAATGGTCAAAGCGTCTTGAAGTGTCTTAGGCTTCCCGTCCTACACCCGTTCCAAATGGAACGAGTGTAGTGCGAAAATGCCTCCTATTCAGAGGGGATTCGAAGGCATGACTGGTAGCAGGGATTTGAAGCAGATTCTAAGGCTGTGTCGCCATGCAGGAAATTTATTCCTGAAATAGTCCCTTGACTATTTTTTGGGGACTACTTTTAATCCAGATTGAGTGCCCATCAATTAATCTGAATATAGCCGTCCCCATGCAGCTTTTTACTCCTGGTTTTGGGACTATTTTTGAACATTAAAAACAAGGCTGTCAAATACCCCTCCCCCCCCATGCAAACCCTGCCTGCAAGAAAAAAGCAAAAAATGAAGTTTTAAAAATGAATTCTAGCTGCACACCCTGCTTTCTTTCTCACACCCCTCACCCCTTTTGAGATTACTGTCCAAAAGTGTGCTCATGTAGATGTGCAAGGCAACGTAAATCACCTTGCAAACCCTTCCTGTGAGAGAAGAAGCAAACACTTTCCCTTTTCACAGCTTTCCCTTTTGCGATTACAATATATCAATTCAAATGTTTCTAAGCTTCCGTCCTTTGCAAAAGATACATGTTTCAAAAGATACATGCCAAAGATACATGTTTGAAGATACATGTTCCCAGCAAAAATCTTTTAAAAGCATTTTTGCAGCAAAAATGTTTAAACCCCTTCTCCCTTCTTTCTGCCTTTTTCCTGCTGTACAGAGCTTTTGTGAGGCTGGCAAGGGAGGGGTGCGCTTTACATCTGCAAAAAAGCCACCCACAGCTGGCTGCCATTGGCCAGAATGCTAGACCTCCACCCCAAATAGCCAGATTTAGGCAAGATAGTCCTCATAAAATCCAGGAATAGGGAATTACCGTGGCCATAGGGATGCTCCTTCCCAAATTTGAATTGAATTTGGATTTAAATGGCCATGGTGATGCACTCAAAGAGCATTCAGAGAGCATTTGCAGCAGATTTGAATCCTACCATATTAGACATGGCTTTATTCACACAAATGCAAATTTCCTTTGCATTCACTTCAATGCAAAGCGAAAACTAAAAGAAAAAAAAACTTGCACATGCCTATTGGGGAGACAGAGTCCCTACCTCCCTTTGAGTGGAAAAACAAGAAGAATGAGCAGTTAACAGGATGCAATTTCTGCTCAGACCACTTCCACAGACAATCAAATGTGCCTGGCTTTTGGAATTTCAGAATTTCACTCACAACAGCAAGTAAGAGCTACAATGAGATGAATTCTGCTTGCCAAGTTTTCTGTCTTTACGCTGCACCTCCTGCTTCCTGTTCCAGAAGCTGCAGTGCAGTGTAATTTCTCTTCCATGTTTTCTTTCCATTGTAGAACTCCAAAGCTCATTTTAAAAAAATCAGAAAAGTGGACTAAATATTTTTATAAAGCTTCTTCTCCTCACCCCTTGTTTTTTGGTGTTACCATTATTTGCCTGGACAAAGGGAAGCCTCTGTTTAGGAAAAACAAGAACCCTGTTTATTCTGGTCATGGACCTAGTGTCATAATTCCTTAGTGCATGATCTACCCTTTGCTCTAGAATAATTTGTATGTTATACTTAAAGGCAATGAGATTTTGCAAAAAAATAATGTTATTCATATGCCATGGAGTCATCCAAGAAAACAAGCTTTCAAAAGAAATCCTGTATAAAACCAAATCCCAGTCATTGCATAAGAGAATCTGTGGGCAAAATCCTGAAATCTGTGTTCATATAACCTTTTTTTTTTCCCCTAAGGCAGAGGTCTGGCATAGCTGATTTTATGATGCTCAATATGATGTTCTCACAAATCCTTGTGTCAAAGAAATATTCATAACATCAGCAGCTGCATAAGAAAAAAAATAGTAATCAACCACATCACCACCACCATCACCCATCTGAATATCAGAAACTGATGTTACGCTTTCAAAATAGCTGAACATGATGCAAAAGTTTGAGTTATAGATCAAAGCAAAGATCAGACTAGACAGTTCCAAGATTGGTTTGCAAATCATTTTCATTTAGCCAGCAATGTATGAAAAAGAAGGATGGTTATCTTGAGCTGAAAACCTTGCTGTACTGTGAGTTATCTCAAAATGATTGAAGTCATTTCTTTGACTTAAGGGAAAGATTTCATGTATAGGAAAACAGTGAGGAATTATGTTGAAGGTGGAAGCAATCTCTATTTATATCAAGATGGATCAAGATATTTTAAGAGAGGGTGAAAGAGCAGCATAAAATCAAGGTGCTTTATATAAACTTAGGGACCCTTGACAAATTTGGCAGACTTATCTTCCACCATATTTGTTATTTTGGGTGGTTTGGGAAGATCGTTAAACTAACTTAATAGCTCCCTCTGTGTCAAGGACTGCTTACTTTTTATCATCTATCTACCTATCTACCTATCTACCTATCTACCTATCTACCTATCTACCTATCTATCTATCTATCTATCTATCTATCTTTTATTTACATTTTTATCCCACCTTATGCCCAGGAGTCTCTGGACAGGTAACAACATTTAAAATCAAACATTATTAAAACAATGACAGTATGTGTTGGAAGCCATCTAGAGAACTCTATATTATAGGGTTAGCATGGAATATAACTAAAAATATAATTTTAAAAAATATATACATAATATATGCATTGGTCAAACAAAATAAAAATCAACTTAAAACTTTAAACACACATTGGATCTCAGTGATTCAAGTTGAAAATCTTTGTAATTCAGTGGCATCAAAATAATGTATCAATAGTCAGTTGAAACCAAAATCATTAACCAACTGAGGGTTGGATTCCAGATCACCCCAACAATCAAAGTAAAAAAATGAAACTGCAGGTGAATCCAATTTGGTTGAATTCCATCACAAGAACTCATAATGGCCCCCATGTTCCTGTATGACTCCTGGCAATGTCTGGGCATGCTCTTGATGAGATGATGGATGGTATCCTAAGGAAGCTCCTCCCAGACTTGGATCAAAGCATCAGTGAATTCCTCATAACCAAATTCTTGAATTTGCAACATTTGCATTGAAATGAAAATCTGGACATTCAAACATACAGACTTTTGAACGATGCTCCCGGATCACAAATACTTTGGGAATTCACCTGTATTTGTTGATTTAGTACATTTTTTTCTCTTTTAGTCTCCCTATATGCCTTTTCATGCGTACTTCCATATGGATGTTGATACATGAATCTAAATCACTCATAAGCTCAAGACCATTGAGTAATTTTGATTATTCTACAAGGTGCTTTTTACTTTTGCCTGATTTTTGCAGATAATGTTTCAGAACAGACTTGCAATAACATTTCTATAAGAGGAGATAATATTTCTGCTTTGTTGCTTTTTGCTTCCCCCTAATTGAATACTCCAGTGCACAAACAGTTACCAAAATCCACAAAAATACTGGCCTTCTGTTTACACTAACATTTATTTTAATTACTATTGTACTAATGTTATAGTACTTATGAACTACAAGACGTTTGCCTTCCTTTGCATTTATCTCTATACCCTACCACTGTCGCTTTGAGATGTACTGTTGACTGACAATGTTCATCTTCTGTTTTGAAACCAACCATCTGGTCTATTTTTTTCTTTTTCCCCTTTTACAAGCCTGCTGGGACTGTTTTAGTTTTCAGCCTCAGTCTGCCTGGCATACTTTCTAAAAAGTGGAGAATTTTATTTTTTTTAATATTTTGTAATTAGGCTGTTTATATTTTGTCTTAAGGGAATGAAAAAAAAAATACTCCCCTGCCTCTATCATGGGAAACAGCCAGAATCAGAATAAATTTGCTTTTAGAACTCATATAATAGTGCCATGGAGGAGGTCAAGGACTGCAAGGGTTACATGTTCCCAAAGCCATAGAAAGCATGAACAGGAGGGTTTTCTCTGCAGATCCCTTACTCTATGGACCTACCTGTGGTTCTTCCTTGATGTCTCTGTGCATGGTTCTCTTTTTGCAAATGGAGGAAATAACCAACTTCAGGACTAATTCCTTTGTCTGTGAGACTACAACCATTCAGAAATGTCAGAATCAAGAAATAAAAATAGTTCAGCTTTGATGTTTGTATGACCTATGCAGGGGGGAGCATGATAGTGCTATGCTTCCTACTTTGAAAGACGAAGCAAGAGCGGAGCTCATTCTTCTGCAGATCATGCCCTTGGTATTATTTCCATGTTAGAGGATTTGAGCATTACAGAGAACTAAACCTAAAGGTGCCATTAGTTTGTTAATAGGAATGATCAAATTTAAAGAATTAGGTCATTTCTATGTACACAGTATCTCTAAATAGACACACGGCAAACTAAGGCTGTGTTCAGACATAATAAAAGGGGCATCTTCAATGTACCGTAGAGGTGCCTCAGAGAGACAATCTGTGGATCTTGTGTTCTAAACTTTTCTCTAATCCACCTTTTGTAGCTCAGAATGTATAGGAGAGGGGGATAGGGCAGACTGATGTGTGAACAATCCCCGAGTCTTCTTCAAGATGCCTCAGAGACTTTTTTTCCTGTGTCTCATCATAAGGTGTTTTTCCACCGTGCTCCTTTAATTCGGATCTAAGAAGATCTGAATCTAGGGCATGGGTACTTCCCTTAATCCAGATCTAGTAAATCTGGATTAAGGGAAGTACCCAATGTGTTTCCATGAGTGGTCTAGCACCCAATAGCAATAGGTGCTAGCCTCCCTGCTGTTGAAACACTGGAGCACCCATTTGGGAAATCTGGATCTACCCACGAGGGGTCTGCCTGTCACCCAGGTGTTTGGGGGGACAGGGGTGAAAACTCCGAAGCAGCTCCGAAGTCACTTCAAAGTCATTTCGAAGTCTATGCAAAATAGCTCTGGAGCGTCTTTGAAGTCTGTGCTGATCTTCAGAGTAAACTTTGAAGTGACTTTGAAGTGACTTCTGGGTGACTTTGGAGTGACTTCTGAGTGACTTCTGAGTGACTTTGGAGTCACTTCGGAGTGACTTCGAAGTTCACTCCAAAGATCAGCACAGACTTCAAAGACGCTCTGGAGCTATTTTGCACAGACTTCAAAATGACTTTGAAATAACTTCGAAGCTTAGGTTTGGGTGCCCCCTCTGCCTAGCCTCCTCTAGACCCCATTGCCAAACTAATGTGGAAACAGGCTCCCTTTAATCCAGATTTTCTGGCTGAAGACCCCATTGTAGACCCCATTAATGGTGTCTACCGAAAATCTGGATTAAAGACCCATATTATCCAGATTTCCTGAGGCTCGGTGGAAACAAACGTATGCCTAATGGGTCCCATTGTGGAAATGGGGCCATCTGGCTCTCACCCAAATGGGTCTTTAATGGGTGCTAAAATGGGTACTAAGTGACCATGGAAAAACACCCAATGCCTCAAAATAGATAAATGATATGCCAGTTTATGATATACTAAATATAATAGCTAGTAGTTTGATCCTGGAAAGAGTGAAGTACACTATTTGAATTTTTAAAATGGTATTTCAGAGACAACTTAGTTGGATAACATGGAAAGGGGTGGACCAACCATGAAATGCAAATCTTCCCTTCAGTTTTTAAGCCAGAAATGAAATTTTCAGGAGGAAGGGCATGCTTCAAAAGAAAGAATAACACTCTCTCTTGCTCCTGTTCTGGTTGTTGAAAGAGTATTAATAACCGCCTTAAAATACAGCAATTATGTATATAGAAAGAATAAGACTGTTGATTAATAATTGTGGGAGGACAAATTGGTAAGTACTTTATTGAACTTAAACAAGTAGGCAAAAAACTCAGTGGCTGAATCACTCATTTTGTGATAAAATGGCATTTGGTGTGGAAAAAGATATTACCTCAAGTTTAAAGAAAAGGGGAATTTACTTTAAAATACATTCAAAAACACAGAAGAATCTATTAAACAAATGGTAGCAGATATGAAAGATAGCCAGAAAATGTTGTTTCAAGTCTATGAAGTGAGTGAAGAGAATAAAAAGAAATGAAAGCATAAAGAAAAGAAGATAAATGAATTAAATGACAAAGAATTTGACAAATTACCAGAAACATAGGAATCTAAAGTTAAAATGTATTAATGAGGATGTGGAAACAAAGGATTTGATTAATGTCTGTACAGACTGGTGAAAATCCTTGGAAATAGACTTAATGTACCCCATTATGATACTGAAAGGGCACACAAAAGCTCAAGAGCTAGAATACATGAAGGGAAATTTCCCCAGAAAGTGATTATCACATTTGACAAGGAACACATTTGAGATTTAGTATGGAGAAGACTTTGGATGGTAAAAGACTTGTCATTTCAGTTAGTTACAGTAATTCAAGACTTGGCTAGAGAGACACTTCAACAGAGAGCTATACTATAGCTAATTGGGAAGAAAATGGATGAATTTGGATATCAGTTCTCTTGGGGTTTTCTTGTAAGTATTATGGTTTATTTTCAAAGGAAGCTGTTTAAAACCTAATGTATTAAAGAAATAAGAAACATTTATATATCTCCTTTCAACACTCAACTTTATTCCAGGATATATTCTGAAGTAGGGGCCTGTTGTGCTAACAAGAATACAGTAGGCCCCTTTTCCAGGATATATCCCAGAATAAGGCCCAGTTTGGAGAGGGGTCATAGAAACAGCATTTGAACAAGATGCAGAGAAAGAGGAGACTGTGGGAGAAGTAAACCCTAAGGAAGAAGTTGAAGAAGAGTAAATGGAAATGGCATAGAGCACCAGGCAGAAGAGAGAAGTAATGAAAGGACAGAGAAGGATTTCTAGAGCAGCAATTACAAGGAATGAAGCCAATTTTAGAGAATTTTAGAATTTTAGAGAAGTTGAGACTATTGGAAGGTTAAAAAAATAACAGAGTAGGCAAAATTAGGACCTACTAGGAATAAAAGTTGTATAATAATAAAATAGATAGAATAGACAAAATGGATAAAATATAGGCTAGAAATGTTAAGCTATAAGGGATATAGGGCTAGGGGCTTTAAGTGTGCATAATCACAAGTGCTGCTTGGGTGATCAACCACTGTGGGGCTATGCACTTTTCCTCAGCGCACTGACTCAAGATTCACCCAGGGGGAAGCCATTGATCACCCATGTTCTACTTATCATCTCCCTAAATCAATGTAAAAAAAAAGGGGGGGCTCTCCAGCTTGCAAGTTGATGGCTAAACATATGTCTCCAACCAACGCATAATGGAACAGTATTGCTCCCTCCTGAGATTTGGCTACAAATCTATGGATATATGAAATGTCATTATCTTGATGTTCAGGTAAATTATTTTTACTTAACACTACAGATGGGCTATGGTGTAAGCTCTTAAAATGAAATGGATGAATGATCATCAAAAACAATAGCTGCTTTTTTCCCCCATAACCTTCTTAATGTTATTAGACTGTAGTAAAACTATCTTTGCCTGTGATTTGCAAAGATGCCCAGAAGGGTATCAGACTGGTAGTCATTCATTTAATGAAAGCCTTCTGGATCCCATTGTATTGGAAGTTTGCACACACAGAGGACATAAGCAGCTTCAAAGATCTTAATGTTAAAACAGTCAAAGAAGTAATATTTTCAAGTGATTTATGCTCTAGTAATGTCAGGTAGGGCTAGCTGCCTGCCATAATGTTTGAATGTAAGATCTCTGCCACCTATGAGATTTTGTATATATGTACTGTATACAGTAGCTGCCTGTTGTTTTGGAAGTGACAGTTGACTCCCCCCTCTCTGCTGGGGTTGAGTGATACATTTTGGCTCCAAGTTTAAACTGGATTATGAAAAATAGTTATTGTTCATTGGTTGAAGGCCAAACCCTGCCCAGCTATGAAACATATAAATATGCTGGGCTTTCTGTTCCCAGTTGCTCCCAACAAGAAATGCCCTAACGCTGAGCTGAAATAAATAACTGTTCAGCTTTTTAAAGAAAGAGTCTTGTGGTTATCCTTTGTCAGCCTGACAAGTATGAGCATTTGGTGGGCCACTGTGTGTGACAGGATGCTGGAGTAGATGGGTTGTGGCCTGATCCAGCAAGGCTTCTCTTATGTTCTTATGTTCTAAGTAACTTTCTTCCACTGTGGTCCCTTCAAGACTACATCATCAAAACTACACAGAGATTCTAGTGTTGCTGCTCTGGGGCTTCCAGGCTTCCAGAGTGGCATCAGATGTTTTGATTTCCTGGCAGAGTGGCTGCCCATCCATCAGATTGGAAGCTCCATCACCAGCAATAGTGGTAGAGCATTCCAAGGTAAGTGTACATTCGAAATCCATTCAAATGTCTACATTTGAATGTGAAGACATTTGATTCGAGTTTGAATGTCCACATTTGAATGAATTCGGATTTTGAATGTTATGAATATTTGTGCCCATCCCTTTAGAGTGCTGTGTTCCTAATCCACTTTTTCTAGCATGGAACATTTAGAAGAGAGGAGAGGGGCAGACTGAAGTTGAACAATCCCAGCTTGAAGCCTTCTCTAACCCACCTCTGATGAACCTCAGAGATTTATTTATTTATTTACATTTCTATCCCACCCCCTACCCGAAAGTCTGGGTGGGAAACAACCATTAAAACAACAGATTAAAAACAAGATACACATTTAAAATAATTTTATAATTCAACAAATTTTAAAACAGTACATTCCATATTTAAAATAATGGGGAGGGAAACACTATCACCTCAGCCGAAGGCCAGTGAAGAGATGAGTCTTCACTGCCTTCCTAAACATATACAAGGAAGGGGCATGATGCACCTCTAGGGGGAGACTATTACATAGTCTGGGGGCCATCACCCAAAAGGCCCCTTCCCGGGCGCCCAACAGCCTCACTACTGAAGGCAGTGAGACAACCAAGAGGGCCTCACAACTAGAGCTTAAGGCATGGGCAGGTCAGAATGGGGAAAGATGTTCCTTTAGACATTTGGGGTGCAAGTCCTTTTGGGCCTTATAAGTCAGAGCCAGTACCTTGAATTGGGCTCAATAGTGAATTGGCAGCCAGTACAACCCTTTTAAAACCGGCGTAATGTGCATCTGGCTAGCTGTTCTGGTCAGCACTCTAGGGGTTGCATTTATACTAACTGCAACTTCTGGACTGTCTTCAAGGGCAGCCCCATGTAGGCTGCATTACAGTAGTCCAATCTGGAGGTTACCAGAGCTTCGATAACTGTGACCAAGTCCTCTCTATCCAGAAATGGCTTGATGTATCGGCTGTAGTTGGGAGTCAGCGCTCCTGACCACGGCCTCCATCTGAACTTCAAGTGTTTGAGTTTCCCCAAATTATGCACCTGTCCCTTCCAGGGCATTGCAACCCCATCAAGGACAGGGTATCTCCCAACTACACAGACCAGAGACCCTGTGACACACAGCACCTCTCTCTTTTCTGGGGTATGTGTGTGTGTGTTGTGTTGATTCGTACGGAATCAAATAGAAGAAAATTTGTATTTGTTCAAACAGATCACCTTCAAATGTGGTAGGATTTGAATTCGATATGAATGTTTGATGCAAATTTGATATGAATGTTCAATATGAATCGCATATGTATCCGATACATAACCCCTACATATCCTCTCTGGACACATCCAATCTGCCCTGAAACCACTTCGAATCTGCTCTCAGGGGTTTTTCCACTGACTTCCCTTAATCCGGATCTAAGATGATCCGGATCTAAGGAATGAGTCCTTCAACTAATCCGGATCTAGTAGATCTAGTAGATCTAGTAGATCCGGATTAAGGGAGGTACCCAATGTGCCCCCACAGGCAGTGCAGCACCCAATAGCAATGCCAAATTACCCATGTGATGAATCCGGATCAACCCATGTGACAGAAGTGGCAGACTGCAGACCAATGCTAACTACGTAGTAAGTGCAAACAGACCCCGTGATACAGCTAGAACAGAGTTAAAATAATCTTAAGTTATTATTGTTGTCTGGCTTAATATAGCTTTTAATACCAATTTAAAGAGGATTGATATTTGAATGGTTTTGGTTTAATCTCCCTCGCTATATATGTTCAAGTGGAATTGGGGAGCATCTATTGGAGAAGCTTTGTTCTGAATTCCTGCACAGAATAAAGACTTGGGGTGCTTCTGCATTTGCCGCCAAGAAACGGCTCAGGGATAGATCTGAAGGGCCCTCCACAGCACCCATTCCAAAAGTCCACCAGATTCCCGCACCGCTGATGCCACCCCCGGAGCCATGGGACTGAAGCAGGCAGTTGCCAGTTACCACATGTTTCTGGCAGCATGCGCCA
Organism: Aspidoscelis tigris stejnegeri; assembly: GCA_023333525.1. Classification (NCBI taxonomy): domain Eukaryota; kingdom Metazoa; phylum Chordata; class Lepidosauria; order Squamata; family Teiidae; genus Aspidoscelis; species Aspidoscelis tigris. Next base: position 32,619,388 of record JALMGA010000002.1, read on the forward strand.
CACAAGGGAGGGGCTTCTGTGGCAGGCCATCCTGCTTCCGCCCCTCCCAACAAGGCAGCCACTGGGACATCTGTTCCTTCGCCTGGCCATGTGTGGAAGCATCCTGCTTCTACATGGATCCAGGTGAAGGGATGGATTGAAGACCTAATTTTTGAGGTCTTCATTTTAAACTGGTTTTTGGTGACGAGACCCGTTTTAGAAACGGATCTCGCTTGCTGAAATGCAGAAGCCACCACCATGAAGGGTCCCTGAAGAGGTCTGCAGTGCGGAAGCTAACAAGGTAAGTGTTTTAAATCTGTCTTAGGGGGGTGGTTAATCCAGTTTCCACACCCAGTGTGGAAACACCCTTGGGCTTGAAGGCCTAAATGGTCCTTTCCAGCTCAACAGTTAATATGAGAATTTCAACGCGTCTTGAGCTCTGAATAACGAATGTTACAAACAGAATACAGATGTGACTCTTGTATCCTACTTACAAGCCTCCAATTGTGCTTGAGGAGTTAGTACTGGAATATATAGAAAGTGAGAACTTAGGCTTGTTTGCCAGATGAATCTCCTTTTAGAAAAGGCAAATCTGACACATCGAGGTTACATTACTGCAATCTATTCTGTTTAACTCCTCCCTCTAAAGTGCTGGTGCAAAATGGGCTGCCTCTTCTTCTGAATGATGTAACTTTAATCGTTCTCAAACCAAGTTCATGGTGCTCGTTTTCATATTTTCAAGGGTACTTGAAAGAAAGAATCCCCCTTATCCACTGAGTTATTTGGAAGAAATCCTGGCTAGTACAGCATTGGCAGCGTAGTCTTATCATAAGATTCCAATAAGAGAAGGGGCTTTGTGCACTCACCTTCCCATCCATTGGATAGGGAGAATGCAGAAGAGACTAACATGTATTAGCGTTCACACTAGGAAATGCTAGTACATGTTAGCTTAAGCCCTGCATAACCAGAAACTTACCTGGATCTGGTCATGCATCTGATCATCTGCAAGGCACCACCATTTTTAGTTGTGGCACCCTGCGTGACTCTGTGTGCAGTGCCATTGTTGTCATGGCAATAATGAAGGTCTGCACACAGGCACTTGCACATCACCTCAGATGTCCCCCTTGCACCAGAAATAGTGCAGATGTTTGCAGTGTGAATGCTACAGGTAAGCTTTTGGTCAGGATTCAGGAGGGCTGGGTTGCTTGTGGTGCACAATTTCATGTACTACAGCTAGCATGCAATTAGTTAACACCTGGGCAAGCAGGGGGTGTTTGTAAGTTGTAAATGACTCCTGCAAGTGCAGATGCACCTGCCTAGATGTTAACTAGGGATACGCATTAATGTATTTTTGACATTTGAATCTGAGTAGATTCGAATGTCATAGAATCCTATTCAATTAGGATATTTAAGATTCCAATGTCATAAAATCCGATTCGAATCCATTACATTTGAATCTGTACATTCAAATGTTGGATTCATATTTAAAGATACAAATGTCGACAACATTCATATCTGTTATACGTATCTGTGCACATTCTGTAAAAATCTGTATACATCCCATATTATCCCGTTTGCATCTTGTTTTAATCCTGTATTTTAAGCACAAGATACATATAATTTTTGCGCAGATTGTTATATGACAGATATGAATCTACACACTCAAATTATTTGAAAATCTGATATGAGTTTGAATGTTCAAATTTGGATTTTCAAAAATCCAAATTGAGTTTGAATGTCAACATTCAACGGATTCAAATTGAGTATTCAAAATTTCAAATATTCATGCACATCCTTAATGTTAAGTAATTGCATACTAGGAGGTCAGGTGTGAATTGGCCTTCTGTCAAAGTAGGTGACATCCAGGGCTGACCAGAAAGTGCAAAAATAGAGGGGGGGGGGGGAGAATCTGTCCTAATTTACAATTGTATTCAAAAGGGACTGGGTGCAGCCAAGTTCTGGGCCATTTCTGCACTTGACCTTATCTTGGAATATATCTCAGGACAGAGGTTTGTTGTCTGCATGCCTCATCTGGATCCTGCCATAGTCTGCACTAGAATGGGGACAGCAGGCCCCTATTCTGGGATATATTCCAGAACAAGGTCAAGTGTGAAAAGTACCCTGGATGGGAAGTGGGAGCTGAAAGCCAGTGCTGGTCTGGAAATGTGGGGAACAAACTATACCCCCGGTTTTTAAAAACTCCACTGCTGCAAACTCTCTGAGTTATGGAAGAGCTCTGAAAACAATAACAGAACCCCAGAGAGACCTAATATAAATGTGAGGTGTAAATGTGAATAATTATAGGTGGGGTGAGTGGAGTGAGATGGTGGCAGATGCATTTTAACTGATCATCCTCAGAAAACTGTTTTATAAGTACAGGAAATTATTTGTACAGTCCAAACTTGCACTTCTCTGTGTGATATTCTGCAGATGGGAAGCTTCCAGTTTATGGGCTACAGAAGTCTTTAAACCAAGACATAAGCTTTCTTCATGCTGTGAACCTGTTCTGTACTTAATGGAGGTGCCTTGAAGTGCTGCAGCAAAGAACATCTCATTCTGAACTAAAGATAATAGGGCATAGTCAGGCATAGGGATGTGCCCAATTTGAGTGTGTTTGCTTCACATAGCTATGAATGTGAAAGAAATTCACATTCATGAGAATAGAACCACTTCCAATATGGCAGGATTCGAAGCTACTGTGGACACTCTTTTGAATGCTCTTCAAATTCACTTTGAATCCCTGTTACCAGTCGAACTCCAGCACCCCCCTGTTCCAAATCCATTCCAAATGTGTTTTAAATTCACTTTGAATCTGTTCTGACTCCACTGGGGATGTGACTGGGCAGCCACTTTGCTGCCTCCTCACTTTTGTGAATATAATGAAGCTTCAGATGACTGGACAAAAGCATTCAGTTCTTATTGGAATGTCAATCTTCAAATATAGCCAATATTTGATTTGAATGTGAATGTTCAAATTTGTATGAAACTGACAAATTTTCAGCAACTATGCACCACCCCATACACACCACATGCAAATAGCTTCTGTTGCAGTACAGAAAAAGGCTTTGGTGGTGGAATCTTGTTCTCCATTGATATGCATACATTCACCACTGTTATGTCATCTGAATTGTGGTTTGGAGATGTGCACTTATGCACATTTGTGGTTCTGAATCACTTGGTTTCACATAGCAGCATATGGCTATTTGTAGCCGTGGGGAGGAATAGAAGGCATACCAGTTAATACCAGTCCTTGCTAAATCACAGTGTAAGGAAACAACTCTATTTGTGCCCCAAGGTATAATTTATAGTAGAGATGCACAAAGTTCAACTCATGTTCAGAAACTCAAACAACTCATGGTTGTGGGAGTTTCCATCAAAATGAAGATGTGGTTGTTCAGATATCCAGAAATTTGATCACAAATACAAATTGATTGCACAGTTCATGTTTGAAGTGTTTTTGCCCTTGAAAAAGGCTCCCCCCACCAATGGGGGAAAGTGTATTTTAGGTTTTCAAAACAAAACACAAACTGAAAACAACTATTCTACAATGAACTGAACAATTTTCATTTGTGCACATCCCTTTTTTTAGGTAAATAAGGCTACTACCTCACTGAAGCTAAGTTTTAGATTTAGATAGTCATTTACATTTAATTGAATTGGATAGGATTTGAGGTCTTGGGTTTAATAACGAGAGAAAGATGAAATGCTAAATGTAATGTAATTTTTTTAAAAAAATTCTATAATGCCATGTCTGTAACTTCTTTTCAGGAATGTGCATAAACTACTTTGGTCCTTTACCTCAGTTCCAGAATGGCCATTATCAGCTCATTTGGACATGAACGGCACTGAACCCATGATGCAATGGCTGATGATTGGAGCATGCTAATGCATACACCGAAATATATGTATGTTTGTTACTTAATTTTTAATGTGTCTGGATAAGATGTTGGGTGCAGGGAGAAAAATTCCCTGTGCTGAACAGCTCTCAATCTCAGATGTTTGGCAGGCACAATAAGCTTCACTTCACATTAGAATATTTGAAACATTCAAAGTTCATTTCAGTTCATTCGAGTTCATTCATTCAAATTGAATGTCTATATATTTGGTTTTTAACATTTGAATGAGTTTGAATGTTTCAAATCATTCATACGAATTATTCAGACATCTGTGTGTGTACAAATACATACGCATTACATACGTATCCATACGTGTGTTATTCGTAACCGTACATATTTGTATGGATACATACAAGATGAAACTGAGATGCATATGGGATAAAAACGGGATGTGTACAAATGCGTACAGGTGTGTACGGATGTGTATGGACACATATAAATGTTGTTGACATTTGTATCTTCAAGTACAAATTGAATATTTGTATGAATAGATACAAATGTATTTGAATTGGATTCAAATTTGAATACATTAATTTTTTCTCCATTCAAATTTGAACATTTGAATATTTGATTCAAATCAAATCTGAAAATTGCATTCATGCACACCCCTACTTCACATATTATTTGATCAGTTTGGACCAGGTTAAAGTAGGATCTTTACTCCCAATTTAAGCAATTTGCAGATGTGAGCAGAGATACATGTCTCCTGGCTTTGAGGTAGAACCAATTTGAAAGAACTAATCTGTGGGAAACAAGGGGTACTCTAGTGCTAGTGAAAAAACAGCCAAGGCATTAGATTAGAGAACCTATTGTTCTGATTTAGGTGTAGTCTTCTATTGCTTACATATTCTTTTTCCATTTTCTTCAGCTTCTCTGACTTTCTAGCACCTTCTCCACACTTTCTTTTGCCAGCTATAAGTCACTTTGCTACCCTGCCCTAAGATAAGAAAGTCTCTTCTGTTTTCAACCAGCTGAGTTTCCAAATACCCCAAAATATTGCTCAGCTGGATGCCTAATTAACAGCAGGGTGGTTCATTTCCATTAATAAAAATCTATCAGCATCAAACACTTTAGTAGTGTCTTTAAGAGTGCTAGTGAGCATAATTTCTCTTTATTTTCTTAAAAAACAATGTAGGCTTTTTATGTCTTTAAGCACCTGTGGTGACTTTGAAAATAAATTGCTATGTCTTGATTTTATTATAAATATTCTCTTTATTGAGGCAGAACATATTACTGGATTCCTACAAAAAATCCATAGTGATGTTAATAAATAAATAACTTCACTGGCAAAGTGCTTCTTTTTTCATTTTTAGCAGATTTTCTGCCAAAAATAATGAGGCAAATTGGCTTCAAAATGAAAACTTCTCATTTTCTCAATTTCCTTTAAAAAATGCAGGTTCATAAAGAGAAGTGTTCTTTCACATCTTTATCTGTTTGTAACTTGGTATCACTAGAAATGTTTGCCCACTGCGGCATTTTAAATTCAAGAGAATCCCCAAGAATGCCATGTACACACACTTATGATGTCCTTGTTTTTTAAAAAATATTCATTCAATATGACTACAGAACTAATTAAATCCCCAGGGTTTTATTCCTTTCTCAAAGATTCATATCTAACTTTTTAAAAAACCACCATAATACAATTGGCTTTCACCATGTACTTATCAATCTAAAGGTGAATCTGATTCAACTATTCTAAATCTGACTTTTGTTATTGATGCCCTTGGAGCTGATAGCATTTTCTAGCAAAAGAAAAGAAAACCAAATTAAAAAACATCTCATCATAGAACTTTATCAAGGTTCATCTTTTCCTTTTGTTCAGTGCCTGTAGTTAGACATGTTCATTTGATTGTGCTCCTGTGTAATTCTTAGAAGTTCCATTTATACTGATTTTACAGAATCCTTGGGTATATATGTGAGCCTTTTGGATTAAAGAAGCATACAGAGACTGATGTAATAAACCTGTATATTTTGGACTACTGGTCTCATTAAGTACAGCCACAATGCCTAATGGTCCAATAGGGTGCTTTACCAGACCTACTTCAGAGTGTCCATTTCACTAAGCTTCAGCGCATACTTCTTTTTTCCTCACTCTTTTATGGATTTAATACTTATGATGCAATTTTATAGGCCTTTCTGCAGTTCCACTTAGGGAGAATCAGAAAGAGGACTATGGGCCTTTGTTCCACACATTAATGCAGAATATGGAAAGCCTGCCCACTGCAGGCTTGATCTAGATCACTGGTAAACTACAGTATCAAAGTCCATTGGTGGAACAGAACAGTCTAGTTCAGAACAGAAAGATGTTCAAAAGGCCCACCTCTGTATTCTAGACTACCAGGGTAATTAAGCATCCTTTAGCTTATTCTGTAAACTGAGATTGCGCTAAAATATTACAGCTTGCCAGGTTCATAGATCCATTACTGAAAAAGGAAAAGCTGGACAATGGGAGACAAATGAGAGGAGAAGGTATTGTGGAAGAAGGAATTATTGTTCCCAAATCATTTTCCGTCTCTTTCTCCAGTATATTAAAAATACCCAGAAAAGAATCAATGACACATGTATTTGGAGCTGAACCACATAGTATCATCAGAAAATCTTGGGGATAAGTTCATTCTAGAAGGCTTTGGCAAATAATGGCCTTCCCTAAAGTCTCAAATCTGTCAAAACGGTTAATTAAATATTGACCAGTGGTCAACATATGAGATCCCACATCCATTTTTACTTAGAAATAGTAGGTTTGCCAAAGACACCATCTGAAGGGTACCTATTGAAAGTAAATCTTGGATTATGTAATATTTATTGACATATTGTCCTGGATGAACTGCAGTGTTCATTTGCCTTCCCCTGCAGTACATGAAATAATTGTATCATGGCTTTCTTCATTAACTGAAACTGCCTTGATTGCCCTAATTAATGACTTCCTCTGGGAGAAAGAAAGGGTTTCTGCTTGATCTCTCAGTGACTTTTTGATATCTTTCACCATGGTATCCTCCTGGAAAGGTTATGGTTTTTGAGAGTCAAATATAGGGATATGCACACACATTCCCACTTTTGATCTGATTTGAATCAAAGGGGAGAATGTGCACATTTTTTGTGTGTGTATTTGATTCATATAGGATTGAATGCAAGAAAATTTGTATTCATCCAAATAGATTTCCTTTGAATGTATTAGGATTTGTATTCAATATGATTGTTCAATCCCATATGAATCCCATATGAATGCAAACAAATAGCATATGGATCCCATATATGAATCCCATATGAAGCTTCATACGAATGTATCAAAACATTCAATTCAAATTTGAATGTCAGTCTTCGGATGTGTCAACGTTTGATTCAGATTTGAATGTCCAATTTGGAATGTTATGAATATTCATGCAGATCCCTTGAGCACACAGCAGGAGAGACCATTCACATCCAGGAACTGCAAGAAATTTCCACATACTTGAACTTCAGGTGGAACAAATGGCTTACTTTTAACTACAGCTGAAAGAAAACATAAAATATGTCTGGATATCTTGTACTCCAAATTATCCAAATAAGTATTCATGGAATTCCATGCCCTGGTAACTTCCAGACTGGACAACTGCAAAATGCCCTGTTTGAGGCTGCCATTGAAGATAGTTTGGAACCTCTAGTTGGTGCATCAGGCAGCAGTTAAGCTGCTGACTGAAACTGCTGGCCAGATGCATATCACACTAGTCTTAAAAAGACTACATTGGCTACTAATTTGCTACTAAGTCCAATTGAAGTTATTATTGTTAACTTGTGAGGCTCTGCACAGAAACTGGAGGTACTGCAAACAGAAAGGGGCAAACAGAATCCCCATGGGACTAGAACATTTCTGTTATGAGATCTAATTGCAATGTTCAGGGTTATTCAGCCCTTAAAGACCATATTTAAGAAAGGGCTTGTTTGAAGTTGATAAAATAATTCATGGTGTGTAAAAAGTGAATAAAGAAAAGCTTTTTTCTCTTTAATACATCACTACAACTAAAGGTCATTCTATGGCCCTTTCTACACTGGGCCTTATTCAGAATTATATCTCAGAATATGGGCCTCCCATCCACTTGCTGGTGGAGACCACAGCAGGACCCACAAGGCCCTTGATCTGAATTAAGAGACTCCTTAATCCAAATCACCAGCCAGTGTAGTAGGCCACAGTTCTCAAAGCATAAACTCACTATGTCCTTTTCTTTGCACAGAAAGTGAATGACAGGTCCCCATTTTTTCTACTGAAAGAGGCCATTGATTTGTCCTTGATCAAAGAAGTTAAATTATCCATTTCTGCTAAGCCTGTCACTTTGACCAGGCACTCTTCCATCCTGGTTATTACTGAATCCTTGAATACTTCTATTCCTGAGAATACAGTAGTCTTACTTTGATGATAGTAGATGGAGTATTTCCCCATTTTTATTTTCTAATACTGGATTTATTGCTGCCCCCCAAAAAAAGTTCTCGTTTCATTTGAATATGAATCAAAATATTTTATGTCATGTATATACCACGTATGATAAAATGTCCCTTCATATTTTTGTTTTAAATTGTACAATACCATCAGAGATTTCCTCATTTTAAAATCTTTCATATAACTGTCAGTATGCAAACAATTGGGTACTGAATTCAATATTGTATCTTCTAAGAGATTTACAACTGTACTAATGCTGTCCATTCTGGTCCAGGCACAAGCACATCTGCACTTGTTCTAGAACAAGGAAAACACAGGCATTCAGTACTCAGTGAAATACCACAGCATTCATGTGTCACTGCCACTGTCCCATCTTTACAACCTATGCACCTCTTCTGAAGTGGCCATGCTGCCTTTGAAGACAGCCCCATTTAACACCAACCTGTTCAGTTTGCTAGCAGGGGTGGGTGGTGTTTGGGGTATGTAGTTAGTCATGTGGACCAGAACATCTATGCTGCCTCTGCATTGCTGCCAGCGTTGGTTGGAATAAACAGCAACCTGTCCTCATGATGCAGACAGCACATGCTTGCGCTTGGGGCAGAGTGGGGAACATTTAGAGTGTTCCAGGCTAGGTGAATACAGGTACAGAAATTATTCCGCCAAGGCCCAACCTAACCAGGCAAATCATTGGATCAACCCTGTACATTATGAATTTCAAGAGCTGCTGCATTCACTAACATGCAACCACATCCCTGTTGAATATAGCAGATGATAGACTGCATAGTCAGAATTGTTTACCCTGTTGAGATACACTGCTTTTCCTTTTCCTGATGCTATTTACCCACAGATCAATTAGTGCTGTGGTTGCTTGAGTGAGCGTTCACTTTACAAGCTTTTCTAATAGCAGTTACTGAATTGTGTCTTGATTTTGTGTGATTTATTGACTGTTTTTCCTATGCATACTCTAATAGACTATTTTTTTCCTACTTTAATGAAGACACTTTTCTTTACATTCCAGTTGTATACCTCTGTTCCAATAAGAACTCATTATTCAAAAGTCCAGTTGTAGTATAGTGTATAGCTTACTCCAAGAAGTGTCACATGTAACACTAAGACAACGTCTGCACAGTACTTTTATAGTGTTTTATGAATGTATCATAAGGATGCATGGATTGTGTGTCTTGCCCCCTCAAAGCACATGTGGTATTCTGGGCAGTGTGGCAGCTACATGGGTTTGCACTTGTCCAACTATCATGTGAATGATGTATTCATTTGAGTGCTTGAATGGTAGAACAGTAAGAAGAGCTCTATTGTGTTGCTACCACAGAAGAGCTCTACTGTTTCCTGGACAACCTGCCATGCCCTTGAACACAGGAAATAGCCCACACAAATGCTGCAGTCTGGGAATGAAAATTCCCTGGATGCTATATTGACAGCATGCTTGCACTCTGAGTAGAGCACTACTACTGCTATACAACTCCTTATATATCACATTATTCTCCACATATAAATTGGAATGCAAAATCTGACTCATTGGTTTGTGTTTGTGGATATTCACATTGAAACTAACATGCAGTTATTCCCACATTCAAAAATTCAATAGAATATCCTGGTGGTAAACTTGAACAGTTTGATTGAATATTATAGTTTACTGTGTTTTTGCCCATGGAAAGAGCTTTTTAAAATAGATTTTTTTTCTTTTTGAAACATTTCAAAATTGAACGTGAACAACTGTTTTATCAGTTAAACAGTTTAATGGTAAAACAAATGCGCGTTTGACAGTAAAATGATCATACAACTTTTGTTTATGCACATCCCTAATGATGAGAGATTCTGTCAAAGATACCATATTGTTTTGTACATACATGGATCTTAAGGTCCATGCTGTTAACCTACAGAATTTCAACTCACTGTTGACTTTCAGTCTATTTGGTTTTGCCATTGTCTTTTGTAAACAGCCTGATCTTGTTGCATAGAAAGTGTTAGAAAATCTGTAAAAAAAAATGTGCTTAAAACAGCATGGCTGTAATAGGTAAGAGATATCAGATGCTTATCCCAACAACATTTTTACTGAATAGTACTTTCAATGATTCATTATATGCTAGAGTGCTGTCAAAGTCAAGTCTAGAAGTAAAGCTGGGGACATCAGAGAAGAAAAACCACAATAATTTAGCTGTGGGGCTCCTCCTATACAGAAGATCGTCCTAGAATGTTAGGGTTCTGCTCTAGGGACACATTGCTCAATGAAAAGAACTCAGCACATTCAAGGCATCTACATCAGTCACTGGTAGGGGTACAATTCCAATGACCCCAAAGTTCCTGTTAGCTAAAATGTTTATAAATACCCACAAGGGAGTGTACATTCTCTGATCCTTATAGCCATTGTTCTGGCACAGAAAGTTGTAAAGTGATGACAGAGTTGTTGTTGTTGTTGTTGCTGCTGCTGGTGGTCTTCTTCTTCTTCTTCTTCTTCTTCTTCTTCTTCTTCTTCTTCTTCTTCTTCTTCTTCTTCTTCTTCCACACAATGGGAACAACCACTCTGGTGTCATTTTCCACTCTCTTCCAAGCCCAGCAGTAGTTCTTCCAACCTATCTGTTGCATGATCTAATTGGTCCTATTTTGGAAGACTCAAGAAAATGAACAACTTCCAGGGAGGGACTAGTCCAATGACTTCTTACAGTAAATAAGGCCAGGCACAAACCTTGAAGCCAAAGAATGGATGGTCCCCATTATAAGCTGAAAAACAAGAAAACTAACTCGTTTCAAAGAAGCATAACTGTATGCTTTGATCTTGGATGAATTCCATTTTTGTGCAATTAAATTTCACCGTTGCTTGCAATAAAGTAGCACCTGCATAATAAATGCTGCATATCTACAGTTCTCTTTACTTCAAAGAAAATTAGAACCTGAATAGTCATCACACAAATCTTTTATCTGTGAAAGTTGAGAAATACAGACCGTTCCACACATGCCACAAAAAGATCCATTTTTCGGTGAGCCATTTTTTAAGTGGATCTGTCCCTATTTGGGACAGATCCTCAAGGCCCCACGCGTTCACACACGCACGGGGTTTCAGCGACAAGGCAGGATGGGGGAAACGGATTGGGGTGGGTGCCAATGGGAAGCTGCACGCACATGCATGCTGGGTCTCCCACTGCCAGAAGCAACCCGGCAGTGAGCAGGTAAGCTGCACATGCAACCCCGGGCAGGGTGGGTAGGTAGGCTGTGGGTTCCCCATCGCAAGAGAAGGCACGATCATGCCTTCTCTTGTGAGGGGGAAGCTGGGGAAGCCGGCTGACAGCCTTGCCATGCTGGTTCCAATGGAGCCAACCGGAGAGGCCAGGGGGGAGGGCCCAACTGTCAAAGAGGGAGAGCATGCGCACCAGCAATCCAGCTCTTCCCCTGCTGTTTGCAGAAGCGTCCTGCTTCCAAAATGGTTTCAGGGGAAGAGCCAGATGTAAGACCTAATTCTTTGGGTCTTACATCTGGGTAGGATTTCGAAGGCAAAACTGGTTTAAATAACTGGTCTTGCATGCCGAAATGCAGATGCAGCTTCCACAAAGGGTCCCTAATTGGGTTCCCTTTGTGGAAGCCGCATCTTAATCCCTCCCCAAACTGGCTCTAAATCCATTTTTCGAGCCAGAGCGGAAAGGGCCTAGCTTTCAGCTTGAAAAGGGTTAAAGTGCAGATCACATCAGAACATGCAAACAGCTCTAGTATGCAGCAGCTGTGAAAAGGAATCATGTGTGGAATCAGTAATGGCTGCTACTTGTTGCTGGTCGGTCAGAGCTCATGGCAACTAAAAAAATTGGTACTAGGCACCAGCACAGGTAGAAATAAGTGAAGTACTGTTAAAGCTGCAATTTATTTACTCATGAAAACTAATGCACTGAACATAGCAGACTGTGAACACATTAGTCTATCCTTATTTTAAACTTTATGAAGAGAAAGGAAGAATAGAATTCATGCTGTGAGTTTTTGGGTGTGGTGAAATGTTGCCCACATTGCTCTACTGAATCCTATTCTGGGTACAGAATCCTCTGCCCATATGAAAGGTGAGTGAAATAGTAGTTCTCAACATTTTTGGAGCTATCTGTCATTACCTGTTTGTACACTTCATGCTTTCAATCAATAAATAATCTTCCACCTGTATGGTTTCCCATCTTTCTTTTTTCTCTGAACTGAGGCTAGGACAACTGTTTTATGAGGAGACGGGGCAATATTGAGGGGGGGGATGACTGAGACTCTGTCCACAAAGCCATTTTCAGCCATCTTCCAGGGAAGAAAGTGGAATGAAATATTATAGAGAAAGGCATAACAGGCAAACAGCTACAATGAATTAGGACTATATACTGCAAGAGATTCTACTATGGATCCTATTTGCATTTTCTTAAGGTTCTTTGGAAGCAATTTGTTCCTAAAGTTCAAGATGACTCATAATCTATTAAGTCTATTTATCCATGGATTCGTAAATATTTGAAAAGTTTCATGCTCCCTTCCCAACCATGCTGGGCTTTATATAACTTCTGAAGAACATATGGTTGATTCAACAACCACAATGGAAAAAAGCAATAGCTAGTATGTTACATTTTTAACAAAAGTTTTCTGTTTTATGGCATTCTAGTATGATTTTATATTTGTAAGTTACTTTGCCTTCCTGATAACCCATACATGAGTAGCAGGTGCTTTAGGCAATTATCAGTTACAATGACCCTCAGGAAATGCACTAAAGGAAAAACAGTTTATTAACTTTCTCACCACCCCACTAACCTTCTAGAAAAGCTTTGGTGCAGCAGCTTCTGGGTATAAAGTAGAACCTTTTTTTTTTTTACCTTCCTGAGATATCAATCAATAATATTGTAGTGCAGCAAGAAAAGTTAGAAGAAACTATTTCTTTGATAAAAATTCAGTAAGAGCTATTTCACAGCTCAGCAGCAAGTGTCTATTTGGTTATCCTTAGACAAATACAAAAGACATTAATATTTCAAAAGGAAACCTGAAAGGAAAGTAAGTTCCTGCAAAGTCTAGTAATCATTTTGCTGAGATCTGGAAGAGTAAGAACTTCCTCCAGGTAAGTCAACCTCAGATTAAGAAAACAAAACAAATGGCTCTGCAAAGGACATAGGATCATGAATTAAAAATTATTGAGCTACAAGTGGAAAGCCGTGAACAGTGTTTTGATTTCCAATACTCTCACTTTATTATGTGTGTTCCCTATATATATGTGCATGCATGCATGTATGCATGTGTGTGCGTGTGTGTGTGCATGTACACATACATACATACATACATACATACATACATACATACATACATACATACACTGACCTCAATTGCAAATTGTTCCAATAGTGATGCGATTAGGTATGTGCACGAATATGCATAGCATTTGTTATTCGGACATTTATATGAATACTCACATATTCATTTATACGAACATTAATACAAATAGCTCATACATTCATTAAACTACAGATACGTATTAGATATGTATCAATATATATACATTTGTATAGGATATTATCCGATACATATGCGTTGATATAGGATACATATCTGATATGTATGCATTCATATAGGATCTGAATTCAGGACCTCCATCCAAGTTACGCATGCATTTGTATTGGATATTTGTATGAATTCATATGAATACTTTCATATTGTATAGAATCCTACCATATCTGAAGGGGATCTATTTGAACGAATACGAATTTTCTAACATTCAAATTGTTACAAATTGAATGCCAAAAAACTCATTTGCGCACATCCCTACATAGGATGCTTTGCTTTCATGTGTGAAATGAAATACAGGCTGTATGTCCATTAATCCACAAAGGCAAGTTAACTGAGGCCAGTTTCCGTTACTCCCAGTGGATACACAGCCATACAGTCATGAATCTTTTCACACAGCTCCCACCACAACCAACTGCAAATATCTGATGGAATTCACACATTGCCTGCAAACTAACAATGCAGGTATTATCCTAACTGCTACATTTTCATTTCCTTTGTTTGTGTATAGTTTATCAGAAGAAGGATTTTTTAAAGAAAAAAATATAATAGAGATCAATGAGAACTTGGGTATAAACACCATGAAGAGAAGCTGCATTTTTGGGTTTGTTTGCACTTAACTTCCTGGAATGAGTATCTGTTTTCTTTGATTTAACTACTGTCACTTGCAATGCTAATGGTCCACACTGTCCGAATTATCACAGCAAGTGCTGTGGCTACTTCCAGCATGCACCTGACAATTGCCATGGTGACTGTATTTGCATAACCACAGCTACTCTACCCTGCCCACACACAGTGTTTGCAGTGGAAGATGGTGCAAATGCTGCATCTGGGATATTCTGGTGAAGCTCTGGAGCAGCAAAAACTGTTCTACAGCTTTGAATGATCCAAGATGCTCTGGGACACTCCCAGATGCTATGAGACAGCACTATAGTGTGTAGACAGTGTAAATCAGAGCATCCCAGATGGGGCATCTGAGGTAAGTGTGAACAGGATCTTTGTCAGCACCCCAGGAAACAAAAAGGGACCTCTTTCAGAGTACTTGGATGGTCTTGAATTAAATGTTGATTATATTTCATGATACTCTGTTTTAGGCGCCAGTTTACACTAGTCCATATTGCTTTCTTTGCCAGAGACCTATTTACTTATCAGAACAGGGCCCTTTCTGCACTTGACCTTATTCCAGAATAGGGGCATGCATGGTTTTTATTTATTTATTTATTTATTTATTTATTTATTTATTTATTTATTTATTTATTTATTTATTTATTTATTTATTTAATTCATTTGAATAGATCCCCTTCAAATGTGGTAGGCTTTGTATTCAATACAAATATTCAGTTCCATATGAATGCATATGAACAGCATACAAATCTCATACAAATCCATACAAATCCCATTTGAAGTGTCATACAAAGCCTCATACAAATGTATCAAAATGTTTGATTTGAATGTCAGTCTTCAAATGTGCCAACATTCTTATTTGAATTCAAATGTCCAAATTCAACCAAATTCAACCAAATTTCAAATGTTATGAATATTCATGCACATCCCTATTCCAGAATATATCTCAGGATAGAGTCTGTTATCCACATGACATTGCACCTAGTGCCTTCTATAGCCTGAATGAGCATGCACACAGCAGGCCCCTAACCTGAGATACATTCCAAAATAAAGCTAAGTGCAGAAAGACCCCAGAATTAGATATGTCTGCATATGGTCAAATTGAGTGCGTAGCCTCCTAGGGAGTGTTCAGCCATAGGTTTATGGCTTTTATATGATTTATTCCTTACCAATGATTCTGTCCTGATTCCTCTGTTGTCTCTGTACACATCCTCCAACAAGGAAAGTATTGCACACTTCAGGTGTAACTTATATAGTATAGATATTTTTTAAAAAAAATTCTTCACAGAAAGCACTACTTATTTTTCATCTCAACTCTCCTAACTGACCAGTTATTAGTGGTTTTATTTCCAACATATGTTTAATATATTTATATATATAGAACATCATTTCTAAGCCTCAGACATCAAATGTTTTGAAACATTTTACAGGCTCTGGTATTTTCAGCCTCTGGATGTTATCAGAGAACACAACTTCATGTGATGTGCAAAACTCTTTTTAAAAAAGTTAGTAAAATAGATGCTTAATAAAGACAAGCTAATTGGCAAGCTAATGATCCATTCAGGCTCCCAGAGCTACCATAGCAAGAGCAGCCACAGCTGTGTGCTAATGAATAACATTAAGATTTTGAAAAGCATGTAGAAGGCCAATGAGTTTATTGTTTTAAAATAATTGCTGAACAGTAGGTAGAGTTTTGCTTCTAGGGTTTCATTTATGCCAAATTATTATAATCCAGTCACATCTTTTTGGATTCAATCCCCTTAAAACCTCCCACAAAAGAATTTGACCTCATTAAGCAACACTGCAGATTTAATATTTTCAGTACACAAAAAAATTAAGTTATTAAGTTTATCATTCCTATATCTCAAACACTTTTCTTTGTAGATGGTAAGTAATAGTAAATCAAACTTTTATAAAATTGAGTTCCCCTCAATAACAAATCAGTGAACAAAAGATGAAAGAAAACCACTAATATCTTTTAACTTTGTTATTTCAATTCATTATCTATTTATAATACAAAAAATCATTATGTGCATGATGGCTATTGAGTAATACCTATTTAGTTTGATCATACTTGTCCCAGATAAGTGTGTTTTTGTGTAAGGATGGACTAGGTGTCAATGTTAACATTCCAAGCAGTACTTCTTCTTCTTCTTCTTCTGTTTTTTGGCGTTGATCAGACTCCAATCAAATTTTTTTGTATTTGCAGATACTGGCATCAAATTGAAAAGCTTGGTTTTTGAATATCAAAAAAATTGATGAAAACAGACCAGTCTCATATTTGTGAAAATAACAATGTGTGACACAATGGGTATGCTTCTGTTTTGGAGGCAGATTTCCATGATAAACACCTGATACCAAATCTGCTCCAGTAATAGGGGAATTAGTAGCTAGATCTACAGGTTTTAATAACGAGGAATAACCAGAAAACAGAGACAAGACCAATTTCAGACTCAAAACCAGTTTTCTTGTTAAACCAGAGCAAAGAATTTATTAGAAATACAGGAGAGAAGTTGAAATAAAATATAAAGCCATATCAGAAGCGTTTCTAGAACAGAAATAAGCATGCAAGAAATTGACATTTCCCACTAAGAAATCTTTATGCTCTTAACTGAACTTATCCCTCTTTTAGTAAAACAATTAATTTATAGTTATGCAGCAAAAGCTTTCCAAAAACCCCCAAAACAAATTGCTTTGCGTGAGTAAGACGTTTAAGAAATGAGAGTAAAATTCTTCATTAGAAAAAAAAACCAATTGCAAATGACAGCCAAAAAGGGAATGGAAAACTCCTAACACTAGAAAGATCCCTTAACCCAAAAGTTCTAAAGAAAAAGGGGGAAAGTGAATGAAGGAAACAAATCTTCTGTCTCACCACCATCTTGCCCAAGAAGTCCAAAACTGTAGATATGTAGGATTTCAGCAAAATATATCAATTGCAGGAACAAAAAACGTTTTAAAAAAAAAAATTGGAAGAATAATCTTCAGTCTGAACCAGACTTCCATGTAGCAGAAAGGAAAAAAAAGGGGGGGTAGGAATGGAGGAGATTCCTTCAGGTTTTCCTCATGGCAGAGAGAGAAGACCCCTTCGGTTGGATGAGGAGAGAAGGAGTAGACTCCTTCCATAGCAGATATGAGGAGGGGATGGCTCCTCCTCCTTAAACTCCTTCTCTTCTCTACCTTTTTTATAATCAGAAATTGGAACCAAAAAAAACCCTGTCGATTATGGTCCTTCCTTTGTTAATAAAAGAAACTGCAGTATCCTGTAATTTCTCCCAAAAAGATGCAAAAATTACCCTAACAGCATCTCCAAAGCTCTTCCTGCAAAGGTAATCTACCTTCAGTCTGTCCCAAAAAAAGTTCATCGGTCCTGTAAGCATATGTCTTTAAGAGAAATCCTGGCCTTATTATTCCCTTTTAAGACAGAGTATAATGGAATGGTTCAGGTGTTATAAGATCCACTTCCTTAAAAAAAATAAGATGTTCTCCTCCCTTACCATTCCTGTATTATGGAAGTTACTTTAAATTAACATTTCTGATTGGCGCATCTCCTGACCTTTCTCTGACTCCCTCCAGGCACTTTTATCCAAGGGGTAGACAAAAGGTATAAACAAGCCCAACAGAAATCCTGACATTCCCAGGCCTTGTTATTTCCTTCAGGTTAAAAATGTAATGGAATAGCTCATATGAATTCAGCAAATTCTCTCATCTATGAAACATTTAGTAAGATCCCCTTCCCAGGGCACTCCAAATTTTTATATATATATTCTTTTAAAAAGATATCTTCTCTTTTTTTTCCAGAACCCCAGTGACTGATGGTTGTTTTGTAACCCTTGTTCTAGCCTCCAGGCAGAATCTTGAGTGGCCCATCAGATGCAGGAACCAACAGCAATTTGTAATTCAATGGGGAGATCTGTTTTTGTTTTGCAAAATGCCACATCTCCTTCCTTTGCTTTTGGAAGCATTTCAGATGTCCAAGGCTTTTATTCCAAGTTAATGGTCCCCGCCTCTTTCTTATTCCAATTGAGTCCCAAAGCTCTGATGGAACTGCACCCAAAGCCCAAGACACTGCTCCGACACCAGAACTTTTATTTAGCCAATTTTTTATTAATAATCATAGCTGGTATCACACCCCATGTAAAAAGTTCTGTTATATTAAAAAGGTATCACAGCTGCAATGTAAGCAGTTCATCCAAAACATGGAGGTTATAATGTAAACTTCAAGGGATTCAATGAGGATCTCGTGAACAAAATATGTCATGAAAAAATTATCAAAGAATCCTTGCTTAGTAGGACAGTAGTGTCAGCAAATATTGTCATAATAGCATAAAATTCTCACTGCAAGTGTGTTTTGGAAGGGAAGACAAAATATAGATTATGAGACCAGTAAAAATTAGAAGACACCCATTTTGGTATGCAGAAGTCTAAAAATGAAGCCCTACATTCAGTCAATTTGTCCTTGGTTGGTAGTATTCTAGGTGCTGTTTTTTCTTTTTTCTTTTTACTTAAGCACCTGTCACTGTGTACTTTATAAATGTAGCTTAGAAAATTTCCCCTAAAAGTACATACCATTTCAAGCTTAGAATTACACACAGATTTCTTCCTCAGAAAAAAGCTTCTGGATTGCTTAGAAATCTTCCTTGTCAAAGAAATGCATTTCCTTGAAGTCTCTTGAGATGCAAACAAAAGAGAAGTCCAAATCACATCCAATGAATTTGGCCATGACAACCAAATGAATTTCGGATGAATTTTTAGCAGCCTTCATATCTGTTTTCTACTAATGCAAAAGTTTTTTTTTACACAGTTTTAACAAGCTTCATAACCAGTCTTCACATTTTTAGAATAATTATGTAATTGCATGATCTGAAATGCATCTTATTAAGCATCAAAAAGTAATTAGATTTCAAAATGCATGTACTATAGGGAAATGACAAATGAATATGCAAAATTTACCCCCTTCTTTTTCATACATTCTTACCATAAAGGGACCATCCTGTCACCACTCAAGCAGCGAAATACAAATTTGCATGCTGAGAGTCATAGTACAGTAATCAAGGGAGTGGTATTTCATGCATTTGGAGGAACTGGGAATTCTAACAAACAATCATAGCGTGTGGCCAAGCAGAACCAGAAGAAGAAGATTATGGCCAAGTTCCAAATTCCTTTGAAGCTGGGGAGCAGTGAGTCTGCCCTCTTTACAGATGAATTTCTCCCTTGATTCTCAGATCAAATCTACTTCTCACCGAGCAATGAATTTGCCTTAAATCAACAAGGGAGTCCTGCAGCACTACCATGTCTTTTTCTTAGCTGAACAATGTCTGTTTGTTTAAAAGGGTTCAACAGAAAAGAGGGAAGGGGAAGCAAATGGAAACAAATATTTTTCAGCAGCTCCTATTCTTGTTGGAAGATGGCTCAGATTTCTAAACATATGAACATTCAGATTTCATACAAACCTCGGCTTGGTCAATGATAGTGCTCTGATAACTTCACACCAGGAAGACAAGAATTAGGTGAATCACCTCAGTTCATTGTGTCAGCAAGATTGGGAAGACAGCCCAGTAGGGATGCACATGAATGAATTTTTTGTCATTCAATTTGTAACAAATCAAATGTTAGAAAATTCAAATTCGTTAGAATACATCCCCTTTGAATGTGGTAGGTTTCTATTCAACATGTATGTATTCATACAAATTTGTATGAATATCCAATACAAATGCATACATATCAGATAGGTATCCTGGATATGTATCCTGGATATGTATCCTATATGTATATAGGATATATATATCAGATACATATGCTATAACAATGCATACATATTCCCAGTTTAACAAATGTCCAAACTATTCATATGAATGTCCTGAAACATTCATATGTGTACAAATAAGAATGTATGAATATCATATATTAGTTTCAAATACGAATGTCCAAATTTGTATGAATTCGTATGAATAACAAATGTTATGAATATTTGTGCACATCCCTACAACCCAGACAATATGGGGAGATTCAGCTAACGATACCCTTTTGGACAAATCAAGTGAAGGGGAAGACCTGAAAGCAGTGCATTCACTTTCCAGTTGTAGCCAAAAAGCCCCATGCATGATCTTGCTCTTTTGTGTAGAACACACACAACAGCAGCAGCTCACTGGTGTGGAACATACGTATATGGCATCCAGTGTTCTGGTGTATACACACATACACATAAACACACAACAAACAGTTAAGTCCTTGGTGCAGAATCCACAAACAGCAGCACCTGCCCATCGGTGTGGAACACACAGCAGCATTCAATATTCTGGTCTAGAATAGACTCACTGGTCTTAAAGCTTTTACTCTTCAATCCCAAAACTTGTCTTGAAGATGAAATTTGCCAAATGTTACAAAGAAATGTCCTTCAACAGAAGATTTGTTAACATTTCAGATTGCTCTAGATGACAAATAATAGGTGATGATTAGGTCTGATCAGTTCAGAGATGCTCACTTTTCACCTGGATGTAACATCCCATCACCTGATAGTGAAATGTTTCCTTGTTTACTTGAAGTCTTTCTGTCCTTAGACTCATAAAATTAGGCTGATTTGTGGTGTAACCTGCACAAACTTTCGGAGAGATCCAGGGACAAACATGTGGAGAGAATTGAGAAGGGTGTACATGTATGTCTTTGATAAGCAACACAAGCTGTAGCTGTTCCCTTGTTACTATCAAACAGCTTCTAAAACTTAGTGATACCCTCACATCTTATTGAGATTGCCACACATATCTGTGACAATCCAAGTACAGTTCCAGATATAGAAGCAAAATTCAAGAACATTGTTATTGTGGGGGAAAGAACTCGAAATCTGGGTTTTCTCACATAGCAATATACCTTATTGTGTCTGACATTTGCTTCTGGCTTTTTCCTCATGAAAATATTATACAAGTACGGGGGCAAAACCCAGATGAAAATTCCCACTGCACAAGGGCAGTGTGATTGCCTGTGCTATCCAGCTTAGGAAAGTGCACGGATATTCATAACATTCAAAATTTGGTCAAATTTGGCCAAATTTGAACATTTGAACTTGAATTGAATGTTATATGCTAACTTTTGAATGAATGTGAATGTTTCCAGACATTCAGACTAATAGTTCAGACATTTGTTAAGCTGGGGAAATATATCAGATACATATCTATTTGTATCAGATTTATATCTGTTCGTATCTGATACATATTGAATGTTCATACAAATACATATGAATAGATTTACATCAAATAGAATTTTACCACATTTGAATGCGATCCATTTGTACAAATAAGTCCTCTCTATTGTCACCTTGGCAGTAAAAGGAATTCATCTGGTTGAACATACTTCTGTTTTAACCAAAACCAAGGATCTGAGATGTTTGTGGTTTATTCTGTTGCAATCATGACTTAGCATTCCTATTAACTTTAAGGTATATCTGATCATTTATGGTAACAAGCACCTTTCTCATTTATTATTTGTTTCTTTGTTTGTTTACATTTTTATCCTGCTCAAACCTGGAGGTCTCCAAATGCATAACAACATTTAAAATCAAACATTATTAAAACAATAACAGTATGTATTAAAACAATAGCATCTGCAAGTGGGAAGGGAAAAGGGCATCCTCATTTAACCATTTAACCAAAGACCAGGGCAAAGAGGTGCATCTTCACTGACTTCCAAAATGGATTAGGCAAAATGTTGTTTAGAAGTTTGGAGGTCTTGCTTATCTCATGTCTCAATGCTAAATCCATTTAGAAATTAATTAATTAATTAAATGGTTGTCCTCCAAATATATTACCAACTTTGTAGGGTAATATATTTTCTATTTTGAAAATGCAGAGCCTGCATTTTCAAAATAGAAAAGAATTTCAGCAGTAACAAACCTCTTTTGCCAATTCACTGAATGCCAGTCCATTGTATTTAGGAAAATTGGGATCTGTGTGATTCTTTATTTGGTCTGAAATAGAGAATGGCAAAATATATTAAAATGGTGATATCTTCTTGTTGTCTAAGACCTCTGGAATCTGTGAATCAAAAGGGAAAAAAATGCAACTGACACGAACAGTGTGATAAAAGCCTGGAAAGAACAGTAAATAAAGGAATAGATAGAAGGCAGTGATTGCAGTAGTTCATCCTTCCAATAAATGAGAAACCAAAGTGTCCTTATTATAAAAATAGCACCTTTTGGCAGAATCAAGTCTGATAGTTGTATCATACTGATTGAAATCTCACTCATCCTAGACACTCCCCTACTTTTACTGATTACAACAAAGTAAAATTTTTGGAACAGACTTAGCTCACATGTTCTTGTCCTACTATCATGACTCCATTATCTCAGGACATTGATGATTTTCAGTCCAAACATGCATCTGTACCACTGGACTATAATGAACTGCAACGATTTGACTTTGATATTAAGACACAACTGCCACTTATTACAGCCCAATGGTGCACATGATTTACACTTGCACTGTATTTGAACAAAATGTTGTCAAGATGCTATGAAGCTGCAATGGCAAGAGTGTCATGAAAAACTGTGGGCCCAGCATTAGTTGTGTAGGGGCTGCAACAGGGAAGTTCAGCAGCAGCAAAATCATAGCACGAAATCTCCTCACAAGAATAGATATGGGCTTTAATTTCTTTGTTCATTTATTAATTAAGGATTAGCTTTGCTTTCTTTTGCCTTGTATTTCCATCTGTGGGTTTGGAGGAGAATTTTTTTGCCTCTAATTAGACTTCATTAGTTTGAAATGTAAAGCTGGGCATCATCATCTACCATTAATGTATTGGTATTAAATATATATAAAGCCCAAGCAAAGTCAAGCAGAGTTAATCACATTTTAAATCTCATTAATTTCAGTATTAAATGTAAGCAGACACTTTCTTCATTCCCAGTGAAACCAATGATTTTATATATAGTTTGTTTTTATGATAACATATATTTATTTTATCTCTATGATTAATATATCATCAGCAGCATCCTCATCTTGTCCACAATATGCCAAATAATAACAATTATTTTTTTTCTGTAAAATACTAATTAACCATGGCAATGCATATTACCCAGCAGACTTCTTAAGAATATTAGTTTCATGTTTGACTTGAAAGGAGGGGACAGTCATTAAGGTGAAAAAATGTATTATAAATATTTAAAGGCTCCTTCCCTTAATATATTTAATTTTCATGGTATTAAATTGTCAATTCATTTAGATTAGCTGCCAATTTGAAATCAAGCAATAGCATCTGCTTCTCTGCCAAGAGCGAGATGAATGTTTTTATTTAATTTCCTGATTGAATTTGCTTTCCCTGACAAACACTGCGTTTCTGTGTTTATTATTTGTCTTCCATAATCACAGAGGGAATAACTTTAATCTGCCTACCAGCCTTTACATTTTTTTTAAAAAAAATCTTCACAAAATTAATTACAGTTATCCCATGTAGAAATAATAATAAAAACAGCTGTCAAAAATATGTTTCATTTTAAAAGTGCAAGGTTGTTACTAACATGCTTGAATTATTTCTTTATACTGGATTCATACAACCACCCACCCTATAATTAAATATGCCATTCATTGAAATACAAAATTCAGCAAACCAACAATATGTTTTTAAAAAAATAAAACAATGAAAACGGATTAAAAACCATTTTTAAACCTTGCAACCAGTCTTTACCTGGTAGAGATGGTAAAAAGCAAATCTATCTGTGGAGGATGTTCCAGAATGGCTCCAGACAGAATACAGTGGGTTATACTCTTTGGCTGCAAAGCCACCAATGACCGATAGATGGTGCATGACCAACTGTCCATCTATCAGTCATTCTGAGAGAGCTGTAACTTCATTCACTGATCTGAAAATTAAACAGAAATATACATTAGTGGTGGAAAAGTTATTCTGTCTGGAGCCATCCAGAATGAAACTCCACGTATGTGAAGACAACTTCCTGTTCCCAGATGGCTCCAGCAGAACTGATTAGGGTTTGTCAAAATATGATGACAATGAACCAGCCAGTGTTTTGGGGGTTTTGAGTGTGCATTAATATTCATAAATAATGTCAGTAGGCTTAGCACATGTAGGTTGCACTGTTTGTTTTTCATTCATTCATTCATTCATTCATTCATTCATTCATTCATTCATTCATTCATTCGTTAGTTCGTTAGTTACCTTGCAGCCAATGTAATACAATTTCAAGGCTGCTGACCCCTGCAGATGTCAGCTGTTTAATGTTCACACTGAAGTAACTGGATTTCTGGTATCTGCCAACCAAAGCCCTAAGTATTATACCATTTCATAGAGGGTCTGCTTTTTATTGAGTTAAAATTTTATTTCAAGTGCCGTCATCTCTTCTTTTCTAAGCAAATCAGGTATATTTTGTCCACAATCTGTATAAATCTTCTACTGCATATGTATTTCCATATTTATTTTTGAGTACCATATAAGATCCATGTGCCAGATGAAAATAAATTCAGTATTGTTCGCTCTTTACCCCATGGGTTAAATAAAATGCTCAGAATGAATTATTGTTCTCCAAGGATACAACAAAGTAACTGATAGAGAGGTGTTCTTCCAAGCTTTCAAGGATGCACTCCAACACATCTTCACACTCTCTAGTCACTGTCACAAAATCAGTGTTGCAAGGTAAGAATGGCAGCTCTGAGGTCTCTGATATTGTTCACTTGCCCTAGGCAAGTATTGCTTTGAGACCTGCAAGTAATAAAAGATAAACAAAAAGAATTGCAACAAGCAGCTTCTCTATCCCTTTATATGTAAATAAGTTCCCTTTGCTTCATACAAATTTCACACAAGCTGTGAAAAATAATGCTCTTAAAATCTGAATTTAAATATCAAATAAGAAAATGAATATAATATAAAAAGTCAGAATCACGTGGCCAAATAATAAGTACAAAGAGCTATGATAATTACATCATACAGAATTAAAATAAATTGAAATGCTTGGGAAATCCAATATATGTGAAATCCAGCCCCTTTTCTGTGTTTTCAGTTTTTGATCTGAATCAGTAGATCTGGATTCACTGGACCTACTGATCCAAATTAGGGATGTGTATGACTATTTAGCATATTCATAATTCATTCAAATTTGTTCAGATATGAATGCTAAGCAAATGCTTTTGTGCATTCATTCAAAGTTCTGTTATACTTATGAATGTGGGCAGGTGGCAAGGCAGCTGCCCAATCACATCTGTGGTGGATCCAGAGCAGATTCAAAGTGAATTTGGAATGGATTCAAGGTGTTCAGAGTGGACTCATGGGCATTTGTAAGGAATTCCTAGGCATGACTAGTGGAAGAGACTCAAATTGGATTTGAACTGTATTTGAAGAATATTTGCAGCAAATTTGAATCCTACCATATTCAAAGAAGCTCTATTCACATGAATGCAAATTTCCTTGCATTCAATTTGAATCAAACATGAAAGAAAACATGTACATCTCTAGTTCATATCATGGGGAGGAATGGCCCAGATCAGTGTTTTCTGCACTGATGGTGCTGATCTGTCACAAGTCTCCCTGAGGCTGCAAAGCTTGTGTGAGTTTCTCAGTTGCTCAGCCCCCAATCCTGATGGCCTACAGCTTGATCTACAGCAGAATGAATGTTTATAACTGGACCAAAGGCCCTGATCCTGATCACAGAGGCATCCAGATGGCATGCCTCCAAGAACTACAGAGGGGCTATTTTTCAGCAGCACACCATATTGCACTGCTGAAAAACAACCTCCCAAGTTACAGACCTTTGCTCCTAGTGGTGGAAGGGGGTGCTTTTTGCAGTGCATTATGGTACACTAATGAATAGAAGCACCTGGTAGTTCTGGATCATGGAGGCATGGCATCTACATGTTGCTGTGATCCTGATCAAGACTCTTGGTCCACATGTAGAACAGCCCTGTTTTTCAAGGAGCTCAAAAGATCTGGATCTAGAAGATCTGGATTTTTGAGATGGGGTCCTCTATAGGATCCAGTCCTTGAATATCCAGATCTCCAGGAGAACCCCATATGTCCACACAGACCCACTAGCACCTGATTAGAATGGGTGCTAAGCAGGGTGACTGCGGATGCCATAGGATGCCTCATGAAACCCTGCTGTGGTTTCGTGGCTGCTTGTGGGGGCAGTAGATCACAGCTACCTGCTTCAGCTCCCACCTCCTCCTCTTTGTGACGCTGATGCCCCAGTGCTGAAGTAGCCTCCTCGGGGGGGGGGGGGGATGGTAGCAGCAGCAGTGGTGACCACATTGAGAGACATGGCTACAATCACTGCCTTTGCCACTTCCACAATGCACCAGATGACACTGTCACTGTCACCACATTGAGAGACATGGCTACAATCACTGCCTTTGCCACCTCTATGATGCACCAGGTGACTCTGTCACCTGTGGTGGTGTCGAGGACTTAGTGGAGGTGGCAAAGGTGGCAAATGCAACCTCTTCTGTCAATGCAGCCACCATTGTTGCTGCCACTGCTGCACCTGCTGCCACACCCACCAAGGAGGCTGCTTCGGCACTGGGGCAACAGGAATGGGAGGAGGAGGCAGGAGCATTTTATAGACAAGCCTTATTCCACCAGCCAAAGCAGACAGCCACAATCCACCACCCCCTGATGCAGGGATGCCACTCGCAGCTACAAAGCCTGTACAAGCCTCCATAGCTGTGAGTGGTGGGGTGGAGCCAGGGCTGCCCCTGTGTGCAGCTTCAATCCTGCTAGGCCTGCCCATGGACCCCATCCACAGGTAAGTAGTGCAGACATGTGTCCTTTAGTCTTCAAGGCTGAGGCAGTCTGGACAACTTTAAAGGGGTCCGCCGGAAATCTGGACTTAAGGGCCTGAAGAGCTTAAATAAAGTATAAACTTGTATAAATAGTATAAAATCAGATGTTGTTCATGTGTGATATGTCTCTTCTCTCCCCCTATTTACTGCTTTCTTCTTTATTACTTCTTCTTTCTCCTCCCTCCTCCTTCTTCAACATAGAAAATGTACATTTCAGCTAAATAAATAGTCTGGCATGTGGACAAAATCAGATATACAGGTGGAGAACTAAAAAATGACAGCAAAAACCATATTTTTTATAAAAAACCAAATTGTAAATTTATGTAGAATTGACGGTGAATTCTGCTCTTCAGTGAAGCACCATGACTGTAGTGATGGTTCTAAATTTATTATAATTATCTTATTTGGTGTATGTATTTCAGTAGCTCATAATCCTTGCAAAAGTGAACATAATTTCTCCAGGGAATTTTTTTTCTGGCTTAAAAAGTTAAACGCCATTCTGTTCCTAAGAGGCCAGTGGACAAAGCAAAGGGAAACAAACAGTAAATTATTTAATATTAGCCCACTATTCTTAGGAAAAAGTCTAAAAATTATTGCTTCTGTGGCAACAGGACTATTTGGTACAACAGTATGTTGTTTCCCTGCTTTTGCTACTTGAATCTTCAGTTTCTTTACTTTTCATAACTTAATGCTAAAATGTTCTTGTCACAATTTGTCTCCTGGGTAACAGTGGTTACTGGAGCAGGATTATAAAGGCAGTGGAGGAGGTGCAAAATTGGGCTAACATTTACCCACCCCCTCAGCACAGATAATAGACTATTACATCCACTCAGGTCAGGACTGTGGCAGCTGCTGGGATACACAGAAAACATTCTGTGATAGCTAGAATTTTCAGCTTTTACAAAAGCAACAGATAGACCAGAAACACCACAATCTTTGCATAGATTCCTTCTGGCATTGTGGACAACCAGCAGGCTCACTACACCTGTGCTAGCATTTCATTCAAACAAGTGTAGGTGACTATTGGATTTGAAGCCTCACTTGATCAAGCAAATAAGTCAGAAGATTAGAAAAGAGAAAAATAAAAAAATAAAAAATCATAATCATAGTCAGTGAAAAACACAATCATTTAACAGCACAGAGGCTGAAAACAATAGAATCAAAAGAAAAAAGACACATACATAGCAAAACTTTGTAGAATAGCATTGGACCAAATCTTTTAAAAGCTATGGGAAAGATGAA
Source organism: Aspidoscelis tigris stejnegeri (assembly GCA_023333525.1). Classification (NCBI taxonomy): domain Eukaryota; kingdom Metazoa; phylum Chordata; class Lepidosauria; order Squamata; family Teiidae; genus Aspidoscelis; species Aspidoscelis tigris. Next base: position 32,647,824 of record JALMGA010000002.1, read on the forward strand.
AAGTTAGCTTTAAATCAAATATCAAAAAAATGCATAACTTTGGTAGAGAGGACCAAAGTACAAAAACATTCATACCATGCTTGGATTCCACAAAACTGTCTGAAAGAAATGGAAGATAGGCATTGCTATCCTGTAGCCTTATGGGTATTACTGTTAGATGTCTGCACAGGATAAAGTCTAATCCAGATTAAGAGGTCTATTGGTGGGACTTAGTGGGAGTAATCTACAAGATGGAGGCATGCCAAATGTATGCTTCTGTGCTCTTGACTACCAGGGTCCCTTTTCATTGGTGAACTAAGCACACCACTGAAATGTGTTTCTTGGGGGTTCTGAAGCTAGGAATTTTCGTTCCTAGCCTTTGGAGCCCTTGGAAATGGGGTTGATGTGGGAACTGGTCTGGATCAGTGCCATCATTCAGGTGTCAAGATGCAAATCAGATTCAAAACATGTTTTCAATTCCAGATTTGCAGATATTCTTTAAACATGTGTTTAAAGGCCTAATTCTTAACAAGGGCTACAAACAATGGGTAAATCTTATATCTTCAACAAAATTCATTTGTCTTAAACTCTTCTTTTTATATTTTTCTATAAATCACCACCAGTTTCTGAAGTTTGTATCTAATAAATTAAACTGTCCAAAATGCTTTGCTCATTTCTATATTACTAGAAGCTATTTCCTCTCAGGACAATTTATCCTTCATAGCAGCCTAACCTTTAAGTATCATTTCTTGCAGCAATTCATATTAATCATATTTGCCAAATAATTATTTGAAGTTCTTCTTCATATAACCTCCTCCAAATTTCAGAATATGTATCACTAATATCTGTGTGCCAAAGTACTAGGGTTCTGATTTATTTATTTATATGTGGCAGCAACACATGGACTAACAATAATTAAAATAAGAAGTTAAACTAGGAAGGTAGAATTCATAAACTAAAAGTACCCTATATAACAATATTGAGGCCACTCATCCATTGAAGGGCTGTATTTTTGTCTGACACCACTCCTGTATAGGCCCTCAGTTCACAACTTGTCACAATTGGGTCAACAGTCCAATGTGTGGCTCCATAATTACAGTGGGTGGAGGAGATGTTTTACCTCATATATACAATGACTCTTAGCAGATGCCACAAGATGTACAGATCCTATTTAGTGTTTTCCAGAGCAGCTGTGGTAAGTCAAAACCAGCTGGTTGTTTTGTGGGATCATCCATATATCTTCCCATATCTGGGTGCTTGGCACACCTGCCTCTTTCCACTGAGAGTTAATGTTAAACTCTTCTTTATCTGTTCTGCTAACGCTAATGGAGGTTTTCTAGATTTAACTCTCCTGACTGATATTTGTGAAATGTCAGAGGGTATAGAAAGAATATAAGAAACTTGAAATACCAGGGACTGAAACAACTAGAGAAGAAGAGGAAGACAAAGGCAAAAATTATTCTGGTGGTAATAGATGCCCTCAAGGCAGTGACTCTTAGGCTTGAAGAATGGCTTCAACAGATCCACTGGCAATGTAATCATACAGTATGGGCATTACTCTGTTCAAGCAATATAAAAAAGTTATGCTATGGAGCCCCTACATATGATTTATTTCATAGTGTTCCTTTTCCCCATTGTTTGTGATGAATTTCTATGCATAATACATCAGTGTCTCTGCACCCAGAGGTTGAAAACACACCAGAATAATGTAGATGTCACTGCAGAAAACTTCTGTGACCTTTAAGTAATAATTGCATAGCCTTTTACTTTAATAGACTCTGGCATTATTATAATTCCATTCCGGTTAGCCACAAAATGTGAGTTATTAAAGTTACATATTATAACCAGGTCAGCTGCGCTAGGGAAGGGATTTAAAATAACCAGAAGAGCTGCTATTAGATTAAGCAAATCACATTTGGAACTGCAATAGGAATTATCTGAGTTCTTTTTTAAAGACTTGGCAAACACAAAGAATAAATGTAATGTCTGCATTAAGGAGTACAAAAGACTCAAGAATTCCCAAAACCCAAAGCTCCCCGAACTATTTTATTTTCCCCCTGCAGTTTAGTGGTAAATCTGAGGATTAAGATGTTGCAGCTCAAGATAGACTGTCATCTTGGCAGGCTCTAGCTAACTGTCCTTGCATAACATTGCTTAAATCATGTTTAAAAAACATCTGAAAATTCATATGCCAAAGGATCTCAATTGCCATTTTCAGCATATTGATATGGCTAACATCCTGCAGTGGAAAAGCAAAAGGTTCAATCTGCAATCAGATCAAACACATACTTCTTGTTTACAGCTACCAGAATTGAGAGTAGACTTGCCAATTTCCTAGAAAACTAAACATAAAATTATATTGAATTCCTTCCCTCCCATAACCCCATCTTCAAAGTTTACATCTGCTGAGATGGCTCACTAATGAATACCAGCTACCACAATTGATACTCAGTATTTCCAAATAAGTGTGCAAACAGACTGTGGTTACATCCAAATATAATATATATATATATATGAAGTATCTCAGAAGAAGCTCAGAGATGGTTCAGAGATGGTTCAGTCACACAGTAGTGTGTTCATCCCCCCTTTAATTCACATAGTTGTCTCTTATTCTAGGTCTCCCGTCGGTCTTTTCAAAAAGATTTACAAATGGAGATCTTCTGGTATCCCAAGCCATGAAGGTGTGCAGGCAACTTTCCTTAGAGGTCTAGTATATCATGAGGGACCCTTTACAGTGATGCTCCAAAAAGAATCACTGGTTGTGTCACCACACAAAAAAGGCCTTCCTGGAAACACTGAAGGCTAGAAATGGAACTGCTTATCGTTTGGAGGGTTGGTGCTGACCCCAAAGGTTCTTTGGAGGCAGAAAATGTATCTGGAGCAGTGCGCTTTGTGTGAATGTGGATTGCCCTATCCTGCTCCAGCTTATTCCAAAACAAACCATCTGTCCCCAAAAAACAGGGGAAGTGTGGAAAGGGTCTTACAGTCTTTGTAAAGTCCTGAATGACCTGAATTAATGTAAGCACTATTCAACAGGGATGAAAAGTGTGCCTCCTCAGGAGCTCTGGGGGCATGTCATCCAAATTCACCTGCTACAAGCACTGGTCTGGGATTAATTGGTTTTAGTAGAGAAAATAGCCACAGATGCTCAATGCAGGATCTCAAGGCTCAGAGACAATGCTTTTAGTAAGCAAGAAGGAAACTTTGTTAAAATTAAAAAAGTTTTTTTAAAAAAAACAAGGCAAAGAAATGGGGGGAAATCCTTTAGCATTTTGAATCCTCCCTAGAAGATCAAGGTTTTTGCACTTTTAGGTAAAGGAGAGTTGTGAAGAGGAATTCAATAGATGTAAGGGAAATAACTTGTAATCTCCAGCAGCTAGAGAATCTTTAAATTTCTGTGTTTGACTGTTGGGGAGTATAAGATATTAAAATTGGGATCTTGCCTAAGCGAATTATGGAATTCTTATTTTCCCCAATCCTATCTGGATTTATACTGGAATAAGAAAATGTTTCTTAAGATGTGATGATAGTTCAAAGGATGTGATAGCTCAACCACCTGTATCTTTGGAACTATTATAGAACCTTGACAATTTCCTTCTATATTCTGCTTCATCTTTTCTTCAAAGGTTCATTAGCAGTTAAAGCTTATATTTCCATTACATGTTTCTATCCTAAACTGATAATTTGGCAGCAGTGTAGATAAATACCTGATATTTTAAGAAACAAGAAAAGTATCCATTATACCTATTTAAGAGAGTTGTTCTTTGACAAACAGTAACCAGCCAAACCTGTTTTAATACCCCTTTAATCCATGTTCATAATGGGAGAACATATTGGCAAAGTTACAAGTCATTTTCCTTCCACATTACCAAACCAAATGTGGTTGTCCCCTGAATTGTGACTATTTGGTACACAGATAATAATACTAAAAACATTTTCTCATGCCTACCTTAGTCTTGGTAGGTAGTTTGGGAGTTTGGTGTTATTGGAGCTGATGCCTGGGAAAGAGCTATTTTCCCATCTCAGTAAACCTAGAGGATGCCTCCAAGGCCATTTACTGGCATTTGAGACCAGGAGAAGGTATTCCCTTGTCACCACTGGAGATGTCTATGGGCAATTGATGGGCCTCTGTTTGAGACAGGATGCTGGACTAGATGGGCTGTGGCCTCTTATGTCCTTATGTCCCTATGTTCTAGAGCACTGCTCCTGACAATGCCCAGAGCTTTTATCCTTTCTTCGGAAAGATTTCCCCCTTTTATCTGCAAGAAATATCTGCATCTGGTGCAGGAAAATGTCTTACTTGGATTTGAGCACAATATAAAACAAAGTGTATATTCTAGTAAGTCATATAACTCTGCATCAACAAATAAAATGCTACTGAAATTGTTAGGAAGTACATTGGCTTGTTTCACAAGCTGCTGAATTGTGTCATGAATTGGTAAGCTACTATTGCCAAGAAACAATGAAAGCATTCGGAAAATTGAGCTTGGAATGCTGAACGGTTTAGAAAATCCAGGCAGATACTCTTAAAAAAAGAAAAGAAAAGAAACACAAAATAATTTCAAGCATTCCAGAGGTTCTTTCTCTCTATGTGCTTATCTCTGAAATACCACATTTCATCTGGTCTACCAACTACACAGAGATGAATTTACATAGCCAGACTTATCCCTACTCAGATTTTCAACTGGCTTGTCCTATAACAAGATTCATTTTCTTTTCCAACATCGAGAGACAGAGTGTGACACTTTTTGTCTTTTCTTTCTCTTATCACATCATAATTGTTGCAGGTGCAAGAATATTTTCATTTGTTTGCTTTTGTGTTTTTTTAATTGCTGAGAATGTTCCATGTCTTGATAGTCTGTTGTGATCCAAACTGCAAACATGCATGTCACCAACAGACTTTGCTCCTGAGAATAAATGAGAGCTGAAACTCAACATTTATTTGCAAGCACTGAAAACTGTGTATTATACTGAACTTGTTACTCAGATGACTTGTAGGACATGACATTTTGCAAAACTGATTACACAATGCCAGCTGGACAAGCAAATATGTAACTGGGATAAAATATGAATAATCCAAAGTAAAAGGAAATAAGTCTTAAAAGTAGATTAGAAGAGTTAGCAACACTAGAGCTTTGTCTAAGGAAAAAAAGTGGGTCTGTGAAAATATGGTCTAAGAATAAATTTCTAAGCTATGGGGGGAAACTATGAATAGAGAGAACTCTATGCCATCCAACCTCATTTTGACCAACATATATCTTCAAATTTTATAGACTGTGAGGAGACTTATAAGCATGTTCAAACACACATGATGGACTTCAAGTTCCCTTCACATGTTTTCACATTTCACGGTATGCCTAGTGCAACCTAAAGACATTTACATCCCCTTGTACCTGGAGTTTGCAAACTAAACAATAATAGTTCTTATTTCATTAAATATTCATACTTGTGCTAGGCACGTTATCAGAGGCTAGGGATGTGCATGAATATTAATAACATTCGATATTTACACAAATTCATATGAATTCAGACATTCGTATATAAATAAAATGTTATGACTTGTACATTGGCTTTCTTATTTGTACAAATGTTTCAGAACATTCATACGAATGACGTGGGAAAGTGGCTGTGCCAGTTACATGGCACATGGATTGAGAGTGAATTCAAAGTGGATTCAGATAAGGACCCTCATAGAAGGTTTCTGGGCCTCATCAGTCCACACATTAATGCAGACCTGTGTGATCCTGTCCTCACTAAGTATGCTCTGTTCATGGTGGATATGGTAAAAACTTGGGACATTTTTGTAGGGTGTGCAATGAATTATTGTTGACTAGCACTTGCACTTGTGAACACAGGTCAAAGTTAGCCTACTCCCTGTGTGATCAGTCACTCACGTGTGATCAATCCCGGGCTGGTCCTCTTCTGGGGACTGCCATCTGTGACTGTGTGTGCATCAGCGCTATTGGTATGATGACACTGACACTCTGTGCAGTTGCAGTTGCATCAGGGGGGCAGTGTGGCTGCCAGAAGACATCAGACCTTCCCAGCCGGCAGAGGTACAGATGCTTGCCAGTTGAACATGACAGGTAAGTCTCAGGTAAGGGTTAAGTAGCTTGTGGAACATGATCAGTCAGCTGAGGATCAGCACAATGAAGAGGAAGTGCAGCACAAAGCCACACACTGGCTCCTTTTATTGGGTGCTGGTGAATCTAGGAAAAGCACAATTGTAAAACAAATGTGGAGAAAAAAATGAAAATCCAGGATATTAAAGAAGCTGTACTGACAGCAATGAGAAATTTGATGCCTCCAGTTGAGTTAGCCAATCCAGAGAATCAGTTTCAAATTGACTACCTATTAAATTTACAAAACCAAATAGATTTTGACTTCTCACCTGTGAAGATGAGCAGAACAGGTTTGACAGTGCACATCTAGGAGATGGATCAGTGTTTTCCAAATTGATCAATGAACTGCATGGCCCTGTGAGAAATAAGGTGTTTGAGAGTTCACACAGTTTGAAAACAAGTTGGGGTAACAGGCAAGCAGTTGCTTAAGCTGAGGGGAGCCCTTCATAAGAAATAAAAGAAACATTTTTTAAAAAAGAAGTACATAGCATAACAATGGACAAATGATAACCAACTTGACTTGTCTCTTGTAAATTATTTTATTTATCCACTATTTATTAATTTGGTTGGTTGTTTTTTGGACTCATATACTGCAGATTTCATCAAGTGTCTATCGTTTATAAGTTTTTTAAAAAAGGAATTTCTAGTAGTTTTTAAAATATCTTGTCCATTTACATAGTCCATTCTTTCCATGTTATTATGTTTCCTGTAATCTTGTCGACTGTAATAATTTTTCTTGGCTTCTTCCATTCATGTCACTCCATGTCATGTTCTCAAAATGTGTAAGTTTCTGTTTGTCCACAGGCAAGCAAACACATTTTATTTGATCCAAGACTGATTGATTAGTTTTTCTTTCAGTTCATAGTATTCCCAATACAGTAATCATCTATAGATCCATTATTCAAAGAACATTTCTTATCTTTTCTCATTTTCTTCATTGTCCAGTTTCTGAAGGCTTTGATTACCATGAGAAATGCCACTGCTTTGATACTATGATCTTTGGTGACAGTGAAATGCCCTTATACTTTGGCTTTTAGTCCAAGCATGCCATCAGCCTGTTCTCTTGCCTGACAACTACAAAAACATTTTGTGGTGGAACAGAGGCAGCTTCAATACACAGAGGTCACATCAAAATACACAGGTCACATTTTCCAGTTATGCCACCCTTCCAAACAGAAAATTTGCCCAGGGTAGTAGGGATGTGCATTAGAGGTGTGCACAAAACCATTTTTCACATTCGATTCAATGTGACTCAAACGTGAAAAATTTTTACTTTGGGCAAATCGCACCCCCACAAATGTGGGGGACCTAATATTAATGCACAAATATTCAAATGAATATTCAGGCATGAAAACAATACAACCTTCCCCCCACCCTACCTTCCCTTCCCCCCACTTACCTGTCCTCATTGTTGTGGCTTCCATGCACACAGAACCAAAAGTGCCCTTTTGGCTTCAGAAGGTCTGTTTCGACCTCCAGAGAGCACCAAAATAGGCTTGGGGATGCCACCCAGGGGGCACAAGGGAGGAGGGCAGGAGGCCTTGGTGGTTTCTGTGGGCCTATTTTGATGCTCTCTGGAGATCCAAATGGCCCTTCTGGAGGCTGAAATAGACCTTCTGGAGGCTAAATCATTCAGTCCCCTTAAGGGTAAGAAAAGCAGGGTAGAAGAGCCAACCCTTCTTTTTCTTCTTCTGCCTCTCTGAAGTCAGCATTAATCAAGAAATACATATTAATGAGAAACACTACCCCAACTTCCCCAGTCATCCTCCAAGTATACCAGTCAGCGAACTGTGAACAATGGTATGTGCAGTAGTCAGCTGTCAGTCTGCCTCTATATTCCATTCCAAACTCTCCATCCTAAAAATGTAGATGCAGCCCTGTACTCTCTCTTTTTTTCCCCAAGGAATACAATGTTCCTAATAGTTCAAATGAAAACTGAGGTAGCTCTTGGTGGGCAGGGGGATTTGACATAATGAGGGCATCAGGAATATGATTTTCAATGAGGCTGTGGTACATTATGAAAACAGTAGGAAAATAAATGCCTCTAAAAATAAAGAGTTCTAAAAACAGAAGAAGGCAATTGTGTGAATCTGTGTATATACTATGGTATATAAGCAAAGAAATGACACTTCAAATATTATTTACTGTACAGTGAATCTCAAACACATGTGATCTTAGTCTCTTCACAAATGTACAGTTGTCAACAAATTCAAATTTGTGGAAGAATTATTTTGATCGTCTCTCAAATGATATTTGTTTATATGAAGGCACATTTGTGTTGCTTCTATTTCTGAACACTCTCAGGATATTTCTGACCTTTTTTAAGGTGAACAAATCACTGTGGAATGCTCTTTTGAAATGCTTTCACAAATAGAACACTTTGCTATACTTGGGGACAAATCTCCTGGAGTGGCAAACCACATACTTTATAACAGTTACTTTGTGCCTGCTCAGTTTGGACCTTATTTTAGGGGTTAATATTGATTATAATTTGAGTTATGGTAGAACTTCATTCTTACAGAATTTTGTTTGTACATATTTCTATGACTGTTTTCAGATACACACAACTATCGACACATATACTGTATTTTCTCAAGCTTCTGCCCAAATTGTAGGAATACATTTAGCTATTCCATATACACAAAAGTATCCACTGAGACTTCATGAAAACCTGTTAACAATACATTCAATAGAAAATGTGCTTTCGCACTGAACTCGAAAAAAAAATAGCATTAATAGGAAGGAAAAAATGAGGGAATGTAGCTTTCACACACCAGAGATAAGCAAATTTTGCTTAGGTTCGATCTGGTTCAAGTCTAATCACCTCCAAGAGGGACTGGTTCAACTAGGGATTGTTCAGTCAAATAGGCTGAACCATTCAGATTGATTTGAACCAATTTTTTACCTCCACCTATCACTTTAAATAGGGCTTTTTCAAAGTATTTTCTTTTTTCAATTTTATTGAGTGAACAATTCACAAACTGTTAAGATTCAATTCAAACCAAACCAATGGATTTTAATTTATTCATATCTCTTTTCACTATTTTTAAGATGATGATGATGATTGATTGATCTAAATAACCACAAACTTGAAGTCTGCAAACTAGTCAGCTCTTACTATTGTTAAATATCCTTCAGAACAAAATAATATGAACACTCCACAAATCATTAATATGACCTCAGCATTGTCATGAATTGATTTTAAGACTCTCCATTTCCATTTCCATCAGCATTACACCAAAGCCCAATATTGCTTCTAATTATATTTTATTGTGCTTTTTTTAATAGTCTATTGTCTGGTCATGATTCCTTTTAATCTTTTCTTTGACAATCTATTAATTGTTAATTAAAACCCAGTGGCTTGATTCTTTGAGATTGTTATAGCAGCCTCTTCTGGAACAAGAAGATAAATGGTTCTATGGTTGCTACACAGAAATTTTCTGTTAGTTTTAACAGTAATATATGGTTCTTTTACTGCATTGCCAGTACTGCTAAAGACAAGTAGCCTGAATTAACTTGTTTTAAGGTGCCCCTGCTCCAGAATGAGAATGGCTTTATAAATGCATGGAATATGAAAGCTCTTGAGATAACTAGGTCTCTGATTTCATAGAAAGTTTCATTATATCAGGTCAAGTTATTGATTCATCTTGCATTGGGTAGCTGCAGCTGTCAACAAATCCAGGCAGCCATATTTTTGTACCACCCACTAGCCAATAGTCTGAAATGGGATGCCAAATTCCATAATGGAATTCAAAAAATTTTCATTGTGTTGCAAACTCTGACTTTCTCTATGAAATTCTAGTGTCTCCTTCCCTTTCTCCTTCTTACTATTGTTCAGAGTTTTAATTGTGTTTACTTCATTATGCATCATGGACTTTTAAACACTCTGACACTCTTCTGAACTATTTCAAGTTCGTATTCATTACTTTTTAACTCCATCTATCCCTTTTTGCTTTTGTTTTCCCCCTCTCTCTTTTTGCCTTAGATTATTCCTGGCAATCAGGGCCCAGTTTCCTTTGGTTGGAAAGTACTGATTTTCTGTCAATCACCCTTTCTAATCATCCAGGGGCTCTGAATATATGGACCATTGTGAATGTGATATCTCTACATTTCAATACCTTGTCTAAGGGTGTTTTCTCAATTAACTCCTGTAGGAAAGTAGCATCCAATGGGATCAGGAACAATGGCCAGTATTTGTATTGTAAGTGCCATCCCATCCCAACCTTCACCCAGACCTACCTGGGTCTTGGTGATACCAATTGTAGAGTAGAATTTTGGATAATTTGGATTAATTTAAAGCCGAAAAAAGACACCAAATTTGAACTCCCAGGGAATTTGTAGCCGGATCATTTACGAAGGTTTTTACACAATGAAAAATACCATAAATAGAGACAAAACTCATTTCAAACTAAAAAAGCCAGTATTGTTAAATCATTGGAAAGAATTTATTAGAAATACAGAAGAAAAGTTAAAATGAAATGTAGAGTCATCTCAGAGACATATTTCATGTAAACATTTAAAAGAACAGAGATAAACATGCAAAAACCCCAAACATGGCTAAATAAATGAGCATTTTATATTGACGTATTTTTATGCATTAAACTGAGTCCATCCTATTTTATTGAAACAACTAGTTTGTAATTATGCAGCAAAAATCCCCAAAGCACGATAAAATTGCCTTTTATGGGTGAAAACATAAAAAAATGAGAATAAAGTTCCCACAAGAACAATTTCAAACCTTAAAGAAAGAAATAAAAATCAGAAAGAGAATAGAAAATTAACCTTGATACTAGAAAAAATTCCTAGACCTAGCCAAAAGAATTTTAAGAAATATAAGGAGGAGTGAAATGGAGGAAAGCAAGCTTCTCGCCATCATGTGCTGTTGAGATGCATTCTTTATGCCCAGGAATCTTCATTTGTTGAAAAGAAATTATTGAAGCAAACTCCAAGAAAACCCTCTCTATTTTGAAAATCTCAAAATAATTCTCCCAAAATGAGTAAAAATCCCCACAAATTAGAAAGAAATGCTATTTAAAACTGGTCCATTCAGTTGCTCTGACCAGAAAACCCAAACTGCAAAGCAGGAGATTCAAAATACCTCCTCAGGAAAAACCTGTGCCCAGTTCCTCTCAAACAGAGAGATAATTGGGGGGGGGGGAGGATTGAGCAAAAACCCAAGACATGGCATGGCAAAAGGAAAACTTTTAATTTACTTGGATCTTTTCAAAATCATTTCATTTTGTCCTTTATCATTTTATTAAAATTAGGCAAACCAATTTCTGTCCCAGTTTCTTTTTTTCTCTTTCATTATTTAAAAATCCATTACCCAAAAAAGAGAGAAAAGATTTCCAGGTTTCAGCTCTCTTCCTTGATCTAATCAAGATTAAATCTCAGGCTTGTCTCCTGCATCAGGCCTTTGAGACAAATATGGAGACAGTCTTGCCATATTCAGGCATTTCCATGTTTCATAGTTTAAGCCTCTTCCTTGTTCCAGTTATGCCAATTATAAAGCCAAATTCATAAGTCAAAACCCTGTACATTTCAAATACAGGTTTTGCAGTCAAAATTTCTTATGATATATGTACACCCAAAGCTGATCTGGTAACATTTGTGAAGTGCAGACAGTCTCATCTGGGACATTGCTACTTCACTGTAGCAATGGCAATGCACACTGGACCATTATTATGATGATCAGAAACATGGTACACGACTGCACAGTTGCATCTGAACTGTCCTGTTCCCACTCAGCCTTCTCATATGGTGTTGCACAGAAGATTGGGAATGCTGCTTACTTTCTAAGCTTTTCTAGGAAAAATGTGATTCCATGGTGTGTGAATGCACCATGCCAGAACATTCATGGCTATTCTGACTGGCCAAGTAAAACAAGCCCTATGTTTGCCACAACTTTTCATCCAAGAATTATTCTGATTTCATGGCTGCAATCACCACCTACAGAGATTTTTGAACCCAGGTAGATAAAAGCTGAAACTGTCTCAACTTCAACTGGATCAGCTGTTAGGATCCAATTGATCAGATTGCAATTTCTAGTCCTCTTCAGCCATGAAAGATGGCATTTACAATGAGATCTGATTTAAGAGTGACCATCCTAGATGGCTTGAAGAAAGGGTTAGACAAATTTATGGATCACAATTGTATCAATGGGTGTTTTTCCACTGTCACTAGAAGTACCCATTAAATAGTACCCATTAAATAGCCATTAATGGGTACAAAAATGCCATTACATACCCATTAATGTGTACTTAATGGGTACTTCTAGTGACATTGGAATAACACCCAATGTCTATTAAAATGGATGCCTAGGTACATTTTTCAGGCTGGGGAACAGGCAGGATGCCTCTAAGGCCATTTGCTGGGATTTGAGATCAAGTGAAGGTTTGTTCTTTTCTGCTTGAGATGCCCATGAGCAACTGGTGGGCCACTGTGTGGAACCAGATGCTGGGTTAGATGGTCTGTGGCCTGATCCAGCAAGCCTCCTCTTATGTTCTTATGAGCCATGATGTGGGGTACAGAATTGGGGAGAAATTAGCTTGAACCCAGGCACTAGGATTCCAATAGGTTCAGCTGCCGGGCTGAGTACTTACCTTGCCCCACTCCATCCACTCCACAAGCTATAAAGAACAAGCTGGAAGGAGAAGGAAGAAGACCTGCAGCTGCCGGGCTGAGTACTTACTTTGCCCCACCCCACTCATTCTTCAAGCTATAAAGAACAAGCTGGAAGGAGAAGGAGGAAGACCTGCAGCTGCTGGGCTGAGTACTTACCTTGCCCCACTCCATCCCCTCCACAAGCTATAAAGAACAAGCTGGAAGGAGAAGGAGGAAGACCTGCAGCTGCTGGGTTGAGTACTTACCTTGCCCCACCCCATCCCCTCCACAAGCTATAAAGAACAAGCTGGAAGGAGAAGGAGGAAGACCTGCAGCTGCTGGGTTGAGTACTTACCTTGCCCCACCCCATCCCCTCCACAAGCTATAAAGAACAAGCTGGAAGAAGAAGGAGGAAGACCTGCAGCTGCCGGGCTGAGTACTTACTTTGCCCCACCCCACTCATTCTTCAAGCTATAAAGAACAAGCTGAATAAATCTCTGGGGGTGGACTCTATCTCCTCCTGGAGCTGCAACTGATATGCTGTGGTTTTTCAGGCATTTCCCTTGACCCCACCTATGCAGGGCAAGTTTTACAATTGTGGGGCAGCTGTTTTTTGAATTGTTGTTTTAATTGTTTAGTGTTTAATACTTTCTTAGCTGTGTGGGTGGGTGCGTTGTGTGTGTGTGTGTGGTTGTGTTGTGTTGTGCTTTGGGTAGGGAGACATGTGCCAAGGCTGGGCAGGAGGGGGAGGAGTGGGTCAGGGGGCCAGTGGTATCACAGTGGTAATGGGCAGAGGGAGATATGGCGTTGGGAAGCAGAAGAGACAGATTAGGAGAAGGGGTGATAGATGCATTGAAGCCATCACTCCTTCTGTTCTGTTTCCCAGCCAACAGAGTTTGGGGAGGTCTACCAACCACCCTGCTGCTCTGGCCATGCTGCTCCTGAATGCCAGGTCGGTCCGGAACAAAACATCTGTCATACATGACTTGATTTTGGATGAAGGGGCTGATCTGGCATGCATTACTGAGACCTGGGTGGATGAATTGGGTGGGCCTAGTCTTGCCCAGCTTTGTCCCCCAGGATACTCAGTGCAGCACTGTTCCAGACCAGAGGGTAGGGGAGGGGGTGTTGCTGTAGTCCACCGGACGTCCATTCCCCTCACCAGATGACCAATTTGCACTGTAACAGAGGTTGAAGGCCTGTTTATGCTGTTGGGCCAGAGAGACAGGATAGGGATGCTGCTGGTGTACTGTTCACCCCACTGCTCAGCATCCTCCCTATCTGAGCTGGTTGAGGTGGTCTTGGATGTGGTGTTGGAAGCCTCTGCCACGGTGGTGTTGGGGGATTTCAACGTCCACGCCGAGGCTATGCTCAGTGGCCCAGCTCAGCTCTTCATGTCCTCCATGACAACCATGGGGCTGTCTCAACTTGTATCTGGTCCGACTCATATAGCAGGTCACACCCTTGATTTGGTTTTTGCCTCAGAGCGGACTGGTGAGTATCCGTTGATAGGAGGGCTGACTGTCAACCCATTGTCATGGACGGATCACTCGCTGGTGAGTTTTGGACTTAAAATGGCAGCTCCCATCCGTGGGGTGGGACCTATTGAAATGGTCCGCCCCCGGAGACTTATGGAATCCGAGCGATTCCTGAATGCTCTGGGGGATTTTCCAGTTGGTATGACTGGCGCGCCTGTCGAAGCCCTGGTTTCTCTCTGGAATCAGGAGATGAGCAGGGCTATCGACAAGATCGCTCCCAAGTGCCCTCGGCATGCTTGTGGAGCCCGAAAAGCTCCTTGGTACTCCATGGAGCTGCGGGCTATGAAACAGGAAGGTCGACGGCTAGAGCGCAGGTGGCGTAAATCCGGCTGTGAATCTGACCGAACACAGGTTAGAGCACATTATTGTGCCTACCATGTGGCGGTGACGGCGGTGAAAAAGAATTTTTTCTCCACCACCATTGCATCCTCGAGTAGCCGTCCAGCAGAGCTTTTCAGAGTAGTGAATGGCCTCATAAAACCAAGCTCAAAGAAGCATGAGCCAGGGCCAAGCAATATCTGCTGCGACAAATTTGCAAAGCACTTTGAGGACAAAGTCGCCCAGATTCGTAGGGGATTGGATGTCACAATTGGACAGAGTCCAGATGAGGTGTCCGGAGAACTGTCTGGTCCTGTTTGGTTGGATCAGTTTCAATTGTTGCAGCCTGAGGATGTGGACAAGCTACTTGCGGGGGTACGGCCGACGACGTGCTCTCTAGATCCCTGCCCCTTATGGCTGATAAAGACTAGCCGACAAGGTATGACCGGGTGGATCCAGGAGGTAGTGAATGCCTCTCTGAGGGATGGGGTGGTTCCACTGGCCCTGAAACAGGCTGTGGTGCGCCCCCTCCTGAAGAGAGCCTCCCTGGATCCAGAAGATCTAAACAACTATCGCCCAGTAGCTAACATACCTTTCTTAAGCAATGTTCTGGAGAGGGCTGTCGCTGTTCAACTGCAAGCATGCTTGGAAGAAGCTGATTATCTAGACCCATTTCAATCTGGCTTCAGGCCCGGTTATGGCACGGAAACCGCCTTGGTCGCCCTGGTTGATGACCTTATCTGGGAGAGAGACAGGGGGTACGCTACCCTGTTGGTTCTCCTGGACCTCTCAGCGGCTTTTGATACCATTGACCATGGTATCCTTTTGGAGAGACTATGGAGTTTAGGAGTGAGAGGCAATGTGTGGCACTGGTTCTGCTCCTATCTCTGGGATAGATCTCAGATAGTGACTGTGGGAGACACTGTTTCGACACCCTGGGAGCTCAAATGTCGGGTTCCTCAGGGGTCGATCTTATCTCCCATGCTATTTAACATCTATATGAAGCCTTTGGGAGAGGTCATCCGGAGATTTGGAGTGAGGTCTCATCAGTATGCAGATGATACCCAGCTCTATCTCTCTGTACCATCTGAATCAGGAGAGGCTGTTGAAGTGCTTGACAGGTGTCTGGAGGCAGTAATGGGCTGGATGAGGGTGAATAAATTGAAACTGAATCCAGACAAGACAGAGGTGCTGTGTGTCACAGGGTCTCGGGTTCGGGTAGTTGGGAGATACCCAGTCCTTGATGGGGCTGCAATGCCCTGGAAGGGACAGGTGCGTAACTTGGGGGTACTCCTGGACTCTGCGCTAACACTTGAAGCTCAGGTGGAGGCCGTGGCCAGGAGTGCCTACTCCCAACTACGGCTAGTCCGTCAACTGAAGCCACTTCTGGATAGAGACGACTTGGTCACAGTTATCCATGCTCTGGTAACCTCTAGATTGGACTCCTGTAATGCGCTCTACATGGGGCTGCCCTTGAAGATGGTTCGGAAGTTGCAGCTAGTGCAAAACGCAGCCGCGAGAGTGCTGACCGGAACATCTAGCCGGATGCACATCACGCCGGTTTTAAAAGAATTGCACTGGCTGCCAATTCACTACCGAGCCCAATTCAAGGTTTTGACTTTGACTTATAAGGCCTTAAATGACTTGGGCCCCAAATATCTAAAGGAACGCCTTCTCCCATATCGACCTGCCCGTGCCTTAAGATCAAGTGGCGAGGCCCTCCTGGTTGTCCCACCGCCTTCAACAGTGAGGTTGGTGGGCACCCGGGAGAGAGCCTTTTCTGTGATGGCCCCCAGACTGTGGAATAACCTCCCCCTTGAGGTGCGTCAGGCCCCTTCCTTATATATATTTAGGAGGGCAGTAAAGACGCACCTCTTTGCCCTGGCCTTTGACTAAGTTGTTAATGTTCCCTCCCCCAGTACAGACATTATCATTTTAAACATGTTGTATATTGTTTTATATGTACGGAATTTTTAACGTATTTAATGTGCATTCTGTTTTAATCTGTTTTAAAGTTGTAACCCGCCCAGAGACCTTCGGGTATGGGGCGGGATATAAATGTAAATAATAAATAAATAAATAAATAGTTTCATATTAGCCACTTAAGTTTTAAGAATAGAATTAACTGGAGCAGCAACATGCTAAGAAAGCAACAAGATCAAAGTTCTTTGAAAAAAAACTTTATTGAATACACAGCAGGGGACTTCAATTGGCAATTGTATGGAAGCAAGGCAGCAATGGGCTGGTTGTGGTACAGGAAAAGGCAAAGCACAATGAAAATATAAAAGGACAATAAAAGAATAAGAATCCAAGCTTGTGTGTACTTAAGTGTCTGGAGCAAAGCTCTCTAAACTGGATCCTGACACTAAGGAGAAATCAAAATCAAATCAAAAACAAGTGCTATTATGATCTCACTACTAGAAATCCTCTTCAGGCCAATCTTCATCAGACCAAAAGGGCCTCTCGCCACTCTGCATGCCCAGTGACCAAAGGCAAAGCTCAGAAGCCAAAAGGAAAAGGAAAATGGAACGTTCCATACTCCTTTCATGAAAACTTCTCTTTTTGTCAGATGGCAAGGATCAGAGGTTCAAGCTAAGCTTGTGCTACCAAGGCAGTAAAAAGAAAAGGAAAGCAATAACAAAGCAGGTTCTTCTTCCCAAATGGAATTAGCTCAAAAGGAAACTTTGTTATTCAAGTAATCTGTGATGAACATAGCTCCTCTTTAGGGTGTTGTTAAGCTTTCTTTGCAATGAAACAAAGATCAGGCTCCAGAGGGAGCCATCCACACTGGTGTACTCTCCAAATGGACCACAAGCACTTCAAGTGCTGATGGTCCAGCCCAGATTGTCCAGATCACCATGGTAACCTCTGCCATGCTCCCAGCTATTGCTATGGTGATCACAGTGCAGCAAATGACTGTGCAGCTGCAGCTGCACACCCCCAACCCCACGCAGCTTCCTGCTGATGCTGTGGGAAAGTTGTGGCTTCTCCACACCTTTAAAAGATTTTGGCTGCTTCTAGATATTCCTGCATGCTTTGGGATACTCTGGGATGACAGCAGCAGGAATGACTGAAGCTGCTCCTATAAAGTATGTGCAAATAGGCAGTTAGATCACTGAAATACATAAGGGCTTGCCTTGAAATCTTAAACTACCAGCTGTGTGTTAATTTCAATGAAAACACAACATAAAACCATTACATCTGTACTAAGGATGTGCATAAATATTCGTAACATTCGAAATTTGGCTGAATTTGGCTGAATTCGGACATTCAAATCTGAATCATATGTTGGCACATTCAAAGATTAATATTCAAATTTCAATAGTATGTTTTGATACATGGGATCCGTATGCTATTTGTATGCATTTGTATGGGATCTGTATGTTTCTATGCAATTGTATATAGGATCCGTATGCAATTTGTATGCATTATATGGGATTCGTATGGGATTGAACATTTGTATCAAATATGAATCAATATACATTAGTATCAAATATTGAAAGGGGATCTATTCAAACAAATATGAATTTTCTTGCATTCAATTTGAGACAAACCAAATTAAAAAAAAACTTTCGTCCACATCCCTAATCTGTACACATGTATTTTCACACATATAATAACTTCTTCCAAGGCAGTTTACAAAAAACTAAAAATATCTTTGATTGAATAAAAATAAATAAAACAATAACATACCAAAAGAACATCATTAACTACGCCAACACCTTAAGATTAAAAAAAATCATCATTGCATTCCCAAATAAATAGTTTACCCATGAGAAAAAGTCACTGAATGCTCCCAGCTATCTTTCTTGGTTTTACAGATCTCTCTCTCTCTCTATGCTTTTCACTGCCAAGGTTTGATCACTTGTGTTCAAACTAATTCATTTCTTGTGACATAACCAAGTGGATTTATGGGTCTGCCAATTTTCCGTGAATCGTTTTGTCCCTCAGAATTACTGTAAATTGATATTCACAGTAATTTCAATCAAAATAAATTTAAATTTTGCTGGCATGTTTCTTAAAATATAAGAAAATAAGGAATGACATAAAGGAACTACATGGTTCAGAAAAAAATTAGAAAGAGAAAGAAAAAGAAAGAAATGGAGGAGAAAGAGGAGGAAAACGCACTGATTTTTCTGATTTCTGATCCTTCTTGAGTTATTTTTCCCTCCATGCTACCACTTGCCCTTCACAAATGCAGTGTGACATCATCAAAAATAAATATCTAGAGAGGAGAAACAGTACTGTTTATGCACAAACACCAGGGATCTGATTCTACCACTGGAAAAAATAATGTAGTCCTTGAGCATAAAAATGCTAAATGTGGTAAGTGAGTTGTGTGTTTAAGTTTCCATTGGTGCACAGATTCCATTGGAGAGAAATAATTTCCTGTTGCTTTGTTATGGCTGGCAAATGGAAAAAATAATCCTGTTAGAGCCCTAAATTATAAATTCTGAGATGTCTGGTAAGATTTTTATCCGTTTCCATTTCATCCAACAATATTGTCCCTAAGAATTTACCATCCAAAGATCAGTGTTTCAATGAATGCATCATAGTGCACTAATAGCTAAAATAATTATTTGAAACTACAATTAAACTATGTATGTGTTTCGATCTTGTCTCATTAGTGACATTTATTTTCAGATTGACAGAGGGTTTGGCTGTGAGTATGTTTCATATTGTGCCGGCTAATTTGAAAGCTGAAATCACTGATCCGTGCCCCCCTCATATTTTTTATTACATGGAACACTGACCCCTGGCAATTTTGAACCAGTCAGATTCAATTTTCTACTTGCATCTTAGTGTTCAGAAGAGAGCAGAACCATTCCATGTTAGTATTTAAGCACAGTACCCACTGACAGTTGCTTGTTGAAAGCATGGCAGAGAGCCCTGCAGTAAATACTCTTCCAAGGCAGCATGATAATTGTAAAGTGTTCAACATTCTCTACTTATTTAGTATAAGTGTATGAACACAGCATAATACACAGGCTGCATCCAGATATTGCTTGCTTATTCTGCTATATTTGGATATACTGGGGGGAAGTATGGATATTCCAGAATATCCGTTCTTTATTCTGGAATATCCAAACATTTGGATGCAACCCCAGATGGGGGTCTGGTTTAAATAGGTAGTGCTGAATGTTAACACTGAGTTTAGGGATGGGAGAGAAATCCAGTATATTATAATTGTCAAAGTAAACACTTCTATTTGTAAGTTTAGAAACTTATAAAACATTTCTGTTGTTGTTTTTCAGTTGTCACATCCCTCCAGACACCCATTAACTCCAGAACACTGTCATTGATTTTAATCCATCTGGCCTGGAGTAAATGTGCTATGGATTGTAGCCAGAATCAGAACATCTACAGGCTGTTACTCACAGCATCTCAAGCCCTGACACTGTGACATGCACCACTTTGTTCTCTAAGATTAAGGAATGTGATTTGTACTGATTCCAATTACTTTCATTCCCAATTTAGCAGACAATATGGGCTGTTAATGATTAGTCAATTAGCCTCCAAGTACCAAAGTAACAGGTGAACCTTTGAGAAATGTAATGACCTGATTGCATTCCTTTGCCAAATGAATAATAGGTTATAAATGGATTGCACTAAGCAAACCATTCCTCCAGGGAAAGTGCTAGGGTCCTGACCCCAGAGAAGAGATAAAACTCTTACTGAAAGAGGGAGCACAAAGCAAATGTCAAGAATTCATGCCAAACTCAAAGTAAGTGGGTGCATATAAAGCCTTCAGCAAAAATTTGCCGTGCCTTTTGCCATTATTTCATTTTTGGCAGATAATTTCACTGAACACTTTTTCCGCACCTCTGTTCCCTCGTGAACAGAGACATACCTTCATTTCGCATACTTGACTTCTCCTTGCTAAATTGCTGTCTCCATATTCCTTTTGTAGTGAATCTGGGGAATGAAAGCTGAAGCTGCATTCAGACATATCAAAAGGGGCACCTCAGAGGCACCTCAGAGAGACAGTGTCAGAATCACCACCTGGGCACCAGAAAATCAGTAACAAGACAAGATTTGGTTCATAGCAAGTTCCTCCATTTAATATTGATAACAGAAGTCAGAAAATGCTGGTTAAGCAAGAATTTATCATCCAGGCTCTCCACAAGCTTTTCCACAGCCCCACTTTTGCTCAAGGCCTTTCTTGCAGTAATGAGCCAGTTTGGAACTCATTCACCCTACATAAAGAGTTAAAAATCCCAGACTCATATCTTGTAGTCACTTGGTTTGAAACAAGGAGGAGGCCTTAGTCTAGTCACAGCTCTTTTCTGAGCTCTCACTGCCCCACCTACTTCACAGGATGTCTGTTGTGGGGGGAAGAACAGAAAGCTTTGTCAGCCACTTTGAGTTCCCTTAAATGGGCGAGAAAAGGCGAGAAAAGTGGGGAATAAAAGCTAACTCTTCTTCTAATGTTACCGAGATAAGAGTTCCCAATGGCTATCTGAGTCTATGGTGAAACTATAGGAAATACCAGGTTCAAGAGGAATGCAAGTAAGCAAGGCTGAACTTTAGCAAAGATACAAGATGGATGGGCAATGGCCCTTATAAACAGCAAGTGGTCTTCATGTTCCCAACCCTTCTCTAATCCACCATTTCTAACACAGAAGAGAGGGAGTGGCAGTCTGGCCAGTGAACAAGCCCAGCTACAGTTATCACTGAGGCTGCATACAGATGTGGCTTATTCTGCTGTATTTGGGTGTTCCAGAATAAAGCATGGATATACTTTATTTTAGAATAATCAAATATAGCAGAATAAGTAACTGATTGTAACTGGGTGCAGCTTGAACCACCACAGAGATTGATGATTGATTGATATTGATCACAGTTTAATAAGGTCAGAAACAATGATTTCCCTCCCTTCCCCACTAATACATATTCACATATTCCTTTCAGTAATGGTTTTAATAATAAATGACATGAAACCAGACAATGACTTTGCCTGTATGTATTAATGCAACACAGATTGTTCAAAACGTGATACGTGTCTCCTTAATTTTTAACTCTCTGTGTGGGATATATGAGTTCCAAAGTATGCACAGTTCATGAGTGATTCCTAGTTGATCCTCAAATATGTTTTAAAACTCATTCACAAACTACTCTATCAAAGGTATTAAAAAGTCATATAGTTTAAAAATGAAATGATCTGTATTTCAATACAGGTCCAAAGACCATATTAAAATGGAAATGTCTGGCTGCAAATTTGAATTTAATTAAAATTCTGAAATGTCAATTGTGTTATATTTATAGATTTGTATAAACTGATACAAGGTAATATTTTTTATCCCAAGCTTTGCACATCCAGAATAGTTTTTATAAAAGATATCTCACTTTTATATATCTGTGTTCAGTGCAGTTTCTGCACTATTTACTCATGTTTCATTGGAAGGAAATATCTTATATAATAAGAGAGAAAATATTGACAACTTAGGTCTCTTTATGGATTTTACCAGAAATTTCAGCCTGCACACAGCTTGACATATTTGACATATTCTGCGGTATATGTAATATTTAATGTCAAAGTAACAGAGGTGGTTTTTTGCTGTGGTCTTCCAGATTCTGCCTATAAACACTTACATTAAAGACTAAGGTCTTCAGCACTCAACTCACTTGCACCCACTAATTATCTTGATCTAGGCTGTTCTGGGACAAGAAGTGAGATGCTGTCTGAATATAGCGGGCTTGGGGTCTGTCTGAACCAGGGCCTTTTCTGCCTGAAGTGGGAGAGAAAGAGAGAAGTTCTGCTCCTGTTTCTCCCAGCCACACCTGGACCCCAGTGCTGCATGGTCTTCAAGCTGCTCCCACATGGCTCCTGAGAATCTGGGTGAGAGCCAGTTGCACAACAGCATAGGGTCTTAGGATAGGCTTTTCTCTTCTTTCCTTCTATATCTTTAGATTGCCAAAAGGGTGTGCTTTTAAATTATATCTTTTTTCCTGTACCAAGTTACTGTTCCTTGTCGGGGTAAGCATTGTGCTGCTCCACTGGGAATCTGCCTTGCTTATGTTTTGGCCTATTTGAAGCACACTGCATAGTGCCCCTGCATTTTTTTATTATTTTTAATACTGATTTTTAATAAAAGCATTTTTCTTATTCAGGAAACAGACTTTCTGCCTCAGTCCTTGCTGTTTAAGCACCAAAACTGATCTGGCATAATTGAAGCAATATATGTGGATCCCACAGGTGTCCTGTGTGAGCTATTTCCGCAACATGTATCAGGACGCCTGGTAACAAATATGGACCTTTCTACACTGGGGCCTGCTGAAGTCTGCATTAGCATGGGAACAGTAAGTTCCTATTCCAGAAAATATTCTAGAATAAGGCTCAGTGCAGAAAGGGTTTATGTTCTGTACCATAACAGTGATAATGCAAGAGATGCAAGATTAAACTCTGTATTTGTAAATATTTTCCCTTCAGACTACAGAATATGAATAGAGCTTGGATTTGGTTTCTGTATTACAAATACTTAGAGCATATAGACTCCAATAAAGTATGAAATCCTTTAAATATGAATGTTTGTTTCATACTGCCATTATTTTTTATGTTGCTGTTATAATTGCTTTTAATCTTTTTTATTTATTTGTAAACTACTTTGAGAGTTTTTAAATATGAAAAATGATACAAAAATGTTTCAAATAAATAAAGTTAATATGGCAGTCTTAGTTATATTTGAGCTGTGTCTTTTAAATGTATACACAGAACTTCTCCTTCCATTGGGAAACTACTGAAGTTCATATTCAAAATATTTAAAATATTCTAAATTCACTTGACATTTAATCTTGTAAATATCCAAATACTGTACAGGATTTAGCCTGCAAAAGCACTAATATAATTATCACAGCTGGATTTTTAAATAGCACAATGATTAGTTAGCATCCTTTGCTACTTGTTATAAAATATGTCAGGGAAATTACATTAAGAGAGGAAAACAAATGAGAATTTTATCTAAAAGGAACACTGTATTCATTATGTCTTGGGGGGGGGGAAATACAAGAGGGGAAAAAAGTAGAAACTAAAGATGAAAATGAAATTGATTTCCATGGGGCTGTTCTGGAGAAGTAAAATTATCACAAGACATCACTGTACTTTATAAGTTATTATTTTAAAGTCAGCAGTGTATGAAACAGATTCACAAAATCCCATTTGTTTTTAAAGATTATGCATTTTGCCCCAAGTGACATATAGACATCTATGTCCTTCATGAACAAAGAGAATCACTCAGGAGGGCTATTTTTGCATTTATATCACCCCTTTCTACTAAAGAAGAGAAGAAACATTTTTTTAATAAGGCAGAGACCAACTTCTCTCTGAAGTGTTCTACACTGGCACTTCCTTAGTTCTATTTTAAAATAGATGAAGAAACATTTACATACACAGTACACAATCTCAATTTGTAGATTTCAGTGGCAGAAAAGGAATTAAATTCAAAAGAAGAATACAAACATCTATGTAGCATACATAAGGACTGCATAGAAGTAATAAAAATGCATATCTCTAAACCTTCTATCATATTTACATGGTTATGGTTAATGGGGTAATGGGGATTAAACATTATTAACTGACGAAATGACTAAGGGTGTGTCCAGACTGATGTGCAGTCAGTGCATGGGCATCACACTTGACACCTGAGACTTCATAGTGGCAATGCATTATATTGCCGCTACTTAGAATTTACATACTACAGAACAATGAGCACTCACTCCACAGTATCAGGTACATTTGAAGTTTCCTGCCATCCTGACTGCAGCTCAGCTCCCATTGGCTGCCCCATCCCATATGACACACACCTTACCACACAAGTCTCGCAACTGCCGAGGAAGAAGCTGTGGACCTCCATTTTCAGTGGGGACAACACTTCATGACTTCACAGCCAGGTAAGCTGTGAATTTTTACAGAACTGCAGATTTTTATCCACTAGTCTGGAAGGGACCAATGAAATGTCTAAAAGTTTCCAGATGCATTGGGGAAGCATTGAATATAAAGGAAACCCAGTGGTGTCACCCACCATTGCCCCATAGATTTGCACAGGGCTCCTCAGGCATTTTACTGAGTTCAGTGGAATTCATTCCTGGGAAAGTGTACATAGGATTTTATAAATGTAATAGAAGAAGAAGCTGGCTTTTATACCTCACATTTCACACCCATTCATGGGGACTCAAAGTGGCTGACAAAGCTTTCTATTCTTCTAACAACAGACACCCTGTGATGTAGGTGGGGCTGTGGGAGTTCAGAAGAGAGCTATGACTACCCTAAGGTCACAAAGCTGGCTTCATGGAGCAGTGCAGAATCAATCCCAGTGATTCCTAGATAAGAGTCTGGCACCCTAACCAGAAGACCAAACTGGCTCACAATAGAGGTCCTATCCAACTCCAAGGAAGCATGAGACAGAAATGGTTTGCTTTACTTTCATGTATTTACACAAGGGCATACTTGGGCACTGGTTTTCTTTGAATGAAGGCTTCCTCATGCCTCCATGTCTGAGATATCTTAATGTCTCTTACATTAGCTGGTTTCATGCCAAATATATGTTCCCTAATTGTCTTAAGTGGTTGGCAAAGAAATGCTACAAAATTAGTTTTTGTCTCCTAAGAACATTTATTGTCATTTAAAGTGGGAGTGACAGCTGAAAGCATTTAATGGAATTTGGAGATTTGCCACAATGCAAGTGTCTGAGCTGCTCAGTATGTAAATGAAAATCATTCCTCTTCATGACAATACCAGAAAGCAGTCCAAAGTAAAGAAAGCATTTTAGCTGGCAGTATGGAAATGTTAGTGAAAGGAAGCTAAACATTTGTCCTAGAGGTGTACAGGAACATGTGGCTTACTTGTTTTATCAGTCTTTTGGCAGAGAAAAATGTAGAGAGGTACAAATTTGGTTCATGTTCAGCTAGTCTGAATAAAATTAAATAGTCTGACTTCATTCAAATTGAGCCAAGCCGTCACCATGTTTGGTTTGATTCAAACGGAACCAGTGGTGTTTCTTCATACTATATGGTTCTACTCAAACTATTCAAACTTACATCTAGATCAATTCTGGAACTTGTGGGATTAGAGGGGGATGGTTACATACCCCTTCCTTCCTATTTTCCCAATCTCATCTATAGTTTTCCATTTAAAAAAAGACAGGGTTGTTATGGTTCTGCTGCCCTGCCTGACTTTGCTGTTTAAAGATCAGAATTCTAAAGTGAAACCCCCCTCAGTTTGTTTTCAAATGTATTGGTCCTGGCTGGCAGAACACCCCCATAGCTGTGGTACATTCCTAAAATATTCTGACGAGAGTTAGAGTTAGGAAAGGCCTGTGTTTAGAGAGAGCAATATAGGCCAGCCTTATTAACTATTGTGGGTAATTCATTAAGTAAATAAACTAGACAATAACAACAGCAAGTTTCATCCAAGGCACAAGGACAGCTCCACTGTTGA
Source organism: Aspidoscelis tigris stejnegeri (assembly GCA_023333525.1). NCBI lineage: Eukaryota > Metazoa > Chordata > Lepidosauria > Squamata > Teiidae > Aspidoscelis > Aspidoscelis tigris. The sequence goes on from JALMGA010000002.1 coordinate 32,673,818, forward strand.
AACCAAAGCAAAGCACAGAACCAGAGTCAAAGTTCCTGCCAAAGTCTGAGTCGTGTTCAACGGAGAGACATGTAAAGTATTTGTTTGCCTTAAGAAATAACCTGAAGTTGTTTGTGTTTTGTTTTCTCAAGAATAAATCAAGTAAGCTCTGTTTGAATATAGTCTCAGATTTCTTCAGAAATTGCTTGAAAATAGACCCATGATGTCCCCTCAGATACCAAACATAGGCCTAACTCATTAGAGACCTGAGCGGCCATCAGATTAATAAGGAGCCTGCGTGGATCACCACTAATACTGCTAAAGAAACAGATTAATATACTGCTAAAGAACCAGATTGTTAAAGAAGAGAAAGTTTTTACCCTGCAGCTTGTGTGTCTGCTTAGCTCAAGCATACAGCCTGTCTGCAGAGAAAAGAATCCTGTGCAAACTGCTGTTTTACTCTGAAAGCTTTTTTTCTTTGCAAACTCTTGTGTTTGTTTGGAAGAGGCAGCAACTAAGATGGATGGGCGTTCATTAGGAAGCGCAGATAGACATACACACAACACACGCACTAGCAGCCAAAGGCGCCCTACACAGAAGGCTGCAGAACAACTTTGGGAGCAAGAAACTCAGCTTGCAACAAAAGAGGAAGGAGCCTGGAAAAACCTTCAGGATGCAATGCACCTGTTTAATGCTTCTGAAGGCAAGGCAGAGGCCCTAACGCCCAAAAGAGAACTTAAAGACTATTTCCTTAGATGGAAAACTCTGGTAGAAAAGAGAGTCCGTGTTTTCCAAAAAATCAACAGCCAAGAAGCTGAGCAGAGACTGCAAAGCTTGCTCACTGAGGTTCAAGAGAAAGAATCACAATACAATGCCATAATGCAGGAGGCTGGTGACAGTGATGAGTCTCCATCAAGCAGTCTTAAATCAAGCAGTCTTAAATCTAGCACTGGGAAGTTTCCTAATAGTGAAAGTGTGAAGAGTTCAAAGACTCATCACACTCATAGATCTCATCACCACAAAAGCCACTCGTGGACTAGTTACAGCAAGAGTACCTGTGCATCCTCCAGTGTAACCCGGTCATCTGTGGCAGCAGCCCTACAGTATAAAGAGGCAGAGAGATTGAAATTGAAAGCAGAAATTCTTCAAGCCGAGGCAGAGGCCGCCATGGCAGAAGAAGAACTTGTCTTTGCACATAAGGAGGCAGAGCTCGAGAGCCAGGAAGCTGCCAGGAAAGCAGAGCTACAAGCCCAGGAAGCTGCCAGGAAAGCAGAGCTTGAAAGTCAGGAAGCTGCCAGGAAAGCAGAGCTACAGGCCCAGGAAGCTGCCAGGAAAGCAGAGCTACAGGCCCAGGAAGCTGCCAGGAAAGCAGAGCAACAGGCACAGGAAGCTGCCAGGAAAGCAGAGCTTGAAAACCAGGAAGCTACCAGGAAAGCAGAGCTACAGGCCCAGGAAGCTATGGCCCAAATAGAGAAAATGATGCTTCAAAAGACCAAGGAAGCTGCTAAATATGCAATTATAGCCAAGATTTTGGCCAAAACTTTGCAAGAGGAGTTGTGTGAGGAGAATGTAAAGTTACTCCCAAAGGAAGATGTCTCAGCTAAGATGTCTACTTTTCTAACCAAAGAGAGTACTCACCTACCTACAAAGAAGTTCTTTCCTGAAGATAGCTGCAAGCACCTCTTTACTTTGGAACCTAGTCTGCCCTTAATGAAGGAAGAAGTTTCCAGAAGTCAAGAACTTACACAGTCAACCGGTGTAAAGGTAAAACATTTTGGAGACCAGGACGCCATGGCGGGGAGCCAGTCTATTAAAGCCCCTGCCTATGTTCCTTCACAGTCAGTTCCATGTGCACCACCTAAATCTCAGCTCATGTGGAACCCAGAGCCAAAGGTTAAAGAACTATCCTCGTCTATGCCTGAGGATACAGATCAACACCTCCAAGCAAAAGAAAAGTCATCAGTATCAGGGGCTCAGTGGGATAAAGGAATCTTGTCCACATCACAGCAAACTCCTCAGATGTTTCCTAGCTTGGCAGATGTGTGGAATCCATCTATCTCTAAAAATCCAAGAAGGGACCTTAGAGACAAAGGCGTCCAAAAGTTTTCAGATCGTCCAGAAGACTTTCTTCTATGGAAAACAATCTTTAAAGGAGCCATCAGAGACTTTGACTGCTGCCAGAAGAGGAACTTACCTTGCTGATTGCATGGTTGGGCCCTTCTTCTGCTCTACAAGTGCAAAGAATATATGCAGCCCATGTGTCAAATCCTGAAAGGGCACTAGAATCAGCATGGCTTCGTTTGGAAGAGAGATATGGATCGTCCACCTTGATTGAAGCTTCATTGCTTAACAGACTGAGTACATTTCCTACTCTAAAGCTTAAAGACTGTAAACAATTGTGGGATTTAAGTGACTTTTTAGCTGAACTAGAGACAGCCCAAAGAAATCCAGATCTTTTAGGGTTAGGATGTTTGAATCAATACCTTACCCAGAGACAAATCCTTCAAAAATTGCCATTTCCAATCCAGGAGGCATGGGGAAAGGAGGTCTTCAATTATAAACAGAACAATCTGCAGAGGTATCCGCCCTTTTCACATCTTGTTAATTTTGTGACAAGATTGGCTAAAGAGAGGAATGACCCTCAAACCGGTTTACCAGTCTTATACCAAGGTACAAGGGTGAAAGGTACTCCCAAAGAAGAGAAAAAGATCCTTAAAGACACTAAGAGAGCTGCGGTAATAGTCAACAGTGCAGAGGTTAATCAAAAGAATCCAAAATCCAATGACATCTTGTGTCCAATTCATAAGAAGCCACATGGTTTGTTTGAATGCAAGGAATTTGCTAAGAAACCTTATGAGGAAAGAGTTTCTATAGTCCAACAGGCCAAAGTGTTTTTAAGTGTTGTGGCATAGAAAGTCATTTTGCCAAGAACTGCAAAGCCAAAGTCAAATGTGCTGAATGCAACAGTACAAAAACTGTTGGAGCTAGCTAACATCAGACTTCATAAAGTGGTTTCAAACAGTCCGAAGGTTCTAAGTTCTTTCCCACCAGAAGATTTGGCAGAGAAAGATATTCATACTCTGTTCAAAGACTTGCAAAAGCATTCCAGCTTTGGAATAATATGGAACATGAAAACCGATAGATTTTCACTGCGAGTTCCTGAATTAAATGAAGTAAACTCCAAAAGAAAGATGTTGTCAGCCATTAACAGCGTTTATGACCCGCTAGGTATCGCTGCCCCAGTGTTGATCATAGGTAAAGACTTATTTAAACAAGCAACCCAACAAGTTGAGGGTTGGGACCAAGACTTACCTCCACTCTTAAAAGCATCTTGGAAAAAATGGGCTGTAGAGGCAAAGGGCATAGAGATGCTTGAAGTACCAAGACAGTTTGTACTCAGGGACCCTATCTCAACTGTGGTTCCTGAACTTCACATATTCTGTGATGCTTCTGAAAAAGCTATAGCTGCTGTAGCTTATATCAGACTCAGAGGCAAAGAAGAAATTAAACTAGAGGCGTTTTCGCACGGGGCTGAACGGAACGCGGAAAAGACAGGTGAGGACACGTCATCCGCATTGGCCGCGCGCGGCTTGCGTTCCGACGTGTCCTCACCTGTCTTTTCCGCGTTCGAAATGTAGAGCACTTCGAAGTGCTCTACACGCGTTCCAACGCGGACGAGCCGCCGGCAGCCGTTCGGAAGAAGAAGCGTTTGCGCTTCTTCTGTCTCCCGAACGGCTGCCGGCGCGCCTCCGACGCCGCGCGGCTTTGACAATCAGCTGTTTTTCAAACAGCTGATTGTCGATCTGCCTCCGCGGCTGCCGGCGCGCCCCTGGCCGGCGTTTGCCGGCTAAGGCAGCTTCGGGCGCTTTGACCATTCGCACCCAGACGCTCCGGAACGCGTTTACACGCGTTCTGGCGCGTCTGTGTGTGAACGGGGAAAGCGCCCGAAGCTGGCTTAAGCTTTCCGCCTGAACGCGTTCCGTCTGGAACGCGATTCAGTGCGGAAATGCCTTAGGTTTCATCATGGCAAAGTCAAAGGTCGCCCCATCTCAGACCATTCCCAGACTTGAGTTATGTTCAGCACTGCTGGCAACTCATCTGCTTCAGATCATCAAAGGGGAAGTAAAAATTCAATTTGAAAGAATCTATTTGTATAGTGACAGCATGATAGTTCTTGGTTATCTTACCAATTCTTCCAAGAAGTTTAAAGTTTATGTAGCAAATAGAGTTAACAAGATTTTGTCATTGACACAACCTCATCAGTGGCACCACATCCCCAACTTTGATAATCCAGCAGATATCGCATCTAGAGGAGGTACTGTTTCAAAGGTTTTACAATCTGACTGGTTGTCAGGTCCGAAGTGTCTCATGGACTATAATTTCCCAGAAAATAGTTCACCTGTTGTACATGCAGATCTACCTGAATCCATTCAAGAAATCCAAACCTTCAAAGTAGAGTTCATGGACTTGGAGTTACACAATAGCCATCTCAAACCCAAGAAATTCGAACAGTTTTCAGAATGGTTAGGTTTGCAGTGCGCCTTAGCGAGGCTCATACACAGAGTTACCTGCAAGAACAACAATCCTCTCACAGTGCAGGACATGTTAAAGGCAGAAAACTTAATCTATAAGTCTGCTCAAAGACATGATTTTAAAGAAGACTTCAAAAGAATTGAAAAGGACTTGTGTTTATCGCAGAACAGTAGCTTGAAAGAGTTATATCCATTTGTGGACAATAAAGGAATCCTCAGAGTAGGAGGAAGGTTGAATAGAGCTAAACTGAAGAACTGTATAAAGAATCCAGTTATTCTGTCACCACAAAGTCATGTTTCCCTTCTTGTGGTGAGACATTTTCATCAAAAAATTCATCATCAAGGAAGAACATTGACAGAAGCCAGCATAAGAAATGCAGGAATTTGGATAATTAATTGTAGGAAACTCGTGAGTAAAGTTATTCATCTTTGTGTAACATGTAAGCGCCTTAGAAGAAAATGTGAGAGTCAATTGATGGCAGACTTGCCAGAAGACAGAACTCAGATAGACCCTCCTTTTTCACACATAGGCTTAGATGTTTTTGGACATTGGGAGGTTCGCGCCAGAAAGACAAGAGGAGGTGTTATTAACAATAAAAGGTGGGCAGTGTTATTTACCTGTTTTGTCGTTAGAGCAATTCACATAGAGGTTATTGAAAGTATGGATTCGTCATCATTCATCAACGCCTTAAGAAGATTCATTGCACTCAGAGGCCCAATCAAAACTATTAGATCTGATTGCGGAACCAATTTTGTTGGAGCAGTCAAAGAGCTCAATTGTATAGCTGTGTTTGCCAAAGATAAGAAGATTTTGGACTTCACTAACCAAGAGAAAATACATTGGATATTCAATGTCCCACACGCATCACACATGGGTGGGGTGTGGGAACGAATGATAGGTGTTAGCAGAAAGATTTTAGATGCAATGCTTCTGAAATGCAAATTTTTGACCCATGAAATTTTGGTTACATTCATGGCTGAGGTAACCGCAATAGTCAATAATCAATAATCGACCTTTGTTGCTGATCACTACTGATCCAGAAAGTGCACAGCTGTTAACGCCAGCAATGCTCTTAACTTCCAAAACTCCAGATTGGAAAGACATAAGCCTGCCTGTACCGGAAGGAATGTTCACTCTGCAATGGAAACAAGTGCAAGCCCTTGCCAATGAGTTTTGGAAAAGATGGAAGATGGAGTATTTAAGCCAGCTGCAAAGAAGAAAGGTATGGCAACATCCCCAAGAGAACATCCAAGTTGGAGATGTCGTTCTGCTGAAGGATAAAGACCTACCTCGCAACTCATGGCCTACAGGTGTTGTGGAAGAGATTTATCCGAGCCCTGATGGAAGAGTCCGAAAGGTACAACTCAGAACTTCAATCAAGGGAAAGATTGGAAGTTTTCAGAGACCTATTACAGACTTAGTTGTGATAGTAAAGAATACCTAGAGTAGTTATAGTCAGTAAGATTTTGTGTATATATTGTTTATTACCATTGTAAAGCAAAATTGGTTTAATTTTGAGCGGGGAGTGTTATGGTTCTGCTGCCCTGCCTGACTTTGCTGTTTAAAGATCAGAATTCTAAAGTGAAACCCCCCTCAGTTTGTTTTCAAATGTATTGGTCCTGGCTGGCAGAACACCCCCATAGCTGTGGTACATTCCTAAAATATTCTGACGAGAGTTAGAGTTAGGAAAGGCCTGTGTTTAGAGAGAGCAGTATAGGCCAGCCTTATTAACTATTGTGGGTAATTCATTAAGTAAATAAACTAGACAATAACAACAACAGCAAGTTTCATCCAAGGCACAAGGACAGCTCCACCGTTGAAACCAAAGCAAAGCACAGAACCAGAGTCAAAGTTCCTGCCAAAGTCTGAGTCGTATTCAACGGAGAGACATGTAAAGTATTTGTTTGCCTTAAGAAATAACCTGAAGTTGTTTGTGTTTTGTTTTCTCAAGAATAAATCAAGTAAGCTCTGTTTGAATATAGTCTCAGATTTCTTCAGAAATTGCTTGAAAATATTAACTCATTAGAGATCTGAGCGGCCATCAGAAGGGTCTTTGCAAGTGTTTAATCCTAGACGTTCTTAGTCAAGATTAGCATAACTGCACAATTATGCACTTCTTTTTAAAATGTCCAGTGAGTCTGCAAACTGTTTGAAGTTTGATTTGGAATAGATTGTTTTAGATCAAACTGAACACAACAAGGTTCATACCTATTCAGATTGAACCTTTGAATTTGACTTCATGCACATCTCTAGAAGAATTGTGTTTTGTATTAGTTAATCACAAGAGGTATTTAATTTATTTATCAACTCTAGCATTAAGGTATTGAATTGCCTGGAAGCAGGAGACTATGACCACAGTTATCAATATCTGAGGCAAAATTTTAAAATCACTTATAGGAAAAAGCAAAGTGACTAAACAAAAACAAGCTTGAAGGTATGTATGATAAAATTCTATTCTTATTGGAAAGGCAGATCACAAAGATATATTGAAAATGGGGACTATACCTTCTTTTTTGTCAGATTTCCCAGAACTGTCATAAATTCCCCAGAAATCAGGCAGGGAGCCAACTGCTGTCAACTTTCTCAACAATCAACACAAAGTTTGACTCTTAACAGTTACTTTCCTAGATGCACAATATGAACTGCCTGCTCAATAAACACATGGGATTGATTGACTTGCGAAAATTACAACCACCTTTCCTAAAAATAAATAAATAAAAAGGTAGCAGTCTGCATATCCTCCTTTCCTACTGGCCAAAGTAGCTTCTTTGGAGACAGGGTGGAAGGCACCATGAAAGAGACATCTCCACATCTCCAATTTAGAATTTTGAGTCATGACTCTCAGCAGCAGCTGGGAGCACCTTCATTCAGGACAGAAAATCACGTCCTGAGGAAATGTCATCTCTGATGACAAATGTGCCTAGTAATGAGGCAGAGCAATCACCACGAGGTGCTTTCTGTTACTGACCATGGAGACATAATAATAAATTATTTATTTGACTAGTCATCTGACCATTTCAAAGTAGAATACAATACTATACAAATAAAATAAAACAGAAGAATGCAAAGAAGAGCAATCGACCATCTGTTTACAATCAAGGTCTTAATTGCCCGATTTATCTTCCTGCGACATCTGTCACCCCATTGAATGCCAGGGTTGATTTGGCTGATCTGGCTGGCTAGGCGGGTGTCCCCTTCCTCCCTCACCGCTCCATGTGTGTCCCTCCCGAAGCTGCGCACTCGGTGGAAGAGGACGACCATCCCAGATAGAAGGAGTGTACCGTTCTTCGGTCAAGGGTATATGAACATGGAGACATAGTGGCAGTAGCCTCTTATGGTAAGTAGAAAGGTGCCTTTTTTCTTCTTAACAGTTATGTTATGTAACTTAGGATACAAGGGCATGACTTACTCAGTGAGCTTTCATAGCTAATATAAGAACTTCTAGGTCTCACGTTTTAGCTCAACACTCCAAGGATTCTTTTCAATGAAAAGAACAAAGGTCTTTCTAGTACAATTAACATGTTTGCCATTAAACTTACAAAGCTGGTGTTCATTTAAGACAACCTTAAAGAAAATCCTTCCCTAAAGTAGCAGGTAAATGCTGCTGTTGAAAGATGGAAAGTACATTGTACACTTTTACACAAAGTTGGTGGACGCATTTCTGTGACCCAAAATATGCTGAGGCTGCCTATGCACACAATAATATTGTAGATGTCTACATTACTCCAGAATAGGGATGTGCACAAAGCCAATTTCCCACATTCAATTTGATGTGAATCAAATGTGGGACTATTCAGCTTTGGCTAAATTGTCCCGTCCCCCCCCCCAAATGTGAGGGAATTTGATTTCATGCACAAATTAATATTCAAATGAATATTTGTGAATGAAATGAAGTGAACCCCCTATTCCTCCCTTCTCAAACATCCCTCCCTCCCACTCACCAGCTGCCACTTGTCACTCAAAACCTGTCTGAAATTGTGATCCCCAGATGGAGGCCTGCACACGCACACCTGGAAGTACTGTTTTGGCACCCAAAGAACACCAAAATGGGCCCAAAGCAGCCTGGTCAGATTCCTCAGCTGTCCTAATTGTTCTTTACATACAACCTTACCTTAAAAATTATTCTTTACATACAACCTTATTTTGCCTTAGGCCAGGTGTGTCTTATTTGCTGGCTTATTTTTTGCCAAATCTGGCAACCCTGAAGACACAACCGCATTGTCCACAAAGGGAATGGAGCATGCGGTAGTGGAATAGGAAGGAAGCAAGGTTGCATCATCCACTGTCATTTCAATGCTTTTGGGGTGCTGAAATAGCACTTCCAGGGTTGTACACACAGCTCCACATGATGGAGGTGGGAGCTGCATGTGCAGAACCAGAAGGCTTACTTGTGCCTTCAAAGGGAGTGTGAGGCAACAGTGTGACCAAATGTAAGGGGGGCTGCGAGGCCGCAGGGGGATCTGGACTTGGTGGAAGCTTAGAATGAAGCTTTAATGAATGCCAGATAAATCCAATATAGGCACAACAGCAGCAACAGCAGGAATGTCTGGCTTGCAGGTGACATGCAACAAAGTCCAAAAATATTAGTGTGACCTGACTACATCCTCCCTATACTGCAAACTGCTTGTGGCCATACTGCGCCATGCATCATTTCTATTTGGCTGAGTTTTCTAATATGTGTATTCCATGGATTAGAGTTTGCTTTTTGATTACCATATTATTTTATTGCTTATAATATGCCAGGAACTAGATTAAAATGAATTTTGACCCAGTTTGCCAAAGATTTTCTAGAAATGCTGCATGCTGCAGGAGTTTCTACTTTGTTCTTCATACGAAAAAACTTCAAAGTTTCCTACCGATTTCAAGTGAAACCAGAACAATTAATCTTCAAGCTCTTAAAAATATGACTATGACAGATTCTATCACACTACAGTTATTCTCCTGGCCATTAAATATGCTTGTTTTAATCTTTTAGAACAAATATAGTATAAAGTTTAGTTTTGATAACACCTCAGGTAAGCTGTGGAGAAGCAAAACTCACAATAAGAGGGACATTTTCTTTGCTTGCAGCTTTTCTTTAAATGGAACATCACTGTTATCTATCAGATCAATCTGTACATCAAGGTTATTTCTCAGAAGTACATCCCAGTCCATTTTACTAAAGTGCAGTCTTTCCAGCAATGAAGGCTTCCTACTCAATCTATCCTACTGATAAACACTGAAAGTGAAACGCACCTTTGAACTTCTATCATTGAAAAGCAATCCATTGTTACTGGATGAGATTGTATAACAACAATGAGCATACTCTTGGGGCCTAACACCATGCACATGAATGGCAACATATATAGTAGTTTTCTAGAACATCACAAAAACAGCATGCAGACCATAAGGTGGGTTGATGGACCAATCCCACAGTTAAAAACCACATTTTCCCCACCATTCACCAACTATTTACAATGTGTCCAGTCAATTGCACAATAGATTATGGCTGCATCCAATAAGAGATGGTAGTGCTCCATATCCTAGTACTTCTAATCCACATTAATGGTCAGAAAATTCATGATTATAGGATTTAAATGGGGATGCTACCACCTCTGAGCTGCTTTCAGACCAGAAGTAAAGGGGAAAGGAAAAAAAAAACCTGCTGAGAAAAACAGCAGGTTAGAGTCCCCAACAGATCCTTAGAACGCTTAGATAATGATGTTACTAAGTGACAGTTAGTACATAAGTAAACTACCTTCATTCACAACTATTATATGGATGAAAAAACTGCCTTGGCATGTACTATTTAAACCTGAGTCAGTGAGATTACTAGAATGGCTCTAGTCTGGCTTTGCCTACCAGGGTTTTCAGTTTAGCACCAGCCCAGGCTAGGAAGCCAAGGAATTGGTGATACTCATAGAACTGTGCTATGAGGCTCTGCACCTTGCATCAGATGAATGAAACAGATTGGGGATGCTGTAGCTGGTGGATCTAGTGTAGTGCTGAACAATCCTACAGTGGTGATGCTGGAGAACTTTAAAATACATGGTAAGACAGCTCTTTTGGAACCTGATCAGGTACCTTTGGGTACCTATGGCAACATCACCGGCCCCTTTTCAAACCAGAAGATACATGATTCTGCTCTGCTTCCTCACTCCAAAATGAAAAGGGGCACCCTCATTCCTGAGATGTTTTCCCTTTCCATGGCCCAAAACAGAACTGGCCCTTTCTTCACACACTGTAGATTTGGATTAAAAGATCACAATCTTCTGATACATGTGTTAATGTGGATCAAGGAGACCTTGCCTTCTCCCCTTTAGTCTTGCTCTGTCTGCATATGATGGAGATAAACCAGGATTAAGAGGCCCTTCATCTGGTTTTTTTGTGGGCCTGTTTTATTGGGAGCACAAGAGGAACAAGGGCCTTGTTCCAGATCATGGGAGGTGTGCAGATGATACACCTCCACAATCCAGAACTACAGGGGGAAGGAAAGGTGTTCATTCAAACTGGGCTGAACCAAATGGTTCAATTCAATCCATTTAAATAACCCCCCCATCTGAACCACTGTCAGTCATTAAAGAGGGACGGTAAAAGAAATATCAGTTTTAATATTCCACTTTTCTCACTCCTATGAGAACTCAAAGTGCCTAACAAACCTCTATTTTCTCCCCACAACAGTCACCCTCTGAAGTAGGTGGGACTGTGAGAACTCAGAAAGAGAGCTGTGACTAGCCCAAGGCCACCCAGCTGGCATTGTGTAGGAGAGCAGACTTGAACCAGGAGACAATCAGATAAGAGGCTGACACTCTTTCCACAGGACCAAAGTGGCTCACAGCACTATAACCACGAGACCAAATTGCCTACACCCTCACCTTTCTCCTTGACCCATGTTGCCTACAGCTTTCTTTCCTTTGAAAAAAGTCTCGATTAGTGCAAGTGCACAATTCTGTAATTTCTTAGGGAAAATTTGCACAGTTATCCTTTTTCTAACGTTTGAACTGTTCACAAACTGAGGTTCAATCAACAATCAGTCAAACTTGTTCAGACTAATGCTAGATCAAACTGAACTGAATCAATTAATTTGAGTTCAATTCTAGTTTTTTTTTATTGTAAACCACTTTTAGATTATTTTTGTTGTTAAAGTGGTATATGTTTCTAACTTCAGTCAGAGTTGATGTTATGGTAAAAATGAAGACTACTCTTCTGTACTGGGCTTCCTCGCAAAAAGTAGTACATAAATGAATAGAACATTACTTGATGATTCACTGCCTGCCTTGTTCCTACCCCCAATTAAATATCAGCATTCCCAACCCCCTTCATCTTCATGTCTGATTTTGCTAGCGGAGACACTTTAAAGAGGAGATGATGAGGAAAAGTGAAGCAAAACAAGGTAAGGAAGAGGGAGCGCAATCAAGCTTCCTTAATCAGAAAGGAAATGCAGAGAACATTATCTGTAATTAGTGCTTCTTCAATTCCCTTTCAAAACATAGAAAAAATATCCTTTGATTTTAACTTTTATATTAATTATATTTGTAGGAAATTGAGACAGCACATCAGGTAGTGACACTATGTAAATTGCAGCACTTCAGCAAACAAATACTTTCTCCCAATGGTATTCAGTAATTGCCCCCTTTCCCCTCCACCCAGCAAAATTGTCAAAACAACTTAAGCTCTAAAGGTCTAAGGAGATATGTCCTTACGTGTTACAGCTATCAAAATGCATGGTATTCCCATGGCACCACTGTGCAATTTCTGCCATTGCAAAGTGAAAAGCCTAGCACAAAAAAGACAAAATCTGTAATACCCTGTAATGGTGCAACATGAGCAGTTGAAAGGTGCAGTGACTAATCTTGCAATAGTGCTTTGATGGCAAAGTAGTGATTTCTCCTGCACTGGCACCATATTGCCACATTAAGCACTTATCTAAGCACTTCAGGTGTCATGTACTAAAAGAGTTTAAGACAGGAAAGCTTCTGAGCACATTTCCACAACCAAAGGGAAAGAACATGCAATAAGCAAACTTCCTTCTGTCAGGGATGGAGACCCTGTGCCTTTCCACACAAGGCTGTAGATCCAGATCAGAGATTCTCTGGCCCAGATTGGGAGCCTCCTCATCTGCCCATTAATCCAGATGATGGAGGCCCTTCCCTGCATTAAGATGGATCCATCTGCATAACACGGCACTGGATCCAGATCAAAAGGCCCTTGACCCAGATCTCGTGTAGACCCCATTTTTTGCCTCTACAATCTGTCCTAAGGGCCTTAATTCAGATTGTGGAGGCATATAGTTGGAACACCTCTGTGATCCAGAAGTACCAGAAGTTGTTTTTGGCCCATGCAAGCTTCACAGCCATGATGTGAAAATGTCTGTGACTAGACTTAATGTTAGTGCTGTCATATGAAAAAGAGGATATAGCTCATTTTTTAGTAGTTACATAAGAGACAGAATTTCAACAGGTGTAGCTTGTCATACATGCTACACTTGCTGAAATCCCTTCTTCTATGCAACTATTAAAGCAGTAGGAACCCTGTCCTCTTTTTCTTACCTCAAGCAAAGACAAAATAGGATGTGAAGAGTCAGAAGCAAAACTATTGTCATTCATAAACTAATTCCTGAACTTTGATTCTTTAAAGAAGCTACTGACAAATTCAGAAGGAAATCAGCACAGGCCCTTTCAATACTTTGCTTTATTCTAGATATTGTAGAATAGGGACCTGTCATCCACATTTAATGAAGACTATGGGTGTTTTTCCACTGCATTCCTTTAATCCGAATCTAAGATCCAGATCTAAGGAATGGGTACTTCTCTTAATCTGGATCTTGTAGATCCAGATTAAGGGAAGTACCCAGTGTGTTTCCATGGGTGGTCTAGCACTCATCTGCAAATCTGGATCTACCCACAAGGGATCTGCCTGTCACCCCAGGTGTTTTGGGGGACAGGGGGTGCAATCTCCAAAGTTGCGTTTGGAGATTAGCACAGGCTCCGAAGGCAACTTCGAAGGGAATTCAGAGCCAGTTTTGACGGGACTACAAAGCTATGAATTTGGGGCACCCCCCATGAGTGCCTCCCCCCCTGAGCCTCCTCTAGACCCCATTGCCCAATTCTTGGGTGTTTTTCCACAACACTAAGTACCCACTGAAACACCCATTAAGGACCCTTTGGCTGAGAGCCAGATGACCCCATTTCCACTACAGACCCCATTAGAGACACATCTGTTTCCACCACAGCTAGGGAAATTTCTACTAGATCTGGACTAAGGGAAGTACCTATTCCTTAGATCCGGATCTTCTTAGATCCGGATTAAAGGAGCTCAGCGGAAAAACATCCCTAGTGGAAACAGGCTCCCTATAATCTGGATTTTATGGCTGAAGACCCCATTGTATACACCTTTAATGGGGTCTACACAAAATCCACATTATAGGTCTTGGATTTCCCTAGCTGTGGTGGAAACAGATGTGTCTCTAATGGGGTCTGTAGTGGAAATGGGGTCATTCGGCTCTCAGCCAAATGGGTCCTTAATGGGTGCTAAAATGGGTACTTACTGCCAGTGGAGAAACACCCTATGGCAGATCCCAGGAGGCATGTGGGTGGCAGATTCCTATTCTAGGATATAATCTGGAAAAGACCCAGTGCAGAAAGGGCCATAGAGTCCTTAACAAAATGTGCTGAGCTTGAAAATACATTTCTTCACACACTGAAGAAATGTAGCTCTCATGACATTTTCATCTCTAAAGGAACAATAATTTACTTCTCTGTTCACTGGCGATCTTGCATTTTCATGCAATTATTTCTACTTTTCATAGTTTGAATCTAACTTCACATAACCTACTTAACTGCTGTTCCAAACATATATCAATAGCAGATCTAATTGCAGCTTTGTTGAACTTTTAATTCTTTGCCAAAAATAAAATAATATGTATGCCTTTAGGTTGTACTTTGTTCTCATTCTATATTTACCACATCAAAGGACAATTTATCTCTCCTCTCTCTGTGTGTTTGCATGTATACCAAGGAAAAATACGTATGTGCATTGAGGATATGAGAGAGGCAAGGCAAGCCCATGTGGAAGGTTTTCCACAGGCAGAGCAAACACATAACTTGCCAGGTGCCCAGAGAGACTATCAGGATGCTCTAACATGACACCTCTTTGGGAAGGTTTCATTGTATCCCAGTGATAGCTTTCCAGTTGCACCTGGAAGTTAGTAAGTAATATATGAATGCCAATACAGTAGTGGAGGACCTGTTTACACTTGGGCTATTCTAAAATATATCTAAGGATTGGTGTTGTCCTCATGCTAATGTAGACTCTGGAAGGCCTCATTTGGGAACTGATGTAGCCTGCGGTTTATCAGGTGATAGAACATGAAAAACACTTTTGTGTGTGTTTGCCCCCAGCCTTTGAAACAGCATTCCATCTGAAGAATAATGACAGGTACCAACATTATATAACTTTGAGTTAAAACATATCCGGCTGATTTTTTGCTGCGTCCTAATATTGTCTGGTTATGGGTTGGAGAACTAGGATTTTAAGTAATTATAAGTGCTATGCTGTTGTTTTTGCTTTTAATCATGTTTTTATTGTTTTAAGCGTTTTTTATTGTATGCTGTGTTTCACCCTGGGGTCTTTTTGGGAAGAGCATGTGATGGATTTATGGTGCAAGCCACAAACCGCGGGTTTATTTCCTGGGGATTTTGCAGACTTGATGGACAGGAGGGAGGAGCTGTCTCAAAAAGCCACGAAATCGCACCAATCAGAGCAGCCGGTTCTCGCTGTATTTAAGCCTGGTGTTTATAGTGCTGCTTTAGGGTGGAGGCTTGACAGTAAGCCTTTGAAGTGGGACGCCTGGGCAAGGTTGGGTATAGTCTAGTTCATATACTGACCCCAGCCCATTGGTAGGCAGTTGGGCCATGGTGCTTGATGGCCACTTCCTTGATTGTGTTACTCTGCTAATACAAGTCCAAGAGAAGCGGGGGGGAGAGGTGGAGTCAAGTCACCACAGAGCAGGATATACTTACCTACCTACTTGCATGTGTATAGGCATATCCCAGTCTGGAAGGTTCAAGCATTATCCATACCAAGGAATATCTCAAAGGTATATGTCTGTTTTGTTCAAAAAAGTGAACCCAAAGAAATAAATGCATTGTTGGAGTTCTCTGAGCTTGTTCTCTTTGCTGCAAACATTTCATAACCAGACGAGGTAGCACCAACAATGCAAGTATTTTTAATTGGCTGTGGGAGATATAGGGTGTTTTTCCACCCTGCTCCTTTGACCTGGATCTAAGAAGATCCAGATCTAAGGAATGGGTACTTCCCTTAATCTGGATCTAGTAGATCCAGATTAAGGGAAGTATCCAATGTGTTTCCATGGATGGTCTAGCACCTAATAGCAATGGGTGCTAGCTTCCCTGCTGTGGAAACAACTGAGCACCCATTTGCAAATCCACATTGACCCACAAGGGATCTGCCTGTCACCCCAGGTGTTTTGGGGGACAGGGGATGCAATCTTTGAAGTCCCTCCGAAGTCCCTCTGAAATCCCTCTGAAGTTGTCTTCAGAGTTTGTGATAGCATGCATATTAATTAGCTGCTTGTGAGCAGGGATGGGTCAGCCTCATTAATATGCACCTCTTTCCATGCCTGAAGGTAACAGTCCGCTTTGTTCTCCCTTTGTTCTCCTAGGTTTGTCTTCATAGCCTTTGCTAATCTCCGAAGGCAACTTCGAAGTAACTTTGAAATGGCTTCAAAATGACTTCGAAGCCTAGGTTTGGGGGCTCCCCCCCATGGGCACCCCTTCCCCCTAGCCTCCTCTAGACCCCATTGCCAAACTAACATAGAAAGAGGCTCCTTTAATCTGGATTTTCTGGCTGAAGACCCCATTAATGTGGTCTACAGAAAATCCGGGTTAAAGGCTGAGATGTACCCATATGATCCAGATTTTCCCAGCGATGGTGGAAACAAATGTGTCCCAAATGGGTGCCATGGTGGAAATGGAGTCATCTGGCTCACACCCAAATGGGTGCAAAAATGGGTACTTACTGCCAGTGGAAAAACACCCATAATGTCTGGTTTTCTGTGGTTCTTTATTATGACCAGTGTATGAATGCTATCTGTTTTTCAGTGTTAGTTCTTTGGGGTAGTTGTTTTGTTTTTGTAAAAGTTCTTCCTAATAATTCAGTAACCCTGCATTATAATATCAAGCTAAATTCTAAGCTGATATTTAATGGGGCTGAATAATCAACGAAGGAGCAGAAATACAAGTTCCTGATGTCTTCACGCAGCACAATGAAGACAGTGGAGTAAACAAATAGAGATATATTATCAGATCAATACATATGCATATACATACAAATAAACATACACACACACATAGTACATATCTATTTCAAGTTGATCTAGATTTGAGCTTATAGAGAGAGTAATCATCTTGTAGCAATGTTTTTTTTTAGAATACATAAAACAGAATGATTCAGAGAATGACATGTTTTCTGTAGGCAATATGCCAAATTTAATCTCAGTTAATTTCTACAAATCTTTCTGTTCTGATAAGCAATGATTACTGGCTGAAAGTGAAGGGCACAGCTGATGATAGGATCTAAGCATTAAAAAAAAGAAGACAGAGGAAATCATTTTTAAAACTCTTCTTATTCACAAGATAGTCACAGTCAGCAATGGCTAGTAGGTACTACTCAGATCTGAACCACTAACAATAAATTAATTGGTGTGGGTTGACTCAGCGCTGTGTTAAAGGAAACTACTAATAGAGAAGTGTCATGTACTCTCAGTAGATGTAGGTTCAACCATTATAAACATTTCAGGAAAGTCAGTGATTATCATTCTATTAGGGTTCAATCTACTCTGCAGGCCTTTAAAGCAAGACAAATTAGGAGGCGTCATCATACAGTACAATGATTTTTACTGAATTCAACTGCTGGTCAGGTATAGTCCTGCCCATCATTAGTAAGTTAGTCAGAAGTTTGGCCATACTTGTCTACTGAAGCATTTCAGCTTTTTCTCAATTCATCCGACAGAGGTGCATGATCCTGAAAAATTGCTTTTTGGTTCAACTCAAAACTGAACATTAAAACTGTTTGAAAAAAAACTTTAAAAAAACCTTTTAAGCCACCAAATAACAGTGTATATGAATGATTTTCACTGTTCATGGTCACAAGCCTACCCAATTCAATTAGTTCAATTCAAACCAACCCTCAGTGAACCTGGGGATCAGTTTGAATTTGAGCCTTATGAATCAAATTGGCTCAAATTAGAACCAATTTTGGTGTATCTTTATTGGCATTCTTGCTTCCAGACTAGACAGCTGGGAAGATCTGTTTTAATGTACACAAAAATTGCCAGAAGCAAAATAGGACTGAAACATCCTAGTGATTGGAATGCCCTAGGAGTTCCTGGATTTGAATGTCTAGTCTGTCATGAAACCTCACTGGGTGGCTGAGTGCCAGACACTGCCTATCAGTCTAACCTATCTCACAGAGATATTATGGGAATAAAAAAAGGAGAATGGTATGTACTACTCTGGGCTCTTTGGAAGAAAGATGGGATATAAATGCCATAAATAAGTAAATCCTCACTCATTTCTTATTCATTTTCTCTTCAGTACTCTACAGACCCAATATCAGTGCTAAAACAGCCCAGGTATGAGTGGGTGAGAATTACTGAATGAAGATGGGCCAAGGAACCAATATTACAAAACTACTGTTGTGATTCTAGAACTCTGAGCTAGAGTCCTTTCATAAACTGCCTCCAGGCTCTTCTCCTGACTAGAACTACATCTACACATGGCTCACTGGATAATACTATATCATTTGGACAGGCAAGATATGACCCTCCATCACCCCATTCCTATGTAAAAACAAACCATGCACCTCTTCTCAAAGACTAGTTTTAAGTTGTCATTTGGTTCCTTGACTAGTCCCAAAGTAGGTTCTTACTATAAAGAAACTTGGAAGTATTTGGAAAGGTCAGTTCATGGTTTGCAATGAACTAGAATGTTCACCTGTTTTAAATGCAATTTGAACCATCCTGTTGTTCACAAAACTCAGTTTGAAGTGAACCCAAACCAAGCGTTTTCTAATGAACCAGGTGCATCACCCTATCATTAAAGAAAATCCAGTTTGAAATGAACTTGAACCAAAGATAGTTGGTTGGATTCCAACCAAACCACTTGATTTCAGTTCATGCATAGCCCGACTGGAAGGCATTGGGATGTTGCTTCAAGGAGCTTCAAGCAATCTTTTTTGTGCCTGTAAATGATAAAGTAGGGCATGGCTTGTGCAAGAAAGACTCTGATGTGGAAATGAGCCAGCATGTTATAAGAAATGTAGTGAGAATTTGCCTTATTTATAGTGCCTAGAAAAATCTAAATGTGGCTTGACAAACAGATTTTTTTTATTTGAATGGGTTACTTCATGTAGGGAGAGCTCATAAGAATTTATTCTTTGTTATAGCTTGGAGCTGCTTGCTGAGTCTGGAAAGTGGTCACAGCAAGTTCTGAGTTGTTTCTGTGATCCCTCTCTTTTCCTATATTATGTTCAGCTGGTTTTTAGACCACAGTTATTCCTGGTCATTGACCACATTGGCTGGCCAAAGCCAATGCAATCTGGATTAGAACAGGAGACTTCATAAAATAAACCAAATCCATTTTGCCTTTCTGATTTCTAAAATCTTCTTGTGCAGCTGGTTCTTTGCATTTGGGTCTGGAGAACTTTGATCACACATTTATTCAGCTTTTGCTGCACAGTGATCCCAATATTTTAAAACCCAGATGCCATGTAAACACTGGAATTTGCCTTTTTAGGCAACGCATCAGTCAGAATATCTGCACACAAGACTATGTGCCAAATTCAGATGCACAATATGAATTCGAGCCAGTGACATACAAAATATCTAATTACAGGATCAAGAATAGCAGAAAGGATTTTTTTTAATAATTTGTTTGCTTGTTTGTTTTCTGAACAGCATTTTCTAAATTCAAAATCTAATTAAGTGGATGGGCAAGACAGAATGTTGGATCCCAATTGCTAAATCAAAAGCTCTTCCAAAAATTGTGAGGACAAGAAAAGCTTGAGTAGATCTTTTTAAAAATCAAAAGAGGACAAGAAGATGGGGAGAACAGATATGCCTTTCGGCAGAGCGTGACATAATATATTATAGTTTGGCTACAACCGGACAGGATCAAAACATCATAATTGTTTCAGAATAGTATAATTTGATTTGCCAGACAGGGTCTTGGTGCTCCCTGTACAGTCCTGGAACACAGACACAGTATTCCAGGTTTAAGGTATTGTCATCACTGTGTGACATGCTAAAATGTGGAACATCAGCCCAATGTCTGAGTGCTTTGTTCCAGAATATTCAGAAATGTCTGAAGGCTATGTCATGAGCTGTCTTCACTAAAATAATTTAACAGATTCTTGATTAAACTCAAGGTGTGGTTTTTGAGTCCATTTTCATTCTCTTCAGAAGAGCGAGAAAATGTAAATATGGAGTTAAATAATGGTGTTGCAACACACAACTTTGCTGACAATGGGTTCAGGAGGGAAATGGGTTGAGGAAGGGAAAGAACTAGAAACAATGGGACTTTCTGCACTGGCCGCTGAAAAACGTATCTAAAAAGATCCATTTTTTGGCAAACCGTTTTTTCCAAGGATCTGTCCCAGACAGGGACAGATCCTCGGAAGCCCCGTGCATCCGCACACGTATGGGGTGGCAGCAGCAAGGCTGGATTGAGGAGATGGATTGAAGTAGGTGCTGTGCGGATGCACCAGCACCCATTCCAATCTGTCCTCCGGAGGGCTGAAGACCCTCCACCCCTGGCCTCCCCGATTGGCTCCTCAAGGGTGGGAGGCAGTTGGGTGGCAGCCCTGGGGTCCCACTCACCCACAAGCTGTGATTGTGGCTTCTAGGGCCAGGGGACCCTGCCCTCTGCACCCACCCCCAACTTACCCTGGGGGTTGTGCGAGCATGCTCGTGGCTTACCTGCAGGCTGTCTGGTTGATTCTGCCTGCAGGAGACCTGGCTGTAGGTAAGCCATGAGCATGTACGCACGTGTGCATGTGCGTGACCCAGGGTAAGTTGGAGGTGCAGGGGGCAGGCTCCCCTGGCCCTAGAAGCCACAATCACAGCTTGTGGGGTGTGTGGTACCCCAGGACTGCCACCTGACTGCCTTCCACCCTTGGGGAGCCAATCAGGGAGGCCAGGGGGAGGGGCCAGCTGTCAGAGAGGGAGAGCATGTGAATGCATTCACTCTGTGACAGCTAGCAGCATCCTGGGGAGGGGATTGGGTGGTGGCAGAGTCGCCTCTGCCACCGCTAGATTCCCCCTGCCTGAGGAGGCTGCCCCATTGCTGAGGAGGTGGCAGCAGTGGGGACAGAGGTAGCTGCCCTCTGTGCCCCCTCCTCATCCAGGGGTGGAGGTGGTAGCAGCAGTGACAACATGGCTTTGCTGCCGCCGCTGCTACCACTCCTCCTCTCCAGTGATCAGGGATCCCTCGTAGGCAAAGGCAGGAGTTTGCCTTCACCTTCACTTGCCAGGGATGCCCTATCACTGGAAAGGACAAAGGGGCTTTGTTGACAGGCGGAGGTGGAGGCAACCTCCGCCCCTGCCTGTAATTGAAGCCCCATTGCTGTGGGGGGGAAGGCGGAAGGAGGCAAACCAGCCTGCTTTGGCCCTCCCTAAGATGGCGGCCACCAGGACATCTGGCCTTCGCCTCTCCATGTGCGGAAGCGTCCTGCTTCTGAAACAGATTGAGGCGAAGGGCTGGATTAAGACCTAATTTTTCAGGTCTTACATTTAATTCGGATTTCGGTGGCAAAACCAGTTTTAGAAACTGGTCTTGCGCACCAATATGTGGAAGCAGCCTCCGCAAAGGGTCTCTAATAAGGTCCCCAATGCATAAATGTCAAAGCTAAGTATTCTTAATCTTACCTTAATGTGTCTCTATATCCATTTTTAGGGCCAGTGTGGAAAAGCCCAATGAGTTCATGAGTTACTAAGATATTTTTTTCAGTCAATACTTCCCCCTTCTTCCCAAACATGAAACAATATAATTTGTTCCATCTCAGGAAGGATACATTTTGAATATATAGAAAATTCATATTTGATCCCTACCCTGAATAGTCATTCCCAACTTAAAATTCTTAAATTACTTTAATTTTTTAAAGAATTGATGGGACTTTGTTTTTCTCTTAATTTGGGGAGATTAATTTTTTTAGAAACATAGAGGATCTTTAATTATTTCTGTACATCTAACTGTTATTTACAACATGTAAAAACATTAGAGGAAGCCTGCTGAATCAGGCCACAGCCATTCTAGTTCCACATCCTGTCTTACAGGCCACGGTTGCACCTTCTCATTTAAATCCACTTCAGGAAGGCAGCCATATCCAAGCCATGTTTGGCCTGGAATGGCTTAGTTACCCCTTCCTGTGGCAGCAGGACTGAGCAGCGATGGGTGGTGGCAGCACTAAGGTGGTAACGATGGGGACCAGAGAGCAGGGGTGGTGGCTGAAGGCAGGTGTCTCAGGGGCAGGAGGAGGCATGGTCACAGTGGGAGTCCATGGTGACAGTGGCAGGAGGCAGCAGATGCAGTAATGGTGGGGGTCAGTGTCAGTGGCAAGGGCTGAGAGAGTCCCATTTAGAGGTATTTCAGATCTGAGGGGGAAGGAAGGGACAAGATAAAGCATCACACCTCCAAGGTATGGAAGTGGTGGTGGGCAGAGTCTTGCCTCCAGTCTCTTTCCCTCTCTTCTCTTCAAATAGTAAAGAGATTAAAATTTTAATCCTCTGTTAGCCCAAATGAAGGAAAACTCAAATAGAGAGAAGAAAATCCAGGAAAAAACGGCTTAGCTTTTAAAGCTGTAACCAATCAGGCTGGAATTCAGGCTGAAGAAGGACTCAAGTAAAGGTGTAACCGTGACTACACAGTGGCCCACCAATTCCTTCTGGGTTTCAAGTGGAAGGCAAAAGCAAAAGTTTCATCTGCTCACAAATCCCTGCAGATGGTCTTTAGAGGCATCTTGCCTGTCACTCCAACATGGAAGAAGTACCTAGGCATCCACTCTAGTAGACATTGATACACCTATTTTCCATGAACTTATCTAATCCTTTCTCAAGCATTTGGGATTCTGATCTTATTAGGTGTGACCTTCTTGGCTTGGTCACCAATTAGAGTGGCTTGCTTGGGCTATTTCAGTTGTGTCTAAAAAAAGAACACAAACCTGATAAATGAACATCCACTTGCAGGTGAGGAAGCTTTTTTTCTGAATTTTGCAAGGGCATGCCATCAGATCTGGAATGAAGAACATAACACATGTCCAAGGAAGCTTCTTAAAACAAAGAAATGGAAGTAATGGCAGATTTTAATTCCTAGACTCAAATATCACCATGGATGGTGACTGAAGTCACACAATTAAAAGATAATTGATCCTTGGAGGAAAGCTATTGTAAATCTGGGCAATATTTTAAAAAGCAGAGTTATCACTCTTTGGACAAAGGTCCATATACTGAAAGCTATGTCACCCCTCTGCAGTAGTATCAAATGGCTGTGAGACTATAAGAAAGATTAAGCACACACACACAACGTTTAAATTATGATGCTGGAGACTTTTGAGAGTCTCATGGATTGCAAGGAGATCAAATTAATCAATACCAAAGGAAATCAACCCTGACTGTTCATTGGAAAGACAAATATTGAAACTGAATTTCAGATACTTTGACATAATGAAAAAACAGGACTCATTCAAAAAGACCTAATGTTGGGAAAGATTGAAGGTACAAGAAGAAGGGGATAGTGGAGGATGAGATGGATGGACAGTGTGATGGAAGCAACAAACACGAGCTTAGACAAATGCCAAGAAACAGTTTCAGCCAGGTGTGCTGTGGTCCTTGGAATCAAAAAGACTCTGACACAACAACTAAAAAGCAAGGCATTCCTTGGATAACCAGCTATCAGAAAAATTAATGATTTTTAGATTAACATTAATACCTCAAATTGGGCTCAGTAGCAGATTAGCTGCCAGTGTAGATCTTTTTAATCCTCTGCAGTGTGCTTTTGGTCAGGAATACTTGCCAGTTGCAGCTTCCAAACTGTTTTGAAGGACACTCCCATACTGGACATAGTACAACTGACAAGTCTAGAGATTACCAGAACATGGATCACTGTGGATAAACTTTCTCTATTTTTGAGAGGGTTGCAGCTAGCTGAAGCAGGAAATAGGATTTCTCAAATGACAGCATTTTAGTTTCAAGTGACAGCAATTAATCCAGGGTATCTTCAAACCATGTCCCTGTCACAGGGAGATGCAATCCTATAAATTCCCGAGTCATACAGCATCTTCACATTTCTGAATTCAGTTTAAATTTATAAGTTTATATCCAGCCAATAACCACCTCCAATTAATGGGCCAATATCTGAACTACCTTTATGATTCATTATGGAAACTTCATATAAAGCAGCTGCAAAGAATCTTAGGCTTGATAGCCTATGATTGTTGTACTCTCTTCCCAATTTTACTTCATCTTTTCAAGCCTAGGGCTTGTTCACACTTGGCCTTTTTCTGGGGTATATCTCAGGATAGGGGTCTTTGGTTTACATGCTAATGCAGATTCTGGCAGGCCTCTCTTTGGGCCTGCTGTAGCCTACACTAGCCTATAGAAAGCAGGCTCCTATTCCAGGATATATTCCAAAATAAAACCAAGGGTAAATAGGCCCCTAGAATGTTCATGAAAGGGCAAAGGGACAGACTTACATGTCAACAGTCATACCTGACAGCCATCTTTTGCTGCATTTCAAAAACATCCTAAGTCCCAATCACCAGACAATAGCAGGAATGTTAAATATAGTTTGTCACCATAGAAGGCCTGTATAAAACATTCAAAATACATCCTTCTGAAAGTGATTGCTTTAAAAAAGTAAGTTTTAAAATTTCAGTATAAAATCTACTAAATTCAAATCATCAAAACCAATCAAGACAAAATCTCTTACAATCCTTTATATGGTGGAATAAAACAAACTTTTTAAAAGGTAGATTTTTCTTAGCTTTTTTTATATATGACATCTTTATAACCTGAAGCTTTTTATACATTACAGTAATTGGAGAACCATAGGGGGACCATCCTGCACACAGTTTGCTATTGTGCCTGACCTTAGCTTTTTTGCAATTTCCAGGTGGTATGCCAGGATAAATTACTATTATGGTGCCTTGGTATTTATAACTTTTCTATTTCCTGGTGGGCAGTGATTATTCATTACAATGTGCTTTTGAGATATATCCCCTTTTCTATTTTTCCCCCTATTTGGGGGGGGGGACTGCAATTCATTATTCCTTGCATCTATTAGAAGGGGAGGGTGAAGGATGAAATATGTTAGGCATTTCTTTTTGCTTTTTTTGCACACTAAAATGTCTTATATTGATACCCTGTTGTATGTTGTTAAAGTGTTTGCATGAAAGACCTGGGGAACCATGGTGTGAGGTTTAGGGCATGAACTCCATATTAAGGATTTGCATGAATATTCTTAATATTCAAAATTTGGCTGAATTCAGCTGAATTCAGACATTCAAACTCAAATAGAATGTTACGAAATTCGTATGCTAACATTTGAACAAATACGAATGTTTCTGGACATTCGTATGAATAGTTCAGACATTTGCTAAGCGGGGGATATGTATCGGATACTTATCTGTACCAGATACATTTCTGTTCATATCAGATATGTATCTATTCATATCAGATATATATCTGTTTATATCAGATATATGTCTATGTGTATCAAATATGTATTTGTTCATATCAGATATATATTGGATATGTATTCATTCTTATCTGATACTTATCAAATGTTTGTACAAATACTGTACATACAAATAGATTTGTACTGAATAAAATTTTACCACTTTCAAATCGAATGCCAAAAAATATCTGGGCACCTCCCTACTCCATATTTTCTTTCTTCCAAAACTAAAGCCAATGTGATAATCAAATAATATAGTAAATATAGTACAAATAATATATTTTGTAACACTATCACTGCCTATTTATTATAGGGCTTTGTTTGTTTTGTAATATTGATTGAATATTTTAATTGAATATTTCAGTCCAGGTTACATTTTCCCCTTTTTTAATACAAAAATCAGCAATACAGACAACAAAAAGTATAGATGTACATAATGTAACTGATTTTGAGTATGACCAACATGAACTGAGGAGTCAGAAAACATGAATAAAACTTATTGTAAGGTGTATTCACATGTAGACATAAAATTTTGCATTTCTGACAGCATCACGGTCAGTCAATATGTAAGAGTTTTCAATCTAGGATTCTAATACTCCTTAAGAAGACTAACCTGGATGCAGAGGTATTAAATAATTTCTGTCCAGAGGCTAATATTACTTTTGGGGGCAAACTGTTGGAGAAGGTGATGGCTTGGATGAAATGTATTATCCAGTTTCAAGTGGGCCTTGGCACTGAAACTGCTTTGGGTGCCATGATAGGACTACTATTAGGAGAGAAACAGTGGCAATGTGACCCTGTTGACCTTGATGTTTCAGCAGCTTTTGATAACGTCAACCATGATAACCTGCTGGAATGGCTTTGAGGATTAGGAGGCACTGTTTTGCAGTGATTCTCTTCCTATCACTGTAGCAAGTCCCAGAAAGTAACAATGGGAGACTTTTGTTCAATACCCTGGAGACTTTCTTGTCAAGTTCCCTATGTTCTTCCTATGTACAGTGCCTTGATGGAGTCAAGCTGTAGGGAAGAGAAATGCTAATTAGAAATTTTAATTTAAGGTACCAAGGCGGCAGCTTTTGCAATCAGACAGAGACACAATCTTACAAACACACATGGTTTTATATCAATAAAAGTTTAATTTTTCCTTATTCTCTGAAAGGAGAAACAGAAGTTTAATGGGGTTTTTTGAAAGGAAATTATTTAACTTTATTCTCTGAAATAAGATGGTTTTATACATTCTATTCATTCTTTTCTTAGGGGTTTCATTGTGACAGAGAGGAAGGATTAACTCAAGAGTTTCCTCTGAGGCTTGATTAACTCAGAGTTTGCTCCAAGGTGATTGGATTAACTTGAGATGTAGCAAAAATCAACATTGCCTAAGAGGAAATATTTTTTTTCTTTACTCCTTAAACTTAAGACAAACATAAAATATTTGGCTTTGGGATGATATATTATCTTGTCTTACCTGTGTTATTTGTTTCATTAGGAAAGTATTGATTAAGTCTGGATTAATTTGTAATATGTTTGGTCATATACACAGGTGTTTTTGAGGATTTTCCATAGGAATATATTGGTCTTGGGTAAGACACATTTTTTTTTTTTAAAAAAGGATTTATTCTGAGGTCACAAATTCTGGGTTGAATTGGGTATAAGAATAGGCATCAGAAACAGGAAAAAGTCAGTTAGGGTAAGGTTCGCTTAGGGGTTAGGTAGGAATTCTCTTTTTGCCAGGCCATGGGTCCCCCCCCTTCTTCTGTCCGAGAGGAAGTAGGCGTGTTTCAAACTGTGAGCGCAGTTTGAATTTTCCACTTGCAGTCTGATTTTGGGTGAGGCTGGAAGAACTGGTTTACAATATTTTAAAAGGTTATTTCTTGTGAAGAACCTTGAATTTATTTTCTTTAAAAGTCATTTTTGTTCCTGAAATGGATATAGTTTGCTACATCTGTGCAGTTTGTTTTAATTTGGATCCCTGGACACGCTGAAGAACATATGTTGGTGAGATAGATTCCTTTTTTCCATTCATTCCTCCCTATTTTTCCTTAGAATTTTTGGGTGGGGAATTTTTCTAGTATTAAGGAATTTTCAGTTTTCTTTCTGGTTTTCATATATATTTTTCTTTAAGAATTGAAATTGTTCTTGTGGGATTTTAATTCTGATTTCTCAGTTTTTTACCCATAAAAGGTAATTTTATGGTGTTTTGAGAATTTTTGCTGCATAACTAGAAACTATTTTATAAGAGGGGATGGGCTCAGTTTAATGCACAAATATATCTTAATATGAAATGCTAATTTATTTAGCAATGTTTGGGATTTTGTATATCTATCTCTGTTCCTTTGAATGCTTGAATGGATTATGTCTCTGAGATGACTTTACATTTTAACTTTTCTTCTGTATTTCTAATAAATTCTTTTCTACTTATTTAACAAGAAATACTGGCTTTTTGAGTTTGAAATGAGTTTTGTCTCTGTTTATGGTACTCTTCATTATTCAAAAACCTGTGTAAAATGATTCAGCTACAAATTCCCTGGGAGTTCAAATTTGGGGTATTTGGGGGCTTCAAATTAATCCAAATTATCCAAAATTTTGCTCTACATTTGGTAACAAGAGCAGCATCACTGTGGGCCATACATTTTATCATTGCCAGCACAGTATGACCCTGTATCCCCAGGGTGCAATGCAAGCTGGGAAAGAGAGACCATATTTAGAGAGAACCCACCAAGCACTGTAAATTCTGCTTTAAATATTTTGGTCATACCATTAACCTCATTCACCGATCCATTTTCTCTGATAGCTGCAGAGCTTATCTAAGCACTCCCTCACTTTTTTGAAGTTTGGCACATCCGTAACACAATATTTTTAGACTTTATTAGCTTTCTTTGTGGACTACAGTGTCCATGCATAAGATCAGTCTCCAGGAGACACAGCCTCCCAGGGAAATATGCTGGCTGCACATTCATGGCACATAGAGCACTCCTTGATGGAAAAAGAAACTATACTTGGAAGTCTGTCAATGGGAGATCACTTTAAAGTAATCTCCCAAGCATCCCAATCCATGGGCCACTCTAGTTATCCAACATGTGCTTGTTTGGAGTGAGAGACTCACATGGCATGTGGGGCCCATTGGCATTTTGCCTGTCTGTTGGATCCAAAGAAAACTAGAATGGGGCCAAATCAGTACAGTTTGCTGTTGCCATCTGATGTCATGCCCTACACTAGTCTTGGTCAAGGATGAACAATCTAAGAATATACTCTGCCTTGTGTACCACATCACAGGGTGCAGAAGCTGCCCTAGGGATTTAGAATATTTGCGATATTTGTGCAAACAGCTCCCGGACCAATGTGGCCTCCACATGCAATTAGGATACATTTTGATCAATGGAACTTCAGTGTGAACAAGCCACATGGCCTGTAATATAGTTCTGACAAATCAAATATGTGAAAGCTTGTAACTATATTAAAGATAGGGATGATTAATGGTGTAATTTGGGAGCCAAATCTTTATTTCTAAAGTACTGAATCCATAAGTTAACAACAAGCCATGCACCGTCTGATAATTTGGACTGAATGATAAATCACAACCAAAGAAGAATCTTATCTCTTTTATCTCGCTTAATTGATTAATATGGCTAATGCAATGCAGCTAACTTATTACTATTTAAGGAAGTCTGTAAATAACCTTTCAAAGTGACAAATGCATACATTATTTGACTATATATAATCTTATTTAAATAATCTCTATACCCAACAGTTGCCACATGAGGCAGACATAACTTTCTGGAAATATTCCAGAGCTACTGAAAAACCAGCCTTCCTGGTTAAAAGTATGAAAGCCAGAATGCCAAGGATCCACACTGATACTCCCCAAGCAGAGTCAAACCAGCTCAGCACAGTAGACTGTCCCCAGGATATTTATGTTTTACAGGTTAAATTTGTGTTGCTTTGTTTGTTATACACATGGTGGAAAATATGTAAAAGATTAAAAGGATAAAAGGCTTAAAGAACAGATTTTAGATTCATAAAGTATCTCCAGGGATTCTTAATCCTGCAACCACATTGCTTCATTTGAACTGTTAATCATAACAAGCTTCACAAAGAAATCCATATTGCATCATATGTTGGTGTCTGTGTGTGTTATGTTGAAAATATAATGTATCTGATTTCTCTGTTCACCTAATACTTGGGACATGTTGTGGAAAGCAGTAACATACAGTTGTGTTTTAATTTTGACTTTTTTTTATTTATTACCGTGGGCTCTGATTCAGTAAAGGTTCATAGAGACATCTTTGTAGGACATCAGGGAGAGTTACTGAAGCTAAAGTTGCCAAATGTGTAACTGAATTTACAGTTTTTTTTCCCTAATGTGCAGAAAAGCACATATTGCAATAGTTCTAAAATATGTATCAAGTTCAACTTTGCAAAAGTATGCAGGATTGGAGGAACAAATGCAAAAGAGAAAGAAAGCAGACATTAGCCAATTCTAACACTAGGAAGTAATATAGCATACTTCAAACACATTTGCCTGCCAGTAAAAGTGTCACTTGGTGTGACTTGGAACTGATGAAATAACAGAAGGCAAGCAAACATATGGTAATAGAAGATCGAGGACTTGATTCTAGAAGCACACAAAGGCTGCATCCACACAAAGGCTGCATTGGGCTTTATTCCAGATAATACCCCAGAACAGGGACCGTTTCCGGTGCCCTAGTCCAGTCTACACCTCATCCTAGGTAAATGAAGTGTGACAGAAGATGGGGCCTGTCATAGTCCACTACCATGCAAATGGCAGGTCCTTGTTCCATGATTTATCCCAGGACAAGCCCAAATGGGCAAGGTCCCATGTATCCAACAAGGGCAGATGGGTTAGCATTCAGGCAGACCTTTCAGAGTGCTTGCCTTCATAGTGGAAATCCAGTTCTCCTGTACCATATGTTATGCCTGTTCAGAGACCACACTTTCATCACAGTACACAGACTGATCAGTATGTGGACAGCAGCTGTTCAGAGTCTAGGCTTCAGGATGAAATGTCTGGCTTCCTTGCCATCAGTGCAATTAGTTATGGACAGGGTTACTGGTCTTTGTACTGCTTTACATTTCGTTTTCACAATAAGAGTTACAGAAACAATGTATATAAACAAAGCAGTGCCATGTCATTGGATCCATAACTTCTAATGATACCCACTGATTCCAGATTGTATCCCAGAATAGGGACTTGCCATCCACATGATAGTGCAGACTATGGTAGGCCCCAGGCAGGGCTTGCCATAGTCTGCACTAGCATGTGGATGGCAGGTCCTTTTTCTACAATATATCCTGGAATACAGACTAGGGATGTGCACAAATATTTATAACATTTGACATTCATATGTATTCATCCAAATTCAGACATCCAAATTCAAATTGAATGTTGGGTACAATTGAAGTTTGACATTCAAATTCAAATTGAATGCTTTTGTACATCTGCAAAAGATCCAGAGTGGATTCAAAGTGTATTGAGAGTAGATTCAAAGTCAATTCAGGGTGGATTTGATGTGATCAGAGTTGATATGTAAGGGATACATAACAGATACATAGGGGATTTGTAGGGGTTCCATAGGGATTTGTAGGCAATTTGTAGTGGGGGTTCAAATCAAATTTGTATCTAATTCAAATTCTACCATTTTCGAAGGAGATCTATTCTAACAAATTCAAATTTTCTTGCATTCGACTTGGTATGAATCAAACCCACATACAAAAATGTGCACATCACTAGTA
This sequence comes from Aspidoscelis tigris stejnegeri, assembly GCA_023333525.1. Classification (NCBI taxonomy): domain Eukaryota; kingdom Metazoa; phylum Chordata; class Lepidosauria; order Squamata; family Teiidae; genus Aspidoscelis; species Aspidoscelis tigris. The sequence goes on from JALMGA010000002.1 coordinate 32,704,810, forward strand.
TGGACCAGTGCAGAAAGGGGCATGGCTATTTTCTTCAATTATTGAACTCAATGCAATGGGTCTTTCCAGAGGGCCAAGGAAAGGGCAGTTTCTGTGATGGGTGTCTACAGTTCTGCCACTTGAACCAAAGGCACATTATTGACACAAGTAGTACATCTTGGCCTGGGAGATTTCAAAGTTGTGGAATGAAAGTTCTGCTGCTTCCAAATTTTCACCTGGCATGGTTTTAGCACCAGACCCTACCATTTTTGTTCCATCACTTAATTTTGCCAAACAGAATTTCCCTGGTAAGTTGCTCTTTCAACTCTCATCCCTCTACATGGCAGCAGAATCTGCAGTGCAATTGTTTTTTCAAGCTGTGCACAAAAGGCACTACTGAGGGTAGATTTTGTGCCTTCAAGTATGTCTACAGGTCCAACGGAAGTGAACACTTTTGATTGTCAGGTACCAGGAGCACTCTAGAATTCCCATTTTCTAAGGTATGGTTGCAGTCATAGTAACAGCTATATTTAAAAAAGTTTGCAACAAAAACATTGCACACAATAAAAATAATTATTAAAATACTTTAATGTAAAGGACATATAATTTAAAATAAAACTCCCAGTGATGATAAAAAAAAACCTGTGAACAGTAATCAGGAACGGGTGTCTGAATCTACATCCAGATCTAACACTTGAATGACTCCAATACCATAGCATTGTGTCAGTTTGTCATCCATCTATTGTGTGAGCATGAGCTATAATGAGCAGCAGCTCTCTCACAGCATCAAAGCAACATTTCTGCTCCACATTATAGTGCAGCAGCATGTGTGGCCATGGTTGAGCTGGGTCAAAATATTGCTGATCTTGGAATCTTAGCAATACTGACAAAACAAGGTGTGGATCCATCCATTAGACCTAAAATGCTTCAACAAAATAATACAAATAAATAAATGGTGTGAATAAATATCCACTTAGATCATTTGCATTCAGATCCTTCCTTTTATCATCAACTCGTTCAGTTCCTTGCAAACTTGCAGCAATTTAATTTCCATAAGAGCTACTGCTGTTGATGTAATTGTTTATTTAACAAAGTAAAACAAAGCAAAAAATGCTATTCAGAAACTTTGTTGCAGGAATCATCACAGAATAGCTGTCTTTTTCAGGCAAACTTCACTCTAGGTCACAAAGTAAAAGAAGCATAATGAAACTACTTAAGACCATTAAATATTTAGAAACAGTAGAGAGAAGATCTGAGAGATAAATGATTTCCACGGATATTTTAATATAGAAGGTATCTCTCCATCACTCCTCTTTTCTCTTAAATTTTGCAACACAAGCATAATGCGAGAGGCTTAATTTCACATAAATTTCATCTATCTTTTTGGAAATGAGCAAGGAAAGAAGTAACATCATTCCCCTGTATTATTAAAGTTCTCGCCTTTTCTTAGCACAATTTAGCTGGACTGTTTTGAGCCTTCTTTAAGAACTGGGGGAACAACTCATTTCTTTACTGCCTATCTTTCTTTAAGAAAAAAAAATGTAAACTGAGGGCCTTCTGCATTCATCTCTCCATGGTCCAAACCAGTTGTTCTGGACAAGCCCAGCCCTCTGGTTTGGACCATGGGAAAGAAAAAAAAAGCTGTCTGCAGTACTGTGCTAATCCAAACTGGTCTAGGCTCAATCCTCAAAAGGCAGGTGAAATTTGAAAGTGTAATTACGAATAGGGATGTGCACAAATATTCAGACATTCAAACTCGAATCGAAAGTTACAATATTCGTATGCTAACATTTGAATGAATACGAATGTTCCCGGACATTCGTACAAATAGTTCAGAGTTTTATTAAGCTGGGGAAATGTATCAGATACGTATCTGTTCATAGCAGATATGTACATAATGTTTGTACAATACATATGAACAGATTCGTGTTGAATACAATTTTAACACATTCAAATGTGTTCTATTCATAGAAATGTGGATTTTTGAACATTTGATTTGTTTCAAATGGAATGCCAAAAAACATTTGTGCGCGTCCCTTATTATGAATATGATTGCTGTTTCCATTTTTCCCTTTATCACTGCTTACTAATTCTGTGAATAATTTTGTTTTTTTTAAGTCACAGAATTACTCTCATTTATATTTATATTTTCTTTAACTCTTATTGTTTGAAATCTGTTAGCTGTTATTGTTTTATCAGGGTTTTATATTCTATTATTCTTGTTATTTTGAATTGTTAAGACTTTAATTGAAAATAAAATTAAAAAGGAGAGGAAGAAGTCAGGTGAGCTTCAGGACCAGGTTCTGACTGCTCTGAAGGTGTACAGCAGAAATTGTTCCTCTGCTAATCCAGAAGAGGGATGCATGTAATGGTGAAGTGGTTTCCATGGAGACTCCTTCCTACAGGTACCTGCTGCAGCACCCATGAAGAACTGACCAAAAATCCAAAGTTCTTGATGGCTGTTTTTCCACTGTCACTAGAAGTACCCATTAAGTACCCATTAATGGGTACTTAATGGGTATTTCTAGTGACAGTGGAAAAACACCTGATAACTGAAACACTAAAGATGTCTGATGCGTTTCCAAAGGCGACTGATTCCTCAAGGATAGACTTAATAATAACAGCAAAAAGCCTTAATCCTAAATGAAACACAAAACATTACTGTTGAAAATTATAAAGCATGTAAAAATATAAAATATCAGGAAAGAAATTTGTTTTGCGAATTACCTTTATTTTACTCCGACTGTGTGTTGTTCCTGACTAGCCAAGCACAAAATGCTTTCTATCAAAACTGTGAGTCATTCAGACCCTCAGCAATTAAAATATTATCATACAAACACCAGACTTTAATCTGCGCCCTGCTTTCTGAAAGGAAAATAGCAGAAAGAATTGGCATTTATTTGTCTTTAGTTTTTACTGTCTGCCGCTATATAATGATGTCTCACTTCTTACAAATAAATTAAAACTAGACTTTCTGTGGGCCTTTTCACACTTCAGGTTCCCTGGGAAAATGTTTCAGAGAGATGAAGCTGTGGAATGTTTTAGCTGTCCACATTTCAGGACACCCAAATCATTTGAAACCTAGTCAGTTCTTAACTATGCACTGGCTAAGAGTGCCTCCAGGCACCCTTAATCATTCACGGCCCTTGCACTGCTCCCAGTCATATGACCAGAAATGTGATGATCAATCATTTTCAGTGACAGAGCAGCAGCAGGGTTGGATATTTTTATGTGCTATCTCCACCCTAACGTGTACCCTTTGTGTGTTTAGTTACTTATTTAGCATGAATGAATAAGTAAACATTTTTGTTGGGTTTTTTTACAACAACACATTTGTTTTCTCCTTTCTGAATTAGTGTTGACTCTGACTAGTAAAGTTGTTTATGTACCACAACAGGTTCTTAAGAGTTCACTTATCCATATCGTTAAGAATTGTTATACTTGCATGAAACCCTGATATTTTGGAACACTGACATAAAATAGTAAGCAAATTTTCCACTATTTTCATGCTAAATTACTTCTTTCTCTCTTTCAGCTAATATTCAGGACTCAGGGGTAACTAATCAAGATTAAGTACCTAATTAACGTAACAATTACTGGAGAATTTTTGTTTGCTTAATTTAACCTTGTAAAGTTTTCAGTATTCAACTATAGAACATATCACTTATGGCTCATCAAGTTTCTAAACCCAAATCAGTTGCCTATTTTTTCTGCCCTTATATTTCTTTGGTAATGTATTTGTGTGGTAATCCCAACATAGTTCTGGGATAATCCCAGGTTTTAGGCCCTGTTTGGATTGGACCCTAGTGGCTTTTGATACCATTGGCCACAGTATTTTATTGCAATGGCTACAAGATTTAAAAACTGGCAGATATCGCTTTAAAATAGCTCTTATCCTGTCTCTGTGGCAGATCTCAGACAGTAGTCAGGAGGTATTTCAGGTTGTCCTCCTGAAGAGTCCCTTGTGTGCATGATTTTTAATACTTGTTTGCCACTGCTAGAAGAGTCATCAGGGAGTCTGGAGTGAGGTTTTATCAGTATGCCGTTGACACCCAGCTCTATACCTCTTTCAAACTTGGAGCCTTTTTGCACTTCTGTGTGAATGCTGTCCCCTTCCCAAACTTGCCTGGAACTTACCCTGCAGCAAGGTAAGCACAAATGCTGCCATCTGATAATGTCCATGCATGGGCCATTGCTACACTGATTTGACAATGTGGCAGGTGACTCCACAGCCACAGCTGCCCCACCCTGCCTTCATACAGCTTTCACACAGTGTTAGGTGTCAAGGCTGTTTCTGGGGCTATACCCAAAGCACCATCAGTATTCCTAGTTAGGGATGTGCATGAATATTCATCACATTCAAAATTTGTACAAATTCATCAGAATTCAGATATTTGAATTCAAATCAAATGTTAGTACACATGAAGACTGACATTCAAATACAAATGGAAAGCTTTGATACATTCATATGAAGCTTTATTACATTCGTGAACCTGGGGAGGTGGGAAAGTGGTTGCCCCAGAAACATCTGCAATGGATCCAGAGTAGATTAAAAGTGGATTCAGCATGGATTAAAAGTGGAGTGAGAACAGATTTGATGTGTTCAGAGAGGATATGTAGGGACTACATAGGGGAATATTTAGGGGATATGTAGATGATTCATAGTGGGAATTCAAATCGGATTCGTATTGAACATTCATATCAAATTTGAATCCTACCACATCAGAAGGGGATCTATTTGAATGAATACTTTTTTTTTTTTTTTGCATTTGATTCAATATGATTTGAAAATGAAGAAACATTTGTGCACATCCCTACTCGTAGTATAGCTGTGGAGCAGTTTTTACTGCTCTACAACAATTGACCATGGGGATGGCCATGCATGTGGTGTGCAGATGCTCTGCACTAGAGCACATAGAACAGTTACTAGTAATCTTTAAATACAAGATAACTGTAAACAATAATCTTTAATAACAAAACTGCTAATTGCTACAGAGTCAAGCTGCAGAATTAATAAATAACCAGGCCACAGTGTGGCACTAAAACAAAACCAATGTGATGTCACATACCTTCAAAGTTGTATCTCTCTTTTTCACATTAGGCAGAATATGCAAAGTTCACTAACCCTTTCTATTTCACTTATTTCTAAGTCTGAATTAATTTGCAGTTTCCAAATGTTAAACAAACTCTCAAAGTCTTTTAGAGAAAGCTGTTAAAAAGCAATGCTGTAAAAACAAATTACTTAAAGGAATGTCATACTGAAATAGATGTAGAGGAGGGTGTAAAATGGATCAACGAAGAATAGGAATAATTATAGGAATCTCTACAGCAAGTTCCATATCAACTAAGTTTATTTTAAAGGAAAAAACAGTTTTGCTCATGATCACACTATCTCTAGAAGTAAAGAAATAGGGGCCTTTTTTGCACTCACCTTTAATCTGGATCTAGGAGCATCAGCATGTTAATGTGGACCAAGGAAGCCCTGCCTCTCCATTTCTCTTGGTCCATCTGCACAGGATGAAACAGAATCCAGATTAGAGACCCTTAATCCAGATTTAACTGCAATTTTTTGGGATCTGATTTGAATCAAATACCCAAATGTAACCAAATTTTATTTGAATTAAGCAAATTTGAATCTATTTGTTTGAATTTTTTATTCCAATTTGTATGGGCCCATACGCATCCTGCACGCATCCGTACATATCTGTATGCATCCCTTAGTTATTCCGTATGCAATCCATTTTTGTCCCATACGGATCAATACAATTATGTATGGATGCGGGAAAGATGTGTATCTGCAAGTACACATCATGTACAAACCCGTACAAATACAAATGTCTGGATAATTCAAATGAATAGACCCAAAATTCAAAATTCACTTGAATCTTTAAATTCAAATTTATGGACATTCAATTCAAATTCAAATGTCAAAATTTGGGCAGATTTGATTGACTTGGAAAGTTTTTTTCTTTTTTCTTTTTTTCTTTTTTAATATTGTTGTCTACTTGCTTTCATGGAGTACTTTGTCAGCTTATCATTTCTCAAGCCTCAAACATTAAAGACTCCTCACTTGGACTGGTGGCTGGACTGAGCTAAATTTCCCCAAATAATAAGCGTGTCCAAACCACAACCTATAACAGATTCCAGCACAAAGGCGGCCTTGTCACAGCCAACTTAGGATCTGTGTTCTTCCTCTTAAGGCTGCAGTGATCATATTTTACTTTGAATCTTAAAGGGAATAGGGCTTAGCAGTGTGCAGATATAAAAACAATATATCACATCATGAACTCTATTTATGTTGCAGGAGAGCTTATGTTGCCTGTGAATATTTATCTTAATAGCTATCTGCAAGATTTTGAAACAGTCATTTCCATATTAAGATCACAAGGTGAGGTCTTTTTTTTTGTAGTCGTGACACTGTCAAATGTCTGGGGACATGTGAGAGAGTTTTTTCCATGGTTGCATCAGGATCTGTATAAGGATGTGAACAAATATTCAAGCTATTCGTTATTTGATCTAATTCAGCTGAATTTGAACATTCAAATTTGAATCGAACATCCAGACATTTGTTTATTAGTATTTGAACAAATACGAGTACTTTGAATTATTCATACAAATAATTTGGACATTCATATGTGTACGTATCCATACGCATCCTATTTGTATACGTACAGATATGTATGGATACATACAGGATGAAAATGGGAAGTGCATGTGATAAAAATGGGATGCGTGCAGATGCATACAGGATTTGTATCATCAAATATGTATCAGATATTTGTACTAATAGATAGGAATGTATTCAAATCAGTTCAAATTTCGATACATTAATTTTTTTCTCTATTGATACGAATTTGGATATTTGAATATTCAATCTGAATCAAATTGAATGTCAAAAAAAATTCATGCACATCCCTAGTAAATATCTTCCATTGCCTTATTAAACCAATCCTCTTCACTTAGGCCTTTGATGCTTACCTTCACTTGTGTGCTGTTCTGCAAAAGAAAAAGGGTGGGTTACATTTTAAGTATGTTTTACATTGCTTTGTAGTTTTTATCTTTTTATTGTCATGATCCAGCCTGGGACCTTTGGGAGGTACATACATACATACATACATACATACATACATACATACATACATACATACATACATACATACATACATACATACATACATACATACATACATACATACATACAAGGTGAAGAGCCTTGCCTGCATTGACCTGTGATGAGCTTTCTTCATCCTTCTGCAGCTCTACAATTGGAACCAAGTTGTGTGGTATAACATTGTGTGGTATAACATTGTGTGATGATACCATTGTGATGGAACACTCTTATTTAACCCTCTTGAAACTGACTGCAGGTACATGTTTCTCTCCTGTCAGAATTATTCCCCAGGCCTTGGGGCAAGAATATGGGGACAAGTTCAGATCATACAGAGCAAAGCACTGGCAAGTTCATATATTCACCAACATCCTTACCCAATTATCCTGGGCAGCTTACACATCAAAATCCACCTGCATATTCTTGTCATCAGTCAACAGTTGCAGGGTTCAGAAACAATGCAAGGGAAATCTAGCTTCTGTAATGTCAACCAGGAGAGAGGGCTGAGTGTTAGTCAAAGATGGCAATGCAGTGGCCAAGCTGACAGCTCCCATCCTAAATCTATATTAAACATCAAGACATTATCTGAGGAAGAGTAAATGTTTCAAGTGTTCACAATAGTCATTTGCACATCTCTATATCCAATGCAAAGTTTTAAAATGTATTCATGCAATTCTGCTCCATCAAACACTTTTAATTATTTTGCTTAGTGGGTATCTTCTTTTCTTTTTTAAGGAGAAGACATTTTCTTCTTAATTATTCAGAGATCTCTTATTCATTCAGTGATCAAAGCACAAGGAAACGAAATACCATTTTTGCTGCTGTGAGATGTCAGCATGAAGAAACCTTTCTGAAATAAACACTTTACATACTAATGACAGAAAACAGACGAGATCATTTTCTTAAATGAAAGGAAATTGTATTGTCTCTGAAACAGTAAAAAGCAATAACCCAGGAAGTATATTGAAGATAGTTTTGAATGTTGTGCTTACTTGCTTCACTAATGAATACTTTCTCCGGGCATGGGGACATGAAGCTTTATTTAATCCACAGAGATCTGCAATCACATTGTTAACCCACATATTTCTTAGTCTGTCTATTAATGTGTTGATTTTTGCTGACAGCAGTCCATAACAGAAATATGTGGATTTACCTCCTAAGAAATTTTATAACTTTCTAGAAACTCCTGATATTCCCTCAGGAATTTTTTACAGAGGAAGAAACATCCAAGTCACTCTGTTTGAAAAGTTATAAGTTCAGTGACTAAGAGTAAAATGTTTGGAATCTTCAACTTAAATGTACTATACCTTGAAAAGTCTTCTCTTCTTTCCTACATCCTGCTGCACATTTTTAACTAAATGGCCAGTCTTTTTAACGTTAGAGAATGAGCTACTCACAGCTAGTGCATTTCCTAACTGTACTTCGTTTAGATGAACAGGTTAGTTTCTCTTCCCCACCTCCTGAGCCATCCAATGAAGAGAAAATAATCAAAACAGAGAGAGAATAGCAAACAATTCACAAAACTCCTAAGTAGTTCTGTTTGTATTTCAAATAATATAAAATATTTTTAGTAAGCAGATATAACATATGGCTGAGTGTTAAACAAAATAATAATAATACATTTACACCTACCTTCTTTCCAGCTGCCTTAAGGGGAGAAATGGCTCTGGTATGCCTTGGTCTTCCAAGACACCAAAGCCATTCACAACTGGCAACAGCACTGTGAAGGTGCTCAAATGTCTGACCTGATCCAAACAGACTGGACAGGGTATCCCTAGAGTGGGGAAAGGATTTTCAAAGAAGTTCATGCTGGGCCCCATCCAGACAAGGGGAAGGTAATGTCATTATAGCACTGTTATGATGGGGTTACCACCTGTATTTATGGCAACCCCACCATAACCTCACACTACAAACTGTTGCTGGAAAACCTTATCATTGTCCATCCACCACACATACACGGAGGCCAAAATGGATGACCATTCATGTGTTGTGGGGCAATGACCACTTGGGGCATTTGGAGCCAGATGAATACCTGGATGTGCATGTTCCTAAAATGTACAAAGCACTGTGGCCAGCACTGTCTATTTCTCAAGTGATAATGGCATAAGGATGATAATCTGCATTGTTGCTTGCTAGTGATATACTATATCCAGCCACCATTTGAAGGAGGCCAGAGAATGTCCCCACCCTGTGTGTTACCCCTGCTGCTTTGTAAGTGCAGCCTAATACAATCCATCTTATTTTAAAAGGTATGGGAAAAAAGTTGAAAGCAGGCGATTACAAATTTCTACATAAGGTTTGCTCAGTAGTATCACAGGTGACATCTATCTACACATTTAGTTTACATTTGAATTTTTGGAACATTTGATTCAAGTTCGAATGTTAAAATTTGGCACATTCTATTGGATTTCAAATGCCTATGAATATTTGTACACATCCCAACTGATAATATAGGCACCACATAAACTTAGGATTTATTATAATTACAGGACTGTTTGAAGAAGGAAAAAAGCAACCAACTTCAGAATTTTAGATCTTTGTTCACATTAGTTCAATCAGTTCATAGACAGAAACCCACTAAACTCTATTCTGTATAAGACAATTCAGTGTTCACTTAAGACTTACCAGGACTCAGTAATTGATACAACATTTAGTGGACATATAAATTCCTGTTTAGCCTATGAACATGGGCATCAAAATACCCTATGTTTTAGCACTGTTAACCAACATGGTGAGACAGATTTGTTTTGTCACTGAGACCCTGTGAGGTATGTATGAATTCTAACATTTGTTGTTGTTTTTCAGTACACATTAGTGCAAATGATGTGACTTTCTGTGGTAGCTTTGAAACAATCTCTTGCTATAATCAAGCAGATCCATAATTACTTTGGATCTTTCTTGTAGACTATAGCTAGAATGTCCCTTTAGCAGTCAAAATATATGCTGTCTGACTAGCTGGAGAGCATCATTTTCTTCCTTTCTTCTTTTTTAAAGTGTGTCACACTATGCACAGGGCATTGACCTCACCATCTGCCAGTCTCTGATATGTTGACAGGTATTCCCTTTCTCCAAGCAGAGCTTAATGTGAATTTGGCTAATATGGCTAATGTTTTAATTTGCATAAAAAACAAATGAGACCACCTGGATTTTTAGTGCTAAAATATAGCCTCCTTGCTCAGAACTTCCTTATCCATCAGCTTTCACTAATGTTCTGATCAGTTTCTTCAGAGGCATTCAGAAGTGCATATTGAGGAGCAGCCCATTATTCATTGTGTGAATGGTCCACTTTGTTCAATGGAGTCAATTTCCATGGGAATTTTCTTAGAATGCACTTTTACAGAGTCCCACCATTAGCTCTTGCAATGGTGGCAAACAGCAGTGCGCTAGATAGCCAACTCCCAAACGGAGTTTTAACTCTCTCTCTTTCTGGGTTTTTCTGCACTAGCTGTGGAAACCGGATTAACCCCCACCCCACCCCCATAAGTAAGATTAAAGACACTTACCTTAAATGGCTTCTGCATTGGAGTTCTCTTCTGCAACCCTTTGCGGAGGCCGCTTCCGCATTTTGGCATGCAAGACTTGTTTTTAAAACTGGTTTTGCCACTGAAATCTGAATTAAATTGAAGACCTGAAAAATCTTTGCTGATTGCCCCACTTTTTGTAATAAAAATTGTCAAGTTTTTATTATTCTTGCCTCAGAACTCTGGGAGTACACACCTTTCAATTGCAATCTGCCTCAGAGTAGTTCATTAAGCCCACCTCTTGCCTTGGGTGAATTGGGAAGTGTAATTCCCCAAATCAGTGAGTCCTGAGGCCTCTAGTCAATAATTTGTCGATCTCGGACAACTGGAAACGTGACTGTTCATGTGCAGAGTGTAGGCATCATCAAGGTGATGGCACTAAGGCACGTGCAGTTGTGGAGGCATCACTGCTAAAATGGTGTTGCCCAGAGGAGGACCAGGCCCCAGGATCAAATACAGTGATTATCTGATCCTGGAGGGAGCAGATAAAGTTGACTAGCCTTCAAATGCGAGTGCTAGTCAATGTTGGGTCATTGTGCAACTTTCCCATCCAGCGGACAGAATGGGTAGTACAAAAACACATCTGGTTCATTCTGCAACATTTATGGACAACAGTTAGTTACTTTTTATAACAATGAAGAACCATATGTTTTTGTCACTTTCAGGTTGGTGAGGGGGGAAAAGAATAAATGCTGAGATATTTATGTCTATACTTTAAGACAAAATTAGGTACAGCAGAAGGAGTTCTACCACCTATCGCAAGAGGTGGAAAACATTTCTGCGTGTCCTTTCATTTTAGAAAAAAGGGGTTTACCTTGAAAAGGTTTAAGATTTAACTCCTCTTTTTTATGAAAATTGAAAACACAACCAAAATGCAAGAAGAGTAGCTGTCAAAACCCAATTAAATCGTCAGACATTCTGACTGAAAATGGCAAAATGTATAGGATTTCTCCGCATATTATTAGGCTGTTATTGTTCACAGTGCTTCTTAGGAGCTGTGCCAAATTACTAGATGGCCTCAGAAGACAAAACAAAACAAAAAAACCTACCCTAGTTTTAAAACATAATGTATAGTAATATAATGTATTTATACTAGGGATGCACATGACCCCCCCCCCCCCCGTTGGCTTCTCACTGAAGCAAATGAGAGGCGAACTCACATTTGTGAGAATGGAACCACTTTGAATGTGCTAGGATTCAAATTTACTTCAAATGCTTTTTGGATTTGCTTCCAGCCATGCCTCCAAATCCCCTTTAAATCCATTCTGAATCCACTCTGAATCAGGTGACTGAGAAGCCATATTGCTACTTCCTCACCTTCAAAAATGTAATAAAAGAAGAAGGGTTGGCTTTTACACCTTGCTTTTCTCACCCATTTAAGGGGACTCAAAGGGGTCAACAAAACTTTCTATTCTTCTCCCCACAGCAGAACAGTCTGCAAGGTAGGTGGACCTGTGAGAGCTCAGAAGAGAACTGTGATTTGCCCAAGGTCACCCAGCTGCCTTCGTGGAAGAGTGCGGAATCAAACTCGGTATTCCCAGATGAGATTCCAGTTCCCGAGCCACTAGACCAAACTACCTCACAAATGAAGGCACAGAAGTGTTTGCTTCACATGCTGATATTAGTCTTCTAATATAGTCAATATTCAAAACAACTGCAAATATTCAGCTTAAAAGTTCATATGAATTTCAAAGTTGGCAAATAATTTTCACCCATCCTTAATTTGTACCTTACAAGAACAGTTGATAGAAAAATAATTCTACGGTTGTTTCTCAGCTGTACAATTTCAAGAGCAGGGCACACTTGATTATTACATTTATTATGTTAAAAAATAAAACAAAACCTTGACTTATTTTGTTTTGTTTTTATTTACCATTGTGAATCTGAATTTGAGCATCAGTCTAAGCAAACTAAATTCAACAAGGGGAAAGAAAGGTTAACATTGGGAATAGGAAAAAGCAATGTATGTATTTTTATCCCTTTGCTACTTTTTCAATGATAATCTTTCTTTCCAACTGCTCATTGATGGGACAGGATGCCTTCTCACACAGGAACACTGAAATGCCATATGTGGGGAAAGTAATTCAGCCAGGTAAATGTGGTCTATTTCTGATAATATGGAAGCTGAAAATGAACTGTTCCCCTCCAGAATTATGGAATTATAAAGAAGAGTTGCTCTTAGACACTATCCACATCATCTTCTCCCTGGGGAGTAGAACTGTGTGAGCTGCCTCAGACTCATGTCTAAATCCACACAGTGATGATGGATGGTGATAAAACTGCTGCAGTGGAACCCCTTGCAATAATGAAAACCCTTCTGGGATTGCATGTAGAATTTCATGGGAGAAACAGAAATGTGGTTGGTCTTGCACAACTGTCTCCTTTCTTCTTATGCCATTTGGGCTATAAATGTTAGTCTCAGAGTTGCTTCCTCCCTGCTTCTTTGGCAAGGTCTATGGGTCCATAGGAGCTATTTGGCAGTAACACTGTTTGCCCACACAGTTCTGATTCATCATGAGGTCTTGGAAAAGGCTCCAATTCTAAATTTAATTTAATTATGTAGGTTTTATTGGTAATCAAATTTGAAAAGAATTACACTTCCAGTGCATCCTCCTGTATTGTGAACTCTCCTAGCACAGATCCACTGTTATTCTATTTACAAATTGTGACAATAGATATTTTAACATATTTTTGTGATTTGCTGTAACAAGGCTTGCTGGTAAAGACAGAGGATGGAGGTTAAGTATACTATAGCAGTATGTGACCTCCCTTCCAGTAAAGTACCTATTTTCCATTTCTCCTTTGGCAGCATGAAAAGTGCTTGGTGTGGCTTTTTAAAAAATGACTTCTGAGAGTATATTTGGGTCTTTTAGTATTTTTGAGGGAACAAGTTGATGGGGGGTAATTGGTGTTTTGGAATATCCATGCTTTGGTGTGACAACAGGGTGGCATTGGACCTGCCCCAATAGTAGATGCTCCCCACTGAGGCTGTGCTGTGTCCCTTTCAATTCAGCTCCCTTCCTCCATTGATATGCACTGGAAAGTCATTCCCATTTAAGTCAATGAAATTTTGAACAGAGCCATTCTGCCACAATTGAAATCAATGGAGGGTGGTTGTTGCTGGTTTTTTGTGTTTTGTGTTTTTTTGCCATGGTTTCGCATACCCCTGGATTTGCATTTAAGTATTTTGCTTTCATAACACAAACTATAATTAAGCAATGTTTTACCAGAACATGATCCTCCTTGCTTTATAGGAGAATCTACTGTACTGGCTTTCTTGTATCTTTGCTCATTATTACTTAAGCAGCCATTTAATTTTTTGTATATGTGATATTCTGAAATAGGAAAATTTCTTACCCATTTGGGGTAATCTTTCTTCTTGTGGTTCCTTCCAACTCCACAGTTCCATGATACTATATAATCATATTCTGAACACTGTAATAAAAATAGTACCTTCAAATGTTGGACATAAATGCAAAAATATTATATAATTTGAAACATATTTTTTTAGAATCTTGCAACATTAGATGGAAAATGGCAAGAATATGATATAATTTGGGTTGTGTTCAAAATCATTTTCTTTGTGGGATTTTATTATCCTTCCCAATTTCCCATTGTGGCTGGAGATTGCAGTAGAATAGCACAATAGCAAAGGAGATTTTGTTTGTTTGTTTTCTGGCTTCCAAAGTCAAGAAGTATCTCAGGCCAAAGTCTTCATTAGGATCTTTATTTATTTATTTTCATTATCTTCATGTAAGCTTCCTTTGGAATGACACCAGCCCTTGGATATGCCTTTTGTTATATGCTCAGGCTAGGTTCAGACATAAGAAAAAGGGCACCTCAGAGGCCCTTTATGCACTTACTTATTAATCTGCATGGCAATGCAGAACAAGACACTGCTAAGAACACATTATCTGCATGGAAGTAGAATAGATACAGATCAGAACTGTGCTAAGGGCTGACAAGCCTAGATTAGTGATTGAAACCAGATAAATGTGGTCTACATCCATTTAGCACACATTTGCTGTTATAAAGCCCACTCAGAACAGATGCCTCTGAGTGATCAAGATCTAGCTAATTTGGATCTAGCTAATATAGATTAACTAATTTGGATCTAGCTAATATAGATTAACTGAAATAAGTGCAGAAAGGGCCAGAAAAAGTGTGTGGCACTTCTGTTAGCAAGACTTCTTTAATCCACCCTTTCTAGCACAAAATATTCATGAGAGGAAGGAGAGGCAGGTTAGCATGTGAACCATCCCATTTTTACATCATTTCTGAGTCACTTCAGAGCTGCCTTGGAAATGCTTCCCCACACCACAATGTGTGATCTCAGCCTCAAAGAAGTGGTACATTGGCCAGCCATCCTCGTGAGGCTTCCTGGGAAATGTAGGCTCCAGCGCGCCTAGGCTCAATGGATGCCAGCCCTGCTGCTCTCACAGTTGCCCCACCAGCAACCAGGTAAGCATCCCAAACGTGACCACGTGGCCACGGGTGGGGTGCTGGGTGGCAGCTGCAGCTTCCCCTGGCAAGAGAAGGGGCCATGGCCCTTTTTCTTGCGAGGGGAAAGCCAGGGAAGGCCCCAGTCGGGCCCGTGAAACCCTGGGCGGGGGCGGGGGTTTCTGCTTCGGCTTCCCTGGCAAAGAGAAAGGGCCATGGCCCCTTCTCTTGCCAGGGGAAAGCCAGGGAAGGTGGCAGCCGGTCGCGCCATGGGAGCTCCTGAAGGAGCCAATGGTGCAGGCTGGTGGGCGGCCCAGCTGTCAAACAGAGAGCATGCGCTCTCCGTCTTTGACAGCTGGGCATGCGCCGGCAGGGCTGGTTTGGGATGGGTGCTGGTGCGTCTGCACAGCACCCACCCCAAACAGTTTCCCTATCTGGCCCTGCCGCCGCCACCCCGCGCGGGTACGTATGAGCGGGGCCTCCGAGAATCTGAACCTATCTGTGTCAGATTCTTTTTTAAAACCGTTCTGCTGGAAAATGGATCTTTTAGATCCGTTTTTGGCGGCACGTGCGGAAAGGCCCTCCATTCTATGAACCCAATAAAATATCCAAGAGCTTTGGGACATGAGATAAAATATCATTCTTATATTTACAGTATTATTTACTTTTTATATCTTCCTATACCTAATGGTGGTTTAAAATTAAAATATAACAGTTAAATTTCAGAATTAAACAGGTTCTCTCCCTAGGCTGCAAAAGGCCCCAAAGAGTCTGTTCCAGTGGGAGACTTTGTTGTTCAAGGACTGTCTGGGCCCAGGCTTGCACACCCAGGTGCAGCTGTCTGGGCTCAGTGGTAGTTCCAGCACCTGGAAGATGTTCCTCAGGGTTGGCTGGCAGTTGATGGTTGGGAACAGCAAGCAACAGTTCTCAAGCAGGTTGTTGCTGTTCAAAGCCTGTCTGAACCACTCCTTGAAGTCTCAAGTGTGGCTGCCTAAGGCCAGCTGCAGTACAGCAACTAGTGGATATTCAAGACCAGGGATGGGCTGAACCAGATAGTTTTTGAACTGTTTAGAACTCAACCAGGTTATTCAACCATTCAAACTCAAAGTTGAATCAACCCCTGTTTGAGGGGCCCAGTTCAAGCATGAACTGAATCGAGAGGTGATTATCCAAACTGACTGAACCACCTATTTCAATTTGAACAGGATTGGGTTTGGCAACATCACCCCCCTTTAAAAATAATGTTAATGTTTGATTGATTTTTTTAAAAAATTAACCGTTTTGAAACTGTTTGAAGTTCGAATTAAACCAGTTTGACCCTGTTTGACCTGGTTCAGGTTAGAACTGAACGTGGTTTGATTCAAATTGTAGCCACTATATTTTAAGTTTGTGCACGTTTGTATTGAATACTTTAGTCTTCACCACTTGGAGTTATTTTTATAATCACATTTTCTCTTCCCTTGAGCTTTTTAAATCAAATTGAACAGCATTCAGTTTTCTGTCGAAGCTTACAGTCAACCACAATCAACTTATTCCATTGATTGGAAGCCTAGCCATGCAAACAAATCACCTGACACGTTTTAACTAGAAGAGGAACCAATATTTTTCGGTTGCTAAATTCCTCAAGGTACTAATGACTTCCTCTGCAGGAACCCTGGAGAAATACATTTTCTCTAATAGGTTCCAAGTACAGTATTACTTTTCCATAAATAAGAGATACAATTTAAATCCAAGTGTGATTAGTTATTTACTACTTCATATTGGAATAAAATGCCACCTGATTTCCAGACAGTTTTATTTTATTGGAAATGTTAATTACTAGTTTGGTTCCTTTTTGTTATGTACATAATTAATGTAGCATGATCCTGAGAAAGCTGCCAATAATGCTGATGACCACTGGATATCCTTTCAGAATGAACATTCATTTGAATATATGATGAGTTCTATCTGGCATCTGAGATTCAGCACAGCAGACAATTTATGAATAATGAACAAAAGAGGAAATCTTTGCCCAATGAATCATAAATTACATCAGCAATTTGTCACTTGTTGCAGGTTCTACATCAGTCTCAAATAGGTTCTTTAGGCATTTTCTTTTCTATAAAATTTTGGCTTGGAAACTGTGACAATCATCAGCAGACTTTCAGCCTGAAAGTGTAGCTTCCAAGATAGATAGGATTTGAGAGAATTAGTGATAAAACCCCTAACTTATTATTGTTGTTATTCAATTGTTAAGTTATGTCCTTTGTGATGTCATGGATCATAGTACACCAGGTCGTTCTGTCCTTTATTGTTTCCTTGAGTTTGCCCAAACTCATATTCTTTGTTTCCATTACATTATCTATCCATCTCATACTTTGCCATTCCCTTTGATCTTTTGCCTTCTGTCTTTCACAGCAGTGAAGCCTTTTCCAATAGGTCTTGTCTTCTTATGTGGCCAAAGTATTTGACTTTCAGCTTCAGTATTTCTGCTTCCTATGAACAGTCAGGTTTTGTTCCCTTTAGCACTGATGGGTTTGATCTTCTCATAGTCCCAAGGACTCTCAAAAGTCTCCTCCAGCACCATAATTCTTTGACATTCAGCCTTCCTTATGGTGCAGCTCTCACAGCCATACATTACTGCTGAGAAAACCATAGTATTGACTATGGCTGCTTCTGAAAACTGCTTACTTATTCCGCTATATTTGTAAATTCCAGAATAAAGCACATCCAGATGTGCTCTTTTTTTGGGGGGGGGGATATCCAGACTTTATTCTGGAATATCCCAATATAGCAGAATAAGTAAGTGACGTCTGCATGAAGCTTATGAGGACTTTTAAATACCTAACTACATTTAGTTAAAACCACCTAGAAGCTTCCTTATACTTTAACATGTGAAGGGGGAATTATTTGTCTAGACACCACTGAATTATTCTTGGAAAGATGCATCACTTCTTAACTGGATGCCCTTCAAAGGACTTAAAATCCACTTTATGACAACTATGATAGCCATCAAATTATCATCAAAAGAAAGATTTTCTCTTTGCTGGTCAACAAAAGGAGAGGAACGATGACTGAAAAAGGAAAGAAGAATAAAGGTTGTCTCTCCAGGAAGAAGTGTAAATTAGACAGAAACGAAAATGAAATAATTTCAGTCGTGGCAAACCCTAATTTCTATGAACATGCCCAATCAAGAAATGTTCATGCTCCCCCAGCAATATCCCCTCCTCTTCCAACTAACACGAGAAAGCTGTGGATCATCTTGCCTGAGGTGAGTGGACAAGAAACACCAGGCTGGGGATCTTTACCTATATTTATAGTGATTTTATTGTGATCTGCCCTGAGACATTTAGGAACAGAATGGGATAGAAATATTAATTAATAGTTCAGAGTTCTATTTTCTCTTATGTTCACTATGATTTTTTTTGTTAATGCAGGTAGCCTGGCTGTGCATGATTACTTCTCAAGGAACTTTCTATAAAACTTTCCCCTAATCACAATGGCTCAAAAGCTCTAGAAGGATCTTTTGGGCCTTTTCAAACTTTGTGAAGAGGGAAAGATCAGCAAAGCTTCTCTGCATGTGGCAGAGCATGTCCCAGGGACTGAAAAGTGCTCTACAACTATAGTAGCCTCTGGCTAGTACACTAAAGCATGACTCTGTTTGCACCTCTTCCAGGCAAACAGAACATGTGGCAGGATGGCCCAGGCACGGTTGCATGCCACATCAACCAGTTGTCTGGCAGCAGTACTGTGCATATCTATTGCTGCAGCGAGGCTATTGTCTAGTATAAAGGCAGTCACACTTAGCCAGCATATGGGGGAAGGACCAGCTAGGTTTGGAATGGATAGGAAATTCCAGAATTGCCTCTTTGTATTTTGTTCTATAAAGAAGTGCTGTCAACCATGGTCCTGGGTACTGGCCCTGACCCAACAGCAGTTTGGATATCATAGCTTAGTCCAGTGATGGCCAACCTATGTCAGACATGTGTGTCACAGGTGACATGCCAAGCGCTTTTAGGTGACACACATGGTCACCCTGGCACCTGGGCATGTAGTGCTTGCTTGTTCTTGAAGTGTACAAAATACCGACTTTCAACTGAAGATTTAGCAAACGAAATTCAGCAACAAAAGTCACTAATGCAAAGAATTATTTGTTTTTGCTTTTAATAAAATACATATATCAAAAATATAACTTTTTTACTAGAACTACAAATACCACAAAATTATGGATATTTCTAGATGCTAGGTTTTCTTGCAAATTTTGACACACCGAGCTCAAAAGGTTCGCCATCACTGGCTTTGTCTATGCTCCATCCTATATGGACAGGCATTTTTGCACAACCCTTCCTGCCTGCTGGACGGGAAAGAAGCATGGGCCTATTCGCACTTGGCCTTTTTCTGGAGTATATCTCAGGATAGGGGTCTGTGGTCCACATGCTAATGCAGACTCTAGCAGACCTCACTTTGGGCCAGCTGAAGCCTGCACTAGCATATGGACAGCAAGTCCCTATTCCAGGATATATTCCAGAATAAAGCCAAGTGCGAATAGGCCCATGATGAGTCATTGATGACTAGTGCTTGCACTTGAGTGCTAGTCAACTGTACCCATTCCCTCCACCCCGGGATCGGATACTTGCGGTATTCGATCTGGTACCCCATTCTCTGCTGGGTGCCACCATTTTGGCTGCAGCGCCCTCCATGATTGCGTGTGCATCAGCAGCATTGCCTTAACGATGAGGATGCTCTGTGCATGTGCAGACACATCTATGGCCATCTGAGGTGCCAGTACACTTATGCGGGACCACAAATGGCCCCAGAGTAAATGGTTGTGCCGCTGGATGCTTCAAATAAGTAATTAGGTAAAGTTGGTTAATGTGTGGAACACGATTTTGTGCTCCACACCTAATCAACAATTAATGCACTTCTGGGGAGGGAGGGCAAGCTTGGAGGCTGTAACAGCCTATTCCTATATGCTTATACTCTTCTCCAGAGGTGCGCTAATTGTGCACTAGAGGCTGTACTGTGAAAAGACCTCGTGCCTCACTTATCTCACTCTAGTGCATGGAGTGTAACACACTGAACAACATCTCCTGCAGAAAAAAACAAAGTCTCCAGTTTGAGCCTGCGCACTATTGTCCATGGGATACTGAAACCTTGTGGTGCCTTGTAGTGCTACTGAGGGCATAAACTCAAAACACAACTTTGTTTCTATTGTTTTTTATTGGAAATGAATATGCAATCAAAACTACAATATCTATGCATAGTAAAGAGGTTCAGGATATATTATTTTCATTAAAAATAGAATCATTGTCACACATTCTTTGCTTACTATCTAATTATGTTCTAAATCACAATTTGAGCCTGTATCTAATCTTTCTAGTTTTCCCTTTCTCTTTCCATTTTTAAAATATCTTTAGTTATTCAGATTATGATCTTCTTTTCCAGCCATTTGTCATAAACTCCATATATTTCTAGACATTTATTTCAAAATCAATTGTAACACAAATATTTCTTATGCTAGTTTCAAGATCTAATGTGAATCAGTGGGTTGCATGAATACCTCACCAATATTAACTAATATGATCTGTGTGTGAAACTATGATTCCCATATTCCATAACTGTACAAATACCTAATAAGCCCTAGATATCTAAAAGGAGATGAGTGTGGGATCACATTCCAACATTTGGCTCAGTCCAAATCACATTTTCACAGCACATTCTAATAAAATCCATGATGTTATTCTAATCTGGGAAATTGGTATTGAAGCATGTGAGAGCAATATTGAGCAATACTTAGGGTTTCATTAAAAATAAATGTGCAAATGAGACTTCATTCCCTATGTACCATATTTTCTTGTTTTAGATTTGTCAAAATATTTACTTAAGAAAATGATTTTACTTGGTGCCCTTGAACTTTACATTAAAAGCATGAAGCTATGAAATATTAATAAAATAATTAGCTACCGTTTTCTCTAGTTACCCTGCTATAAGCAAAATGTGTTCTAGCAATCTTGATTTGATTGCAAGTAGAAATTAGATGGCAGGCTAAATCAGAGCCCATTGATTTAGCTATTCACCCAAAGGTACTTGTTTAATATCTACACAGTAATACACAGGCTGAGTTTTAACAAGGAGATGTAATTCATTTGGACTTTATCTTTTATGGTGCTTTGTGTTTTGAAGGAATACCTTGAACTGGTGTTGTTGGTTCAGTCCAAATAGCATACAAGTGTAAACATTGAAACACAGTTTGGATACTTCTTGAATCAGCCAGTGAGCTAGATCACTGGTTGCTTTCCATAGAAGAATAGGTTTCTTATATTCACAAAAAAATGGCTGAAATCCTATAAATTATAACTTGCTCATAGAGAATGTGAGAAGAATACAAAGTTCCTTTATTGTGGGTTGTGACGGCCACCATGTTCCTTGGAGTTTCCTGGTGTGGACCAGCAGCCTCAGAATCTAAGCAGTGTAAGTTCTGGTTAAGAGTTAAATGGAATAATACCTGGAAATATTAGGTACTATGGGCTAAAGTGTGTATGCATACACATCACATAAATCATACCATTTCTGTATTATTAATGTTACCAGGAGTCAATATTCTAATATCTATTGACTCTCTTCATCTCATTTCTAATTTCAAGTTTTGTATTCTACAATTTGACAGTCATGCAAGCTGTAATTGAGGCAGCTGTGACCTGTTTAAACTCAGTTGCCTATTTCCTTGTCCTTCGTTTGCCCTCCCCCCCACCCCACATTCAGGTGCAAGCTTATTGTAAAGCATACATGCCTGATGTATACATCCATAAAATGTAATGTTCTTTTTGAAGTATAGTGCTGCATGTCTCTAAATAAACTAACAATATAATCCTTCGGAAATGTTATCTTTTATTCTGTCCTCCAACAGGATGCTTTATAGAACCCTCTCCTTGATATTACGGGGACAATATTATTAAAGTATTAAATGACCTTGCTTGTCTCTGGAAAGTACAAACACTGTAAATTGTCAAGCAGAAGCTGAACCTAAGGCTTCATAGCTCTCTCTACAGTTCAGAACAGAAGTCTCTCTTCACATACATCTCAGTGACAATTCTAGCACTGCACACAGAGGATATCTCAATTTTTTTATTATATTTTAGAGCAAAACACCTAAAATTGTCATTTTACTCCTTTTTTTAAAAGGAGATGGAGACTTTCAAGTCTCTCTGAAGTGTACATTGGCAGTAAAGGTAGCACCAGGCTCCTCCCCTCATTTTCTCTTCCTGTGGATCACTCCCCCTCCACATCTCTGTTGGCAGTCTGGTCACAATCTTTATGGAGCTGTGTTAGCCCTTATAATAACAGCAGATAATATATTTTGTGACTTCTGCAGAACTACACTCATTTTCAAGAGAATTACAGAATGAAACACCTTAGAAAAAGGCCACTTGCCTGTGCCTTCATTGACTGACACCCAGATGCCCGTACCCTAGGGATGTGCACAAATATTCATATTCATACAAATTTGGGAGAATTACAGATATTCAAATTCAAATCAAATGTTAGCATATTTGAAGACTGACATTCAAATTTGAATTGAATGTTTCAGTACATTTGTATGAAGCTTCCTATGGGATTCCTATGGGATTTATGTCAAGGTATTAAAAGTTAGATAAGTATTTGGGGATCTCTTTGACCCAATTGAGCTCAACTGATTAGGATCAGGTGCAGCAGGGAGACGTTAAACACAGCTGCCTTGAGTCAGCTAGGTAGGTCACCTTCTGTATAATTACTTATGTCTTGTAACCCATCTTTGCTATTATGCCATTTTCTTGTTTAATGCTGTATACCTTATTCCTAGTTCCTGTGTATTAGAAGGAACATAAGGAAGGTACTGTTTTTGTTTAGCATTAGCTGATGTTTGGTAAGCCTGTATTATTTTCTTACTTCCATTCACCTCTCCCACATTGTTTGTTAGTTAGTGCTTCCTTTGCATGCACTGAAATAAACCTTTATATTTACGAATTGACCTACAGCTTGCTCCAGTTTGTGACTTCACTGACTCTGCACAACTACACTGCAAGAAAACTGTAGTCAAACCATTTTTTTTCCCTGGCATGTATGTATGGGATATGTATGGGATTCATATGGGATTTGTATTGGATTGAACATTCGTATCTAATTCGAATCCCACTACATTCAAAGGGGATTTAATCGAATGAATATAAATTTTCTTGCATTTGATTCAATACGAATCAAATTAAAAAGAAGCAGCAGCATTTGTGCACATCCTTCACTCACCATACTTGATTGCCAGGTGCTTCCCTGTTTCCATTTCCATCTGCATGGGTGTATGCGGTGGGCCAATTTTGCACCCTTAGTCCCAGGTATCTTATGCAGGCCATATACACTTCAACAAATGTCTTTAACCACCAAATGTGGTTACCTGTTGTCTCAGATGGTCTGCTGGGGCACCTGGGACCACACTTGAAGATATGGTTAAGAAATTATACCATGCTAAGAGGATTCCTTACTCATTTTAAAGGAAGGTGGAAAGCATGCTATCATATTTTAGATAATAATAACAAGTCAGAGATTTTATTTACGTTTCCTCTAAAGTTCACACTTGGACACTCTGGTGGAAAGGACAAAGTCTACTCTTGATTTAGCATTTCATCTGTATGGGGTTACCTTTTGGTGTTCTTGCATTCAGCATCTTCCTAAACCTCCATCTTGCACCCTTCGTGTATTTACAAACTTTCTTTTTTATAGATTTTGATGGAAAGTATGTGAATAGGCAGCCATCAAGGAAACTGGCTAAGTAAAAGTATTAGTAAAAGGTGAGCCATGTGGAAGAGAGATTGACTGAGGGGATTACTGTACTTACCTTTCTTGGGACAGCATCACATGGAAATCAAGATCAGAGGTGGAGTGAATGCTGGTCCCATCCCAAAGTGACCTGGCAGCAAGGTAAGTGCCAATGCTGTTGTCTGGCAACATCCCCTTCACTGCAGCAACAACAACATGCAGTGGGCCATTGCTATGGTGATGGGTGACTCTAAAATCCCTACTCCCTCTTCACAGAGAAGTAGTGTGAAGAGTGTGTGATGTACTTATTACGAGAGCAATGGCACTCCTAGTACAGCTGTGGAGCAGTTTTTACTGCTCCACAGCTTAAGGCAATTGGGGACAGCCCAGCATGCTTGGAACTCATCTGAGGCAGAAGTGTTTCTGCACTGGGTGGATGCTCCATGCCAGGGTTCCCCAGGGTTCCCCAGTTGCCAAAGTGTAAAAAAGACCTGAAAGTAGATCTTGTTGCCCTTGGCTGTGCTTGCTTAGGAAGAATATCAGTCTTGATCCTTATTTTTTCTGGCCTTGCTCACATAGTTTTAAGCAATATAAACTTATATGGCAGGGGATTATACTGTCAGATTGGTCATCTCCTGACAATTGCTTTAGCCTGATGGACAGAGTAAGTATTGTTTGTTTGTTGTTTATTTATTTATTTATTTATTTTTGTGCCTGCCTTGTAAATATGTTAGTATTTTGAATAAACAAAAATATTTATAATATGTGTTTGCAAGCACCTCCCCACAATTCTAGATATCAATAAGGGCAAAATACAGTATCCATCCAAGAGTAAAAAATGTATTAGGGAAGCAATCTAGTTCAAAGCAGCAAATAAACTGTCTAATAGACAACTTTGAGATCATATCATTCCAGAAATGGAACAAAAAATATTGGCTATAAAACATAGGACAGAATTTTTTTGGTAGTGCCTTAAGCAGGTGATACCTTCTGAAGAAGTATGGTTTGGTCTGGAAATCTTTCAGTGCGGCCCCAAGTTAGCTGCGCAGAGTTCAAAGGGATTTACTCTTTGTTTTGCATCTGTAATAGCCATGTCAATGCTCTTATATAGTGTTGTTAACTTGAATACTAGAGTAACTCAACCTGCAGATTAGCAAAGCCCTGCCAATGGTGACATGAGTTTGCTAGTGACTGTATTTAGTTTCCTTTGCAAATTAACATTGAACTATTTAATTAAATGAACAATTCCAAACTTGTTCAATTTTTTTAAAAATAGTTTTCCTTCAAAAAAATGTTTTCAAGGGCAAAACATGGCAAACATGAATTGCTCGATTGAATAACTCATGTTTGGAAACGGGACTGGTTTAGTTCAATCCAATTTCTGGATATGAAAATCACTGAATGTTTGGTTTGATGTGAACATCGAAGAACACTAATAGTTTGAATGAATTTTTGAACATGAAATGAACTTTGCACATCTCTAGCATCCATACACATTTTTAAGAAAGTTGAAAAATACCATATATAGCAACAAGTGGCAACTAGTATTCCCATTCCCCCTCTAATAAAATATTTCTGACTTTTAATATGGATTAGAGTGAAGAATGAAACACTAAATTATGGCAGCTGCCACTTCTAAGCTACTTTTGAGGTGCTTTTTATTGCATCTGGTTGCAGCCAAATTAAGGTGCATACCTTCAAACGTGTGTGTAATGCAGATGTTGCAGGCTGAAAATGCATCCATTTAGACTTTAGTCTATGAGATCAACAAGAGCAAATAAATTAAATTAGTTCAACTGTCTTCCTCCCATGGAACTATCAAGGAGTTTGGCCAGCCTATAAGATCAGACAAAATAACTACTAACATTGTAGAACTGACCTTTTCAGAACTCAGCAGTGGGCACAACATTTTACTATGCAACCTTTGGAAGGAAGACATTTTTCTTCCTCAGGAATAATAATGTCTGCATTTCCCTCTCGTTCCCTGAAGTGCATAATTCTAGTGAGGGTACATTTTAAATCTAGCAGCAATTTCTTGGGACCACTGAAAGGCTCCTTCTGCTATTTTCATTTATGCTTGGTAACATATTCAGAATTTTGGAAGATATATTCTGACTTGTGTCTTAGGTTTTTGATAAAAGGTCGTGGAAATATTTACAAGTCAGCAGAAAAATGAAAGGATTTCTGAAGACTTGTGTCCAAAGCTTTTACAAGGAAACTTTTGCTGTCAGTGAGATATTTCCTATCTGGAGCTGGAGCTGGACAGCTTTGGGTTGTACCTGGCTAATATTATGACACAGTAGCAAGTGACCTGAGGAAACCACTGTGCCATCAGTTATGGTATGTATCTATATAAATGTAGAGCATGTATATTTTATATTACCTCTAAGATAAAGTTTTATTATTCTCATGATAACATTTCTGGTGAAAGGACAAGATTTTGTGAAAGGAGGGAATGCTTTTAAATAATAGCTAACATTTCAGGGTTTTCAGTCTGAGTGTAAGAAATTCTGCCATTAACTTTACAAATGAGAACTAAGTTAAAAGGCTTCCAGAAAATGACCAATGAATCACAAGAATCTGTTCCAGGCAGAGATATTATTCCTAAATTGCTGCCTTGAAATATAACTGTAACACTTTCCAATTGATAATCTGTAAAGGTTTCATTTTGCAATAACCAGAATTCAAAATGGGCTCCCGAATACAGGACATTGCATGTGTTAGAAGTTAATAGTATGTCCATACAAAATTTTGATATGACAAAAATCAATCAATAACTGACCATTTGGGGATTCTGAGTTCTTATGCCACTTCTTGCAGGGCTTCCTGGTGCACCACCAAAAGGGGTCACCTGTAGTATTCCAGACTATGGACATATGGCGTCATGCATCTCCATAGTCCAAA
The DNA here is from genome assembly GCA_023333525.1 of Aspidoscelis tigris stejnegeri. NCBI lineage: Eukaryota > Metazoa > Chordata > Lepidosauria > Squamata > Teiidae > Aspidoscelis > Aspidoscelis tigris. The sequence goes on from JALMGA010000002.1 coordinate 32,731,528, forward strand.
ACACAGAATTTGGTCCAGTGTTGACCACATTGTTCCCTGTTTTGTCTCCAATCCTAGGCTGTAATGTCACCCAATTTGGACAAAGTGCACTTGAAGGTGGAGGGTCCTGCTCTGCCCCCAACTAGTGCATGGAAGTCAGGATGTGCATGAATATTTGTAACATTCAGAATTCATATGAATTTGGCCTTTTTTAGACACTTGAATTTGAATTGAATGTTGGCACATTCAGAGATTGACATTCAAATTCAAATGGAATGTTTTGATACATTCATATGAAGCTTCATGTGTAGCTTCATATGGGATTTGGATGCTATTCATATACATTCATATGGGACTCATATGGGATACATATGGATTGAACATTTGTATTGAATACGAATTCTGCCTCATTTGAATGGGATCTATTTGAATTAATATAAGTATTCTTGCATTCAATTTCATATGAACTCAATTTTTTAAAAAATGTGCACATCCCTATGTGGACGGGAGACTGGAGTTTTACCATCCTAGAATAAAATCATTTACTGACATGAATACTTCAGATATTTTACTTCTGTCAGTTACTCTCTGCCTTAGCCAATGTGGTGGGACATTTGTAACCATAGTACTGGGGAGATGTTTCAAAAAAGGTTAGGACAGATTCATAGAAGGCTAAGCTGATACTAGTTCTGATCATAATATAGCTATATCCAGTGAAGGTCAGATACTAGTAGACTGTGAGTAAGGTGCCTAATTTATACACGCATCCTAACTGAACACTTCTAGATATAATTGGGTGAGTACTCTGGGAATGGGCAATGCTAAGTGGGCCATTGATCTGACTGTTTGCTTGCTGCCTGTTTGCACTTCCTTACTGGAATGGTGTGACAACTTGAATACTTCAGTGAGGTGAAGATGAAGTATAGAGGAAGCCATCCACATTTCAAGTTCCGAACTGAACCGCCATCACTTAAAATGCAGATGGCCAAGCCCGGGTAGACCAGATCATCATGGTAAAGGCCATGGCAACATTTGGTGCATGTCTGGACACTGCCATGGTGTTTAGAACACAGCGTGTAACTGTGCAGCCGCAGCCGTATCGTCACACCCACTTCCAGTGGAAGAGGGTGTGAAGGCTGATGATTGGGAGCTACTTAGCTGTTTCTGGTCAAGTTGTGCCCACAGATAGTGAAGGCCAGGCTGGCTAGGAGAACTCCTGGACAATGACTTGTGTATATTGGCCTCACCAGGAAGCAGCTTGGAACACACCATTGTGAAGTGGAAACAAGCTCAGAGATCAGTTCAGATGCCAGATTTTTCTCCAGATGCCAGATTATCCATCAGGACCATAAAATAAAATAAACAGTATTATCCAAATAATAACTGTAAAATAATAATTCCAAGCAATAAATCCGCTTATGCAGTATTAATACATATTTTTTTTCTGAAGGAATAAATAAGAACTAATATAATTATACTGTATAAGAAAGAAAACTGTAGAGTAGAAAAGTCTTTCAGTACTTTATGCAAATTTTGGAAAATATGGTGTGCTGTTGTTAATTAATCAAAATAAAACTGAAAAAGAATCCCACATTTTTAGCATATGATTATAACAAAAACATATTAGATCCAACAGGCAAAATCTGCAGTGAATAAATACGTTTCATTAATATTGGAATTCCACATGTTATCTAATCCTGATCCCCTAGTAATTCATTTTTCTGTTCTTGTTGGGTGAGCACGAATGCAAGCATACTGTTACTGGGGCTCAGCATTCCATACATGAATACACATGTACAAACACTATGCGAGTTTCCAAGGAATATGCTAATTGTTGCAGAGCTTTACACTTACCTATTAAGCTTGTGAAATCATTTTTGAATTGTTACACCAGATGCGTTATTCTGAGTTTTAACAAAAATGAAGGAAGCTGGAACAGAAGGGCTTTTTCAAACTTAACTTCCCATTGAAATTACGTTCAAGGATGGTGGTTGAGATACACACTGCGTTCAGCACCCCCAGCTTACCTAAAAGCCATTGCAGTGCAGACAGTCCATCCTGGACTGTCCTCATCACCATAGCAATGGTCATAGCGACTTCCAGCATGCACTGTATCACTGCTATAGCATTGTGACATGCCACGTGACTGTGCAGCAGCTGCCCCTGCCCTTTCCCATGCAGCATTTGCACTAGAGGTGTGCACAAATGCATTTTTTTGCATTTGAATTCGAGTTGATTCAAATATTTGAATATTCAAATCAATTGAAATTTTAAAAATCTGGATTTTTGAAAATCTGATTCGAATTCAGATTATCCAAATTCGTACATTCGGAAATCTGATTTGAATTCAAAAATACACATGTCGACAGCATTCGTATCCGGTTTTTGAATTTGTGTGCATCCTGTCTTCATCTCATCTTGTAAGTGCAAATAAACATGATATTCGGATGCGATATAAACCTGCAACAATTGCAGTATCTCCGGCTCTGGAGGCAAAAGAGTGGAGCAGTTCTGAAGCAGAGGAAAGAGTTTAGTGAAATTCTATTAGGAGGAAAAGGACTCCACTTCCTCTGAAATTACCGGTCTTTGCTCCATTATATGCAGCACTGGTTAGACTGTACTAGAAGTGCTCTGTCCAGTTCTGTTTACCACTAACTAAAGGTGGGATTACACCTGTGTAATTCTGCACAATGGAGAGGAGGTTTGAATTTTCTCCCTCATATATACAATGAAGTCCAGCATTACTCCTCTTTCCCTAAATCCACTTTTTTTGAGAGAGGGGGGGGGATTTTAAGCACTGCCAATCCACCTTTTCTTTGTAAGTTGATCTGCAAGCCCAGTGTGTTTGCTATCCCCAGTGCTGCAATTTGGTCTGTGACTAGAATGCCCCCCCCCCACCCGCCAGTGAACAAGACCGTGGAAGCATGTGTCCTTCTACATGCCTCTGTGGGCTTGTTTAGGTATGAAGTAGACTCCAGGTAGACGCTTACTATACCAGCAGTATACCAGATTAGGCAGCTGTTTGGAGCTACCTAGAGTCTATGTTCTGACAACGCTGACAATGTTGATTGTAATGTTCAAAGAGGGAAGCTGCAGCCGCAGGGCCATTTGCGGGCTTTTCGGCAGCCTTGCGATCATGCCATAAATGGACCAACAGGATTACGGACTATAAAAAGCAGCAGCCTGGTGTTCCCAGCGTCTCCCATCTTGCGGCTTTAGCAGAGGCAGGATCAGGTAGGGTTTGTTACACCCTCGTGTCTTCTAGGCCTCTTTCTCTCAGGGTGGAGGGAAGGGGGTGGAAGGGAGATCTTTCCTCTTGGCTAGAGGGAGATTGCAGCATGCACCCACTGACACGGGCATGTGGACAGACCATTTCACTCGGAGCTAGAGTGGAGCAGAGGCCAGCAGGGCAAACAACATTGCCTTCAGCCTAACTTTATCATTAGGGGGATTGATCTCACTGAATGGTAGAGGGAATCTCTGAGGGATGGCCTAAGATGTGGAAGGGCTTGCTCTAAGGCTTGGCAAACCTGTGCTAGTTTACAGGGGAGCTCCTCAAAAGGAACAGGACTTTATATTACCATCTTTTCAAGCAACTCTTGAACATTTAAGTTATTTGCAAACCTTGCTTCTTTATTTTATTTGTTATAATAATAAACTTTGAGTGTTTGGTTTACAACAGTGTATGCTTGCTGCTTTAGGGGAGTCTGTCTTACAGACATATAAAGCAGGATGCCAATGGGCTGGGGGAATTAGCTGGCATACAGCCCTCTCATAAATGGCAGTGGGTCATGGTGCCTGGCAGCCACTTCCTTTCTGTGCAGCACTGCAGAGGGCGAGGAGGGAGGGGCCAAGCCAGGTCGCCGCACTGATGATGTATGTTAACAGTAAAGCAGGGCAGAAGAAAGAGGCCCAGAAGGGATCTAGGCTTTCTACTATACCAGATTATCTGTAAGTCTGGAAGGCCTATATATACACTACAAATATACTTAGGGTGCACTCCCACACAGTATATAATGAATTTAGATACTGTTTTGAGTCTTTGTATTCCCTCAATGTTTTAATAATCCACGCCTTTTGTGGATTAAGGCTCCTGAAAAGCAGACTATCTTTACGAAGATTAAATGAGTTCTCAGTGCTGTTTTGGGGATCAGATCATTCTATTTTGCACAATGGGAATGGCAAAGTGGACATTTTTGGGAGGAAATCGTATTTTTATGGGCTTTCTCCATGCTTCTCTTGGAATTTTTGTTGTCTCTATGTTTCCATCATCGCTAAATGATTAATAAATGGTACACAAAGCCAGGGCTTGACTCTTTCCAAAACTGGTTGAGGAAAAAGACCAGTCTAGCTTAGGAGTGTGGACTGAGGAACATAGGCTGGGCACTGGATGGTTTACCTAAGACCACATTCAGATAAAATAATAGCCAGTGTGATGAAAAACAGTCCACTTAGCATGGACTGAACACTTTCTTTTATGAACATTTCTGGAATGAGGTGAGGCTTCTTTTTAGTTTTAAATACATTTTCTATATTGGGTTGATTCAAAAGTCAGACACTTCATTAGGCTGCTTTGTTTGCTAAGAAATCAGTTATGAGACAGCTACTCATTCCGTTTCAGCCTTGATGGCTACTGGGCAGTTGTTTTCAACAGAATCACCCCATTGAAGTTTCCTGCAATTGGGCACTGGAAGGAAGGAAGGAAGGAAGGAAGGAAGGAAGGAAGGAAGGAAGGAAGGAAGGAAGGAAGGAAGGAAGGAAGGAAGGTTAACTCTTTCCTGGCATTTTTAGGATTTCTCCTTATAGCTAAAAGTATTTGACTTTAAATGAATATTTTCTATGTTAACAAATGGTGAATACCTTTTGCCTGGTTTGTTGCAGCCCACTGTCTTGAACTATTTAACTTTAACAGTCTACAGGAGAAAACTGTACTTGTATATCCCAAGTCGAATTTTCTGTTGATTTTTCAAGATTTGTAGCTCTGGGTTGAAAAGCTACTCTTTGATGTATGAGAACAGAACAATCTTGCAGGACACTCTTGACAGATCAGATAATCGTCTGTAGGTTCTGGCCTTGAACTAAGTTGGGTTTTTTTCCTCATTCCTTCTTCATATAACACCCTGTTTGTTCTGGTGCAATTAACATATGATTTAACAAGCTACCATAGAAGGCGGTTTAATCATTGGGGCATTTAATAGATTTTTAATGCATTGAGTTATGCACATCAATCAAATTCTACTCTGTGAGTGCTTAATTATGAAACTTGGACTGTAGTTCTTGTAAGCATAGTGCTTAGATAATTCATCACAAAGGAAAATTTGTCAAAAAGATTTGATTGGGTTAATGCAAAAATTAGGAGATTGGGAGCCCTCTTGGTAAATGTCTGTCTGGAAAATCATTGCTTGCCATTGATTAATTTCTACAACAGAAATAATAGTCAAAATATCATCAAAATGCAGTGCTGATTTGGCACACAGAACATCCAAGCAATTCAATTGCACCACGGAATACAACAACTATAAATTAGAGATTTTTTACAAAGTATCTAACCATCTGCCAGTTATTATCTTTGGCCTTAGCATGCCAGGGGCAGCTGATGATGCCATTTAAAATAAATGAGTAGTTACAAACCAGAGATGGAAGAATACAATATAAACATCCAGTAATTACAATGACCAATGCAGAAATAAAATGGATGAATTCTCACATGAGAGAACTATAAAAAGTTTAAAATGGAATACTTTTACCAAGTCTCTCCCCTCCCTTTTTATGCAGTATGTGAGAATGTTTGTGTATGTGACGTTGTTAATTCCACACCACATTTCTAATAGCTAACAAACTACAGCATTTTTTTCAACAGGATTCAGACATAAATGCTTAAATAACATTCTTTCTGGATTGATCTTCATTCAAGGATTTTTATAGGACAGTCACTGTAGGTCTAAAGTTTTCCCAAAGCTTTTTTAATTCTAAAATGATGTCATAATTTCAGGTTTATCACATAATTGTGTTACCAGTGAGATAGCAGCAACACACATAGCTATGATACAATAATGAATGTTATATATTTGAGACAGAAATGAACCCACTAGGGACTAAATGGAAAATGCCAAATTTTGAATATGTTGTACTGAAGGAACTTCAGTTTACAATGTAAGTATTCTGTTGAACTTTTTTCTTCCTCTCAGAAAAGTTTTTACTACGTTTGCATATCAAAGCATCCATATTTTGCAATGCAAATTCCATCAACAGACGGAGCTGTATTTTCCTACTACCTCCATTTGATCTCAAAATGAATTTTTTAACCAATGCAAGTCAGAGACTGCTTTGGCTATAAATATATTTTCTTCCTTATAAGCTCTGTTAAGCTTCTGCATTACAAAAGACATTTTTAATGAAAAATGTAAAATTTTGCTAGGCACCTACTACATAAAAACCATTTCTCCTTCATCTGACTCAAAGATACATGAAAAATTTCTGTTTCTTTGCCATGTTATGCTATAATACAAACCCAGGCTTGTATGCAGATAGATTATGTTCCTACTTGTCCATCTTGAAGCCAATATGAGTGTAGAAGTGGAGTTGCAGCAAATCCACTTTCCAGCGCCTTTCCTTCATGTGCCAGCTTCCCAGCAGTCTGTGGTTTCACCACTGACAGTAAGGACTTGATTTGCATTCAGAACATTTTAATTAATTCAGGAAGGGAGTACTTTGACTGTCCACACACATGCATGTGGAGGGTGTCCACAGCAGGGCTGGGCATCAAACCTAAATTTGGAACTGGCCAAACTTAAGAATATGAAAAGATCATTAAAAATTCAGCAGAATGACTTAAAAAGCAGAAAAAACAGCAATAATCAATGCACTTTGCCAATGTTTTCTTTCTACAAGAAATGAAGCAATTCACTGAGTAACCTATTACTCAGTGTTCTTTAAAAAATGTGGAGACAGGTTTCTTTGTTTAAGAATTTATGTCTTGCCCTTCACTGAAATGTCCCAGGGCAGGTCACAATGCTAAAAAATAAAATATAGTTGGGCATTTATATCCACAGGGGAATAGGTACCAGACCCTACTGCAGTTACAGAAAACCACAGATATCTGAAACACTGAGAAATTACATTCAGTTTCCCATGACTCCTGGGAAATTGTGTGTGATTTTATGCTTTTTTTCTGACTGCTCCAGGCCTCCAGGAAACCTAATGGCACTGGTGGAGGCAGGAAGACTGGTCTGGTTGACCACATATAAGTGCAACTGTAGTTACTGGACCAGTGGATACAGGGGCCCAACTATATAAAAAAATATTAAAACACATCCACCTATCTACTCTCCGTTGCAGGGTAGCCATCACAGGGAGCTAAACATCAAAGGCTGGTTGAAAGGTATGTTTTAACCAGGCACCAAATACCATATAATGCAGGGCTTGACAAACCTTATGAAAGAGACTATTCCAGAGTTGGGGCCTGTCACATTCCGGATACATGACCCAATAGGACTTGGCTCATGGAAGTAGTCTTGGCAGCAGGGGAAATGACAAAGGCCAGCTGGGTTTAGATGGCTGCTTTGCTGCTGCGCATCTGCTAGAAATCTGTTGTTAACACCGGCTTTGTTATGATAGGTTTTCCCAGGCTTCGTGGGCACAATCCTGGAGACCCAATTAGACTAGAAAATGGGAGGGAGGGGAATGAAGAGACTGGAGGCAGGAATCAAGAGGAAATCAAGCCAAGTTTAATCTTGCCGGGGGTTTAAGTACAGCCAAAAAAGGGGTGTGGAGGAAATAACATCAATGCAACATCTGGGGAGGTGATTGGAGGAAGACTGTGGTCAGGCAGGTCAAATGTGCTTGGTGATGTCACATCCTCTGGTCAGTGGCAGGAAAGATCTTCAGCTAGAAGAGAAAGACAGTTGTATTTTGAGTCCACGTGGTTGGGTAATGCCATTATGCCAATCGGCAGCAGCACAAAGTGAGAAAGAGGGAAATACCTTGGACAGCGCCCAGCGTGCAATGTAAGCCTAATAACACTTTATCTTGAGGCTTTTAGAACTAGTGAAAGACCTTGTAAATAAAGTGAATGGCTGAAAAGGAAGCCAGGGGAGGAAGGCTGTGCAGCCTAGTGGTTACTACAGGGACCACCACAGAAAAGGCTCTCCTGTATTCCTATTCTCTATAGCTCTGAGTGAGGACGAACTACAAAAAACCTCCCATCCTGAGCTCTCAATACATAGGCAGGTCTATATGGGAGAAGGTGCTCCTTCAGATACCTAGAGCCCAATCAGTGTAAGGCTTTATATGTTAGCATCAACACCTTGAATAGGGCTCAGTAGTGGATAGACTACCAGTGCATCCAGCAAGAGACTTCCATCAGCGGCCAAGTTGTTGCATTTTGCACTAGTCCCAGATTCTGGACTGATTTCAAGAGTAGCCCCACATTGAGCATGTTACAGTAGTCAGGGTTTGCCAGAGCAAGGAGCACTGTGGCCTAATTACCCCTATTCAGGAAAAGTGAACCACTCAGAGATGGAGGTGGGTGCTCCTAGCTATCACTGCCCCACGAGTATCAAATGACAAGTGCTGAATCTGAAAACACTCCCAAACCACACACCTGTTCTTTCTGTAGCAAAACAACTTCCTCGAGAATTGGGTACTCCTTAACTTTCTGAACTTGGGACCATGTGACACACAGTGCCTCTGTCTTGTCTGGATTTAGTTTCAATTTATTAGTCCATGTTCAGCTCCGTACCTGAGGACTGGAGGGTAGCAAATGTAACACCAATATTCAAAAAAGGATCCAGGGGTGATCCAGGCAACTACAGACCGGTTAGCTTAACGTCAGTTCCGTGTAAGGTGATGGAAACCATTATTAAAGACAAAATTAGTGTGCATATGGAGCAGCAGGCATTGCTGAACAAAAGCCAGCATGGCTTCTGCAAAGGTAAATCATGCCTCACAAATTTGTTGGAATTCTTTGAGAGTGTCAATAAACACGTGGATAAAGGTGAACCAGTAGACATTGTCTATCTGGACTTTCAGAAGGCTTTTGACAAAGTCCCACATCAAAGGCTACTGAGTAAACTCACCAGCCATGGAATAAAAGGACAGGTTCTGTCCTGGATTTGTGACTGGCTTAAGGGCAGAAAGCAGAGAGTAGTAGTAAACGGCAATTTCTCAGGGTGGAAAGAAGTAAAAAGTGGGGTCCCTCAAGGCTCAGTACTGGGACCAATGCTTTTTAATTTATTCATCAATGATCTAGAAAAAGGGGTACATAGTAAAATAGCAAAGTTTGCTGATGATACTAAATTATTTAGGGTAGTAAAATCTGAAAGAGATTGCCAAGAGCTCCAGAGGGATCTCTTAGCATTGGGTGAGTGGGCAACCAAGTGGCAAATGTGCTTTAATCTTAACAAGTGTAAAGTAATGCACATTGGGGCCAAGAATCCAAATTACGTCTATAAACTGATGGGGTCTGAGCTTTCTGCAACACGCCAGGAAAGGGATCTCGGGGTTTTGGTGGACAGTTCAATGAAGGTGTCAACCCAGTGTGCGGCAGCAGCAAAAAAAGCAAATTCAATGCTGGGAATAATTAGGAAGGGAATAGAAAATAAGTCAGCAAGTGTCATTTTGCCCCTTTATAAATCTATAGTGAGGCCACATTTGGAATACTGTGTACAATTCTGGTCACCACACCTCAAAAAGGATATTGTGGAACTAGAGAAGGTGCAGAGAAGGGCAACCAGAATGATTAAGGGTCTGGAACACCTCCCTTACGAAACCAGGCTGCAACGTCTAGGCCTCTTCAGTCTGGAGAGACGGCGTTTGAGAGGGGACCTGATTGAAGTATATAAAATTATGCACGGCATAGAAAAGGTGGATAGAGAAAATTTCTTTTCTCTATCGCACAACACTAGAACCAGGGGGCACTCTATGAAGCTGATGGGTAGGAGCGTAAGGTCTGACAGGGGGAAGTATTTCTTCACACAGAGGGTCATCGGCCTATGGAATGTGCTGCCAGAAGAGGTGGTGACAGCTACCAGTCTGGATGGCTTTAAGGTAGGGTTAGACAAATTTATGGATGACAGATGTATCAATGGCTACTAGAACGAATGCCTAGGTGCATCTTTCAGGCTGAGGGGGGGGGAGGAAATGGGGCGCTTCTAGGGCCATCTGCTGGGACTCAAGAGCAGGAGAAGGTTTGTCCTTGTCTCTGCTTGAGATGCCCATGAGCATTTGGTGGGCCACTGTGTGCGACAGGATGCTGGACTAGATGGGCTGTGGCCTGATCCAGCAAGGCTTCTCTTATGTTCTTATGTTCTTATGTTGTCACTCCCTCCAGGAAGCAATCAAGCATCCAAACTGCATCCCCTGACACATTTAGTTGTGTTCAGCCTTTCAAGAATCCATGGATCTCAGCATGCCAGGGCCATCCATCTTCCAATGTCTCCCAGAATATGTCCAATCTCATGTTCATTGATTCCACAACACTATCCAACTATTTCATTCTGTTGTCCCACTTTCTTCTTGCCTTAAATCTTTCCCAGTATCAGAGCCTTTTCTATTGGATCCTGTCTTCTCATTATGTGATCAAAATATTTGAATTTCTGCTTCACTATTAGTCCTTCCAATGAGCAGTCAAAGTTGATTTCCTTTAGTATTGACTGATCCGATCCTCTAGCAATCTAAAGAACTTTCAGAACCTTTTCTCCAGCACCATGATTTAAAAGCATCAATTCTCCTCTATGCTCCAACTATCACAGCTGTATACTACTCAGAAGGTCATAATGATGACAGACAGACAAACAGACATTAGTGTGCACAAGAGTTCACAATCAAATACAATAAAACACACATTTCAAAAGGTCACATTGTTGTAAAAACATCAAATATCAAATAACAAGCAATATAAAACATAAAAAACCATATAAATCAAAGTACGGTATTGGGAATAAATAATTTCATTTAAACTATAAGGAGGCCAACCAAATGAATTAAGGGTAAGAATGGTGTCTCTGCTTTTTAAATCTAGATTTGTCATAGCTTTTCTACCAAATACTAAGTGTCTTTTAATTTCATGGCTTCAGTCAGCAACTGCAGTGATCAAACTGAACACCCTGCTATTTGAAGACAGGTATTTCAAGTTCGATCAGAACCATTCCCTGTTTGAATCAATTCAAACCAATCACAAAAGAATTCATAGACATTACTATAATTGAGTGGTTTTGCCATTTCCTTCTCCAGGGGATCACACTTTTTCAGGACTCGGCACTAAGTCTCATCATGGGTAGCTCTGCATGTTCATAACTGCATTGAGATATGGAAATCCCTTCACCATGGTAATTAGTTCTACCATTTTTTTTAAAATTAGGCACTGATAGTCAATCTTCAGAACATCAAATTAATTTGACAAAGATTCTATGATGAACCTATATCTGTCTGGGATGGTTTAGGAAATCCTGCATTGAGCAGGGGGTTGGATTCAATGACCCTAGTGGTCCCTTCCAACTCTATGATTCAATGATTCTAACCACTATAGAAACAGGTCAAGATCCCCCAACTTCACTCCCAAACATATTTTCCAGGAATTATTTCATTAGGGGATGAAATGAAAACATTCAACATCTTGGCCTGCACTTCAATGTGCTTTGATTTCTTCTTTGTGTCCTTACAAACTAAAAAGAAAATAAATCAAGGAAGGAATGCATGTCTTGAATTCCTGAATGACACTTGGGAATATTGAATGTGATGGGCTGGCAGCAGGAGAATGCACTAGTGGAGAAAGCAAAAACAAAATAAAATGACAGTTGTGATAAATGAAAGCATTAAACTTCCTGATCAGGTCTAATGGCTCTGGAGCAAATACCTGAATATTTAGGAGAGCTAATTATAGATAGCTGACACAAGGTCTTCAGAAATAAACCCCTCATATTGCACTTTAATGAATACTAAGTATACTAGTCAAAGCACAAAATCCAGTACTACAAGAATAATAGCTCACAACATTTCATCTTCAGTGTGAAATTTGAAACAGTTTATAGGAAACAGTAGTTCAAACTGAATCTGCAAGAGTACTATGATATTGAAGTAACAATGATGAGGAGATATCACATGTTGTTATGTGATAAATGAGTCCAGCGATGCAAAAAAAATGAGTTGGTGGTTTATAATAATAATGAGGAGAAAAATAGAATTGTCTATTGCCAAGGATCAGTATCAAACATTTATATCAATTTCATTTTTTAGTAATTACACTGTGTGGTAATAAACGTGGTGTGGGTCAGGTTTGACTGCTGTGTTTTCCAACCAGCACCAGTATCTCTTTGCCTTGGAACTTCTTCCTTTCTCCCCCTTTCCCTTGGATAACATATGCCAGCCAAGTACAGTCTGCCTCAGAGCAACTTGTTAAACCAACCTATAGATCCTTATTTCTCATTTTCTAACACCAGGGCCAATATTCCAGGTTACAAAGGGCATGCAGACAACTCACACTCATAGGTCAGAATATAACAAAGTATCTGAATCGCTGTTCCCAGCTCACATGCAAGGAACATAGGCAGAAGTAGCTGAAGTATACTTCCACCTTCATTTGTTAAGTGAACTATGCAGCACACAATGCATATCAAGCATTCAGTTCTATCCTTGTCCCCAGCTGGTTCCTACAATCCATACTACCATCACCCTACTGCAGCTTTGAGTTCCAAAGCATCAAATCATTTCCAGCAGAATGGTATCAGCACATCGCATAGAAGAAGAAGAAGAGCTGGCTTTTCTACACAGCTTTTCTCACCCATTTAAGGGGACTCAAAGTGGCTGACAAAGCTTTTCTATTCTCCGCACAACAGAACACCCTGTGAGGTAGGTGGGGCTGTGAGAGCTCAGAAGAGAGCTGTGACTAGCCCAAAGTCACCCAGCTGGCTTCATGGGGGAGGGCGGAATCAAACCCAGTATTCCCAGGTAAGAGTCCAGCTCCCTAACCACTAGACCAAACTGGCATAGATTAACCACAACACAGGGGAAAGGTTTCATCTGTAGGGAAAGTTAATGATGGGTGAGTGTGAGTAAAGTAAAAAGATGGCAGCACAGTAGACATATTGGCAGCATTGATAAAGAGGAGCCTTTTTGCCATCAGTTCTTGAAGTGGCACCATGCAAAAAAAAAAAAAAAGAGAGAGAGAGAGAATGAAAAAAGGTCCTCCCAGAAACAGTGAAGGCCAGATCCCAACCTTTAGAGGCTCAGGGTACCCTATCTTGTCACAGAACAGCAGGAGTGAATGCAGAAAGGGCCTTCAGTTATAACATCCATCCATCCCTGCACAAACTGTCACTTTGCAGGAAACAATCCTGTTTAGAAAGGGCCTTGCCAAAATCTTCCATTTCTTGGGACGAATGGTGTGCAAACATATGCATGTTCCATTTAGTGAAGCTGATTGGAACAGCAGATGCATTTCCAACCCGTAAGAGTAACAGGCAGGTTTTGAGCAGAGTGAGGAAGTTCTATTCTCAAAAGGAGGCAAACAGACACAGGGTCTGCCATGGATGCTTCTCCAGGCCCTCAACATCTCATTTAAAATGTGTTTTAAACCTGCAATATTAACACTAAAATGCATAAGCATGGAAAACAGATACATCTTTTCTTTTCTTCAGTAGAGAAAAATCTGCAGTGAAGGAGGAGAAGACCAGGAAATATGATTAATATAAGATGTAACAAAATTGTGCAGTTAGGCATGAATTTTGTGAAATAACTTCAGATCTGGACGTGTTCTCAAACCACTATCATACCCCATATAGTAAGTAAGTCAAGATTTTATGATAAGGCTTCAGAAATGCTTACATATTTATTGTCTTAAACACTAACAGTATGCACCAGTTGAGTGAACACAGACTGAAGACATAAGAGAGATAAAGAAGAAAAACATACACTAACATTCCATATGAAATGCATAATTTTGCTGGTGTATGTTTAAGATTCACATTATGGAAACGTCAAACAACATCTTGAATGGTGAAATATGATCTTTAAGCCTCTTTTACCCTTGAGAATTGGTGCCAAGCCATATTATTGCCAAGTTCCTATTCCCTTAAAACAAAACCTTTACTTTTTAAAATGCATAACCTCCCACAAGAATACCCTGTTACTTTCACAAAACATGATGACATCCACTCTGTATTAGCTGTCAGACTTTAGATTTGGAACTTCACTGACTGCTATTAACTTTTATTAAAGACTTCTCTTTTTAAAAATACTGTTCATGAAATAAAGCTTTTCATTTCTATTGTGTCAGTCTTTTGCTTCCCGGGAGATCAGCTGTATACCAATACAGCTATTGAAATTGAACCACAGGTGTTGGGAGTCTTGCTTGCAAGATATATTTTATGTTTCAGATTTTGAAATCTTTGTAAAACTAATTCAGGTTTTAAATAAGAGTTGGATACATTCCAATAGGGAGCTGAACCAATTTGTGTAATATACAAGTGAGCCTTTGCTGGAATAGGAAGCGTGACAAGTGAATGGTGCATGCCATGCAGTGTAGGGATGTGCACAAATATTTGTGCAATCTGAAATTCATGTGGATTTCAACCTTTGCAGTGAATTGAATCAATCCAGCAGTCATCAAACCTTCAGTTCCCTGGGCAGTGAGAATGATACAGGAAGCAGATGGGGTGGCTGTATGTAAATGCACTGTCCTAGAAGCACCCAGATGCTTGGATACCCAACTCTTGGGCTGGTTGGGGTACATACTACATCAGTGATGTGGTCACAGCCCTTTGTTATGAGAAATTGGTGGAAACTGAATGACAAGTGGAGGGCATTTTAAGCAACGTGTGCTTGCCTTTTCACCTTAGCCAAAGTAATTCACTTCTCCTTAATAGGGCTGTGCTCAAAGCCATTTTTCACATTCATTTCGGTATGAATCCAATGTGGAAAAATTAAGCTCCAGCCAAATCCCTCCCCCACAAATGTGGGGAGCTTCATATTCATGCACAAATATTCACAACCTCTCCCCAACCCTCCCTTCTCTTCCAGCCCACTTACCTGTCCTCCTCGTTGTCACTGGCCTTCTTCTAAGGTACCTCTGGTTCTGTGCATGCAGAAGTGGAAGTGTCTTTTTGGCCTCCAGAAGGCCTATTTTGGCCTCTGAGGCATGCTGAAATAGACCCCAGGAACCCAAGCAAAGGCCCCACAAAGGTAACAGGCACATGGGAGGTGGGCAAGGGGCCTCCAGTGGCCCCCTGGGCCTATTTCAGTGCTCTCTGGAGGTTGAAACAGGCCTTCTGGTTCTGCACGCACATGCACACAGAACCAGAAGGCCTAGGAAAAAGGTGCAGCAGCAGCAGCAGGTAAATGGGGGAATGGGCCCCATAGGGGTGATAGGAGGCCAAGCAGGGGGGGGGGGAGAGGCCCAGACAGGATTTGTATCCACCAAAGCTTCGACTGAAGCTTTGACGTACACGTGAATATCTGATTTGCAGACAAATAGGGGCTACAAATGTAGGCTCAATTTGATTTGTCTGTGAATGTTGGAATTGGTACCTATTCATATGAATTCTGACTTCATTGGATATCCGTGCACATCTCCACTCCTTAACGCAATTCACTTCTTACTTGACAGGCAGAGGGCGCCTTCTCCCCTCCCCCCACTGCCCCCAACAAATGTAATTTTACAGTCAGTTCTGTGATGGAGGATCAGTTCTGTAACCAAATGCGGAGTAGAATTTTGGATTAATTTGAAGCCCCAAATTTAAACTCCCGGGGAATTTGTAGCCAGACTGTTTACACAGGCTTTTACATAGTGAAAAATACCGTAAACAGAGACAAAACTCATTTCAAACCCAAAAGCCAGTATTTCTTGTTAAATCCTTAGAAAAGAATTTATTAGAAATACGGAAGAAAAGTTAAAATGAAATGTAATCTCAGAAACTTATTCCATTTAAACATTCAAAGGAACAGAGATAAACGTGCACAATCCTAAACACGGCTAAATAAATGAACATTTTTATATTAAGATATCTTTGTGCATTAAGCTGAGCCCATCCCCTCTTATTAAAACAACTAGTTTGTAGTTATGCAGCAAAAAAATCCCAAAACACCATAAAATTGCTTTTTATGGGTAAAAACCTAAGAAATCAGAATAAAATTTCCACAAGAACAATTTCAAATCTTAAAGAAAAATATATAAAAGCCAGAAAGAGAATAAAAAATCCCTAATGCTAGAAAAATTCCCTAGACCTAGCCAAAAATTAAGAAATATAGAAAGGAGCGAATAGAGAACTTCTTATGATATCTGTACACCCAAAGCTGATCTGGTTACACCCCCACTTATCAAATGGCCATGAGGAAATTTCTTTGCTCTCCAAATTGAAACACCATGGAGAGCAACAGCAACAGCAGAACCACCACTGCACATGGGGGCAGAGAAAGCTATTTGAAGGGCTCTCTGAGTCAGTCAAAGTGCTTTGCTGCTTTAGCACAATAGATGCACTTGAGAGTAATAGAGGAAGAGGGTGACATTTGAGCAGATGCTCTTCCTTCTATTGAATATTCAGTGAAGACACAGTATTGAGCAAAAACTGCATCCTCAGTGCTCATTCAAGGCACCGTAATGGTGCCATGTGGACTGCATCATTACGATTCATTTGTCTTCATATTGTGGTATTTCCTAAAATAATTAATTACCATAATTTCTTTCTTTCTTTCCATTTATCAAAAGTAATGTAATAGCGCATGATTTTCAGTGGCAAACAGTAAAATAATTGCTTAGTGCAGGCCTTTATAAGCTGTATTCTAGTAAACAGGAGCCATTCCACTTATCAATTGTTTATAGAGAGGTGCCCATTTTTTTTCCTAATTCAGTTTGATTCAGATTAACAGAACTTAAAACATGTTCAGATTGAATTTTGAACTCCCCAAAGAAGTCCAAAGTTCAGTTTCAATGTTCAGTAAACAGATTGATAAGAAAACAATGGAGGGAAGCAAGGTGGGGACAAAAGGTCCAAAGTTGTGCAGAGTTTGAGCTGGAGTCCCCAAATCGGTGTGCAGGTTTGGAGGAGAGGGGCCCCGCATGCAGTGACTGGATGCAGCCTTGATTTTTTGGACCTTTTTTGTTTTCTTTTTTTTAATTTCCTATTTGTTCCTATAGAGTAGAACAGACCCACCCACCCACCGCCTCCCCAAAAAATTCAGAGGGGGTTGCAAATGTCATGTCTCTTGCCAGGGACCTTTCTTTTGTTCCCTTGGATTGGTGCCATACCCACCAGTTTTTAAGGTTATAAGGGCCAAATTAGTACAAGGTTTGGGTAAGAGACCCAAAAATTGTTGTGTGGAGCCTATTCAGTATCAGGGAATTGGATTCAGCCTTGATTCTTTAGGAAATTGCTCCATAGGAATCAAGGCTACTAGGGATGTGCACAAAGATTCATGCCATTTAAAATTTCTATGAATTTGCACAGATTTTGACATTCATGGGTGAATCAAATGGATCTGGCCTCCCGTCCCCCCCTGGTTGTGCCCTTTAACACCACCACCACCACATTGTGGTCATGTCTGTATCTGCTGCAGCCATTCACCCACTCATCTGAAGCCCAAGGAGGTAAAATGCTGGAAAGGGTAGGGAAATGAAGAGTTTTATATATCCTAGAAGTGAACTTAGGCTTCTTGTAATTAGTAATGCCATACCACTAATAACCCATAGAAATACAGAAAGGTCTTATTGTACTCTCTTCAGAAATGCTGCCAAAAAGAAGGGGGGCGGGGAAAGCCTCTTTTTTAGGTTAAAAAGAATGATAGTAATTGAGTTAGTAGGTACAGACATTCAAATGATAAGCAAAGATAAGCACATGATGTTTTAATCAAGAAAAATCTAATGTCAATGTATTGTTTTTTAAAAAATGTTTAAACTTATTAATATCCATCTAAAGTTTATACAGCTCAACAACTGACAGATGTCTGTCCATTTTATTTATTTTAATTTAATTCTTTCCAGAATTATTTGGTATCTGAACATCTATGTTTAACTTCAGACACGAACAGCTCTTGATGCAATAATTGTCAATGTAAACTTTTATCATAAATAAGCACCCTTGGCCAGACTGCTAAAGAATGGCATTAGCTATCTGTCCTCATTTTATTGATTTATATCAAGCAAAAGATGTCTATTATTTCTTTTCTTTTTGACCCAGACTACACACAGCTTTACTCAGACTCTTCATCTCCATTATGCTGGCCAAAAATGAATCAATTTATACTAATTGATTGAGGATGATGCTGAATAAAATCCATTATGAACATTCACTAATTCAACATGATGATATACAGATCACAGTTAATGAAGTCTTAGCACGCACATGCATTACAGGTTGATGAGTAAATTAAAAGCATATTTCACATCTCACATTTACATATTTGTTATTATTTGTATTTATATCATGTCATCCTTCAACAAATTTTCCTGTAGTGTATAACAAGGTAGTCATACTGTATTATACACTATTTAAGAAAGGTTGAAGGTTTCAGCCTCCGTGACAAGACAAAGGTGATTTGAAAGACATTGGCATGGTGATCTGAATGCAGCATATGAGTGTACAGTTGTGTAGTTGCACCACCATGCCCCACTCACAGTGGTACACTTGGAAGAGCATCCAGACTCTATTGTCCAGGAGACAACTAGTCTGTCCTGGTCAGGTTGTGAACTTTTTGTCTGATGAGATCCAGCTCAAGATTGGACCCGCAAATTATAGGATAATGCACACTCCACAGATTCTGTGTAGTGTTTCTATCCCACTTCTAATCCACACTGAGAGCCTTTAAAAGTCTCTTTTCTGGCCTTTTATGTGCATTAGAGGCACTAGTGTGCAGATGCTACCACCTCTAAACTGATTTCAAGATATGTTTTTTCTTTTACTCTGTTCAGTTATAGTCTGCTATCCATGCTGTAGTAGACCTTGGGAGTATTAGCAAAGTTTTGATGTAGGTAATGTTGATGTTATGTTCCATCTACAGGTAACTGAATATTGTATTAGCTGGTGTAAGTCTCCAACTGAGCCAGAGACTTTGTTGAACAATGCCAGCTTTCTCATTAATAACTCATGTACAGAACAAGAAAACATAGGTAGTTGAAGGGAGCTTAGCAGAGAATGACTTTTTTACACAAACATCATTCACTTGTTAGGTACATGCAGAACACTTTATAATAATAATAAAATATTCAAACCAGCCATAGTGCTCTTACATAGAAGACATATTTGTTAGGTGCCATTGGAACCAAGCCCTGCAACACAACCTGCCATTTTTAGCTTGGAACTGCAGCACTTGATTTTGGCTATGATCTACCCTCTGTTCTTACTGCCTGTATGACTGAACATTGACAGGTAACGTTATTACCATGGCTGTCTGTGCTTTGGTGAAGCCCTTCAGTTCCTGATTTGTACTTTTCTGCAGTTTTTGAACTTTGCCGAAGTTTTGGAATTGTCCTGAGGCAGACAACTTACTTCTGGTTCATTTAATAGTAAGAAATAATTCACATGGTAATTTAGATTAAATTTAAAGTTTTCTTTTTAGTGATTAGGACTTTAATTTAGAAAGCCCTACTTTTTGATCCTTTTTTAAAAAAATCTCCCTTTTAGCTCTTTTCTTGTCTGCCAAAATCTGCCCCCAAATGACCTTTCCTGCATAGTGAAACACTGTAGAAGGATCTGTGCTTGTTTTTAAGACTTAGCAGCTGTGCAGTTGGCTCCTAGGAGTAGGACATCTATTGAAGAAATGCACTACATTGTAACCTCCTTATTCTTATTGCTTTACTGTTTTGACATTGATAATCAGCTGAGAACTGTCAAATCAGACATTTTGATTGTTTTTTTCCCCCTGTGTTTTAATACAGTTTTTCTATTTGTTTTCAAAGAATTCTTTTCCAAAAGATTTTTGTGCTGTCTAGCTTTTATTTTTATAGGTCACTTGGTTTATGGCATTTTCCAAATCTTTTTCCTATAAGATCCTGCTTTGAGAACTTGTGGCCTGGTGAGCTATTTCTCCCAACCCAGTATAAACCACTGCATTGCTCTTAACAAAGCTAATTTTATCTTAATGGGCAAGAGGTCCAATGTCAGAACTTCCAGTGCAGCAGAAGACCAACAAGACAGTCAAAACTGAATCAGACATGGTATGAAATGAAGGTCCTCTTATTGGTAAGCAATAAAAACAGAAAGCACCACAGACATTCTGTGCTGGGCAGTGTTTTTAAACACAGGAGAACAGTGAAAAGACTACATCTTGAACTCTTGTAGAATTTCCTATGATGAGGTAAATTTCCAAATGAAAATGATTTGCCAGCCTATTCAAGCATGAAAAGCAATTGGTATGAAAATTTCGGGTAATCTCGATTAATCTTCAATTTACCCAGACATGCAATCTCTTTTTTAAGTTAAGCTTTAATTCACCTAAAACCAGATAGGTGATGAATATCTGGGCTCACCTCCACCTACAGCTGTAACAGTGAACATACACAAGATGCCTGATCTCCAATCTGTACTATGTCATCTAGCTAGGTAATAAAACTGGACCCTACATTATCTATCATACAGAATTATATCTAGGATAGGCTGCATTCCCATGGTACATATTTGCCTCTCTATTGTCTCTCTACAGCAGCAGATTTAAGAAATCCGTGTTCAATCCGGATTTTAGCGTTCCCATGGAGCTCAGCAGAACACGCATTTAAAAAGAGCCGACTGTCCCCATGAAGCGTGCTTTGTTTATCCGCATCTTTTGCTCCCCGCCTATCGCTGTTTCATTGGGTGCCGGCATGACATTGCCATGACGTTGCATGCCTCGTTCCGCCTGCCGATGCCAACCGATGCAATGTCAGTTACAGAGCACCAGGTGGCGCCTGTAGCCAAACATGTTTGGAGAGCCACTACCAGATTCATTGCGATCTTGCACCCCTTAGCACGGGCAATCCCTCCCAAAACCTGGGTGGGCGGCTGCATCACTTTTACCTGCCACATAACCCCCCCCCCCCGAAAGAACAGCAGTGGGGCTTAGTGGGTCACTGTGGCCAACAAGGTTTGTTTAAAAAGCGAAAGCATTATGATTTAAGACTTCCCCCCCCCCTGTACCCACACAGAAAGAATCAATCTCCCCCCTCCAAATTCTGAATGACTGTTTCTTACTTTGTTCTATTTTGGTTATATTGCTTGAGTCCTGTGTAAGAGACAACCAGAATTAGGAAAACGAATTAGGAAATCCTTAGCTATTTGTGATTGTCATTATTATTGAATACCACTGAGTCATGGCCAACTCCTAGTTGACTGCATGGGGACCTCCATGGGGACTTCTGTACATGTCTCTCGGCAGAAATTCTCAAGTGGTTTGCTACTGCATACTTTGGGAGAAAAGCTGGGTGACTGTTTTCCAGGCAGTTGGTTCTACCACATAGATACACAGCTGCTTCCATATAGTTCAATACCTATGGTATTTTAGGAAAGTACAGATGTACTGTTGGAAATAATATAACTTTTCAAAAGTTATTAATAAATCTGGGCTTTGATTCCAAAAAGCTGCTCCAGCATAAATATTTCCTGAGCAGAAGCTATCATTTTTAAGTGTTTCTAGTAAAGCAATTGATCATGGTTACAAATTAAAATTGATGGCTTTACTGGCAATACTGTATAGTAAAACAAGAAAATAAAACTGTCATCAATTTCCATACCATTTATAATATGTCTCTTGGCAGTTGCCCATGTAAACATGGAATCTGTATATAAATGTAAAAGCATATCAATGCAACTGAAAGTGCTTTGGAAGCTGAAACTTTCAACATAAAAAATGCTTCTTACTCATTTAGTACATTCTCTACACAAGTGAATGAAGTGTGAAAATAATCTGATTACTATATTTCATGCCATCTTTTCATCACTAACAGTTGCCAGCAACATCTATGTTAAAACAATGAATATTTCTCCTTGACAGGTAAGTCTCAATGATTTTGCAAGGAATTGCTTGCTTTAAAATAAATAGATTTTTGAACCATATCATTTCAATTTCTGTTTGCTCAGTAAAGAAATAGGTATCTTCTATATTATTTCAATTATTGCATTCCATCAGGGATGTCACAAAACACATTTTCTCCCTTCGAGTTGAGTTTAAGGAGGGGAACGTTTGGCTTTGTGTGAATCAGCTCCTCCCCCACAAATATCCAAAGGATGTTCACACAAATCAAAGCCCCCATCTCCTCTCCTGCACTGATTCACCTTCTGATTCAGATTTATGAAATATATAGGTTAATGTACAGTATAGCATCCAATGTCTTTCTGGTAAATTTAGATGCAATGTGCCACAATGCTATGAAGTCAAATCACAACATGATACAGCCTTGAATTCCTGTTTCAAATTGTCACAAAATATCAATTAATGATAAATAATAAATAAATATAACAAAGCATATAACTACACGTTCTACAAAGAGTATGTAAGAGATCACCAGATGGAATAAATGTGCTTCATAGATGATGCCAAAGGTCAGGAATTTTGAACACATGTTCTCAGAGGATCATGCTCCAGTGCATTGAACAGATCCTTTAAGGACCTTCTGCAGTGAGACAGTCAGAGCACTGAGAATATGCTTCATCTATCAGAATGTGGCATTAACGCAGATTGAATAGTGGTTTACAGGGACTAGAAAATTATCATTATGTTTTATTATCCTAGCTGACATTAGAAATTCTTACCTTTGAATACTATATGTTGCTCTGAAATATTGCAGTTTAAAGTCTTAATTTTTAGATTTGTTGATTCTGAGTTTTGGAATAATTGTTTAATTCTGCTATTACATGGATCTTGTCTATTGGACCCAATAAGATCTGGAGGGGAGGCCCTCCTGGTTGTTCCGCTGCCTTCAGAAGTGAGGCTGGTGAGCACCCAGGAGAGGGCCTTCTCGGTAATGGCCCCCAGGCTATGGAACAGTCTCCCCCTGGAGGTGTGTCAGGCTCCTTCTCTGATTAGGTTCCAGAAGGTGGTGAGGATGCACCTCTTCACTGAGGCCTTTGGCTAAATGTTGGTTATGTTCGCCCCCCACTGCAAAGGCTACTATTTTAACTGATATTGTGCTTTTAAAAAAAATGTGTTGGTTTTAAATTTTAATATTGTTTCTTTTAATATGCTGGTTTTAAAAGTTGTTAACCCCCCCCCCCCCAATGAGACCTTTAGGTGTAGACTGGGATATAAATATAAATTAATTAATTAAAAGTGTCCCTGTTCCCTCCTACACCATTTTCCTTTTGTATCTTGTCTCTTTAGATTGTAAGCCTGAGGGCAGGGACCCATCTAAGATTTTTATAATATTGTAACCCACCCTGAGACCTCCGGGTATAGGGCAGGAATAGAAATACAAACAAACAAACAAACAAACAAACAAACAAACAAACAAATAAATAAATAAATAAATAAATAAATAAATAAATAAATAAATAAATAAATAAATAAATAAATAAATAAATAAATAAATAAATAAATGGGGAAAGGACCAGGCATAAATATTAATGCCTAAATGAATAGTAAGTTCTTAAAGTTTTCCTGGACCTCCAAAACACATTCTTAGTACCTTGACCATAGTACAGTGAATCTAAAACATACCAGAAAAGATAAATAAAATACCCTACATTTCATAAATTCTCACCTCTTTCCTATTTAGGTCAGTTGTAAAAAGAGTCTTTATTATCCCTTTCCACTGTACAACACTGTATGTAGTACAGTTAATGCCATAGGCAACACACACTTTCCTGGAACGGAAAACTGTCTTTTATACAAATAAGGATCAATTTCAGTGTCACAGCTGATAGACTGGCATTCACTCGTATCACTTTTTTAGGTAAATTCCAGGAGACTAAGTGTGATATCAGCTCTCTGAACAAAAGGTTTTGTACACTTTTTCAGTATACAACTTCACACAGAATTTTTTAAAACCAAATTTTAATTATACGGGTGTCTTAATAATAATTTTAATCTGTTTTTCTTGTAAGTTCTTGAAAGTGTAATATGGTCAATGGACTAAGCAATTCATTCATTCAGTAACCACTGAAGAACACCCAGAAAGAACTTGAAGATCATTGTGTTAAATGAGCCTTGCAAACTGAATGAATACAGCTGCTAAAAATTATTGGGTTTTATTGTTATTTCTATTCTGCAAACATAATTGAATATATGGTTAAAAGAACCCAAATGTATTGGTTATGAATTAGGTAGCAAAGGTCAGTTCATTGCACACACTGTCAGACTGCCTCCAGATGTCAGCTGAGCGAAATATTACACAATATAGTGATATTCCAGAAGAATGCACTTCTGGAATAATCATGATTTGCCTAGACCCCTAGTAAAACATGCAGGGCAAGCAAAAGGACCTGCCTGATCTAGACACTTGCTCCCATGATGTTGCCCGTACAATTGCCATCCTGCATGCATGGGCACCCACAATTTGGCTCCGGTTTGGCCCCACACATGGATGGTAGCCATTTCCAAATTAGCAGATCATGGGAACTATCATCAAGATGAGATAAGCCTATTGACTCTCAAAATCATAGTTGGGAAACCATTGCTTTTGATTTTGATAGCTGTGGCCTGTATCATGCAGACTGCTCACTGGCATGTAGCACCATTTTTAATGTGCAGGGAGTCTTAGCCACAAGAGGCATCTAACTCTTTGGATCCTATCAGCAAATGCCAAATAGGGTAATCTTCCAACACACTGTCACAAAGGCAGACTACTTCAATCTGAGCTTTGACAAGGGCAAATATATATATATATATATACTTGCCTCTCCATTTCAAAATATGCAGTAGTTCTTATGGTTGGAGGTCAAGCTGATTGACCAAGCACAGATATATATCCAAAGTGCATTGGAGTGGGCACTTTTGGTTCTGTTTGAATGCACCCTCGTTTAGCCTGAAGCACTTTGATTTCCCAACAGGTATATTTTAATTTTCTCAGGGCAGACTTGATGGGCAGGTTTCCATAGCAGGATTTCATTAAATTTCCTTGATGGTCTTGATGACAATGCGACTGAAGTAACTGGCAGCAGCAACATCTGTGCTTGGTCAATCAGCTTGACCTCCAACCATAAGAACTACTGCATATTTTGAAATGGAGAGGCAAGTATTCTGGGGGATTCAACATTGCAATGGCTTCCAATCTCCCTTGGAAAAAAAGCTTCCATGTTGAAGCAGCTTGAACTAATTTGCAGGCAAAACATGTCTAGAAAACCTGGAAAGGGATGAAAGATGAGAGTAAAAATGTTCTTCTGCTCTTCTCTTTCCTCCCCCCTTACTTTTTTGCTAAAAATCAGCTGAAAAGAGAGATAGAGGGTAGCAGCACTATTTTCACTATACTTTCAGACACCCAATGAGGTAAGTTGGGATAAAACTCCCAACCGCCACCAGGAGGTGAGAATGCAGAGTAAATTATGTGCTTATTTCCAGTGTGGTCCTGAGTGAGCAAAACTATTAGGGAACAAATTCCTTAGTCAGTTTATGACTCAACATTTTTTATTTTTTATTTTATAATTAAATGAAAGACAGTAAGAAGAGAGGGATTGGGAGGAGAAATGAACAGGGAGCACACAACTTCTGTGTGCTGACCAGAAGCATGCCTAGTAACATATCTGGGTACATTGCTGGGCTTAGTGTAATGCCATTACAGAATGATTAATGCTGTGCATGGTTTCCAAAGACTGTGTTTATTCATGGAGAGGACTTGTTCAGCCTAATCAATTGCATGCTTGGCTGGTTAAACTATTAGACTTTAGACTTGTCTGCTTTGTTTTGTAGTTACTACAGCAGGTGAGGGAGCAGCCACATGTCCTGTCCTTTGTCCCATTCAAATTCCTTCATTGCCCCTGTTCCTTAGACTCTGAATAGAATTAAGTTTTTTGAGCTTATGTATCAATGGCTACTAGAATGAATGTCTAAGTACATCTTTCAGGCTGGAGGGACAAGCAGGATGCTTCTAAGGCCATTTGCTGAGATTCGAGAGCAGGAGAAGGTTTGCCCTTGTCTCTGCTTGAGATGCCCATGGGCAATTGGAGGGCCACTATGTGCGAAGGGATGTTGGACTAGATGGGCTGTGGCCTGTAAAGGATCCAGAAGGGCTCCTCTTATGTTCTTAAGTGCTTATGAGCTGTGTCCAATTGATTGCTACATCAAATCAGCTGACTCCATCTGCAACCAGCTTTTGTCATTTCTTAGTCATAGGTACCATACAATTTCACATAATGCTACTTTTAATGTTAAAAGTGCAGACCTAGAAAAGGGAACATGCTTGGTAATTCTAACAATAGCTCTACAGACAACAGTTTTAAATGCTGAAAGAGAAGGTCAGCTCTGTATCAGAGAATGTGAGTCATTATGGAATATGTTAAATCTAGTGATAAGGTTTGTTCAGCAGAGTCCACCTACATCCCTTGTATTTAGCAGAAGCTTTTCTAAGAGTAGATTATGTTAACTGCATATGCCAAAGATTGTCATGGAATGGATCCTTTACATGCAGAATGTTCCATTTGCCATTGAGTTATGGTTGTCTATGCAAAGCACACTTTTTAATGTGGTGAAACACCTTTCTTCCCATCCTCTCATCTGTATTCATTATACCCCACTGAATGTCTCTGAGTGGCATTTTCACTTAATGAAAAACAACATTCTGGTAGTCAGAGAACTCTAAATAAATTTATGCTTACAAAAGGATATTTGGCCTGTTTTTCTCCCCCAGTTACTGAATTAATGATTGATGGAGGGACTTTAATTCTCTTAGGTTCATTAGCCTCCAGAGCTAGTTTGATGAGTGATGCTGTCATGTATCGCAATAGGAAACTAAAATGCAGACAGAGCAAAAATAAAAAATCTTTCATTTATTAAATCCTTGCTAAATTTGCTATCCATGAAGCATTTGAAATTAATTATCTAAACAGCTATTGCTGCATTTACTCCATACTAGAATGCTGTGAAGTTATTTCAAATGCTTTGCATATAAAAAATATATTGTTGTCTTCATAATGACCTCTTCTAAGAATAATTATGATGATGGATGGATGATGATGATGATGAAGAAGAAAATGAAGATCTATTATTATTGTTATTGTTCCTACTGAGGTGCACCATCACATATTTATTTTTGTTTCAGAAAAGATGAATCGATATGACTAATTTGGAAATAATCTAGAATTCCATTTTATTTCCATTTTATTTGTATGGAATCTTTCCAAAAGGAAAATTTGACCAAAGAGGTTTAGAGCAAACAGGGAAGATACAATACAAAATAATACAGTAAAACATTGAAATAGGGATGTGCACACATATTCATATTATTCGTTGTCTGCATAAATTCGGACAAATTTGGACATTTATATATGAAGTGAATGTCCAGATATTCGTACTTTAGTATTCGTATGAATACAGATATTTTGAGTTATTTTTATGAATAACTCAGACATTCATATGTGTACAGATATGTATGCATTGCGTAAGTATCCGTACACATCTTGGGTGTATCCATATGTGTATACGGATACACATAAGGGATGAAAACAGGATGCGTACGGATGCATACAAGATTTGTATCATTGGATACATATTGAATATTCGTATGAAAAGATATGCATGTATTTGTATCAGTTCGAATGTCCAGACATTTGTTTTTCTTTATTTGCCTGAATTCAGTTTTTCAAATATTCTTTTAGTTAGATATCTAATGTAAAAAATTGTATTTGTGCACACTCCTACATTGTAATAGACATTACATTAATCAATCCCATGTCATAAAAGAAGATACTTTAAAAGATAATGCAAAACATTAAATAATATAAAACAAAAGTTAAATATCAGATGAACTGAAACAACTGAGGCCATAAACAGTATTCCTTTGTGGCCTCTGATGTAGCCATTCTGTCAGAACCAAAGACAAGACAAGCAGACCGAACTGATCTTAGCAATTTATTCCATTGATTAAGGTCAGTTGCAGAAGATAGGAATCCTGGGTGAGGCTAGAATACTTCACTAGATTCTCAGAAGCTTAATTCCCCATGGCCTCTCATTCCCCTCATGAAGACCTTTACAGTTACACTGCAAGTGAGATAAGAATTGCTGTGTCAAGGGTGGTTTACATAAGAAAGCAGGATCTAATAGGAAGACAAGCAAGGAAGGCATTGTTTTAGCAAGACTCAGTGGCCCTTACATAGGTGGAGTCCAAAGCAGCTGACAAAAGGCTCCCAGTCCTGCAAAGAAGCACCGCCTATGTGGTAACAGTGTCCATCTTGGCAGGAGAGGAAACCAGAGGGCATGGTGATCTGGCTGCCTCCATCCTCTGTAAAAATATGGGTAATTCTTAGCTCATTGGCAAATAACAGAAGTCTGTGCAAGAGTTTTATTTAATTGTATTATTTTATTACCTATGTATTTGTATTTCTATCTGACCCCATGCCTGAAGGGCAGGTCATAATAAAGTCATAATAAATATGGATTTAAAAAAGGAATATTAAAAATCAGCGGATGAGCCATTTTCCTTCTGCATTATTTAACACTGAAAAAGAAATTGTCTTGTTTCTTTGCTGATGTGTACTTCCTCTATGAAGGTGGATTGAAGGTGGATTAAAATTTAGAGGTATTTGGGCTCTCGGATTAAGATGTGGTCAGGCATGAAAGTCATTGCCAAATGTAGGCTGCAGACCAATGCAGAACATGACAGGCAGCCTGGAACAGCTATGTTATGCTGCCGCTCAAGGAACTCTTCTGGCTAACCATTCCATGCTGACACAAGTGTAATGTTTTGCTGATGAAATATAAATCTGTAAATAACTTCAGAACAAGTATCAGAAGGACCACTTTCTTCCACATAGAAAGGCCATTTCCACATTTACTACAACTATAGAACAGGAAAGAATGTACAGGCCTCCTTTCCAATGGTGATGCAGTTTAAGGGAGGTCCCCCCCTCTCCTAGCACACTCCAGTGGAATGTAGAACAGGCTAGGGCACCTGGTGTCCTGGTCTCGTCTACCAATCTACTAAAGGGTGGTAATACTGGACCATGGATATCTGTAAACACTACACCTCCATGGTCTTGCCTGAGTAGGAGAACCTTGCTATCTCTCCTGGTGGTGGTCTAGCAGGGGCAGCCTAGACCACTTTGCCCCCTGGCTTGGCACAAACATCTTGGAGGAGATGATCCTCTGCAGGACTGGGGCCTTTTGTCAGCTGCGCTGGACTCCACTTGGCCTTAGCTGCCTCAATTTGTGTGTGTGTTTGGCTTATTTTGTAATATTTTGTATAATGTGCAATTTTTATAATGCAGTTTTATTATAATGTTTTGATTATTATTTTTGCATTGTGTTTTTTCGGTTTGTTGTAAACCACCATGGGCAATTTATCTTTTGGACAGGCGTTATACAAATAAAATGGAAATGAAATGAAATGAAATCATTGGGAGGGGATTTCAGCAGTGCAACAAGCCAAACCATTGAAATGGCCTCCCCAGGAGCTCTTAAGGCCAAGAACTTTTAGTCCTGGCCATGAGAGCTCATTCAAAGGCATTCTCTACTAGCTCCTTAGCTGGAAAAATGTTTGGAGGCAGAACAGGGGCTGGCATGGAACAGCCACTCTTATGTGGATAGCCTTGTTTTGTGACAGGAGCAATCTGTTCCAGCTTGGAGTAGTTTGCACATCCCAGGCCAGAGTATCACATTCTGATCCAGGATAGTGGAGGGCTGTGAAAATGGCCAAAGATTTCCTAGTTGTACCACAAGCTACTGAGCTTAGTGTGGCATCAGCTCAGGAAAGGCACTATTTGCTACAGGGACCAATTTATGGAATAGTCTTTTTGTTGAAATTTGTCAAATGCCACTGGAATTTTGTGTCTGCTTAAAATGCTGCTAGGCATTTGCAGTTGCTCATGAAATCACTTGGTTTTAAAATGCTGTGAGTTGTTCATGATTTACCACTACAATTTTTGCCATACCTGATACCAGATCTGCTCCAGTATAATTGTAAGCAGATATGGATGATCTGGATTATTTTGAAACCCAGAAACACCAAATTTAACTTTTTTTAGGGGAATCAGTAGCTAGATCTTTCACAGGTTTTAATAACGAGGAATAACCAGAAAACAGAGACAAAACCCATTTCAGACTCAAAAACCAGTTTCTTGTTAAACCAGAGCAAAGAGTTTATTAGAAATACAGAAGAGAAGTTGAAATGAAATATAAAGCCATATCAGAAGCGTTTCCAGAACAGAAATAAACATGCAACAATTAAAGAAATTAACATTTCCCACTAAGAGATCTTTGTGCTTTTAACTGAATTTATCCCTCTTTTAGTAAAACAATTAATTTATAGTTATGCAGCAAAAGCTTCCCAAAAACCCCAAAACAAATTGCTGTTCATAAGTATGAATTAAGGAATGAGAATAAAATTCTCATTAAAAAAAATTGCAAATATAAAACAGCCAGAAAGGGAATGGAAAACTCCTAATACTAGAAAGAACCCCTAACCAAAAAAAAAAAAAAAAGTTCTAAAGAAAAATAAGGGAAAGTGAATGGAGGATACCAATCTTCTGTCTCACCATCATGTTGTATTCTTCATGCCCAAGAAGTCCAAAGCTGAAGATGTGTAGGATTTCAACAAACTATCTCCGCTTCCAGAACAAAAATATTTTAAAATTGATAAAATGTGCTTCAGTCTCAGTCAGACTGGTCTCCAAAATGGACAAAAATCCAAAAGAAATACATTAAAAATAATCTTTATAATTGCCTTTACAAAACCAGCCAAATTCAGAATGCAAAAGTTTTAAACTGCAGTTCTTGCAGCAAAACTCTGCCCACGTTCTCTGTAGCAGAAAGAAGAATGGGGGGGGGGGAGAAAAATCTCTCCAGGTCTCTTTAGCCTCCCATGATGACCAGAAGAAGAAGACCTCCCTCCTCTGATGACCAGAAGGAGAAGATCTCCAAACCATCTCTTCTCTGCCATTTTTATAGCAAAAATTGGAACCAAAAACTGCTGATGTTCTTCCCTTGTTAATGAATAAAATGTGTACATGACTCCAGTCTTCTCATAGCCTCTCCCAAAGAAATGCAAATCAGTCTAACAACATTTCTAATCAGTGCATCTCCTGACCTCTCCTTGACACCCTCAGGGCATGTACTCCTATCCAAGGGCAGACAAAAGGTGTAAAAGAGTCAGCCCAATAATACTATTGTATCCCTGTTTGCTTTGCAAAAGTTTACCTTAAATTAACATTTTAGCACCTCTACTGACTCACTTAATCCCTTCAGCTAGACCCACTCAGTGTATGTAGATACTAGCGACCTTTTACCCAATTCTGTTAAGATGTAAACAAAGGTGTAAACAGTGAGTCACCTCCAACATCCTGACATTCTAATACTGGTGAATGGGCCATTTCCAATTTAGATAGTAATTCCAAATTCTGGTATACTTATTTTACCCAGATCTCTTCCAAAAATCCATTCCATTTTATTCTTTATTATTTTATTAAAATTAGACAAACCAATCTCTGTCCCAGATTCCATGGTTTTATTTCTCCTACATTATTTAAATATCTATCACCCCAAAAGGAAATAAAACAATGACTTTTAAGGTGCTAGGACTCTGTCTTGACTCAATGAAGATTAAATCTCAGGCTGTGTTTCTTGCATACAGACTTTTATCTTTTGCAAACAGCCAACTTGTGACTTGAGAGAGGAAAACTATGTCCTTTTTTTAAAAAAAACTCCAGGCTTATCTTCTCAACCCAATATGGCTTCAGTCTTGCTATTTTAAGGCCTTTCCACTTTTCATGGTCTGCCTTTAGCTTTTAATTATGCCAATCATCAAGCCAAATTCATATGTCAAAACCCGGTGTATCTCAAGTTCTGGTTTTACAGTCAAGATTTCTTATGATGCCTGCACATCCAAAGTTGATCTGGTAACATACCTGCGTACTGGGTATGCTATTATTTATTAAATATTTAAACTGACATAACATAGTTATCAGAACAAAAGAAAAATACTCAAACATATTTGGGAAATCTTGGGTCAAATAGATAAATATATCTTATTAGAATTTATATAGTGAATCGGGTGGGCACCTGGGAAAGGTGGTTATCAATAATGGCCCCCAGATTATGGAATAGTTTCCCCCTCGAGGTGCGTCACACCCCTTCCCTGTATATAGTCATGAAGGCGCTGAAGACACAACTCTTTGACCTGACCTTTGGCTAAGGTGATCATACTTTTCCCCCACTGTAGATACTTTAATATTTGGGATATTCTTTTAAATGTCTTGAATCTTTTAAAAGTGTTTTCATGTATTTTATCATTTTAGTATATACTGATTTGTAAATTGTTGTTTTAAAGGTTGTCACTCGCCCTGAGATCTTTGGGTATAAGGCAGGGTAGAAATATAAATAATAAACAAACAAACAAACAATCTGTCTTATAAAATGATTTTCCTTTTATTATTTTGCCTGATATCCTGGTTTGCCAAGTTCTTTCCTAACAACCCCAAAATCATTTTATACTTACATGTCTTGATGTCTGTTTTTTATATTCTTTTGACAGCAGTCTTCTTCATGTTCCAAATACACAGAGCTACAACACAGAAGACAATTCCTTTAAAGTTTTTCAATTAACTCTGTCCTAGAATTAGAGAGCTGAAATACACACAGCATCCATCTGTTTCAATCCTTCCTCAAGGCAGGACCATCCATCCACCTGGTTTCCACAAACTAAGCCCTTCTGTTACTCATAGTTATTAGTCAGAAAAAGCACAGTTGCTTCAATGACAGATGCATCTGAACATTCTCATGCTGTCTTGAGCACAGAGAATATTTTACTTCCAATTTAATTATGTACCACTACCTATTTAACTGTCAAGGAACAGCCTTTAGAACCTTTTCATGCAAACACAAAATATTTTGTTGCTCTCGTTAATGTCCCCCTGAGTTGTTTTTCCCTCTTTACATGTCATATTTCTGGCTTACTAAAGATCCCAACATTTTGTGGGCTGCATGTGTCTGAACAGTTTTACATCTTATGCTTTCCCTGAGAGAAAACCTCGGGCATATAGCTGATTTCAATTATGAAGTCTCTTGGTTAAAATTCACAAAAGATAATCACTAGAGCAATTATTTGACAGGTGGCTTGTTTCTTGGCACAACAAATTGGGTAGGTTTCTTCCTCTTCATTTTGCACCAGAAAGTTTTGCTTGCTGCATTTCAAGATGTTGCAGCACAAAAGCAGAGTCCATTGGTCATCCTGTGTTTAAAATAAAATAGCAACTTTTGCAATCGAGGCTATAAGCTTACAATAAAGTGGATTTGATTTCCTAGGAATACTCATAGGTTTCTGGTTGTTTTACAAAAGTGGATGGATCACAGGAATTTCAACTGTCTCATCTTCTGCATGGCTCAGAAATTCTGTCCTATGCTATATCTGGTCACCCTCATGTCATGTCCCTTAGCTGAATTGTGTTCCCAGCATATTATTGAGAAGGCACTCTTTGATATCAAAAGTAATCTGCTAGCTGCCATTCCCACACACGTACACTATCAATACTTTCGGGAGCCCTGATTATTTATCTGTTAAATAGCTTTTATGGCTCTAAACACGCTACAGCAACTAATAAATGATATTCAGTAATTTGAGATATGCAGGAGGATCTGTTGATAATTCAGACAGTTTTGCAGGCCTATAATGGGAGAAGTATTCTGCTATATACCCAGACATTAAATTCTAAAGAAAAGTTGGATTTAATCAGTGCATTGCTTAAACACAAGCACGATACCCGAATTCAACAATTTCTGCACAGACAGTACCCTGCCCAGCTAGTGGCACAGTTGGTATGCAGAGGTCCTCTGGAAAACTGGCATTCACTAAAGCTCCTTGACGGCTTCTCCTCATGCAGGAGAAATGGAGCTGCATATCATCAGCATATTGATGAAACCTCAGTCCATGACTCACAAATTCCATGTGTTTTCCTGTTTATCTAGAACAGAATTAGGGATAAGATATTATCTGTGCCACCTCATAGCCCAGCTGAGACACAATCAAGTAATACTGTTCTGAGATCTTCCCTGCATGCAGAAGATAAGAGAAAAAACAAGATAACAGATTTGTACTCCATTTGTCTCCCTTCTGCAGGAGGTCACCTCTCAGGACAATGTGTATGTGTCAAATCTGATGCTTGATTCCAAACTGAGATGGATCAAGATAATTAATTTAATCCTGCCATGCCTGGAATTGCACAGCCACCTCTTTGTCCACTCTGCCTTTCCCAAAAAAGGTCACATTTGTAACTGGTTAGTAATTAAAATAATCCTCTGGGTCCAAGAATGACTTTTTCATATATCTGGTGTCCAATATGAGAATGGGTTCCTAGAACAGGGGGCTAGTTAATCTATTTCAGAGGAGTATTTCTTAGGTTCTTATATAATGGAGGCCCAAATATTATGAAGGATCACCATCTCCCCTATATCCCTGTCTAAGAATTGAAATGAGGGGGGGGGGTTATTGTTTTGGTAGTTTCTTTCTTGCCAAATACTTAAACAGTAGCAGCAGTTCACACCAGGGTCTTTCTCCAGTTTTGGAGCACCATCAGCTTCCAACTCTTTGCACTGCTTATTACTTTTGGGGAGCACCTAAGTTAGAACTCCCCTATTCTTATTGTGGGTTGAGTGGTTTTATCCATGTATTATATATTTTCTCTTGTTAAACTGCCTAGAACAAAGCACTGCAGGGGGGAAATGTAATGCAGTTTTATATGACTTTTCTTAGAATCAAATCCCTCTGAGTTCAGTGAAATGTCCTTTTAAGTAAGTACAGTTACCATACGTTTACCATATGGAAACCAGACCAGGGCCTCTGCATATTTTAGTACTGTAGAATGTAGCATGAGTGTAGCAGAGGGAAAATCTGAAGAACAGACTTGTTAAGTTTAATGAACAAAGTAACTGAGGTTATTACTTTATACAATTCTTTATATCTCATGCAATATTATAGAATATTTCAGTTAACGCTCCTGGCAGTTCATCCCAACACAGCATAATGATATCTAGCATATTGTAAGCACATATATACCTGCTTAAATTTCTTTTTAAAAACTACTGTAATTGCATATCATTGTCTAGATTGTTGTCAGCATCTTTCTATTTCAAAAGACAATGTAACACTGCACCACAGTTTGTTCTCCATAACACCTGCTGTGTTACACAGTCTGGTTCTGAAACCACAGGCCCTCCTGCTGATGAATGCTGAACCAGTCACTGTTTTAGATGGTGTTTTATCCAGAGCCTATTCATACTCATTGCCTCTCAAAGCAGAATTCTTTACTTCTCCCTCGCCTTTCTTTGATACCACCCAGGGTGCCTCTTAGACTAAAGTCAGCTGCCATATTGTTGGGTGTTGCTACACACACTTGCAGAACACACTTGCAGAAATCCTCATAATGAAGAATGGATCTTCCAGTGGGTCTTAAACCAGTGGAAGGTACTTAGGAATTTGATCGTTTTCAGTCTCCTAACATGCCCAAGCCCTAATTATTCAGCTGTTAAGAAAGCAGTATAGTGAACATTATTATGACATTTATTTTCATGAATTAATTAGAATGGATTATATAATGGATTTCCTGAGGGAATAT
Organism: Aspidoscelis tigris stejnegeri; assembly: GCA_023333525.1. NCBI lineage: Eukaryota > Metazoa > Chordata > Lepidosauria > Squamata > Teiidae > Aspidoscelis > Aspidoscelis tigris. Next base: position 32,767,155 of record JALMGA010000002.1, read on the forward strand.
ATGATTCCTATGAATTGCTAATATAAATTCTAGGAGTATCACAAAAATCCTAACCCATCATGTAAACCTTGTTCACATTTATATTTAAGCTAAACTTGCTACATGTAGGAATAAAGATGCTGATGAGGTTAGGGCGGTGTGGTTAGAGCAGTGCTGCTTTGTCTGCAAGAAGTAACTCATCGATTAGAGTACACTGGATTTTGGACTCAGTTTGAAAAGACTCAGTACAATTTGGGGAAGTTTACCATCTCTTCCTCTATGGAGGAAATATTCAATTCTTAGAGGTTTTGAAGGCATTCTGCTATAGCAGGAAGAAAGATATATCAGGGAGAGTAGTGCTGTATATCAGTCATATTGCTATCACCAGAACCTTGGAACTTAGACTGGGCACTATCAAGGGACCATTTTCAGCAGTAGGGCTTGTATCTAGGCCAGGCTTCCATTCCAAGAATAAAAGTTTGCAGTATACCATGTGGCGCCTGCCTTCTCAGCCAGGGCTGCCTCTTCATATTTTCTGTTTTAACTAAAAATAAACTTCCGGACTCTCTAGCCCTGTGCTTTTTTTATCTTGGTTGGTAGTGTTACTATTGTTTCAACCCTGTTGCTATCAAGCCCTGCTGAAAAGCTCACCACTTTCCCTGCTCTCACTCCCCAACAAGGCGTGAAATGGTTCCCTGCGTCACTAATCGTGGCTCTCCGCTTCCTCTCACTTCCCTTAAAGCTGCAGGAATTCAATATTTGAGCATTTCTTTGACCACTGCTTTAAGTAAAGAGTGTTTCTTACTCTGTTCTCTTTATCAACAAGAAGAGTAAGAGTAGTCATATTTATTTCAGAATGAGACAAAAGGTACGGTCAAAATAACGTTTCACAAATGCTTCAGTTTGTCCTGCCTAACATGTTTTTTTTTAAGGATTCTCCCTTCTATTAACCTAGTGCAGTAACCACTGGATCTATGTAGGTAGTTTCCCCTCAGGGTGCTGTACTTCTTCATATGAATTTCCCATCCCACAGACCCAAGCATGGAGCCTCCCTTACAGTTACATGGCATGTGCCATGTCTGATTGGCTAGTACCTGCAAGTGAATCTCTCCCTGCCTTCCCACTAGTGAGCTGGGTGAGCACTGCCCCTTGCTGCCTTTGTCACCAAAGATCTTTAACTTTGGTTAACAGTGTGAACGATTAACAGTTTATGATTGAAACACATGTTTTAACATAGCTTGCATTTATTAGCAAAGAAACATGAGGCACCACACACCATCCCCTCAGGACTTGAGGAGAGTTAACACCTTTGGCAAGAACAGCTGTGGGATTGGCATGGTAATGCCCAAGTTGATTACTCTATTGGATTTAGGCAACGTATTTACAAGGTGTGGATAGCCTGCATGTTGACAAACTTCCTTGGCTATTTTGCCTGCTGAAACAGCCCAATTTCCCAAGTCTCCCTATCCTTTCAGTGTATTTTGCTGCCCAAAATTTGATTGCATCCACCAAGGTATGTCATTTATTATCCCAAAGTCCATTACTATGTCCCTCTTTCAAGGACTGGACTCTAGGCTGGCCTTGGAAGAAGCTAGACTTTGCTGTGAGTATGGGTTCCAGTTGCAGGTTAGAAATCACTCTGGAGATGGGTCTCAAACTCACTCTCCTTCCCTACAGGCGTGTTGTGTCTTGTCTCATGCCAGGTACATAATCTGATTCACTGGATGTCCTTTTGAGGATGAGGCTGAACCTCCTTCCAGGTTAGAGGGGCAGGCAGGATATGGTGATCTGTGACACCGTGCCAAACTGCACAGCCATAACCATGCTGTACTACCCCCACACAGCGTACTCATATGGCGTAATGCAAACACTGTGCTCTAGGCACTCTCAGTCAAGCTGTGAGTTGTTTTTTACTGCTCCACAGCTAGAAGCAATCAGGGTAGCTCTGCAATGGTGGTGGCACCACTGTATGTGGCTGCTTCATCTCAGAGTGTGCCAACCTGACTGCCTTAGTGCAAACAAGTTCCAAGTCTCTCCCTCTTTGCTAATAGTTCCCACCTAGTTTTTGACTAATTTGTCCCGTCTTGTGTTTTATCGTTGTCTCATGTACATTACTATTGTCATTTGTTTAATTGCTGCCACCATTGTAATAAACTTATTTCCTGTGTGCCTTTTACATTTTCAGTAAAAATCACTAAAATCAACCCACATGCACAACTAGCCAATCAGACCCGGCGGTGCATGCAGATGCGACCACGAGATAAGTGCCTTGTGCATGTATGCGTGTCTGGGTAGGCAGTGCCCGGGGGTGCCCGGGGGGGGGTACTGCGGGCTCTAGGGGACACAATCTGGTCCCCTGGAATGTGCAGGAACCTGGGGAAAGGACCGGACAGGTCTGCCCACCCCTGGGTCCTACTTGACCCAATGGCTGCAGGCCTGGGAGGATCATCCCACTCCCGCACCAGCCTTTTCAGGCTAGGACATGCAGGGACAGATTCCCCTTTTGCATTTAGGCAGGTAGAAATGCATGCCTATGCAAGCCTTACCTGCCTGGATGTGAATGGGGAATCTGTCCCCACGTGTCCTAGCCTTACTGCACTACAGCCATTCGCCTTTAGTGTGAAAAGGCCTCAGGTCTAGGAGTGTTTTCTCCTCATCTTTAATCTGCTGTTGGTTCCCAGAGGAAGAGAGGAAAAGAGGTGTAACAAATGATTACAGCAGTAGCCGGGTAATTTATCAGAAGACAGTACAGGAATATCTACAGGTGTCTGTGGTTAAATTTGCAATTCAGTTTGCAGACCTTAACATTTGTGGCAGCAGACTGTGGTCACTGCTTGTACTGCTGAAATTAGATTAGAACTTTTGTCTAAGCTGCTTTCTGAAATCCTCTTCATCCATAATTCCACTTATTTTCACAAATAGCCACAGCAAATTACAGTAATGAGTCTGGTTAAGCAAGCAAAGTACAAGGCTATCAAAATACTATGCAGTGTGCCCCACCTCTGGGAGTTCATGTTTTGTGGGGGGGAAAAAAGGGATAGTTAAGACTTCTCAGGTGGAACACCCCCCCCCCGAAAATACCTTGCTTTGAAGTAAACTGAGAAGGCTATTCTCTTTTCACCACCCTAACCTTCTAGTTGCTGTATGAAACAAACTTTTACACTGAAATTATATCCTCACCTCTAACAATGTGAACCATCTGGATCTGTTGATTTAAAGCCAGTACCACACAATGTTGGCACTGTGGCTAATGACTGCCGAAATCATGTATATGAAAGGGACCCAGACCTTTTATTAGTTAACAGCCGTTTTCTATTTTCATCTTGTTTAATAATCCTCCAGAAATTGTTTGGAAAGCACAGATAAAATACTTTGAGCATGCAGAGAAGAACATGTGATGGCCAGATGGCCCAAGGTCTTGTAATTCAGCAGCCATATGTTTCAAACATAATTGTAGATTGCTGTTAACAGAGTGGTGGGTTTAAGCTCTCATGGATTCTGCTTGGCAAAAGGACTCTCTTTACAGATGTTGCAAAGATCTCTTGTTGTTGCAAACAAATATGTTAAACTAGAAACTAGTCGTATTTAAATATGTTGAAATGGAAACTAGTTGTATTTGCCTTGCTTTGATTTCAAAGCAGCAAATACTTTGGGGAAAGGAACTTTCCATCAAATTTTCTCTGAATGCTGCAAAGCCAGATGGGCAATAGTTGCATATGAGATGTAACACACGAGACTAGTTAATTTAACTGTAGCTTCCTTCCTCCCTGTCAGCCATTTGTATGTTTGACTTCCACTCCTCTAAAATATGTGGTAGAAAATTTGGGGCAGAATTCACAGATTCTATTACACATGGAAAGTGTACAGTACATTAAGGTTATAAGTACAGTGGCAAACTTGCTTCCTATTCTTTCAGTGTCTGAGATGACTGAATGATGTTAAATCTCATCTGATGACAGTGAATTACTGTTAACCCTTCAGGTGTTATAGGATTCTTGCTTGCATCAGGCTCCAACCATGGTCAAGGATAACAGATATTTTAGGTCATGAAATCTAGAGAACCACCAGTTGGCCAGTCTTCTTGAAAAATACTTTACAGATTCAAAATTAAATGGAAAAATTCCAAAAATAAATTCAGAACTATAGTCTAGAGCAGAGATGTCAAACTCAATTTTGCCGAGGGCCGGATTAAAAAAAAAAAGTACTGTGAGGGCCAGGGGGCGTGACCGGGGGTGGTGACCGGGGGCGTGGCTAGGGCACAGAGGAGGGGCTGGGGCATGGCCAGGGGCATGGCTAGGGAACAGAGGAGGGGCTGGGGCATGGCCAGGGCGTGGCTAGGGAACAGAGGAGGGGCTGTCTGTCCATGGCAGCTCCCGTGCACTCGGGCAATGGAGGGTCCTGCTGTGCACTCGCTCGCCTCGCCTCGCCTTGCCTTCTTCGTGCCCAAGGAGGATGGTGGCGGACAGCGGGCGGCGGGGCCGGGGCTGCTTGCCGAGGCCGCCGCCCTCCCCTCCCCAGGCAGCCTCACCTGCGCTCGCAACCGCTGGACACCGCCGGAACAGGCGCCACGCCCCGGTCCGACAGCGGAGCTGTGCTTGCCTCCCCCTGCGGCCCCTTGTCTGGCGGCCATGCTGGGCCTCCTGGGGAGCCGGCTGGAGGCCGCGGGGGCTGCAGGCGGCGGCGCGAGGGCCTCGCACTTCCCCCACCAGGACGGGCCTTCCTCCAGAGGCCCCGGAGGACACGTACCGGTGGCTACTGCAGGGGCCAGCCAGAGGCGACATCCGGCCCACCGGGAAGTTCTGTGCCACTGCTGCGGGGCCTCCGAGCAAGTGGGCCAAAACAGCAACAAGGGGGCGCCCGGCGGCGGCAGCGGCGCTTCCTCGGTTTGCAGGCAACGCCGGCTGGTGCGTGCCTGACGCTGTGATGTCAATGCCCCCCGACGTCGAAGCGCAAGGAGGAGAAGGTGGAGGAAGGGCCGCGACTGCTGCTGCTGCTGCTGCTCAGCAGGGAAGCGCGAGGAGGAGGAGGAGGAGGAAGGGCCGCCGCCGCTGCTGCTTCTGCTGCTGCTGCGCGATCATGGCCCGCGGGCCATATGTTTGACATGCCTGGTCTAGAGTATCAAATTTAGTTGGGACTTTCAGAGAGTATGTTTAAACAACATATGTCCAATCATCATCATCATCATAATTATATAATAAAGCTGAGAATTATATAACATTATATTCCCATTATTCAAGGTAAAGCAAACTAAGGGTCTTTCTGCACTTACTTGAAATCATAGTAGGAATCTTTGTAGTGAGCTTCAGAACCTCATTGGTCTGCACTTTAGTGCAGGCCTGTGAGGCCTGACTCACCACTGCTATGGTGTTCTTCATTAGACTGCCCATAATCTAGATTAGCAGGCCCTGATCTGAATAACTGGTAGATCCTGATATAAGCAAACCAAGTGAGCATAGTCCATGATATAGAAGCATGCAGACTACAAGGGGACCCATTTTGGTGGCACACCAGAGTGTGCCTCCTATGGGCTTCTAAGTATAGGAACTCCCCCTCCCTTGGATTTAGGTGCTGATCTAGACTAGGGATGTGCACGAATGTACTTTTTGTATTCGAATTTGATTCAAATCAAATATGCAAAAATTTGATTTGATTCAAATTTTAAAAATCTGGATTTTTGACAAACTGATTCGGATCCAGATTGTCTGGATCCGTACTTTCAAAAATCTGATTCGTATTTGGATATATGAATGTCGATAAGATTCATATCTGATATACAAATTTGAGCAAATACATATTTATCCCGTATGCATCCCATATGTATCCTATTTTCATCCCACATTATATGTGCAAATATGCATAATTTTGCACATATTTATATATGATAGATACAAATCGACTCATTCAAATTATTCAAGAATCCCTAGCAGATTTTCAAAAATCTGAAATTTGTCCGAATGTGTAAATTCAGATTTTTGAAAATCCAATTTGAATTCAAATGTCAACATTCAATAGATTTGAATTGGATTTTTGAATTTTCAAATATCTGTGCACATCCCTAATCTGGACCAGAACTCTCATGCGGACAGTGTTGTTCCTAACCATGCTTTGCCATATTCTGGATGAGTTACAGACCCACAGTCTGGCATAAGGCAAGGTAAGTACAAGAAGGCCCTAAAGTACCAGCAAGATGGGGTAATTCCAATCTGATTGGCTTAGTGCCTGGCCATTCAGTACACCATCACAAAGATCAAAAATAATTTTGCACATATAGGGAGACAAGCATGCCTCAGTACATGCCTCAGTTTGTTGGACATAAAATAAGAAAATAACTTAATTAGGAGAAGCTTCTATATGAGGACCGGGAAAAAGCATTTCAGGAAAAAAATCTTCAAGTTAAAAGTAGAAAAATTAGAAAGTTTATATTTTGCTCTCTTTCGATTCTCTGTATCCTCTTATCCATCACTCAGTTAAGCCTGCCTTTCTAAGGAATGGCAGAGATGCAAATGTAATTTTCTCCTCCAGTCACATGGACCTTTCAATGTGGGGCCCTTGTGAAAAGGAACATTGAGAGTTCTTTATTCTGTCCTTTCTACAAGGCCTTTTCTACCTCTGGAGTAGCAGTTTTGACTTGATGTTGGGAGAGAAGTGTGTGAATGCTCTTTGAAAAGGAACCCAATGGCTCATGCAGAAGAAGCCTACTTCTCATAGAAGGGATGATTTGACACAGATTGAGTTAAATTGACTCTTTGTATGTACCTACCCATTTCCCCTTTTATACAAATTAGCTGCTTTATTAGTGAATGTTAAAACACAGTAATGTGATCTGTAAAATTACAGGAGGTTCTTAGTGCCTCAGAGTGAATGTGAAATGCACTTAGGCAGCCTTTGGAGTGGATCAGTGTTGCTTACTTTAAAGAAGATTAGTTCTGTAGCCTGGCAGGCTGTAAGTCCTGATTATTATTTGGTTTTGAAACCCCAAATTATGTTCACTAAGGACATTGACAGTGACATTCCAATAAACAAAGCCTGCAGGTATTATTAAGTCATTGCCATATATGGTTTGACCTCCAAGAATAGAAAATGAAGCAGGGCATAAATACATCAATTTATTTGTCCTCATTTGGATGCATTTTTAACAGATTCTATTTTTAGTTTAAAGCTTCCTCCCCTTCCTCCTTCTTGCAAGGCTTTATTAGCACTGTTTTGCAGTTCATACTTATTTAAAGTAAATGCTTTAAGGGAGGCACATCCAGAATCCATTAGTTGTCAAAAGGCTGAAAAAATAATTGCTAAAGAATGTCAATGACAAATCCTTAGGAGAAGCTTCTATATGAGGACCGGGAAAAATCCTTGCATTGTTGATGAATGTATGTTACATTAACCCTCTTTTAACAGTTAACGTTTTCCTATCAATTAAAAACTTTTCCTAAAATAATTATTTTGTCTTAGTTTTTATGTACTTATCTACTATTACTGTGCTTTGGACCTTTGAATTATGTCAGAACCAGGAATTATAATTAGAAGATAAGTACAAACTGTGTTTGTTTCAAATAAAACCAAACAGGAACTGATTTAGTTCAATTTCCAACATCATTTGTTTTTCTCTGAACAGCAGGGTGTTTAAATACATTCAAACCACAAACAATCAGGGCATGTCTACTAGACTTGTTAGAAAACCCCTTTATTTGGTTTGAATTTGAACTCTGTTGTTGAATAGTCTCCCTTGGTGTCCTATTCAACACCTCCCTGTCTCATAGATAGGAATAGTAAAAAGGGTTGATATTCTCCTCTTGTGTGCATGTGTATTTGTGTACTTCGGTGTACTCTATCAAAAGGATGTGCATGAATTATTTTTTGTATTCAATTGTGTTCAAGAAAATGTATATTCATTTGAATAGATCTCCTTTGAGAGTGTTAGGATTTGTATTCAATACGAATGTTCAATCCCATATGAATCCCATATGAATCCCATACGAATGCATACAAAGCATAGAAATTCCATACCAGTCTCATATGAATCCTATACAAATCCCATATGAAGGTTCATATGAATATATCAAAACATCTGATTCAAATTTGAATGTCAGTCTTCAAATGTGCTAACATTTGATTCAAATTTTGAATGTTACAAATATTTGTGCACATCCCTACTCTATCACTATCAAAGCTCCACCATCACCAAAGCTACCAACATTATGTCACTGATTTCTATGGAAAACAAAAGGATCCCACTGAAATAAGAAACAAGACCAGAACTTGGTTTTGAGAGACAAAGTTATGTGCAGAGACAAGGCATTTTGAGAGAGATGTGCATATAGCTGATAGAAGCACTCTGTCCTACAGTTCTGCTTTTCATGTGGTGACCTGTAAGGCATCACCACTTGGCATCCAAGGGACTATATATCTTGTGTGGATGTCCACAGATGTCAGTTCAATGGATCACATCTGAAGATTCCAGGAAAGAAGTGCTGACTCAGGTCTTGAACTGCCATAAGCATACACATGTCTGTGGATACTTGGTCCAAAATCTGCACAGGTCATCTAGAGGAAGAAGGAGTGACTAACAAGACACTTCAGAAAGTACCTAGAGCATGGGAACTTACAGATAAACTTATAGTTTATGTGTTCATTTCTGATGAGGGATTAGTGGTTGGCTTCCAACATCACATCTAGAGTTTTGTTTTTTGTTTTGTTTTTTCCATAACATTAATGAGGATTATTTTAGCTGGGTTCTCAGAAGTGCTGAAAAATGGTTCTCAGTTCTTTACATATGTTAGTCTGGATCCACTGCATCTGAACATGAATGACTGATCCAGTCTATCACCAAGAAATGATTGTATGGAAGCCAGCATTGTATTGCTTTTGCTTTGTCTTTGAAGTTGCTCTGGGTACCACTGGTGGGAAGATTGGGCATAAGCCTGAATATGAAAGTTAGAATGTGGTGGACAGAGGACACATTTGACAAAAAAGGATGTAGGCAGAACAAAACTGTCCATCTTTTATCTTTTTGTCTTCTACAAGTACACTATTTAAAGCTGTTAGAATATTGTTCCCATGGGATCCATTTGTCTTGTCAAATTCTTGTGTTCATGAGAAATTTATGGCAATGGATAGTAAGGAAATCAAGAATTTTCACCTGACTTTTTGAATAATCAGCCTTCATTCCATCATATCCCTAAAAATAATGTGTGAAACACAATATTTCATGTTATATAATTTATAGATTAACAAGCAATTATTTATATCTGGAAACTTCAGGTGTTTCAGGGTATGTTGATAAGGCATTAGCAACCATCATTTTTATTATTTAGCTACATTAACTTCTAATCTATTTTTGTAGGGATGTTTGAGGAGTCATAATGAATTGACTGTCTACACATTACAATCTTTCTAAAATAACAATATGAAATGTGTATAAAATCAGTAAGACCATATTAAATAAAAATGAAATTAAAATACAATCTTTCCCCTAGCAGGAACATTTAGATGGAGTGGAACATCAAAGGCCTATGCATGTTTTAATCAGGCACTGATAGTCATATAATGTTGGCACCTAGCACATATAATTTTAATATACATTTATATAGATTTATGTCTGACCAGTAGCATATACAGTATATCTTAAGATACAATATATAAGAAAAATACATAATACAAGGCATCCCTTTTAAACATAACTATACAAATAGAAGGTCTTCCTGAAATCAGATAGTAATTTGTTCCATTGTAGCTGTGCTGCTACAGAGATTGTTCACTGCCCAGGAACAACTATGCCAGATGGAACTGTCAGCAAGCAAACATCTCACAGCAAGAGAGAGCAGTGATGTCCAGCTAAGGTTCACCAAGTAAATGAGAAAGAAAGCATTCTCAGTTGTGTACCCATAATGAATAAATTTAGCTTATTCATGAATGACTTGTGACAGGTTTCAATAATTATGTAGGAAACATGTAGGAAAGTAGAAAACCTCAGAAAATAGAGGTAATTGGGTGATCGGTGGCTCTTTTAAGCACTTTCTTCACTTACCTCACTTTTCATATTAGTGAATCCAGATTAGCTAGTCAGGATCTATAGGAGGTTGTGGCATCTTCGTTGAATAGGTTTGGTGGGAGCAAATGTCTGCCAAGGAATGATACAATGTGAATGCTGCAGCACAGATCTGCATACTAACACTGAAAGTACCGGCCACCCACAGTGCTCAGATATTGTATCCAGACAGTGTGGGTATGGCAAAATGCCATTGGATGTGAAGGTAGCCTGAAAACCTTTGTAATGGATGTGGAGCCACAGCAAAGCACAAAGAGATGTTAGGAGACAGAGTCCATGAAAGCTCCAAAGTCACCATGGAGACACCTCACAGTCTCTGCAGTGTATATCACTTGAATCCATGCCCACATTCTTCTGTTATCCATCCTACACACTGGCCCTTCCTTGATCCAGAACTGACAGTGCTGGCATGGATGTGGACCAGATTTATCTGGTCTACCATTAATCCAGAGGCCAATTTGCACTTGGCCTGCTAGTGCATACTGGTGTAGCTTCTGGGAAGCACTTGCAGGAGGCATTTCCACGTCAGAAATATCTCCTGCTATCCCAGAAGCTATTCCAGCAACTACTAGCTGTAGTGCACAAAATCATGTACCACACCTCTTCCGGGGTTGGGGACTAGCTGATGTGCCACATAAGTACGCTGGCTCGTCAGGTGACCAGAAATGCTATTGTACATGTCCATCACGTCCCAGTCATCCCGGTGATGGTGACAGCATACATGCAGTTTAATCAGCTTCTGAGGAGAAGATGATGGTGCCTGGACCAATGCTGATGGCAATCAGACATGCACCCAGACCCAGGTGCGTGTCCGGACATTGGGGGGTTGGTTTGGTGCACACAAGCATTCTCATATGTGAATGCTAGTTTATGCCAGTGTGGATGCACTATTCCTGTCCTGTGGACAGGAAGTGAAGTGTAAAAAGGCCCCAGATTAGCACAGTTCTGATTCAGATCTTCACTAGTCTTGTGCAAAAAATGTGTTCGTAGTGCATATTTATGGTCCTTATATGAGGCCTTTATATTAGCAAGGCACCAGAGAAGCATTGTTGCTTTCCTTGCTCTAATTTTTAGTTTCTGTTAAATTTTCAGGCTTCTGTTACTAATGTGAGCTATGCAGCCATGAACATCTGCATGGCCTACTGGGTAATGGAAATATGGCTTTGTCAGCCAAGATTAAAGCAAAATCAATTAAAAATGTTATTCACCATTTTTTTTAATGAGAAAGATGGAGGGGTAACTTAGGAGCATATACCATATCAATGTATAATACAATATTGAAGCAAGTAGATTCATTAGCCCATTGCATAGGCAAATATAATTAAGTAAGACATATATGTCAAGAATGTAGAATCCAATCCTGATAAAAATTACAGTAATATCATAATGAAGATGACATTTAGCAGAAAGTTGTGGCTGAGGCTTATGTTAATTAAATAGGAATTGTTCTAGTTATAAATGCTTTGCATGAAAAATGTGTCCAGAGCCTTCAGATTCAGAAATGAAAAAGTTTCCTTTTTATATGATGTGTGGTTCTCTCTCTCTCATACACACACACACATACAATTATTGAGTATGGCTATTTTATCTGTGTGTATATAAAGACAAAAGAACCACACTTAAGAATTTTGCATTTTGTGTACAAGTTCTGCAGTTTATTTTCAATTCTAAGCAGTTGCACACACAGATTTCCGTTTTTGACTCATTCGTGTGAGACTAAGCTCCACTATTCTCAAAGGATTGAACTTTCCATCATAAAAAGAGACAGTAAAACGGAATGTATATTTGCAGTCACAGGTTCAGAACCTTGTATTAGCAACATCTCTATCAGGAAGGGAAAAGGAATTTCATGAATTGTCACTCCTTTCAGGGCATAATGTATTAAGAAAATCCAGCTTTTTGCTGGGACCAAGCAAATCTAGGAAGTGCTTTTGGATTGTTTGGTTGATGATGATTATTGGCCTCTTTTGTTCATCTCAGGCTGCATCCACATGGGATAGAGGGCTCTGGTCCAACTGCATGGGTAAGTGGTGTAGCTGTAAAAGGGACTGTCAATATCTGGGATGTTTCTGTGCAGGTCAGATCTCTGATGGACCAAAAATGATTCATTTCTGGGCATTGGAAGGCTGACCAATGTGGAAATCATGCACAATAGGATGTTCCAACCCTTTCCTTTCTATGCTTCCATAGGAGGGGAATGTATCTGCCTCTGCACTCCACTCCAAGAGTGGTTTCTTGGAGCTTACCAAGAAGATGCTCCTAGAACAAGCTGTTCAGGTTGGGGACTAATTGGGGTTTAAGAATTTGAATACCATGTCCATGAAGCTCCTGAGCTAGTGCACTTTTCATCCATGTGCATGCAGCCTCCAAAATATACTACCTACTATAAAATGTCCATTCCAAACTAGACACATCCCTCCTTCCCCTTCTCATGAAATTTGTTACTAAGAGCATTTTACTTTTATGTTTGCTTTAAGTGTGGGGGGAATAAGGGAATACATGCACAGTTCTGTTCAAGAAATAGTTTCTGCATTATTTTAAATGTTGCATCTGATTCCAGATCTTTCTTTTTACCCAGGTCCTTCCAGAATCAAAGTCTGGCCCTCCCCCCATCTTTGATTTCAATTATTTTATTATATAATGATTATGATTTTAGCTGTCTTTATTCTTCTAACACCATTTTGAGATTTGAATGGGAAACAGTATATAAATTAAATAGATAAATTATAAAATAAAACCCTGCTATTGCACATGGGAATGGAGAACCTATCCCTATGGTTTTAGTTTTAATTTTTCTACTGTTAGCTCCTCTTTATCCTGAAAGCACTGTTTATCTTGAGAATAATTGTTTAAACGTAAATAAGCAGTTTTATAATTAACCACCATATTTTTCTTCATTTTATTACTGATAATAATAATGTAGTCCTTACTCTTCAATTTGATCTAGGTATAGGTCAAGGTATTAGATATAGGTCAAGAAATCACGTTGAGCGATTACTTATGCCCTGTCCCCAAAAGACTTATTAGCCCCTCTCGGCTTCCTCTGCTGTCACTCTGTTATAGCTGACTTTAAAAGTCCCCTCCACTTCCGGAATAAGTGTCCCCATGGTAGCCGCGATCTAAACGGACTTTCCGTCCCCAAGGAAGTTTGTTTCCTTTCCCCGCATCTTCCCCCCCCACCCCCTCTCTTGTTAAAAGGAAAAATAGCCAGATCTCCAGCTCCTGAAACGGCTTCCCGCCCCTAGCAAAGGCAGATGATCGCTCATTCATTCACTTTCAGCACTTACTTTCACTCAGTTCTCTGTTAGAAAAGGCTTTCTGCCCCTGCAAAGTCAGCGGCTGCAGGCATCGGCAGTGCGATCCTTCACTCATTCTCTTTTAAGGCTTTCACAGATCACTGATAACAATGTTGCAATTCTGAGCAATTCTGGCTCTTTTTACAAAGGAAAGGAAGCGAACCTGCTGCATTTCTCAGATGTGTGAATGCTTTTTGGCTGTGTGTGCAGGCAAGCAATCCCCTCCCCTTTTGCCATGGAGCGTCCTCAAGGCAGATATAGCGAGCAAAACCCGCGAATCGCCGAAAGAGCGCTGGAACTCTTCTTTAAAGTGCACGTATTTTATCGCGGGTGTCTCACTTTCCTAAGCTCCCTAAGCGCCTTATAAAGCCTGGAATGGGGCCGCTCAGAGGCAAAAGAAGAGTTCCAGCAGACTTTCAATTGCATGGGGACAGGGCCTTAGTAAGAAAATTAAGAAGATGAAAGTTAATAATAGTAATAATAGCAATAATAATAACTAGGATTTCAAAATAGGTTTCCTTGTACCAGTCTGAGAAAATCCATATAAATGAATCAACATTATGAAACATCTAAAATTATGTTTTCTTCTCCAGCAAGATTTATGCTGTGATCAGACACAGCAAAAAGAAGCACCTCTGAGGTGGTTTAGAGATGGCTTCGAGATGAGTTTGTTCACATACTAGTCTAACCAAACTTTGGAATATGGGGGGTGGGGCACACACTGTCTCTGAGGCACCCTTTTTGTTATGTCTGAATACAGCCTACATTGAAGCCCAGAGGCAATTAGCTTGGGGTTGTGATCAGACACAGGCCAAAAAAGTGTCTTTGATGCACCTTTCAAGAAGCTTCAAGGTGGGATTATTCACATCCTAGTCTGCCCCCTCTCCCTCTCATGAACATTCTGTGCTAAAATAGGTGGATTAGAGAAGATCTGGGAACATGAGGGCCACATATTGTCTCTCTGAAGCACTTCCAAGCTGCCTCTTTTGTTCAGGCATAATAAAGACTCAGGGGCCATCCAGACATCAGAGAAAAACGATAACTCTTTAAGTAATTCCAGCATTTCACTCCAACATGGGCAGCCAGACTGTCATGTGCTGCCTCATCACAGCAGATTGAAATCAAGATAGCTCCTTTTCTATTGTTATACATTCATGTGGGCTAGGCTTCCATAGGCTTTCAGAGGAGTACATAAGAACATAAGAGAAGCCTTGCTGGATCAGGGCACAGCCCATCTAGTCCTGTGTTCTGTTCCACATCATGGTCCACCAATTGCTTATGGGCATCTCAAGTACAATACAAAGTCAAAACCTTCACCTCCTCTCAGATCCCTGCAAATGGCCTTTAGAAGCATCCTGCATTATCCAGCAACGTCTGGGGAAATTAGCTCGGTATTTCTCACATTATCTTTAATTTGATTTGTATATGTGTGTGTGTGTTTGTGTGTGTGGTGATATTCTAGAACACCTTAACATTGCATTGGGGCTATCTGTTGGCTTTTCCAAGATACTGGAAAGTCGCTGGCACTTCTACTGTGCCTGGATGCAATCTTATTTTATCTCTATGTAAGTAAAACTTACCTGACTGTAGTTTAAGAAGTTTCATTGGAATTTTGAGTTGGCAATTTAATTCACAGAAGCTGATATAACCTTTACAGCACCCCATGAATCCTGTAGATGCCACACATTTTAAAGATTAAGCCTCTTTCAGGCCTTTTTTTAAACAATTTTTTTTATTGATTCAGTCATTCATAACTCTCTGCTTGTAAACTTGGGTACATTTAGAAGCACAATTTGGAGTGCATAGAACTCACAGGAAGAGAAAAATGATCTTACAGGAAATCATTTATCCTCACAGTAACATTATTTCAATGTTGCTGTCTACTTATGGGTGATTTTGGCTTGAAGTTTTATAACAAAGCTGACTACTGATCCTTTTTGAAAGTCCTAAACACATTTCATTGTTGAACAGCCACCATTAAGAACTCGCTTGGGATCCTGCAGCATTTATAAAGAAAGGGGCAGCTACTCTACGAGACTGCAAGTTAACTAGAGCCCAAAAGTCTTGTCTGTGTAACTACTTTACGATGAATTACATCCCACAGTACGTGAAACTCTTTAGTCTTTCTTTGGAACACTGATAATAGAACTGCAGTTTAAACAAACACAAAGCAGCATAAAAGCATGAAACTCAACAAAGGTGAGCATTTAGCCAAGTTTCCGAACACAGCACAGGAGTTGCTGGGGAGAGGTGACTACGGAAATGCCACTCCATGTCACCATATGTCTCTTGCTCTCCATTTTGGCATGCACAAAAATATGAGAGATCAGGTGGTCATCAGAACATGATTTTTTTTGGCAGCCCAAAGCACCCACCATGGAGACATGATGCCTTGGGCAGGTGTTATATTCCTTGGTGAGCGCATTGTGCTGCCAAAAATGAAGACATGATGCATCTGTGGATGTCAGTAGAGACATAGCCTCTCAGGCTTACATTGGTGGGATCTTATAAAGAAGAACACCTAGCAGAAAGAACAAAGGGAAAGCACAGACTGTAATGAGGACAGTGTAGTCTGCTTCCCATGCTTCTTCTCTTGATTGTGTTAGAGAGGGGAGGAAAAAGAAGGTTCTAAAATACCTTAAGAGAGAGTATATCCAACTGCCCCATACCTTCTGTTCTGCTTTCTATAAAATGGGTTTAGGATCAAGCAGGGATATTATCATGGATTTTGCATTCTTCCAGGGTTGTGGAAGACATTTGTTCACTTTAAATAACTAGATTCAGATGGCATCCACCCAAGAGTTACTAAAGAGCTCAAAGGTGTGATTGATGACTTCTTAATAAAAATATGCTATTTATTGCTATGCTTGGCTTTCAAAACTAATTACTAGAATGTGGCCAACATGCAACTTCATAAAGAAAAAAAAAGCCTCAAGGAGTGAACTAGGAAATTAAAGAGCTGTCATCTTAATGTCTGTTCCAGGAAAGATCATGGTTGGGAACCATTATTAAAAATAAAATGCCTCAAAATTTAGAAGCATAAGCTTTGCTGAAGAATAGCCAACATGGCTTTTAAAGGAGACAGTCCTCTCTACCTACTATTTTAGAGTTTTTTGTGTCCTTCAATAAATATATTAATAAAGATGACTCCCGTATAAAACCCCGCACCAAAGACTCCACAGCATGCATTTCAGAATGGATGAAAGTAATTTAATGTCCTTAATACTTCCACATCTGAACTACTGCACAGATTTGGTTGTCATTTCTCAAAAATGAGAAAGCAGAAAAGATTCAAAAGAGGACAGACTAAAATGACTAAAGCCTTAGAATTTCCTTATGTCAAAAAGTTGCAAAAACTGGGTCTTTTTAGAAAGGAGGTAAGTTAAAGGGGATATATTTTTTAAAAATAATGCATGGTGTGTACAAAAATAATTATAAGGTTTTCTTGTTTTCCCAAATGCTATAACCAGAAAGCAATCCAAAGCTGAATCTTGGAGAAACTAGAGCAGATACTAGGCTGTGAGAGCTCAGAAGAGACCTGTGACTGGCCCAAGGTCACCCAGCTAGCTTCATGGGGGAGGATGGAATAAAGCCTGGCATTCCCAGCTAAAAGTCTGGCTCCCTAACCACAAGACCAAAATGGCTCATCTTCTTGCTCTTAAACCCACATAAAGCCTAACCCACACAATAGCCATATTTAAAACAGCCGCTTTTTTAGAAGTCCTGACTCTACTTAAACTGACCCTAATTTTACCAGAGGTAGTTTCCCCAGACGTTTTCGCACGGGGCTGAACGGAACGCGAAAAAGACAGCTGCGGACACGTCATCCGCATTGCCCGAGCGCGGCTTGCGCTCCGACGTGTCCGCAGCTGTCTTTTCCGCGTTCGAAATGTAGAGCACTTTAAAGTGCTCTACATGCGTTCCAACGCGGACGAGCCGCCCGCAGGCGTTCGGGAGGAGAAGCGTTCGCGCCTGCTTCTGTCTCCCGAACAGCTGCGGGCTCGCCTCCGACGCCGGCGCGGCTTCGACAATCAGCTGTTTGACAATCAGCTGATTGTCGATCTGCCTCCGCGGCTGTCTCCGCGCCCCTGGCCGGCATTTGCCGGCTAAGACAGCTCCCGGCGCTTTGAGCATTCGCACACAGACGCTCCGGAACGCGTTTACACGCGTTCTGGCGCGTCTGTGTGTGAACGGGGAAAGCGCCCGGAGCTGTCTTAAGCTTTCCGCCTGAACGCGTTCCGTTTGGAACGCGTTGCAGTGCGGAAATGCCTCCCAATAGTAAAGTACCACTTTGAGCTGTGCACAGTACAAACCACAAACTGTCTTCACCCACACTGGTCAGACCTTTTCACTTATGCTTGCAGGAGTCTTGTTTTACTATGGGGGACTCAACAGCAGCTAGAGATTAGTGTTCAGGCAGACAGGCCTAAGACACCAGCCAGAAAAAAAGACTGTAGCAGCAGATAATGTAGAACAAGTTGGATATCCAACAGGAATATAAAACCTAGATTATGGAAATATGAAGTCTCCAAATTCCCCTTTTCAGCCCTACAGGCAACTCACCTGCTTAGACCATAGGGCAAAATAAGTCCCCAGAATAAAAAAGAAGCAGCAGACATAGTTAGCCTCACTGTACAAAAGCAAGAGCAAATAGCTAACAACAACACTCCTACACAAACACACCTAATCCCTAAACTGAATGCAGATGCTAGAAGTGAGGCGGGACACTGGCACACCCACCCACCAAGCAAGCAAGAGTGGAATAGCAGTCAGAATCCGATAGCAAAAGCCACTACAGACTCAGAGCAGAACAGTTTAGAAATCCTATCCAACCACCAACGCTGAGGTATGAAAGGAGTCACACAGCAGGCCCTGGCCTCTGATCTTAATCCTTCTTGTTCATAACTACATGTATTGGGCAAAAAATGGGACACAGAAGAGAGACAAGCAACATTCTAACTCTATACTTAGCCTTACCCATGAAGGTCACACTCACCTACCCACCTAACATAATCCCTAAACCAAAAACAGTAGATAAGGGAGAAAGAAACTAGAGAAAGCAGAACATAGCCACACTGGGACAGATCAAAGAGAGTGATAGCACAGCTAATGGTAAGCCAGTTTTCTTGGTAGTAGACACAAATAAAGCATAGTAGCCAACAACCTTTAAATGAGGAACTCTTGGAACATGAATAATCCAATTGCACAAGGCAACACAGTAATGAAAACTGAAAATAATAATGGTGACTGAGCGCAAAGGAAAATATATGCCCTTGTTAAAGAGACAGGCACTTAAACCTGTTTTGGAACAGCTAATTCAACGCGCTCATTCAAAGCTACATTGGACATTTAAATCAAATGTAAAGCAATGCTAGGTTTGAAAATTAATGCTTCAGTCACTTCCTGATTGATATGAACTCTGTTTGAATGGAACCTGTTTGGCATATCTTTATAAAGTATGCATGTATTGGTGTCCATGCTTGCATTTTTAAATCCAGGAAATTCTTATTTTGGGAGTCACTTCTGGCTTTGAAATGAGGCCCTGACAGAGCACAAGATTTCTACAAGAACTTCACATTTTATTACTCTGTACCATCTTCTGATTCATTGTAGCTCAAAACATGGTTTCATGTGAATAGCTTCTAATACACAAGTTAGAAGGGGATGAAAGGCATGTAAGTAAAGGTGTCTTTGAATCTAAAGACGCGGGGGGAAATCCCTTTAGGTTCTTGCATTTTGGAAGCACAACAGAATATCTCCAGTCATATTTCTTTCCCAGTTCATTGTTGCTAGACTGGAAGTCTGCAGAAAGTACAGTCAATTACACATTTCAGCTTGATGGAGAGGGGAAGTAGTATGAATTAAAAGGTAAACAAATGAATTTTAATATTGAACAAGGCAGTATGTTACGGCTCATTGAGCTGTATTCATTACCAAGTGGATTGTACAGAAACAGATTTAATGATTCCACAGTGTACCAGATTTTCTTTTCTTTTTTTACACTCAGGTGTGATAGACTTTTATTATAATGTGAAGGTTATTCCTACTACAAAGAATGTTGTCTGATAGCATCGGGAACAAGTTGAGGACAGTGAACTTTAAGGACTGTGCGAATTTCCTTATGATAACAGGAGACACTGAGCTTAGGTCATCTTGCTCCTGCAATGCCCTTCCTGACCTTCGCAAAGTCTGGAGGGGACAAAACTGAGTGATATCACATAACAGATAATTTTTGGGAGTCTGTCTAGGAATGGGTTAGTTTACAGTGTGTCCCTTCTCTCCCTCTTTTCAATCTAAATTTCCACGCCTAGTGGCAAAAGTGTTGAATATTAAATGTGTTTCCTCTGTTTCTGCACATTCCATAGAGGTTGCACTTCTTCATCATATATAGAAATCACCATGTGCTGCAAAGAAGGTATTGTGCCTTAGGATGTGTGAGATACCAACACTGTTATATTATAAAAAAAGCAAACAAACCAGTCTAGAAATATTTGAATATGGACAGTGAAATTTCCCTCGAGAGCTTCTGTACATATGTTAGTCATGGTTAGGGATGTGCATGAATATTCAAAACATTCAAAATTTGATTGAATTCAATTGAATTTGGACATTCAAATTGAAATCGAGTGTCTATACAATTGAATTTAACATTTGAATGAATTTTTGAATCTTTCAAATCATTTGTATGGATTATTCAGACATTTGTATGTGTATGGATACGCACGCATTACATACATCTCCATATGCATCTTATTTGTATCCGTATGCATTTGTATGGATTCGTACAGGATGAGAACAGGATGCATATGGGATAAAAATGGGATGCATACAAATGCGTACAGATGTGTATGGACATATGCGAATGTTGTCAACATTCATATCTTCAAATACAAATAAAACATTCATACGAATGGATACAAATATTTTCAGTTTGAATTGAACATGAAAATATTTGAATTTTAAACATTCAAATCAATTTGAATGTTCGGATATTCAATTCAAATTGAATTGAATCCCCAAAATTGCATTCCTGCACACCCCTAGTCATGGTTCCCTTATATGGGCAGGATCTTCATAGCAATGACTTCGATATTGATACTGGTTTGGCATCAATTCCAAGGAAGAGGAAACAGTTGGCTGACCTTATTACAAAGTTTCTTTATTGAAAATGTAAAAGAAACATAGAAAGTAACTATGCATTGACAAAATAAGCAGGTGGGATTAATGCACAAGCAATAACAATAAAACACTTTCAAGTTGACATAATTTAGTCAAACAATAGGCAGCAACTCAGCAAAGAGAGAGAGACACACAGTGACCTTTAACATGTAGTTAGAGGGAGAAATAGATGTGGTAATGTGTGGGCCACAGGTTTTCTTGTCAGCCAGAGATTGAGAGTTACTCTTAACTCTAGTAACAATATGAATTTTTAGGTTTGAAGCCAAGGAATGGAGTGCTGAATTGGGAAAATGAAGTAAAAGGGGGAGAATTTTCGAGACAGGCTGTGTGGGGATTTTTATCCTCCCACCCCCCACATATAATATCTTATTGCCCTCATGGAAAAGCAAGAACACTCAAGCCTAATTGGGCAACATCTGGGAAGGGAGGGGGCACCTGGAGGTTGTGCAGATGCTCTTCCCCAGATGTTGCCTAGTTATTTACTAGAGGACAAAGTGTGAAAAGGCCCCATGACTACAAGTTTACCTGATGTGAATGTCATGATGTCTAATGCCAGTGGTGTCCCTGAACATGCAGTGTGCCTCCAAGAGCCTGCGGCTCCCTCAGAGGTATCTTTCCTGCAGAGTGGGAAGAATAACTCTAAGGTGCCTTTACTGCTTGGTATTCACTTTCCATCTCCATCTAGATAGACATCACCCGCACAAGCAATGTTACTGCGCTCCACACTGCATGGTGATATTGTTTGACCGCTAAAAATGGTTGATACAGTTATGGAGGCCAAGATTGTGTGTTACATAGACTGTTGATATGGAGTAAGACTAGTGCAGACTAGCCAAGCCCACTCCTATCACATTTTGTCCACATTATATGAAACAGTGCCTGGGCTAGGGTGCCAAAATGGATGCTCTTGCCCAGTATAGTTATAGATCTCAATGGTGAGATTTACAGCTGCCCCAGGGGTAAAATACCAGATCAAGGAGGTGTGTGGGTGGTAAGGCCCTGTGGTCCTTTATTCTACAGGAAACCCTTTTCAATTGGTCTGCTGCAGTCATACCAGACTCTCCGAGGGCCTGGAACTTTCATTCCCTGCCTTCAGAGTCTTGCTTTAGGGCTCTCTAGTAAGGTCTGGAGCAGAATAGGCCATTCAAAAGCAAATGGCCCAGTTCTGCTCCACTGGCAACCTGTCAAGTTCAAAGGGGTCCATTGAATATTTCTCCTGCTTACTCATTCTGGTTTGTCCCACTTTCAAAACTCAGATGACTCTAAATAATTTAGAGTGCTAATGGTTATATCGGTTATTAATAGTGTAGTCTTTTTGTATTGATGTATTAGTAGGAAGGGTACTTATTCTTTTCAATTTACTTTGTAACTGTTGTGTACAGATGTCCAGCTTGGAATTTTTGTTTTTTCTGGTGAAAGCTCTTCTTTTATCCTTACTATTTCTGTGTTCAAGTCCCTGAGTTTGTTATTAGACTAATAAATGTATTTTGTAATTTATACGACTGCTAAAAAGCTTTGCCACTATAATCTCTGTTCTTTCAAATATTCCTCCATTAAATTAAATTTCAGAACTTATGATAGATGATGGTCAGTTTTATACTAAATTTATAACTAAATTTGTCTGAAATTTGCAGAATTTTTTTAAAAAATCTATATTATTTTAATGCTGGGGTCTGGTCTATCTAACTACAGAGTAGTTGCATAATTCTGGACTTTATATATCTACAGATTGGGTGTGGGAAAATCAGTATACTAAAGCTCACCATTATATGTCAGCCATTTCAGAATTTAGCCTGCATTGGTGTACAAAACTGAGCAGAATAAATCAAAATCTGAAAGCAAGTCCAAGGTTTGTATCTTCTCTGATATTTGTATAAAGATTTGAAAATATTTTTCTTTTACGAAACATTTATTTTATAGTTCCTCTCCCTCAAACATTTCTTCTGTAATTTAATATGTTGCCAAGGAACACCAAAAGGCCAAAAGATATCAATCCCAAAATGAAACCACAGATCAAACTGTTTGAGGTTGACTGAAGGATATTTCCTTAAAATAAACTTGTATTATAATAAATAATAAAAGCAGAATCACTGGCTTCTGGCCACCAGCCTCAGTAGCTTTGGCTGTAGATTATTGGCGTCCATGGGTTTTTTTGATGATTGATATGCAGGTAGACTTCACAAATCTCTTCCATGGAGATTGGGGAAAGTCTAAAATCATTAGTGCTGCCATGAATAACAGAATAGGCTCCAAGTGATCAATTGTTTGTTTGGATAGACTCAATGAGCTATTTAAGCTAATGTTGAAACTGGTGGAGTGCCTATTGGATTCATTAAACATATGTGGCAGTTCAATGGGAGCTGCTGAGGAAGGAATGTGAATAGACTATTGAGCACTAAATAAGTTTTGCCTGCCCAGCAAAAAACCATTAGCAAGAAGTTTGCTCTGTGATTTGTAATCTGCTTTTTCCAATGAGAAAATAAGTAGAAAGGATGCATGGGGCATAGGAACAAATGTCTTTTCTAAAAGACAGATTTACCTAGATTAAATACAGGTCAATAAAGTGCTACCACAGCTATTGGAAATAACAGTTTGAAAAGATGGAAATGGGGATGAAATAGATCCAGAAAAATGAACTAAAAAAGATCCTGGCTCCTTGTCCATTTCCACACTGGTCTTTACTCCAGCAATTGATTGTCCTTCCCTAAAATAACATGTAGAAAAGGCAATCATAGAGAAGAAGGCCATCAGTATCACAGGTGTCCCATGGAAGTTAAGATCAGGGACGGAGGCTGGCATTTAGCACTGTTGAAGTCTACACAGTCCCATCTGGGAGCATCCGCCTTACTGCATCAGCAGCCATGCATGCTGGGGCACTGCTACAGCAATTGGGCAACACAGCTGCCCACATAGTGCCTTCCCATGGAACTAGGTGTGAAGGCTGCATCTGGGACTATACTAGGAGCACCATCAGTGTTCCTACTATAGCTGTGGAACAATTTTTTACTGCTTCACAGCTATTGAGATGGGGGCAGCCATGCATACTGGGAGGTGCTCCAAGGCAGAATTGGCTCTGTGGTGTGCCTATGCTTCATGCCAAAGCATGCCCAATTGCCCCCATCTACAAGTGCAAGATGATCCTGTGAAGAGTTATGAAGTCAGTGTCATCAATACTCTGAGACATAGGGTGTTTTTCCACTGTCACTAGAAGTACCTATTAAGTACCCATTAATGGGTACAAAAATGCCATTATGTACCCATTAATGGGTACTTAATGGGTACTTTTAGTGACAGTGGAGAAACACTCTTAATCTATAGGGGTTATTCAGCCTTCCAAGGTTGAAATCAGTTCCATTCCATCTGTTGGAATTTAATGGAATGCTGACACATATGTCAGCATTTGGATAGGAATTCAATAATTAACAGTAGTCAACATGGGTTTGTATCAAACAAGTCGTGTCAGACCAACTTGATTTCATTTTATGACAAAATCACTGAATGGGTTGATCAAGGAAATGCAGTAGACATAGTATTTCTTGATTTCAGCAAAGCATTTGACAAAGTATCTCATGTGATCCTCATTGAAAAATTGATCAAATATGGGTTTGACAAGGCAACTATAAGGTGGGTTCAAAACTGGCTTAGTAATCGTACTCAAAGAGTGGCTTTAAATGGCTGCACATCCAAATGGAAGGAAGTGTCAAGTGGAGTACCACAAGGTTCTGTCCTGGGCCCAGTTATGTTTAATGTTTTTATAAACGATCTGGAAGAGGGAGTTGAAGGGAAACTGATCAAATTTGCTGATGACACAAAGCTAGGGGGAATTGCAAACACCAGAGAAGAGAGAGAGAGGATTCAAAAAGATTTAGAGAAACTCGAACAATGGGCTGCAACTAATAAAATGGTATTTAACAAAGAAAAATGCAAGGTTCTGCACCTGGGCAAGAAAAATGAAAAAGGCACATATACAATGGGAGGAATTCGGCTGAGCAGCAGCACATGTGAAAAAGACTTGGGTGTCCTGGTAGATCATCAACTGAACATAAGTCAACAGTGCGAGGCAGCTGCAAAAAAAGCAAACGCAATCCTGGGGTGTATTAGGAGAAGCATAGAGTCCAGATCACGTGAAGTTATTATCCCCCTCTACTCTACCTTGGTCAGACCTCATCTGGAGTACTGTGTCCAGTTCTGGTCACCCCAGTTTAAAAAAGACGCTGACAAGCTGGAGCAGGTTCAAAGGAGAGCTACCAAGATGGTGAACGGTCTGCAAACCATGTCCTATGAGGAACGGCTTAAGGAACTAGGAATGTTTAGTCTAACAAAAAGAAGACTGAGAGGAGACATGATAGCTGTCTACAAATACCTCAAGGGTTGTCACAAGGCAGAGGGATCAGCTCTGTTCTCACTCTCTCAAGGAAGGACTAGAAACAATGGGGTGAAACTGCAGGGGAAAAGATTTAGTTTAGATGTTAGGAAAAAATTTCTAACAGTAAGAGTGATCAACCAGTGGAACAGGCTGCCACGGGAGGTGGTTGGTTCCCCTTCGATGGAGGTCTTCAAGCAGAGACTGGACAGCCATCTGTCTGAGATGGTTTAGGAGATCCTGCCTTGAGCAGGGGGTTGGACTCGATGACCCAGGAGGTCCCCTCCAACTCTACCATTCTATGATTCTATGATTCTATGAAATGCTCATAAAATTCAGAAAGACATTTAAAAACATGTTGTTTTTAAAGACACCTATTGAAATTCTGTCATATTCAGTGGTACCGTGTGAAGTGGAACTAACAGAGAAAGAAGTTCCAATTACAACTTCACTTTCACTCTTTCTGAACTATATAGTGGTCTACATCAGAACAAAATGTGGGTTGGGGTGATGGAAAGTGAGGATTTGATGTTTTGTTCATATTCAATCCATCTTCAGAATGAGAAAATATATCAACAAAATAATTAGCAATTTTCTATCCACATTATCTAACCCAAAGTGGAATTTTCTGGTTAAATAATACAAAATGAAAATTGCCACTTTCCTGGCGTTTTCTCTCACTCTGAAGATGAATCAAATGTAAATTAAAACAGGTGTAGCTGAACATGCTTTCTCACCAACTTCTAGATCCATTCCTCAAGTTATAACCGTTCCCTTCCCATCCTTAGAAGTGTAGTGCTTGGTTTCACCCAGATGGCACCCAGATGGCCACATAAGTGCTTCCTATTCTGATCTCATAGAAAATATCCAGGTAACTGCAGATGCAGAATTTTCTTCTCATGCTCAAAAAAACTGGAAGAAAAAAAAATATGTGTGCATCATGGGCTTCCTCTAATGCCCTTTCTTAGCAGAGTTTGTGAAGAAAGCTACTCTAAAGTTTAGATGATATTTCTTCCAAGTCCTTAAGGGAAGAAATACAAAAATACACATAGGAGTATGAAAATTGAAAAGGAAAGGAGAAAGATTTTAAGATCTTAGCAGCCTTACATGTTTGAGATCAAAGCAGGTGGCTGAGGAAAGGTGTGGACAGAGAACTCTATCAGAGGACTGGTATGGGGAAAGGCAACTGAAAACAATGTGGATTAAGGACGCCCTTAATCCACATCTGGTAGTCCATTTAATCAGGGCTACCAGAGGGCTCAGTGACCCTGATCAGGAAAACTGTGGTGTGCAGAAGGCATGCTTCCATGTTCCAGGACAATGAAGGTACTTTTCAGTAGCATGCCATAATGCACCAATGAAAAGCACCTCCCACAGATCCCAAGGCCTGGGAATGCAACTTTGAAACTCACACAAGCTTCAAGGCTACATAGCATGGGTAATCTGGATCGGTGCTGTCAGGGCAGATGAAGTTGTTCCTGCCCGTGCCTCCCCACAATCCAGATCAGGGAGCTGGACCATAAACTCATTGATCGGGAATTAAAGTAGAAAGGCCCATACTCAAAGCAAAATCTGTCATTGGATGGGAAGAAGTGGGGAACTTTCCTTCTGCTTATCCAGAAAAATATGGTTTCCACCCAAAATAATCTACTCGTACATTCATACTTCTCAACATGAAAAATTGTCTAAATTTGGCCAGTTTTGTTCAAGAAAAAAAAATGGAAAGGCATTATTTTGTCAAAACAGTTTAAATTAAAAACAGCCTGGAAACTGATTAAATGTGTTTGACTGTGGGGCGATTGTTAATAGTTGCATTATGTAGCCAACTGTCCAGCCCTCAGAAATAACTAAACACTGAAAAATCGTGCAGGAAATAAAATGTGGTGAACTGAGAGCTTTTTGTGACACTTCCTCCCCTAAAGTCCCCCTAGGAGCAATGCTGCAACATCATGTATTGCCATTTCTGGAGCCATTTTAGCCTTCATTTCTAAAATCCTCAGCAATCAGACCACTGCTTGGCTTTTGCTCTCTGTTGAATAGAAAACATTTAAAGTGACTTTTCAACATCACAGAGGACAAATGATGGAAAGTGCTTTGGCCAAGCATGAATTATTATTTTATATTTACAGCGGGAAAACAAGTACATAGGAATGAGGATATAATGTTACCCAAATATATCAAGTAGATTCTATGCACAAACTTAGCATTGGCTTCATGGCCATATTTCTGTTCAGAATTCTCTTCATAAATATGAGGTTTCACATATACCCCCTCCATTTTCTTTTCCATTTTCTTTCAGTGTAGAAAGATCCTGTATTGCCATGGTAACAAATGTAATACACTAGCCTTAGTAGTGGTTTGGCACTCAATTAGGAAAGCATTTTTTACTAACTCTCTCTTACTTGATAAACCACAACATATAGTATAAATACTGTCACTTCCTGCAGATTAACCTGTATCCTTATTACTCAGTAAATGTTGTTATCTTCCAGTCATAGAGAATTGTTTTTACTATTTCATTGAAGTTTTAATAAAAATAAGCCTGTGTGTCACAGAAAAAAAGGCTATTTATTACATAATTTTCTTTTCTGTGCCACAAGGCTTATAATGACTAAGAAATAGCATGCCTATCCTAAGAATGTTGCAAACTCGGCCTCTTAGGTGGAAAGATTCTTGGATCACATGTTTGACTACATATTGTGCTTGCGCAGCTGAATTCTGCCACCATAAAACGAAGAGCAGAAGAGGCAGCTCCACCAACTAGCCTATCCTTGATGTGCACTTGTGCGGCTGAACTCTGCCATCTTAAAACACTGAGTAGAAGAGGCAATTCTACCAACTAGCCTTTCCTCGAAGTGCCCTTGTGCAGCTGAACTCTTCCACCTTAAAACGCTGAGTAGAAGACGCAATTCCACCAACTAGACTCTCCTTGATGTGCGCTTGTACAGCTGAACTCTGCCACCTTAAAACGCCATGCAGGAAGGCGCAACTCTACCAGCTGGCCTCTCCTCGACGTGTGCTTGTGTTGCTAGCCATAAGCTTAATCAGAAGGGGCAAGCTTGGGACATTTCTGTTTTAGCTTCATTTTAGCTCCATTTTATTCATGCAAGTGTATTTGGTTGTATGAGTGAGTGCGTCGGTGTACATCGGGTGTGCTAGTGTGGCTGTGGCTGTGGGTGTGTTGATATACATGTGGGGGTGCTAGTGTGAGTGTGTGGTTGTGTATGGAAGTGTGTTGGTTTGTATGTGGGTGAGTTTCTGTGGGAGGGACCATGTGCCAAGGCCAGGCAGGAGGAGAAGTGGAACAGGTGGGGAATATCACAACAGTAATGGGCAGGGGGAGATATGGTGATCTGAGGCAGAAGAGACAGTTTAGGAGAAGGGGTATTAGATACCTTGAAGCTATTACCTCTTCTGTTCTGCCTTCTAACCGGCAGTGTTTGAGGAGCCATGCCAGTCAGCCCCCTGCTCTGACTGTGTTGCTCTTGACTGCCAGATCAGCCTGGAATAAAACATCTGCCATATATACCTTGATTTTGGAGAAGGGGGCTGATCTGGCATGTATAACAGAGATCTGGATGGATGAACTGGGTGGGCCTTGTTTTACCCAGCTATGTCCTCCAGGATACTCAGTACAGCACTGTTCTAGACTAGGGGGAAGGGAGGAGGTGTAGTCCATCAGACTTCCATGTCCCTCACCAGATGGCCAATTTACACTATAACAGGGGTTGATGGCTTGTTTATGCTGCTGGGCCAGGAAGACAGAATAGGGATGCTGCTAGTGTACCGTTCACCCCACTGCCCAGCATCCACCCTATCTGAGCTGGCTGAGACAGTCTCAGACGTGGTGTTGGAAGCCTCTGCCATGGTGGTGTTAGGGGATTTAAGTGGACCGGCTCAGTTCTTCATGTCTTCCGTGACAACCACGGGGCTGTCTCAATTTGTATCTGACCCAAATCATGTTGCAGGCCACACCCTTGATTTGCTTTTTGCTTCAGAGTGGACTGGTGAGTATCCATTGATAGGAGGGCTGACTGTCAACCCATTGTCATGGACAGATCATTTGCTGGTTTGGACTTGCAATGGCAGCTCCCATCTGTGAAATGGTCCACCCATGGAGACTTATGGAATCCGAGCGATTCCTGAATGCTCTGGGGGATTGTCCAGTTGGCATGACTGGCACTCCTGTCAACTGGCTGGTTTTTCTGACACCGAGAGATGGGCAGGGCTATTGACATGATCATTCCCAGGTGCCCTTGGCATGCTTGTGGAGCATGAAAAGCTCCTTGGTACTCCATGGAGCTACGGGCTATGAAGCAGCAAGGTTGACGCAGGTGGTGTAAATCCGGTTGACCAAACACAGGTTAGAGCACACTACTGTGCTACCATGTGGTGGTGACGGTGGCGAAAAAACTTTTTCTCCGCCACCATTGCATCCTCAAGTAGTCGTCCAGCAGAGCTTTTCAGAGTAAATGGCTTTATAAAATCAAGCTTAAAGAAGCATGAGCCAGTGCCAATTATCTGCTGTGACAAATTTGCAAAGCACTTTGAGGACAAAGTCGCCCAGATTCGTAGGGCATTGGACAGAGTCCAGACGAGGTGTCCAGAGAACTGTCTGGTCCTGTTTGCTTGGATCAGTTTCAATTGCTGCAGCCTGAGGATGTGGACAAGCTGCTTGTGGGGGTGTGGCCAACAACGTACTCTCTGGATTCCTGCCCCTTGTGGCTGATAAGAGGTAGCCGGCAACGCATCACCAGGTAGATCCAAGAGGTAGTGAATGCCTCTCTAAGGGATGGGGTAATTCCACTGCCCCTGAAGCAGGCTGTGGTGCACCTTCTCCTAAAGAGTGACCCAGAGGATTTAAATAACTATCACTTGGGGGCCAACATACCTTTTTTAGGCAAGGTTCTGGAAACTGTCTTGGTCGCCCTGGTTGATGACCTCTTCTGGGAGAAAAAGACAGGGGGAATGCTACCCTGTTGGTTTTTCTGGACCTCTCAGCAGCTTTTGATACCATTGACCATGGTATCCTTTTGGAGACACTACAGAGTTTAGGAGTGGGAGGCAATGCTTGGCACTGGTTCTGCTCCTATCTCGAGAGCAGAACCGAGATAGTGGCTGTAAGAGACACTGATTCAACACCCTGGGAATTCCCTTGTGGGATCCCCCAGGGGTCGATCTTATCTCCTATGCTATTTAGCATCTATATGAAGCCACTGGGAAAGGTCATCAGGAGATTTGTAGTGAGGTATCATCGGTTTACACAGCTAGTTTACGATTAGGCAACATCTGGGCAGGCAGAGGTCACATGTAGGCTGTATGCACCTCCTTTTAAGTTGCCTAACTGTAAACTACGGACTGAAGTGCGAATCGGCCTCAGGTGGATTTCTTTTCAGTAAATACCTAGAGGTTTGCTAAGGACAAGATAACTAACTTACTTGAACTTTCCTTGCCCAAGTGGTCATTCTTGAGGTCAAGCCAAGTAGAGTTGGCATGAATATGTTTTAAATCATGATCCTTTCTGCACTTGGCCTTATTTAGGAATATGTCTCCTCATTCTGGGATATATTTCATGTGATGACTTCAGTAAGCAAGCTGCAGCCACGGGCTTGTTTCCCAGGCATTTTGCGGCTTTATTGACAGGAAGGGAAGAGTTGCAGTGAAAAAAACGCCAAAATGCGGCAATCAGAGCAGCCAGATCTTGCAGTATATAAACCAGCAGTCCAGGGCTCTGAGCATCTCTCGACCTGCACATTTGGCAAGAGGGGGATCATGGGAAGTTCATCAAACTCTCCAGGCTTCTAGGCCTCACATTCTCAGTGGGAGAGAGAGGGGACAGAAGGAGAGGTCTTGCCTCAGAAGGGGAAGATCCTGGTTTAGCAGGCATGCTGCAGGGGCTGTTGAGCTCTAGATAGAGCAAGGCAGGTCCCAGGAGGCAGTTAGTATTTACTGCTGGGTTTATTCTTTACTTTGGGAAGAAACTTCACACTGAACAATATCAGGGATTTCTGTTCAGGGGCAAGGGGAGCTGGAGGCAGGAATTGTTTATTATTTTGTTTTCAGTGGATCTTCATATGAGAGCAGAACCTTATTCTGCTTACAGTGACTTGTACCTTATAGCAATACAAAGACTCTTAATGACCCTTATATTTGCTTCTACTTATTTATTTATTTACTTGTATTTAATAAACAGCGTTTGGATTACACTGGTGTTTATTGTGCTGCTTCAGGGTGGGGGCTTGGTGACAAATCTTTGAAGCAGGATGCCTGTGGGAGGGAAGTATAGTCCAGTTGATATACTGACCCAAGGCCATTTGCAGGCAGTGGGGCCATGGTGCTCGACAGCAGCTTCCTTGACTGCGTAGCTCTGTGAAGTGCGAGTCCAAGTGGGGGTGGGAGGAGTCAAGTCCCCACATTTCAGAATAAGGCCAAGTGCACTAAGGCCCCATGCTGTAGCATGCATTCATAAAGAAAAGTAGAGGGGAGGGGAGGTTTAAGATTGCATCCAAGCAGCAAACCCTACAGTGTCCAACAGACTTTCACCCAAATAATAACCAACAGGGATCCAAGAAAGGAAGATATCCACTCCTCTCCTCGCCATGGAATAATTTCCACTAAAGTTCAAGTTAACAAGACCAGCAGAAGTTCTTTTAAGGCATATTTGTGAACTGGGTAAGGCTTCATTTATTCATGATGGATTATTGTGTGCTTTGGATCTTTCAAAGTTCCCTGAAAAGGGGAAAAGGGATACAGACAGAACTAGGATGTTTGTTTCTGCTACATACCATTGTGAGAAAACTTAACCCTAGACGTTTTCGCATTACTCCCGTTCCATTTGGAACGGGAGTAGGACGGGAAGATTAAGACAGCTCACGACGCTTTCACCTTTCACACACAGACGCGCCGGAACGCGTGTAAACGCGTTCCGGCGCGTCTGTGTGCGAATGCTCAAAGCATCGTGAGCTGTCTTAGCCGGCAAAGGCCGGCCAGGGGCGCGGAGACAGCCGCGGAGGCAGATCGGCAATCAGCTGATTGTCAAACAGCTGATTGTCGAAGCCGCGCCGGCGTCGGAGGCGAGCCCGCAGCTGTTAGGGAGACAGAAGCAGGCGCGAATGCTTCTCCTCCCGAACGCCTGCGGGCGGCTCGTCTGCGTTCGAATGCATGTAGAGCACTTTAAAGTGCTCTACATTTCGAACGCGAGAAAGACAGCTGCGGACACGTCGGAGCGCAAGCCCCGCTCGGGCAATGCGTATGCCGTGTCCGCAGCTGTCTCCCACGCGTACCGTTCAGCCCCGTGCGAAAACGTCTCCTAAGTGATATCATCTGAAAAAGACTAAACAAACATTTGAAAATGGCTTTCTTTTTTCACTACTCAAGTCCTATACTACCAATTCATTTTGGCATGACTGTGATTTGTCTTGACTTAATTTCTTCAAATGCATAATATTTCCCTGTGAGGATACTGAACACCCCATAGATCCTGTAAATGCTATCTCTCTATCACATTGTTACCCTTGAAAACTTTTTCTCCCTTTAATCTATTGAGTAAGCCATAATGTTCATAATATACAAATGACTGAAACCCCAAAAATGAAAACAGAGAGGAGAGCTCATTAGCATCCTATTATACATTTTTGCCTGTTAATATACCATTTCTTTTTGACCTTCATTCTAGTGTTTGCCCTAAGAGTTTGCAAATTGTTTTATCCCCTGGTTTCTCAGCATGATTCCTTCATTTTCAGCATGATGTGCAGAGGCAACTAATACCATGTGTGTCTGTGAGAAAGTAGGTTAACTTAAGTTCTTCTAGCGTCAACTTACAAAAGTGTACATTACGTAAGTTATTTTTTTTAAAAAAAAATCTTTGGCATTCTTCAATAGGAGTGGGTATATATATGCTTCAAATAACAAATACTACATGCATATAGGGATATGCATGAACTGAAATATAGTGGTTCCCTTGGTTTGCTGTGGCAGCACTTGGTAGAGGTTCAATCAAAATGGGTTTTTCAACCAACAGAGGGTTTGGGTCACATGCGAACCATGTTAGGACCCGAGTTCGTTGCAAACAAATTGACGGAACCAGTTTCACACATCTTTACATGTGTATATACGAACCAATTGTTTATTTAGACTGTAGCATATATGACCAGCATGTTTTGTCACCTTCACAATTTGGAAATTTGTGACGGTTCAGAACTTCCCCTTTGAATCAAATATTGGCTATGTTCAAAGACTGACCTTTGCATGGAAATCAAAAGCTTTTCTACCTTCAGCTGAAGCAGATTCAGAATGGATTTGGAACAGATCCGGAGGTGTGATTGGCAGCAGTAGAGATTCAAAGCTTAGCACAAAGCTTTGTTCACATGAACAAAATGGCTCTGTTCACACTAGTGTGAAGTTCTATCCCATTAGCTTTACACAAAGTGAACCGGAAAAATACAATGTACATCCCTAACCAGCAACGCCTTCATTTCTAAAGAAAAAAAAATCAGTTCTTTCCTCTAAGGAGTTTAGGAAGTATGCATGGTTCTTACCCAGAACTGGCACCAGAACTGTGTGGCTTCTGCACATGTGGCAGAAAACATTCCAGCAGCAACTTTGAAGGACAGGAACATGAAGCACACCTACCAGTAGCATCCCAGTTGGACACAGGGTAAGTTGTGCCACATGGAAATGACCATAGAATGTGAACTGGTGAAGAAGCATGTATACTTCCTAAACAAATTGAAGGGAAGAATAGGGCTGATTTTGCACTTCCCTTCCAGTCTGCTGGACAGGAAAGGAGTATAATCACACAATGTTAACTAGCCCTCACACTTGTGAGCACTAGGTAATTACAGCCTACCCCTCATGCAACCAAACACTCACCTGATTTGACTGCGCTGCAGCTCCTCTTCTGGGCACCACCGTTTTGTTTGTTGTGCCCTCCACAACTGTACATGTGCCAGCACCATTGCCAGGATGACACTGATGCTCTGTGCATGCATGCACAGTCGTGTCTGTGGTCATCCCAGGTGCCAGCATGGTTATGCAGCATCTCCGACGACCCCAGAGTACCAGAAGAGGTGCAGATGCTTGCCATCGGATCTTTCTGGTAAGTCCCAGAGTAAGGTTAGTAAAGATATGAAGCACAATTTCATGCTCCACACCTAGTGAATAATCAGGGGACTTCCGGGCAGACACAGGGCACTCGGAGGCTGTAGCCGCCTCCTCTAAGTGCTGGTGCCCTTTCCCAGAAGTTCCCTAATTGTTCACTACCAGCCTAAGTTCAAAAAGACCTATGGTGTTGGTGTGTTTTCTTTTAAAATGAAGTTTTTAAAGATGAATAATCAAAAACTTGGTGGTGCAAAGATGTACACTAGGTACTGAAAGAGTCTGCATATTTCTGCACTTTCAAGAAAAATGTA
Organism: Aspidoscelis tigris stejnegeri; assembly: GCA_023333525.1. Lineage (NCBI taxonomy): Eukaryota > Metazoa > Chordata > Lepidosauria > Squamata > Teiidae > Aspidoscelis > Aspidoscelis tigris. The sequence continues at coordinate 32,801,427 of JALMGA010000002.1, forward strand.
TGAATAGAGTCTGTGATTTGGGAACTGAAATCTTTCTAAATTTTCACTGGATTGTTGTCACCTTTGACAAAAACATAATAAGTTTATGATTGCTTTTGTATCTCTCAATTGTTTCCTTGTTCAGCAACCTGAACCACTCCCTCCCTGTATTTTTGAATGATTCAAATAAATGTTTTCGAACATTTGAAATTCATTTGAATGTTTAAATTCAAATGTGAAGACATTCTATTCTAATTTGAATGTCCACATTTGATCGGTTTCGATCAAATTTTGAATGTTTAGAACATTTGTGCACATCCCTAGTCTGCAAAAGCAGAAGTAACCTCAATAGTGAGGAATGATATTGTCAGCTTCAGCTGGTATAATAGCTATGGCCTTCCTTGGAGAGAGATATTCTTGCCATTGTTGCCCATGTCTTGGTAACTTCATATTAGACTACTGCAATGTATTTTATATGGGACTCCCCTTGTATTGCTCCAAAAGCTGCAATTAGTGTAACATGTGGCAGCACGAATATTATGCCTGTTTGGGTGCGCATCGCCAGATTGTATTTTCCATGTATAACCCTAAGGAACTTGGGACTGTGATAACAGAAAAATGCCTCCCTCTATACATCCCAAAGAGTTCTGAGATTAAATGAAGATGCTCTGTTGTTGGACCCACAAAATAGAATGCCATGTCACAATGGCTCACTGCAAGGACTTATTTGTGGTAGCACCTACATAATGGGATGTCTTCCCATCTCTTATTTATGAGGGTCCTACAATAACAGGGTGCCTACTAATGGGATATTTCTTCTGACAGGTATTCCTGTGCAACCACTTCTTTTTCCCTTAACTTACCCACCTTTTAATATTTTATTTTTATTATTTTTATTATTATTGGAATTTTTAAGTGTTTTAATCCTTGTTTTTAGTATTTTTTTTATAAGCCATTTTCAGATTTTTCCCTTTTTATGAGAAGCGGTATACCAATGTTTTGAATGAAATAAATTATTTAGAAGCAATTTTTAAATTAAAATGTAGATAAGGTTTTCATTGGAACTCTCACTTGAATCTCCTCAAAATTTACTACATTTGAATTTTGTACCTATAGCTAGTCAATAAATCAGACTCAAGAATTTTAAAATGTTTAACTTCTGCATTTTTCAACTTTGGCTACATTTCTGTATCTGTCAGATTTTGAACCTATCTCTGAATTCATCAGTAGAAGGCTGACAACATGTCTTTGTATGCAGTTAACACAGAGAGAGTAAATTTGAGGATAAAAATTATAAGATTAATGCACGTATTTTCATTCATTTTCAACTGCATCAATAAATGCTCCAGTGTGCTACACTATTTCTAGTGTACAATAAATTTCTTCTTTTCACATGTTTAACCAATAAAGGAGGAAGCTTCATGTGACTGTGAACTAGGCACTATAAAAGCATTATGTCAGAGATCATCTACTCAAGAAAAACAAACTATCCAATTTGTCTGTTCTGATGCAAAATGCTGAAAAGTCCACTCCCCCACACATTGCTTAAAGAACATCTCATCATCAAAACTTTAAGAAGCAAACAAAGCCTCAATAATGGCTTTTTCTTACCCCTTGCCTCCTTTCCCTCCATCTGTCTCTGTCACACACAGAGATATGCCTCTCTTTTTTGTCCCTTTGAGAAATTATTGACAAAGGATTTGCAAGTTTTGCATGTCATTTTTTTCCTGTAGCGAATAAATAAGCAATGAATAGTAAAAGAGCCATGAGAACAAGATAAATTTAAGTGACTTTTAATAAAACAGGAAAGAAGAAGTTTAAGAGATGTCATCATGGCTGAACACTGACATATACAATCCCTGACTGAAAAGCAATGTGTCAATTAGTGAATGAAAACTGTGGAACAGTAGACTGGCTTAAAGATCAAGGATGTCACAGTGAGAGACAGTGTCACACTAATATTATTTATTTTACATGTGAATCCCCAGGATAAGAGTCTGGAAGAACATTTTCTAGATATCAAGTCATTCTCTCCCTCTTCTTCTCTGAAGAGACAAAGGTGAGGAAAAAACGGCAAGGTTCAGATGGATGCTTCTCTTGTTCTTTAGTAAGTGATCGATCATCAGGAATCCAGGGTGAGTACCAGTGGAAGCAGTGGTGATTGACAGTGACAGAGATTCCAGAAGGGAACATCTGTGACCATGGTTAAAATGTTCTCTGTAATAAATAACACATGAAATACAGATAACATACTTATTAATAAAAGTCCCACAATAGAGTATGGAGATGACATTCCTTGATTTACAAATTCCAACTAACTACATTGAACATATTAGTGCTCATATGAATCTATGTCCCTTTCTACATGTACCTCCTATAACCCAAGAGACCCTTGGGTATGGGGTGGGATATAAATATAAATATAAATAAATAAATACAATTCTGGTTCAGTGGGTCCAGAATAGCCCATGTGGCAATGTGAAGTTTTCATGAACTTTGTGGACACACCCCAATTCCTCTGAGATCAGCCTGAGAAGACAAGATAAGAAACAAGATAAGAAGGGACTCTGAAAGTGGCTATAGGCAAATTTGCATTTCACCTCCCATCCTAGGGAGGTAAAGTGACAGAATGCTTTAGGTGTCTACACTTGCAGATGCCCAAAGCATTTGGAACTTAACCAGTGCTTTACTAAGTGCCAATTAAGTGTGAGTTGTGGAGCCCCGTCAATGGTGCCAGCACACCTACAAGACACCGGGGCGAGCAGGCAACGCATCAGGCAATCATGTCTACATTGCCAGTCACATGCTCTGCCTGAATCTCTTCCACTTGGAAGTGGTGCAGATGCTGTGTGCAAGGCTATACTAGCCCTGCCACTAGTGGAGGTGTGGAGCAATTTAAACTGCTCTACAGCTATATGCATGGGGGAACTCTAGTATGCCCCTCTCCAATGCTAATTAGGGGTGTTTTGCCCATTGCTTACCTGCTGTCCTGTACTTACATTGTTAATGCAATCAAGATAATATTTACTTTAAATACAATACAAACATTTTACAATAAATTACACAATAAATACATCAAACAACCATGGGGCATTACACTAACCATTTAACAAAAAGTGTAAAACATTAAAAGATGCAGTTTTTGCATGATAGTAGAGTTTTATGCCAATAAACAAGGAGAAATACTTAAAGATAAAATTCAGAATGTACTAAGCAATTATGCCTATAACTGGCTTAAAAGTTTATATTTTCTTCTTAGATACCCTAGAATTCTTCCTTGGTTCACTAGATATAAATTTTCATTTGAAAAATATTTTAATAAATTTTGCAATATAGCAAATGGTTACCCTCTTTTCTTTATAGATTATTCATACATAGAATTAAAAGAACTCTAAGAAAACGACTTAGGGTGTTTTTCCACAGTCAGTTAGTACCCATTTTTGCACCCATTAAGGACCCATTTGGTTGAGAGCCAGATGACCCCATTTCCACCACGGCACCCATTTGGGGTACCTTTGTTTCCACTGTGCCTCAGGAAATCCGGATCATATTTATTTATTTATATTTAAATTTAATATGGGTACATCTCAGATGGGTACATCTCAGCCTTTCATCCAGATTTTCTGTAGCCCCCATTAATGGGGTCTACAATGGGGTCTTCGGCCAGAAAATCTGGATTAAAGGGAGCCTGTTTCCATGAGTGACAGGCAATGGGGTCTAGAGGAGGCTATGGGGAGGGGATGCACCCATGGGGGGGGGAGCCCCGAAATCCCAGCTTTGAAGTGATTTTGGAGTCATTTCGAAATCATTCCGAAATGACTCTGAAGTCACTTTGAAGAGATTGGCAAAGACTTCGGAGAGGCTCCATAGCTGTCAGCGTGGTCTGTTTGCTATTAGTGCAGACCGTGTGGACTTCCCTCCAAAATCCCTCCAAAGTAATCGGCAAAGGCTTCAGAGTCCCACCGCCGATCTCTCCAAAGATCAGCAAAGACTTCGGAGGTGCTCCGGAGCTATTCCCGCTGACATTGTAGGCTCTCCAGGGCTGTTTTGCGCTGACTTCGGAGATGTTCCGAAGGGACTCCGGAGTGCCTCCAAAATCTGTGTTGATCTCATTGAAGGGACTTCAGAGAATGCACCCCCCTGTCCCCCAAAACACCTGAGGTGATGGGCAGACCCCTTGGGGCTTGATCTGGATTCCCCACATGGGTGCAAAGGTGTTTCCACGGCAGGGAGGTTAGCACCCATTGCTAACAGTCTTGATATGTGTGTGATTTAAATGTTGTGAGCCTGCCAGAGACCCTTGGATATGGGACGGGATATAAATAAATAAATAAATAAATAAATAAATAAATAATGGGTGCTACACCTCCTGTGGAAACACATTGGGTGCTTCCCTTAATCCGGATCTACTAGATCCAGATTAAGGAATGTACCCATTCCTTAGATCTGGATCTTCTTAGATCTGGATTAAAGGAGCACAGTGGAAAAACACCCTTAAGATTGTCTGTTTGTGAGGCAGGAATAGAATACCTTATTTACTAAGACAGCACATTGGGCAAAATCTACCATGGCTAGAGAACTCCAATTAAAAATCTTAAACAGGTGTTATATTTAACTAAAATTATGAGGAATGAAACCTCTAAGTGCTGGCATGAATGTAAATGAATGGGAAATCTATGTACATCCATAGTGGTAGTGTCTACTGCTGCATAAATTTATATTTTTAGCTACTAAAAAGATTATTAGGTTTCGATGGAAGAATAATACTTATACACAGTTAAATTATGATACAATAACTTATGAGAACTAGCCCTTAACAAGTGTCTTAACACCATGCATAGTTATGATTGTCTACTGGTCCTCTATAACTACTATTTTGATCACTCTCACAAATGATCTTATATAAGAATTATTAAACTGAATACAGAACAAAAAGTACCTTCCCTTCCTTATCTTACAAGGAAAAAATAACTATTCCCTAACTTTTTTCTGTTAATTATATCATTAATGTATAAGTACTTAGATTACCTACGAACTAAGCTGCCAGGAGAGAGGAGAGAGGCCTGTTGTAAAAATATGTGAATTTTGATAATGATACGTGTTTTAAAATGAAATAATAAAAAGACTTGTACCACTTGAGTGTTATGGATTTATTCTATACTATTTTATAGATAGAGTTTTTGAAAGAAGGCATGTAACACCTTTCTCTTAAATTGTACTCATTTGTATGCATTTTATATGCACTTTTTAAACATAACTATTAATTTTTCAGTTTATTCTGTAAAATATGTCTTTTAATGCAAACTATACCTTTTGTGAGTAATACTTCAGTATTTAAATTTCAATATCCACCTCATAAAGAAAGGTAATACCCTTTTCTATTTTTAAAAAATGCAAAGCTAAAGCAAACCTTTTGTTGAATAACATCCACTATAGAGGCAACTCCCAAGGATACCAGAGAGTCTGTTTATTTATCATCCACTGTGCATTGATGTGGAAACCTCAAGATTGTGGATATTTCTTTTTTCCTCTCTCTGCTTCCACATATTGTTCCTGGGTGTTGTTGTCATTGACTTTTATCACTTTCAGGCAACACTCAGACAATGCTCAGGGGTGATAGGTTTTCAAATCCATCACCACAGATGATTCCTTATCTCTGCTTTAAAATGAAAAATCAATGGTCAAATACTTACTGCAGCCACCTAGGAAAGCTTTTTATGATTTCTTTACTGTCAGTTCCCTATGTCCCTTATTCTATATTTGCACTTTACTTACATTCTTGACTCTGATTTTTATTCACCTTTATTACCGAACTGCTCTTTCAGTTTTAATCTCATCCAGGTCTTACTGTGTCTCAGGTTTTTCTCTGGTTCACCTGGCTGAAACAAAGCTGATCAAAGGCAGAATCAAATGAGATCTCCAAAAGCAGAAACTCAATGGATGACACTAAAAATTCAATAGCTCCAACTGAACATAAAAAGAGATTATCAGGATTTCATTATAATATAAGAGACTTCAGTTGCACAGGTATCACACCTGCTATTTTCTTCTCTTATAGATCTCCTTCTTGCATGCTACTTATTTCTTTATCATTGTCATTTTTAATATAACTTCTACTAAATGCATCTGCTAGTGTTTTTTTGTATTTTTCAAGGTGATTTGTGGAGCTAAAGGAGTAACTAGGAACAGAAACTCTTTTAAAGAAGAAAAGCCTCAAAAGGCAAAGTCCATGTTTTGTGGTCAAATGTCACTTAATTTCAATGCTAGAGGTAATAGACCTTTACTCACAAGTTAGTTGGAACTTCAGATATGACTTCTTTGGGCTCTGACCATGCTGTACTATAAGCTCTAGGCTTAGAAAATTCCATGGCATGTATTGTAGCACATTGTTCCAAATAAAGTGGAATTATTGGATGTGCACTTAGAAGTGGACTCTCAGATAAATTAGCTCAGGTAAGTAAAAATGAAAGAAACTCCATGCTGGATCAGACCAATCGGCTCACATATTGTAGGCAACCTCCACCATAGGCCCACTCCGCCCCCGCCCCCCCGAAGCACAAAATACTATTCCTGGAAAACCCAGTGCTAGCCAAATGTTTACCAGCAATAGTTATTTTTAGGATTACCATTTACCTTCTGGATGGATCTGCCATTGTAGCTTTCTCCAGCACACATGTGTGGAGGCTGAAGCTAATTGCCTGGATTGTGCATCACAAAAATGTACAAAGATATTACTGGCTACAGCATTGTCTAGGCAGAAAGCCATAATGGTGGGGGACTGATACTTTGCATTGCTTCTTCCTACCCCTGTATCTAGACACTATCTGGAGACAGCCTCTATAAGGTCAAGCATTTATTTAAAAACGAATAAGGCCACATTCACTGACCTTCATAGGGTCAAAGGGATTTCTAGCTCAAACGGGTTTATGACTCTTCAAGACTATATATTACTTAGTTTTCCTCTTCAAAGGAATTAACTCCATTTAAATTCAGTAGGTTCCTGCAGCTCTACAGCATCAGTACAACTCATTAGCCCAATCGCTAGGTACTGATGATGAGAAACAGATTGTCCTTTAATTTGCTTATACAATAGATGAAGGGTCAGATCTGCACTCACTGACACTTATGGATTGTCCTTGACATCAAAGAAATGTTCTCTTTTGACTGTCATTGTAAAGAATCTAATTTTCTCTCTCTTTTAGTTCCACCTCTCCTTGTAACCCTGTAGTATGAAGATTAATAGTTGCAATTGGTTTTCATATCTTATCTTCCAGAGTACCTTTCAAGGTAGTTATGAAACAAAAGTCAGAAACCCTTTAATCTTCATTAGCTTTATTTTTACAGTTGAGTTGCCATTGTTTTATTGCAGCCAACGTTGCTTTAACAAAGCAGTGTGGATATATATAATGGTACATTTTATGATTAAACTGTTGCATTCTATAAATATGCAATCAACCTTGGCACTTAGACATCACTTGTTGAAAGCTGCATAAGTTACCACTTGCATTTCCTCATAGAGAGATGTAACTGACTGTTTCATATCCAATGCAAGTACTCATAACATGGCATGGTAACTAGGTGGCCTGGGGAGGGAATAATACGTGGCATCTTGAATATCATTTATTGGTGTTGGTGTGGAGTAGAATTTTGGATAATTTGGATTAATTTAAAGCCCCCAAATACCCCAAATTTAAACTCCTGTGGCATTTGTAGCAGGACCATTTACATAGGCTTTTACATAACAAAAAATAAACAGAAATAAAACCCATTTCAAACTCAAAAAGCCAGTATTTCTTGTGAAATCATGGGAAAGGAATTTATTAGAAATACAGAAGAAAGGTTAAATTGAAATGTAAAGCCATATCAAAGACATATTTCATTTAAAGATTCAAAAGAACAAGGAAAAATGTGCACAATCCCAAATGTGGCTAAATAAATGAGCATTTCCTATTAAGACCTTTTATGCACTAAACTGAGCCCATCCCACTTTTGTTGAGACTACTAGCAAGTAGCTATGCCGCTTTTTTGGATGAAAAATATGAAAATGAGAGTAAAGTTCCCATAAGAACAATTTCAAACTTTAAAGAAAAATATAAAAGCCAGAAAGAGATAGAAAATTCCTAATACTAGAAAAATTCCCTAGCCCTAGCCAAAATTTAAGAAATATAGGGAAAAAATATAAAGAAAAATGGGGAGGAATGGAATGAAATGAAAGACAATTTTCTTCTCACCACTATCTTCCTCAGTGCACCCAGGAATTAGAAAACTGCATAGATTTAGGATTTCAGCAGACCTGTATCTCTTCAGGAACAAAAAAATGATGTCAGAAAAAGGAATTCCCAATTCTTAACAAGGGATAACTTTAAAAATGGGAATAATCTTCGAGTCTTAGTCAGGCTGGTCCCCCAAAATGAGTAAAATTTTTCCAAAAATTAAAAAGAAATGTTATTTAAAAATGGTTTATTCAATTGCTCTCACCAGAGAAACCCAAACCACAAAGCGAAAGATTCAAAATGTCCCTACAGAAGAAAAACTATGCCCACTTCCTTTCAAACAGAAAGAAGGGGGGGAGGGAGCAAGCAAGGACAGAAAAACTTTACTGTCCTTCTGACTCCAAAACAAACAAACCAGACTGTCAGATTTTCCTTAGCAGAAAACTTCTTGCTAAATTTCTCAATCTGTTAATCCCATCAATTTGAGCAGAGCTAAGGGGGGGGGGGAAACGAGGAGAAATAAAAGGGAGAGGTAGGTGGGGGAAGAATTTTTAAAACACCAAAATGAATGCTTTTTCCTAAAAAGCAGAACTTTGCTATTGCCACAAAGTTTCCAAAAACTGAAATCATATTTTATGATTTCAGTTCCCAAAACACAAAGGCTTACCATACACCCAAAATTGAGGGATGGATTGATAATTTTTTTTAAAAAAAAATTGCTGTGTGGTGATCATATGACACACACCTTAAAGAAAGAAACATTGTGGTCACCTGGATGATGACTTCATATGTCCCACCATGCTCTGCCTTATTGCCCCTTTTATGTAAAAATTGGGCCATGAAAACTGATGATTCTCCTTTTGGTTAATGAATAAAAATGAATACGTGTCTTCAGTTCCAAAAGATGTCTTGTACTCTGCCCCCTTCCTGAGAGGAAAAAACTGGTTCCACCACTTTTTCCCCAAGTTGTCCAGAGACTAATCCCATCAAATCCCAAAGCAAGCATAAAACTCCAAAATGATCCCTTTATCTTCTCTTATTTTCCTGTCCTTCTTTAAGTTAACATGTAATGGTTAATAGCTATGTAGCTTGGCAAATCTTTAAAAGACCAAAAAATCCAAAATTCAGCATTATTCCATAGAATCCATCTCAGAGACTATTCCTGTTTATTTCTCTTAAAACAAGTTACCATCTTATCTCAGTGATTCTTATACCCATGTGTCAATAGACAAAGTTTGCTTTTCCCGTCAGCAGCTTCACCAGCAGTTTCCTTAATCAGCAATCTTTAACCAAAGGGAAAATCCATCCTTTCAAAACCTGGCAGAGCTTCCTTTGCTTTTTAGAAATATTTTAGATTATGAATACTTTTTCCAAGGTCTTTTTTTAATATTTCCAAGTTCATGGTCAAGCCTCTTTCTAATTCCAATTATAAACCCAATCTCAAATCTCTGATAGAATTTCGTTTAAGGACTCATAATCAAATATAATGCCTTTACACCAGAATTTGCCAATCATCTATATGTCCAATTATATTTATTCATTTATCACAAATGGTATCATCTGTTACAATCAAATTGTGGCCAAGTCATGGTTGACTGCATGGTTACCTCTATGGACACCTGTATGAAGCTTTCTTGGCTTTTCCATTGCCTAGTCCTGGGAGTGGCCAGGGACCAAACCAGTGGCCTTGTGCTTTCCAGTCAGCTTACATTACCAGTCAGACCTTTGAGTGGCACAGAAAGTATGGTGGTGGTGGTGATGTTATTACAATAAAATAATATTTAAAACATAATAAAAAAGGATCAGTTGAAGTGGAAAGGGTGGCTGCGGTCACATCATCACACAATTTTGGTGCTCTTTGAAAACCAAAACAGCACTTCCAGGTCTGTGTGCTCAGCTCCCAATCTGAGGATCATGCGATGGGGGTGGGAGATGAATACACAGAACCAGAAGGCCTACTTGGACCTATGAGGAGAGCACATGGCAGCAGCAGAGATGCAACCAAACATAAGGGTGGAACAGGAGGCCGGGGGGGGAGGGCAGGAGGCCACAGGGGGGATGGAAGGCCACCCAGGGGAACAGGAGGCTGTGGGGGGGGGGGAATCCAGCCATGGCCAAAGCTTTGAAGAAAGCTTTGATGCAAATGCTGGATAAATCTGATTTGCAGATGAATAGGGCCTATGAATGTAGGCCCCATTCAATTTGTCTCCAAATATCAGAATTTGTACAAATCTGTATGAATTCCAAATAGAACGAGTATTAATGCACATCCATAATTAATAGCAGAAGACTGACAAATGTTATAGGTTCACCCCAAGAAGGCTAGTAAATGCTGTGTCAGGAAAAAAATGCAAATTGAAGAGAATCAGTTAACAGAAAGGCAATCGATACAATGTTTGCACAAAAACTTGTTTCATAAAAAGAGTTTGCACAATCACTGAGGGATCTGGAGAGCAGTGTAGCATGAATCAAAGCCAAATAACTGCAACAAATGAACAAACTAAAATACAGCAAAGGTTTAATAATCATTGAAAAACTAGGATATTGAATGTGTGAAGTCAAAGACTTACAGGTTGAAATGGAAAGCTTTTTGCAAAAGAAAATTGACAGAAGTGTCAATAGTGATTGATAACCTGCATGTCATACCAAAGGATCTCGAGACACAGCTTAGCACAATAGAATTGACAGAAATCCCATTAATCTGATACAAAGAGTGACACTGCTTGAAACTGTGCATATTTTAGAGATATGTCTATAATTATCTCACCTCCTTGGGAAAGATCTGATAAGGAGTGCCAAAACACAGTCAAGAAGACATGCAGAAAGGAGGTCTAAAGTCTCTTTCTAGATCCAGATTACAAGTTCAGAAAAGACCTTATGTATCCTCCAAGCAGATAAAAATCAAGCATGGGATAGCTAAAATTAGGACTAGCAAGAAATACTTCCAAAGAATCAGATCTTTAAATCCAAGCTGAATGGTGGTAACATTGGTGTATTAGTGGTTACTGGAGAGACAGAATGGCCATAACATGGGTGTATCAGCGATTACTGGAAAGACCTTTTTGAGGGGATTCAATAGCAGATGATGAAAGTTTTGCCTTTGTCCTGCTTGATAATGCCCAGAAGGTATTGGCGGGCCACTGTGAGAGACAGAATGCTGGACTCAATGGACTGTAGCCTGATCTAGCAGAATCTCTTTTATGTTCTTATGCTCTAACATCATCAAGGCCATTGTTATCTGGACTATCTCAATCTTCAGATGTGGGAAGGGATTTGCACTTTGCCTCCTGAACTTGTGGATGGCTAGATCATTCTAATCCTTACTGTAGTGCAGATAGCTGCTGGAAGGCAGCCATCACGGAGCCCTGGCTATGGTACCACCGGTCCTGGGTGACCAAACAATATTCACCCCCAGTCATGTGCTCTTCCTACAAATCTTTCAACAGGATGACATGCAGATGGAACATCAAGCACTTAACCAGCCCTGCCACTGGTATAAGCATGGAGCACTTTTACGTGCTCCAGGTTTATACTGTCTGTGGGAAGCTCCAAGATGTGCACAGCCATTTCTGATTAAGAAATGGCTCCAAAAAGTGGATTCATTGTCCTGGTGCTCCCTCTATCTTGACTACAGAGTTAAGTGCAGAAAGACCTAGGGGCTTTTTTTGCACTTAGGTGATGGGGATTACCCAAGAACGCTCTTGCTAGGAGCATCAGCACACCATGAAGTCACTTTTGTCTCAGAGTGGTTCCAAATGTGCATAGCCATTCCCATCCTTGATAGCTGTGAACAGTAAAAACTACTGCACATTATAAGTTCCTACGGTGCTCCTAGTCTTCTTTGCTCTTGCTTCCATCTGAAGGCTGCATTGGGGGGGGGGCAGCAACAGATGTGTAGTCATGCTATGTCCAATGGTCATAGCAACAACCATCTGCACATGGCCACAGCTACAGTGAGACAGATGCTGTCAGATGGCAGCATTCTCACTTAGGGCGCATCCCCACGGGGCTGCCCCTGATGCGCTGGTGGCTTCAGGGCAGCCTTAATGCAAATTACCATTTTCATTAAGGAGTCTCCATGAAAACTGCAGCAAATCCCTGCATTGGGATGCTGCTGTTTTCTCCACCCACCCCCTTACCTGAGTGCTTAATCGCCTAGGTATGGGGTTGATTTACTGCAAACACTCACCTGACAGCTGCCCTGCAATCAGCTGAGCAACTGGCAGGGGGTTATAGCAGCTCTCATGTGCCCAAGCAGAGCTCCACTAATGATTAAAAGAGAAACATGAGCAAGGAGCTAATTAATATGCACTTCTTTCCAAGATTCAGAGCTGCCTGTTACCTCCAGCCTTGGAAAGAGGTGCATATTAACTAGCTCCTTGCTCGCATCTCTCTTTTAATCATTAGTGGAGCTCTGCTTGTGTGCATGAGAGCTGCTATAACCTCCTGACAGTTGCTCAGCTGATTGCAGGGCAGCTGTCAGGTGATCTCAGCATTAGTGGCGGGGACAGCAAAACCCTGCTCGCTAATGCTGTGATCGTAACCTGGGAGTGTCCCCGTGCCCCAGGACAACTTGTTCTCACCCCGTAATTTGAGGCGAGAACAGTTATCAAGTGGGGTTTTTTTTAACTTTAATTTGGAAGATTTTGTCCCTCATGTAGCCCAAATTAGGGCTTTGCATGGGGACTCTTGCGAGGTAGACTCACGTTTGCCTCTCAGTATCCTCACCATGGGGATGCCCACTTCAGTTGCTGCAGGGTAAGATCTGCACTGGATTCACGCATTTTTGTGACCACACACAAAACTGTATGCATAAATAATTTCACATGAAATCATGCATGTTACATGTCTGTATGCATGCATGATGATGTTCACCAACATACATTGCAACTCTACTGTTAGAGGGAGCTAAAATGGTGCTGTACCATGCTACAGGAAAGAGAGGAGTTGCCTCACTTCTTGGAGGTGACGCTCTACTTGGGAGCCACATAAAGCTTTCCAGAACAGCCAAGAGTGAAGGCTGTCAAATATTAACCTTACAGTCCCGTGCCTCTACTGTCATTAAGGGAATGGTGAATGGCAGTTGGCATATCCCCTTGTATTGCTTGAGTAAAGGTTAAAAGCTAAGTAGGTTTAGTGTTTATGTATATCCCCCATTTGAAAATGATTATACAACATTTATCTTCTCTCTCTCTGTCTGTCACTTTCTTTCTTTCTTCCTTCCTTCCTTCCTTCCTTCCTTCCTTCCTTCCTTCCTTCCTTCCTTCCTTCCTTCCTTCCTTCCTTCCCTCCCTCCCTCCCTCCCTCCTTCCTTCCTTCCTTCCCTCCTTCCTTCCTTCCTTCCTTCCTTCCTTCCTTCCTTCCTTCCTTCCCTCCCTCCCTCCCTCCCTCCCTCCCTCCCTCCTTCCTTCCTTCCTTCCTTCCTTCCCTCCCTCCTTCCTTCCTTCCTTCCTTCCTTCCTTCCTTCCTTCCTTCCTTTCTCTCTCTCTCCCCTAGTAGAATAAAACATTATACAGTTCACTGGGTAAGCATGAATGAAACGGAAAAAATGTTTAGATAAATTATTTATAACATGAAAGGAAACCTACGATCAATTGAAGAAAACCCTGTTATTGGCATTTTGTATAAATTGGCCCACACAACCATTTTGGTATAAATTGAATCAATCATCCCACACTACTCTTGCTCCATTGTGTATTTGGTCTAGTTCTCTTGTATTTTTCTTTTGTATTATGATTTCCAGAAAAAGACACTAAAACCTGATCATTATTGATTTACCCTATAAATTCATTTATAATTAGTTCTCTTATCTAATTTTTACAACTGTTCAGGAAGTTGATAATCTTCTGATCCTCTTTTGTCTGCACACCAGCGTGGATCTGAAATGCCTCAACCCTGCTAACTTTGTCTTGTACACTCCATCTGCAAAAATGACATGTAATGTGGATTGGGAAGCCCACAGTGGCCAACTGACCTGGCTAAAATTTAGAACTTGGGCCACGGGGGACCCATCTTGTTACATCACCAAAGTAGGTCCTCTGGGGATACCAAAGCCAGAAATATTTGTTCCTGGCTGACTGGTCTGGCTCAATGCTTGCATGAGCTTCAGGGATAGTGCAGGGGTGGGATCCTTATTGTATCAGGACCAGCATGATCAGGACCAAACTGGCTGATCTGGGTCTGTCCAGGTAAGTGCAGAAAATCCCTGATATTGGAATTCATAAACGTCATGGCAAGAGCCACAATTTGACTCTGTCCCGTACCAGTGTCACCTGTCTTAGGAATAGACCCTGCTGTGTTCTGAGCAGAGGAAAGTACTGTAAAGTTTTCTATCATAATCTTTCCCCTCCCTTGGAGTCATAGGACCCTGACACATGAGCATGCCACTGCTGAAATATTTATGAGAAAAGATACCATAGGTGGCTTCAAGGTTATACCAAAGATTATATCTGCTGCAATATAAAATGTTACAAGGGCCATAAGTCAAAAGAACAGTAAAACAATAATAGCAGGAACATTATATGCTAAGTTAAAATCAAAACCCAACTTTTAATTTATTTGTCTTCCCAGTTCACCAGTGATATCCATGAATTTGTAAAGCTGTAACCCACCCTGAGACCTTTGGGTATAGGGCGGGATAATAATTCAAATAAATAAATAAATTTGGCATTAGACAAAGATACAATAGGATATTTTCAGATAAAAGGAATTATACTCTGTCAAAGACAATTTCTTGCTCACCTTTGATATGAGAAACCTATCTATCCTTGATGCAAAATAGAAAATCAAAGAGCTATTTGCCACACTATAGAAATTAAAGGTGGGTGGCAATTGCATCTCAGTTCTTATGCTGAGTCCAAGGTGTTAGCAGCTTCTGTTGGCTACCAGAGAAAAATGATATAATGACTTAAAGGGGAATTCAGAATTCTGTTCTAGAGAAACTCCTGAGAAATCAGACTATATCTTTATGAGACATGGACAGAATTGTCTTTGGGTGCATCACCATGCACGTTTTGCCCTGAATCAAAATTGGATTTGGGAGGGGCTGTCACTATGCATTTTTTATTTGGTCCAATTTTCTCAGACCAAATCATCCAAACCAGGACCAAATCAGTACCAAATCTGGTCCTGGAAAAAACTGTTCTCACCTTGGTTTGGGTGATTTGGTCTGAGTCAAGCCTGCACATGGGGATGGTCCCAGGCTATCTGTGGAGGAAATTGGCTTGGTTTTTCTCCCTTTTCCACGGCAAGCAAACATCCTTTCCATGCATGATCATGGCTGGCAGGGCAGAAGGTTGGTTTTACTCCCTTTTCCACAGCAAGAACCCTCCCCCCCCCTCCGTGCATGATCGCCAAGGCTGGCAGAGCAGAAGCTTGGTTTTTCTCCCTTTTCCATGGCAACCCCCCCCCCCAGTGCATGATAGTTGCAGGCAGGGAAGAGGCTTGGTTCCCGAGTGAAGCGGAGGTGCGCCAAACAGCTCAAGTGCATTGGGATGGCAAGATTCAGCTTCAGCTTGCATTAGCGGTCATGGCATGGGAATGGGCAAGATTTGGCTTCAGTCTCACACCCAGTCACAAGCAAGCCAGGCCTGCACCAAATCACTTGCATGGGGATGTGGCCTTTGTATACTTTTTGTAAAAGTTCATTCCATTCATTCACATGCCCGTTAGATCCAGCACCCATTAATTTTTTTCTCTTATAATGTCTATGGATGCATATAGAAACTTTATACTAGGTATCACTAATTTTGAGCAACTGTGGACAAGACACTAGTTCCAAAACAGCAGCCAAAAGGTATGGAAAAGAAGTTGGATCAAAGATAAAACTTCTTTTCCTTATCTCTGGTTATCATGAAAAGATAAGCCAGTGAGCATTAATGGTCCTTTCTGCATTGGTTCCTATTCTGGATTATATCTCAAAATAAGGACCTGCCATCTACATGCTGGTGCAGACAACAGCAAGCCCCAGTGGGACCTGCCATAGTCTGCACCAGCAGACAGATGGCAGGTCCCTATTCTGAGATAAAATCCAGAAAAAGGGTCACTGCAGAAAGGGGCAATCAGAGAAGCAGGAGTGTATGTTTAGCTCCAAAAGTCAAAAGAACTTTCTATACGTAGAATAGAAGAAAACTCCTCCAGCTGGCCATTGTCCGGTTGCCAACATACCTTTTTTAGGCAAGGTGCTAGAGACAGTGGTCGCTGCTCAACTGCAGGCATGCTTGGAAGAAGCTGATTATCTAGACCCATTTCAATCTGGCTTCAGGCCTGGTTATGGCACAGAAACCACCTTGGTCACCCTGGTTGATGACCCTCTCAGGGAGAGAGATGTGGGGAATGCTACCCTGTTTGTTCTCCTGGACTTCTCAGCAGTTTTTGATACCATTAACCATGGTATCATTTTGGAGAGGCTATGGAGTTTAGGAGTTGGAGGTATTGGTTCTACTCCTATCTCCAGAACCAATCTCAGATAGTGGTCATGGGAGATAGTGACTTGACATCCTGGGAACTCACTTAGGCAGATGATAGCCCACTCTATCTCTCTGTGCCATCTGAATCAGGAGAGGTGGTAGAAGTGCTTGATAGGTGCCCAGAGGTGGCAATGGGCTGGATGAGGGCCAATAAATTGAAGCTGAATCCAGATAAGACAGAGGTGCTGTGTGTCACAGGGTCTCAGGTCCATGTAGTTGGGAGACAACCTGTCCTTGAAGGGGTTGCAATGCCCTGGAAGGAACAGATACATAACTTGGGGGTACTCCCGGATTCCACACTGATGCTTGAAGCTCAGGTGGATGCTGTGGGCAGGAGTGCCTACGCCCAACTACAGCTGGTGCATCAACTGAAGCCTTTTTTGGACAGAGATGATTTGACCACAGTTATCCATGCTCTGGTAACCTCTAGATTGGACTATTGTAATGCACTCTACATGGGGCTGCCCTTGAAGACGGTTTGGAAATTGCAGGTAGTGCAAAATGCAGCCACCAGGGTGTTATCTGGGACAGGTAGCCAGATGCACATCACATCAGTTTTAGAAGGGCTACATTGGCTGCCAATTTACTGCTGAGCCCAATTTAAGGTGTTAAATCAGACTTATAAGACCCTAAATGACTCGGGCCCCAAATATCTAAAGGAACGCCTTCTCCCATACTGACCTGCCCATGCCCTAAGATCAGCAGGGGAGGCCCTCCTGGTTGTCCCACCACCTTGAGTAGTGAGGCTGGTGGGCACCCGGGAAAGGGCCTTCTTGGTAATGGCCCCCAGGCTGTAGAATAGTCTCCCCCTTGAGATGCAATGGGCTCCTTCTCTGTTTATGTTCAGGAAGGTAGTGAAGACAAATCTCTTTGCTCAGGCCTTTGGCAAAATGTCAGCCACATTTCCCTCACTGTAAACACCACTGTTTTATTTGATATTGTTTTGTTTTTAACATGTTGGATTTTAGATGCTGTGATGCTTTTTATTGTTTTATAGTATATTGTTTTGTTTGATATGGTGGATTTTAAGGTTGTTACCTGCCCAGAGACCTTGGGGCATAGAGTGGGATAGAAATATAAATAATAAATAAAAAGAAAATAAATTGTGTTGCATCAGGTTCTGCTATTCTTGAGGGCACAAGGAAGAATTTTATATGCACTGTGTATTTAACTTGGAGGGAGATCCTGCTTTACATTTATACACACACACACACAGGTGCAACATGTCCTAGTGTTCAGCCATGTTTCAGTAAAGAAATGATTAGAAATAGAATATTTAGCAAAGAAAAAAAGGAAGGGATTTGAATAAATTCTGCTGTGAAAATATTTTAGAAGGGTAGTTTAATTCACACATGCCTCCCTTTCAATTTGAGCACAGGTTTGGGAGATGGCATTCTCCATGTTGCATAGCAAACAAACTTATCTCTCATATTTAGTCCCATTTCATAAATATGCAGAGATCTTGTCAGGGTAGAAGCTTCTAAGTTGTAATCATATCTATCTTGCCTGGAAATTTGTTTAGTTTAGTTTTTCTGCAGTCCACCAAGGCAAGAGTTCAAGGAGAGAAGGAAGAGAAAGTTTTCTGATAAAGACAGTCTGGCCCTGTCCCCATGCAAGTTTGGTACGCTTCCAAGCGCAGGATCGGCAGAGTCAGTCCACATGGGTTTTGGATTTGGCTGCAAAAAGCATGCCAGCCCCTCCCAAACTGTGCCAGAAAGGTGCCAGATTTGATACCTGAAAAAAAAAGTCTCGGCACACTTTGGGGGACTGGTACGCATTGCTTAGTGAGCTGGGAATGCACATTGGGACACTAGCGGGCTAACGGGGAGGAGATTTGCTCTCACGTCATTGGGAGGTGGGGTGTGCTTGCTGTCCCTGCCCTGTTCATTGAAGATTGCAGCTGCTGACTTTTTAAAATGCCGATTGCAAAGGCAGGCTGGAGAAGGTCTTGCTTTTTAAATTTTCTGCCATTTCCACAGAGGTAATTCCAACCCCATTTCAAGAATGCCAAGGTAGGCTGCATAATGGCTTGATTTTCATTCCATTTGCAACCCCCGTTTCCCTGATTGGCAAGGCGATCATAAATAAAGGCTTGATTTTCAGTTTGTGGCTGTTCTCGTGGTCCCCAGTGGAATGGAGGTGCACAAAACTGCTCAAATGTCTACTGCAGCTAAACCTCATAGCGGCTTTCAAAGTTTTTTTTCAAAAAAATAAAGTTATTTTTATGAATGAAGCTTTATTTTAACTTGTTTCCATGCCTCCCACCCCAGTCCTGGCTGTCCGTGCCACTAAGGGAAGGGGGATGCGGCACAGGGGTAGGCTGATGACAATCTGGCTTCCAATGAGGATAGAGGGGTGGAGAGGAGGGTGCCATACAAGGGTTCGACATAGTTCTCATGGGGATGCCTCCATCCGTGCCCAACCCATACCTGTCCTGCGTTGCCAGGAATCTCATGGGGATGCTCAAAATGTGTTCCCGGTCCCATGCCTGGTCCATGCACCCCCCAAAAATGTGTGCCAGATCGCCAGCATGGGGACACAGCCTCTCTGTTTCAATTGGTTCTGTGCTTGATATGAGTATTTCTGTCTCTGATAGAAAAACAGTGACACTCTCCACCCCACTGCAAAAATACTCCACCGTTGCCGTTTGGGGTCCAGCTATGCTTCCATTCACTGATTCTGTTATTGACCCTGACCACTGAAGCATGTTCTGCAGTAAACTGCAACTATTTCTGAACGGAACCTGTTTTCTTCTGGGAATTATATGGTGACCACCAACTTATTTTATTGAAGACTTGAGAACAGAACTGACAGGCTGCGAAGGGCAGATTGTTCCTCCATTTCACCTCCCTTGTGTTAGACTCTAACTATGAAATCTCAATTACTGCAACACAAAAGGCAATTCTAATTGAAATGCCATGAAACGTGTTAAATTGCTTGAAATCAGGATGTATTTTAAAACATTTTAAAGACACAGAGAGAAGAAAACAGAGTTCAGTTTCTTTCAGAATATTGCCTACAAGCAGAGTGATCACAAAGAAACCTTAAAGTAATCAATACAGACTATCAATGCATCAAAAAGGAAAGAAAGAAAGAGGCAGAAATATAATTATTACCACCAATGTACTGTGAATATATCAATGACAGGTCAGGGGTGGGGGTGGAGATTGATTGACTGACATACAGTTCTGTCATCTGTAGCCTTTGAAGCATGAAACACATTAGCATTGTCTTCTAGCATCTTTCATAATTGTTAGTTGATGTCATCTGAACATGACACATTATTTATTCACAACATCAGTTGCGGTAAGTAGTAAAATATAAAGAAAATATAGTGACCTTGATTTCCTTAGCAAAATCATGCTTCAGTAAAAGACTGCAATGTCTAAACAAATGCATGCAGTCCAAAGATGTTTGATTTTGTAGAGATTATTAACCTGTTAGGGGCAGTGCACCTAGACAGATTTAAAAATTGCAAAACTGTCAATTTTGTAAGAAAAATCTGATCCTAAACCGTCAAAGAGCTAACAGGAGGAATACAAAGAGTGCAGTATGAAGTATTATTTCAATCATTTCTAAATAAACAGGGACCGCACTGCAGAGACTTTACCGTGCATGTTCTAGGCAGGAGCAAACACCGTACTGGCAAGGATCTTGCTTAATATATAAGATATTCTAAAGACAATGTTTTGACAGCTAAGCTAGCAAGAGAGCTAGAGAGAGGGGAGAAAGGGTATGAATATAAACTAATTACACCCTGGGAAAACCTACAATTATCAGGGACCACCCAGATGTCTCACCCTCCACCACATTAAAGTTTGAGAGTGAAGTCTCTGCTGCAAAGAGCCTCCAGCTTGATAAAGTTACCCTCTGAAAAGGGGAATTCAGTGCAAAAGGGGAGAAGCACTACTTTGCAATTTCAGGGCAACAGAGTTACAGTCTTTTCCAAGCCAGCTACCTCAGCCAAGGCACTGACTGGGGCAAAGATTTCTAGTCGGTGGGCTGTTTTGGGTTTGAAGCAGGAATCCAAGAGGCAAGCAGAGACAGAAAAATGGCAAGTTTAAAACATCCAGTGAACTCAGGAAAGAAGTGTGCTGACATGGACAGAGTGAAGCCAGTGGCAGCTGGCATGATGATATGGACACAGGTGAAGGAGACTAATGAGACTGGTTCATGTGCTCCCTAGGTGGTATCTTTGTCCTTGCTGTAGAAAAAAAAATAGCTGACCTTAACCCTAAACACAGGACAAGGGACCCATATGCAGAAAATGCTTTTAGTTTTCATGCTTGTGGACAAGTGTGCTTGTGTGGACATCATTCTTTGTTTGTAAATTGCTTTGGGATCCCAAGAGGAGAAACAGTATAAAAGTATTATAAATTAATTAAATAAAATAATAAGATAGAGTTGGTAGTGCAGGTAAAACCTACTGAAATTCCATCTTCAGTGCAACTCCCTTCCTTCCTTCCTTCCTTCCTTCCTTCCTTCCTTCCTTCCTTCCTTCCTTTTTGATTATGTCCTTTCAAAGCAGGAATTTTTTTTTTCAGAATTCAGAGAATTCTGAGCCAGTGAACAAAAGCTGGATAATGTAGGAGTAAATTGACAAAATACATCTGTACAAAACAGCATCTACTAAAGAAGGTGAATGCAAATTGTTGGCACAAGATGTGTATTACCTTCTCAAGACTTACTGAAGTTCAAAATCTGAAGGTCCTTCAGGATTTATATATAATTTGTGCTAATTGAGCATATCTGCTACTTTCAAAGAATTATTACCAACATAGTCTGAGCTAGCAAGGCTTAACTATTAGGCATTATTTATGCATTATAAATGATGCCAGAGTGTGGGTATGATATTATTTAAATTAGTGTATTCTGGCAAGGATAAAACTTTATAAGCATCCAATATAGTGAATTCAGATATCTTCCTAAAACAATGCTACTTGCCAAGAATATTGCAAGTGATAACAAGCACACACAGGTCATGCCAACTTAACCTCTCTTTCTCTGGGTGACTGAACTCTAGGTCTGGCCAAGGATTAATTGGATAAACAATACTGCTTAGGTCGAACTGTACCGAGGCATCAAAAATGACAGGATAGTAGGCATCTTCAGAGAACACCACTTTATACTCATTCATGTGCAAGCAGCTTAAGACACATAGGGAAAAGTGGTGCATATAACTATCTCTTCACTCTGATTTCTGTTCAGATCGTGTAAATCTTTCACCATTTATTAAAAATTTCCATGGAGTCGAATAGTTATGAGTTTGCAACTAATTTTTTGTGGTCCTAGTGAGCCAATTTGGTCTAGTGGTTAAGGAGCCGGACTCTTATCTGGGAACACCAGGTTTGATTCCACACTCTTCTTCTTTCTCTTCTTCTCACTGTATCTTCCATACTGCTACTGCCCATATAATAAGGAGATAAAAGATAACAAGTATTTGTAAAGCAAATTTAATTTTCTCTTTAGTTTTAGTTTGGTGCGAGCAAATCTGGCAAGTGAATTGTATGTTGTAAGCAGGGGTGTTGGTATGGTGGTGTTCTCAGACATGTGCACACCAGTAGCCAAAAGGAATCCATGAGTATCTGTAAAAGTGAAGTAGTGGTTGATTTTCAATGGGATAGAAGGGCAAAAACAAAAACAGAAAAAACCACCACCCAACACCAACAACCCAGGACCAAGTCCAGTACAAATGTATCAGTGTTGTTCTTCAGAAGAGGTGGAGGAGGATGAGTAGAAGGATGGGTGAATGGGAGTACATGCAGACATGGAACCAGAAATGGGAGCAGGAGGGGATGGAGAGGGAGGGACTTGTTCTGGTTCCAAAATGGTGCCCAGATGACTGAACCAATCACAATCACGCTCTGAATGATAAAGTACAGCAAATCTTGCAACTATACAACCCACAAATGGCCCATTCTGGGTTGAAATATTTTGCTTTGTACATCTATAAGTTCGACTATTAGAGAACGTGTATTTCTAAAGATGATCTGGTGGGGCCGTGAATAGAGGAGGCAATATGGTTCAGTTACAGGGCCACAGGGCTCTTAAGAGAAGGTCTGCTGGATTGGGCCTTAGCCATGAATTTGTTTAACCCTTTCTTAAATCTATCCAGGCTGGTGCTATCACTACCTCCTTAGGTAATACATTCCATATACCCCTCACCTGTTTGTTGGAGAGGGAAGGAAGCAGAACATTTTCTCTTACCAGTCCTGTCCAACAGTTTCATAGAATTATCTTGGAAGTTGTGTGACAAAGCAAGGCCAGTTACAATTCCAGGCTCATATCTAATGAAAGGTGTTTTTTGTTTAAGAATTTATATCCTGTCCACGAAATTCTTAAATAATATGAAAGCATATTTCAAATATAACCCTCGCTCTCTTCCTCCAACTCTCCCACCCATCCACCCTCCTAGGCAGGACAGCACCCAGGAGCTAAACATCAAAGTACTGGGTAAAGAGGTATGTTTTAACCAGGTGCCAGAAACCATTTAATGCAGGCACCCGGTGGACCTCAAGAGGGAGGCTGTTCCAGAGTCTGGGGGCGACCACAGAAAAGGCTCTCCTGTATGTCTCTATCCTCTGCATCTCTTTCAAGTGTGGTCCAAACTTTGTGACATGTGTAACATACCATACCAGCTAAAAACAAAACAAAAATCTTAAGATTCAACTCTTCCACTTGGTCTAAACCTAATTTTATTGCTGGCACTCATCTTTTTAGTTTTGATTCGTTGTTTGTGGAGAGGGCTTGGTCCTTTTTAATGATTTTGGGCTCTTGTTGGCTGCCTTGAGTCATTATGCAAGCAGAATGTAAGTGAACTAAATACATAAATAAACTTACATGAAGCTACATTGTGGCTGAAGTTACACCTCACAGAGCCTGAGGGTGCTTCCATACTGCTTTCAAACATCCGGATCTTCAAGATCTGGATGTTTGAGATGGGGTCTTCCCAAACATCCGGATCTTGAAGATCCGGATGTTCAGGAGACCCCTCTGATTCTGCACCGGTCCTCTAGCACCCATTTGTAATGGGTGCTTAGAACGGCACTGTGCAGAAACACAGCATGCCTTCTGTGGCCCGGATCAGGCTGCAGGACCTGAGGTGTGTTAAAGAAAATTCTGACCATAGTTCAACTTCTAGCAAATCTCAGTTTTTTAAAGATATATCAACACCATGCAAGCAGGGAAGGAGCAGAAGTTCCTCCTTTCAATAGCACTTTAAAAAGTATTAATATTGAAGAGAGATTAAAATCTCTCTTAATCAGATACAAAATGAAGTACACTTAAATAGCATAATCATTTCTCAATAGTTTGTCACCAGCTAAAACCACAAACTTGCTAAATTGTCTACAGCACCTATTTTGAGACAAGGTCCTCTAATCCAGTACCAATAGTTCCACTGTTTCGCCGCTGAAAAGCAAGCAACTGCTTCCTGTTTTTCCTGTCTACTTGCCCAGTTGCATAAGCTGCTTATGAATTTGCTGTGACAGCTGAATTGCAGTCAGCTGTGTGTAAAAGTCACAAAAGCTAAATGTGAACATGATTAATTATATTTTTGTGACCTAAAAGGGGCTATTTTAAAAATTCCTTGTCAGGTGATGCTCGCTGTGCCCTCACCCGGAGCAGTGGAGGCAGAAGGTCCAGCAAAGCAGCTGTCATCAGGGAGGGGGCATGGCAAAGGTGGCGATCACAGCCACGGTACCATGCCCCCTCCCCCGGTGACAGCTGCTTTGCTGGACCATCAGGGCTGGGGGGGAGAGGTGGCAATGCAGATCACTATCTACCCCCCACCTCTGCTGCTCCGGCAAAGCAGCCTCTTCACCCCGTGGCTGCTCTGTCGCTGTGAAGGGGGAAGGTTTGCCACTGCTGCTGCTGCCACCTCTCCTCCTCTCCAGCGATTGGGCATCCATGGCAGATGAAGGCAAAGGCAAACTCCTGCTGCCACCTGCCATGGGTGGCCCATCGCTGGAAAGGAGCAGCCCATGGCTGCTTCAGCAAAGGGACTTGGATGGCAGGCAGGGGCAGAGGCAAACCTCTGCCCATGCCTGTTATCAAAGCCCCATCACTGGAGCAGCTACATGGGGGGGGAGTGGGGGCTTGCTACCTCTGTCTCTCACCCCCCCCACTGCATCGGGAGTGGGATTACAACACACAATTGTCACCCACCACCACCACTCCAGACTGTGCCAGAGTCCTCTGACAACTGCAGAGGCCATGCAGGCCTCCATAAGTTGTCAGTGGCAGGGCGGAGCTTGTGCCACCTGTGCATGCAGCTCTGCTCCTGCCGGGTCCATCTGGAAGACCCCATCTGCATGGTAAGTGTGCGGATGCATGGGTCTATAATCCGGTTTCAAGGCTAAAGACCATATTGGAGACTCAATTTTTTAGGTCTTCCAGAAATCCAGATTTAGGGACCTGAAGACCCCATTAAGGCCAGAATTGGGAGGCCATTGTGCGGAAGAGGTCTCCCTCATCTGGTCCTAATGGGGTCTGCTATGTGGAAGGATCTTTTAGGATCCATCCCGCATGGGTTTCTAATGGGTCCCTAAAGGAGCCTAAAGGGTCATTGTCTTACATCCTCGGAGACCAGATTCCTAAGCGGACATCTTGTTTTCCAAAGAGTTTCTTGGATGGAAAGGCAGTGTCCAGTAACTGGATAATCTCAACACCGTTGAGTCCGTTTAGGCTGGAAACAGAGCTGAAACCAGGTAAAGACTGTTGTCAAACTGTTCCCCTCACCTGATAAAAGGTAAGTGTCAGTGTGGCAGCAGCACTGATGTTGGGCAGTCTTCCACCACCACACCACCCCTCTTGCCCTATCATAGCATCCCCTTCACATTGCCTGTGAGGAAGATTCTTTTCGGTTGGGTAGTGATTTTATATATCTTTAGTAGTGTGGTAGTGTTGGTTTTACTTTCTGTATTAAAACTCTGAATGTTATTCCCTTCCAAGAGACACGCCTCTCATTTCCTTTCCCCTGCTATTAAGCTTGATAATAATGTAGCCTGCTGCCTCCCAGTTGCATAAGACAGCACCTTCCCCCATTGGCTAGCTCCCAGCGTGTGTGTTTTAAAGATACAGTTGCCTTTCAACTCTCAGGCTTGACTTTAAAATACTCTATATGAGAGACAGCCAGGCTGTTCCATGTTTAACAAACAATAAATAAGTTTATTGGTTACAGTTTTCTTAATAATAAACAGGTAAGTTCACTATGTCAATCACAGGTCAATTCACTCTTCTGACTGAACTGTCCCCAGCTTCCTCACTCAGCCCAAGGACTCCAGTCCTATTCAGATTAATGCCAGCAGCACAAGTAACACATAACCATTTCAATTCCTTTACTTTCTAAACACCATATATTCACTAATGACTCAGGACTCTTTTCCCCATCTTCCCTCAGGACAGCCTAGAGAGCCCGTTTCCCTCCTGTTAACCACCCTCTGGTCAGTTAACCCCAGGCAGAGAACCCCAACTGTCAACTCAGTCTGCCTTAAATACCAGCCTGCCACACTAACTTCAATCTGATTGGCTGCGCCTTCACCAAGGTTCCATCCCCCTCCATCCTGGAGAGCTAGGATATCCCCTCCCTTGCTTAACTTACCCTTTTCATTTAACACGGTTTGGCAACACTTTTACTGTCTAGGCAATCCATTCTGACAACACTTTGTATTTAAATATTAAAACTTCCTTTTTAGGATCAGGGCATATACGTGGGCATTACATTGCCCCTTACCCAGCATGCAGAGCCACCACCATCCTGACTTCTACACCCTCCTGTGGTGCCCCTTATTGTATTGCCCCTCCACTGGCCCCTTTGCCTTTCCACAACACCCTCTCCTGCAATGTCCCCAATTACATCACAAAAAGATCAAAATCAGATAGATCAACCCAACAGAGAGAACACAAAAGATCTATCAAGGAGAAAAAAACCAAGGTCCTACTAATATGAGAAAACTAAATAAAGTGCCCTGATGCCAAAAAAGGGGGAGGAAAAGATATACACCCTTATATACAAATAATAGTAAATTTACTGGTAAAAATATAATATCTTAAAAAAGTTAATAACAGTTTACAAAAGACAAAAAGAATGGTGTATAGAAAAACAAATAATGGGGATCTAAAGCCAGACGCGTTTCGACAAGTCGTCTTCCTCAGTGGCTTTTAACGATCATCCCAAATGGTGACTTCTTTCGTCTCTATATGGTTATACAAATTAGACATAATAAAATTAGACAGCGTGCTATACAAAACCAAACTCTCAAGAAATCAAACAATTTACATATACATATACCATTTCCCAAACCGGACATGAAATAAACAATACTTACATGCCACAATGGGCTATAACAAATACACCAAACGTACAAGTATTTATAAAAAGGCAACTAGAAAACAAATATAAAATACAAATATTACATAGGGTTCAGTAACAAGTAATACATCAATAAAAACAAAAATTATAACAAATATATACAGAAATACTCACATAAGAAGATTCTCTGAGTAAAACAGTATAATACTATCTTTCATTAGAATTATAATAAGATAATGAGACAAAACTCTAGGGGCTAAAATATATATAGGGCAAATCTTGTGGGACTGTCATAGTCCTGATTCTGCAGATACTCACGGACCATATGATACAGAGAAGATGGCAGCTTAAATAAACCAATTAACTTCTTCATTAAGACCAAAGGGTTCAAGAGTCTTTAATCTATGGATCCAAAAAATTACATCACCCCTGCCATCTGATCCCCTTGCCCTACTGCAACACCCCTCCATTTCATTGCCCCTCAGCATGCAATCCGCCTTGTCCTCCTGAAATGGCCCCATGACACTGTTGCCACCTCCCCATCATGTCATCCCCATTGCTGCCAAAGCCATCACCTCCACTGTCCTCCTGCAACACCTCCAATTGTGTTGCCCCTTCAGTGTGAAAACCCATCCTCCCTCACCACCTTGTAATGTCCCCAGTGCTCTGAGCACTCCCACCACCACCACATCAGCTGAAGCTTACCTTTCACTATGAAGGGTCAGCAGGGGACAGTGCTACAGAAGGCAAGTGTGGGCAAACAATTTCAGGTCAAAAATGTTCTGGCTACAGCTGGCTTCTTTGTGGAGAAGCCTGAGAAGCCTCCTTATCACCTTGGAGACAGAGGTAGAGCATCTTATGATCAGGGTGAGACATTCAATTCTGAGGACAGAAACTCTTGTCCTGATACCTTAATGGAAATGGAAATGCAGTGATCGATGCCTGCACACAGCGGTGCCCCTAATCTCAGACTTTATGTGCAGTCACCACCACTCAACAGTATGAACTGGCTGCTGGCAATGGAAACAACCTGCAGCACTGGTCGTGCCATGCCAACGATGCCTTCCCTCATGCTGCCTTCCAGATGGTGAGTGGAGACTCAGCCTGAGGCATAAGAGTGAATTCTAGGCATTGTTACATTTTCCTCCTTTATGTACAAAGTGCAGCAAATCACAGAAAGAGACTGTAAAATACATTTGCCAGAGATATGACCACTTATAAAATGTTGACTACAGAGAGTGTTTATGTTCTCTGGTGCAGCAAAATGATCCCACTGTGAACTCTAAATCAGCCTCCAAACAGGTATTGGTGCTTCTTCATTTGCAGCCTTGCTCGAAGGGAAATGTCATCCTTGAAGCTTGCTGCAGCAGTTTTGGTGTGATGAATGTAGCGACAGAATGGTGGCGTTCTATAAAGGTGCAGTTTCCTGTAGGTTGGCACAAGTGAATTAAGCAAGCAAAAGTGCAAGTAACTCTGCTTCTGTGTCTTCTTTTAAAGAAGAGGGAATAAATCAAAACCTGTGACCTGTGATTTGATTAATATGCAGTGTCACCTGCACCCTACATTTGTGCCAGCGTCATGCTGTTATTTCATCAGATTTCTAAACAAAATAGTGTCAGAGCTTGCCAAGAGAGTTGCCAAGAGAGACTAGAAATACATACATGGTGCAGTGAGTATAATGAAGCAGTGGGTGTATTTGTTTCTTGGGATCAGAACTAAAGTAATAGCACAACAAGGGATAATAAGCTGTTAGGTTATTTTTAAAAAATATAAAGCTGAAGTACTCACAGCCAGAGTTCATTGCATTTCCTTTTAGGAGTGATTTTGAAATTTAGTACCTTGCATTGTTAAAGCAGACTCATCTAATCTCTGCTCCTAAACTGCACTCAGACTAGCTTAAAGGGGTATCTCCTAGAAGAACTGGGACTGGGGATGCCAGATAATTTCCCCCTGCTTGTGGCTTACCAGAGGGAAAACCTCAGAAAAACCATCCCTTCCTCAGATGGGAAATCATGAGACTGACAGCGACTCTTCCTTTCCGTTACATTGGGAGGGAACAATCTAGCCAATTGTAGCATTTGCTTCCTGGAAATTAGGGCAGGTGGCAGCTAATCTAGGGTGACCATTTTTTGCTAGGGAGGCATTGCTAGACTTCAAGATGAAGGAATAAGGTAGGAGTTTGAATGTCTGTTTTGTTTTTTTTACTTCAGCAAGGGCTCATTTAAAAGGGTGGATAAAAATGCCCTGTAGATTGGACCCTACATATATGTTGGAATATGACTGGCATTTTAATTTTGCTGTCTTCCAGATTTTGCAGTGCAGTCCAGCACAACAAAAAGCTTAAAATATGCTTAGGATGTTATAGTTACAATAATGGGGCATGCCCACATTATCTCAGAAAATTATGACTGTATGATTTCTGTATCTTGTAAATTGAGATTTAAGGGGGGGCGGAGGAATTGTGAGATCCATTTCTATGGGTAAATTTAATTATTCAGCTGCATGAGTCCATTCAGAACTAGGTTCTATCCACATTAAAAATTAAAATGGGAGAGGAAGAGAGAAGGAAACTGGGTGAGCACCTTCCATCAAGCTCCCAGCATTGGCCCGTCCCTCCCAACTGTCACCACACAGGCCATGAGGGAGCCATCTTGCCTGTGGGGAATGGAAGAGAAAAAGGAAATAAAAGTATTTTAGCATTGCAAGGACACTGTTGCTGCCAGAGCATCCCTGTTCCTTCCCACACCTGTTTTCTTTGGTATCTTTGTCTCTTTAGATTGTAAGCCTGAGGGCAGGGACGGTCTGAGATTAATATAATATTGTAACCCACCTTGAGACCTTCGGGTATAGGGCGGGATAGAAATACAAATAAATAAATAAATATGTTCTGCAGGAATTAAACATATTTGCAAGCAATATGCAATTTATCACTGTATTATGGGCATCCACCCTTTCCTTTCCTGTTATTAGTCAATGTTCCTAGCAACTTCATATTAAATTCTCTTTCTATTCCTTTTCCTAAGACCACACAGCCTATGCAATTTTATATTCTGCATTTTCGTATAAATACTAATGACAAGTTTAATTTCTTATTTTTAACTTGTCATTTAATTTCCTTCCTTCCTTCCTTCCTTCCTTCCTTCCTTCCTTCCTTCCTATCACAATGGCAACTGAATGATTTTCTGAACAAATATAGAAAAGGAACAATTCCCAGGTGATGCTAAATTGGGATAAAGGTTAAGTGTTTGGAATCTACACATTTGGAAATGGTACATTTCCAGATTCCAAATAAATATAATGATATTTTGTGGAAGATGGTCTTACCTAGTACAGACCAGTGCCTTCTAGTGGGCAGGAAAGATGCTTTAACACACAGTTAAAGCTATGAAGATTCTAGCCTTTCAATAATGAGAGTTTTATGATAGGTTATTAGCTTCAGGGAGAATTCTACAGCATATAGCAATTCTCACTGATGCTGACAGAATATCACCAAGTCATTCTGTTCCCAAAGTTGATGGTGACTTCCTAATTATTGCAGTTTTAAAGCAAACACGACAGATGTTCCACACAGACACAACTGTAAATACTTTCGGCAAAAAAAGAGAATGAAACAGCCCTTCACAGACTACGACCACATCTCCACTTCCAGTGGAGGTGGTAGTGTCTAAATCGGATGGGGGTGGCACCCACATATAGAGCACCCATTCAAAAAAGGTTACAATGATCCGTATAGCACTATATGAGGTTCCGTAATGCAAGTTGAATGTTGTGGATGTTTTGTGTTGCTGTTGGTACTTATTGTGGAGTCTAAAGGGGAAAGGATATCAATATAAGGCTGAGTTTCCCCTTAAAAATGAAGGAAAGCGCTTGCCCGGGTGCAAGGAATGCATGTCATGATTACCATTGAAAATGACAGATCAGTTTTCAAGCACAGAAGCTTTTTTTTTTTTCAGCAGTGGCCAAGAGCAACTTCATTTAGGGCGGAAAATCAGGCCCTGCAAACATGACACAGCAATTAGCAATCATGTCTGGAAATGTGATCACCATGTGGTGCCTACTGCTCCCACAAATGAGGACATGCTGGTGGAAGATGCTAGGTATTTCACTTGGTCAATGGAGACACAACTTAAGTCAAAATTGATATTGCCCATATTATTTATTTCCCTCCTGGCAAACTTAACTGTAGTTTTCAATGTGTTCTAATAGCTGTGTTTACTGTTTTTATCATTCTTTTTAATGCTCTGTAAACCACTTTGATTTTTTAATGAAAAGAGGTCTAAAATGTCTTAAATAATAAACAAACAAACAAATAATAATTATTGCTTAGTTTAACAGACAATGATCAATGCAATATTCCATTTTTGTCAGGAATACTAAGGATGGGTTGAGCTATCCCTGTCACATTCTCCTTAGAATGTACATCTCTAGTCACACTGCAGGTACTTCTTTTCATATTCAGAAATGCAGGGTAGGTCAGGCACTTTTTTATAGCTACAGCCATACAGAAAGATTAATGGAGTGTTTCAGGAATGCGAGTGAAAAAAAATAACACAGATGAAAATGATAAATTTTGGAGATAAAATATGCTTTTTATAAATTATCATAATTATTACCGTAATAATTATTAGCATTTTAATTAAAGTTTTCAGATGTTTTTTCACTGTTTCAAATGAAATTGTTATACATTCTACAACCTTTGATCTATGGTCATTAGTAGATTTTTTTCTTTCTTTTAACAAACGTTATGCTTAAGCAAGTATTTCTCATGCTTCCCTTGGGACAGTCAAATAAATGTGGCAAGAATATATACTATTTTGCCAGATGAAGCAAAACACTCAGAACTGCATAATTGCAAGGCCTGATAGTTGAATCATTAGGTAGACTCACAAATTCTCTCAAAGTACTATTCTGAGCTCCATGGGTGATATAAATATCACACTATCAATATGTTCGGAGTATGAGTCTCAAGGAAAGTACTAGGAAATGCATGAAACACTTTAGTTATGTCTATTTATATTAAGATGAATACATTACTTTTCTACACCAACAGATTCAGGAGAAAATGTTCATACACATTAGCTAAAATTCTGCCTCTGAGTTTGTGTCTCCTGCAACCACAAAGACAATTAATTATTATTAATTATTATTATTATCATTAAGATAGAAAAAATAAAAAATAAAATTAAAATAAGCTTAAACATACATACTTTAAAAATTATCAAACATCATTGGTTTATGTTAGTATAACGCAAATAGATGGCAATTTTATTTCCATAAGCATAAAATAACAGCATTCTATTTCTTCATACTAAGTGCATATCATGATGTCTTCAGATTATACAATTATATCCAATATATTCTTGTCTTGCTTAAAGTGCTTGTGAGAACCTAAGAGGAACCATACTGGGCCAGGCCACAGCCCATCTAGTTTAGTGACTCACTGTTTGTTTCAGGGACATCACAAGCAGAAGACAAAGGCAATACCTTCACCTGTTCTCAAATCGGTATGTGCACAAATATTCGAAACATTCAAAATTCGATCAAATTCATTTGAATTTGGACATTCAAATTCAAATTAAATATCTATAAATTCAAATTCAAAAATTCAAAAAAAATCAAATTTTTGGATCTATTTGTTTGAATTATTTGGATATTCGTATGTGTATGGGAATGTACATGATGTGTATTTGCACATATGCATCTTTCCCACATCCATTCTCATTTGTACAGATCCATGCAGGATGAAAACGGGTTGCATATGGATAAATATGGGATGCATACAGATATGTACAGATGCATATGGATGTGTATGGGCACATACGAATATTGTCGACATTCATAATTGCAAATTCAAATAAAAAATTCAAATGAATAGATTCAAATTTATTCAATTTGAATCAAATTTTTGTAAATTCAAAATTTAAAGATTTTAAACTAACAGAATTTTCAGATATTTGATTTGAATCAAATCAAATCCCAAAAATTGCATTCGTGCACACCCCTATTTTCAAATCCCTAGCAAATGCTCTTTAGAGGCTTCCTGACTATCTCTATTACTTTATTAACAATGTATCTATACCACCCATATATCTTCCTTCTAGTGACATCAACAGTCTTTCACATTCTGTTTTTTAAATTTTCCGTCTCTGCATTTTCATATCCCTTTTAATACTACAACCAAGTAATCTCCAATTTTTCCTTCATTTGTTGCCAGTATTTTATAAAGTGTACTGGATATAAATATATTCTCAAAAAATCATTACTACACTTTTGATTACTATGGAAAACATTTGCTAGCATTGCTACTGAAGAAACTGGTGGTCCTGCTCAAAATGTAATAAAAGTTTTGGGGACATCATGAACAATGAAATCTGATTATAGGAATTAAAATCAATATCGCTTCAGAACTCAGTTTATTACATTTGCTAAAAAGGGTAATGAAAAAAATCATAATCAAATCTCCTGATTTCCCTACTTAATCTCACGAAGGAGCTTCTGCACTTTCCTGCATTCCTCACCAGCAAGTGCACTGCGGGCTCCCCTTTGCATGTTAGTGCAGATTATGGTGGCCTGTTTATGTTGTTGGGTCAGAGAGACAGGATAGGGATGCTGCTGGTGTACCGTTCACCCCACTGCCCAGAATCCTCCCTATCTGAGCTGGCGGAGGTGGTCTCGGACGTGGTGTTGGAAGCCCCTGCCACGGTGGTGTTGGGGGATTTCAACGTCCACGCCGAGACTACACTCAGTGGACCAGCTCAGTTCTTCATGTCCTCCATGACAACCATGCGGCTGTCTCAACTTGTATCTGGTCCGACTCATGTAGCAGGTCACACCCTTGATTTGGTTTTTGCCTCAGAGTGGATTGGTGAGTATCCGTTGATAGGAGGGCTGACTGTCAACCCGTTGTCATGGATGGATCATTCGCTGGTGAGGTTTGGACTTGCAATGGCAGCTCCCATCTGTGGGGTGGTACCTATTGAAATGGTCCGCCCCCGGAGACTTATGGAATCTGAGCGATTCCTGAATGCTCTGGGGGATTTTTCAGTTGGTATGACTGGCGCGCCTGTCAAAGCCCTGGTTTCTCTCTGGAATCAGGAGATGACCAGGGCTATTGACATGATCGCTCCCAAGTGCCCTCGGCATGTTTGTGGAGCCCGAAAAGCTCCTTGGTACTCCATGGAACTATGGGCTATGAAACAGGAAGGTCGACGGCTAGAGCGCAGGTGGCGTAAATCCGGCTGTGAATCTGACCGAACACAGGTTAGAGCACATTATTGTGCCTACCATGTGGCGGTGATGGCGGCGAAAAAGAATTTTTTCTCCGCCACCATTGCGTCCTCGAGTAGCCGTCCAGCAGAGCTTTTCAGAGTAGTGAATGGCCTCATAAAACCAAGCTCAAAGAAGCATGAGCCAGGGCCAAGTAATATCTGCTGTGACAAATTCGCTAAGCACTTTGAGGACAAAGTCGCCCAGATTCATAGAGGATTAGATGTCACAATTGGACATAGCCCAAATGAGGCGTCCAGAGAACTGTCTGGTCCTGTTTGGTTGGATCAGTTTCAATTGCTGCAGCCTGAGGATGTGGACAAGCTGCTTGCAGGGGTGCGGCCGACAACGTGCTCTCTGGATCCCTGCCCCTCGTGGCTGATAAAGACTAGCTGACAAGGTATGACCGGGTGGATCCAGGAGGTAGTGAATGCCTCTCTGAGGGAGGGGGTGGTTCCACCGGCCCTGAAACAGGCTGTGGTGTGCCCGCTCCTGAAGAGGGCCTCCCTGGATCCGGAAGATCTAAACAACTATCGCCCGGTGGCTAACATACCTTTCTTAGGCAAGGTTCTGGAGAGGGCTATCGCTGTTCAACTGCAAGCATGCTTGGAAGAAGCTGATTATCTAGACCCATTTCAATCTGGCTTCAGGCCCGGTTATGGCACGGAAACCACCTTGGTCGCCCTGATTGATGACCTTATCCGGGAGAGAGACAGGGGGAACGCTACCCTGTTGGTTCTCCTGGACCTCTCAGCGGCTTTTGATACCATTGACCATGGTATCCTTTTGGAGAGACTACGGAGTTTAGGACTGGGAGGCAATGCTTGGCAATGGTTCTGCTCCTATCTCTGGAATAGATCTCAGATAGTAACTGTGGGAGACATTGATTCGACACCCTGGGAACTCACTTGTGGGGTTCCTCAGGGGTCAATCTTATCTCCCATGCTATTTAACATCTATATGAAGCCGTTGGGAGAGGTCATCCGGAGATTTGGAGTGAGGTGTCATCAGTATGCAGATGATACCCAACTCTATCTCTCTGTACCATCTGAATCAGGAGAGGCGGTTGAAGTGCTTGACAGGTGCCTGGAGGCAGTAATGGGTTGGATGAGGGCAAATAAATTGAAGCTGAATCCAGACAAGACAGAGGTGCTGTGTGTCACAGGGTCTCGGGTCCGGGTAGTTGGGAGATATCCTGTCCTTGATGGGGTTGCAATGCCCTGGAAGGGACAGGTGCGTAACTTGGGGGTACTCCTGGACTCTGCGCTAACACTTGAAGCTCAGGTGGAGGCCGTGGCCAGGAGTGCATACTCCCAACTATGGCTAGTCCGTCAACTGAAGCCTCTTTTGGATAGAGACGACTTGGCCACAGTTATCCATGCTCTGGTAACCTCTAGATTGGACTACTGTAATGCGCTCTACATGGGGCTGCCCTTGAAGACGGTTCAGAAGTTGCAGCTAGTGCAAAACGCAGCTGCGAGAGTGCTGACCAGAACATCTAGCCAGATGCACATCACGACGGTTTTAAAAGAATTGCACTGGCTGCCAGTTCACTACTGAGCCCAATTCAAGGTTTTGACTCTGACTTATAAAGCCCTAAATGACTTGGGCCCCAAATATCTAAAGGAACGCCTTCTCCCATATCAACCTGCCCGTGCCTTAAGATCAAGTGGCAAGGCCCTCCCGGTTGTCCCACCACCTTCAGTAGTGAGGCTGGTGGGCACCCGGGAGAGAGCCTTTTCTGTGATGGCCCCCAGACTATGGAATAGCCTCCCTCTCGAGGTACGTCAGGCCCCTTCCTTATATATATTTAGGAGGGCAGTGAAGACGCACCTCTTTGCCCTGGCCTTTGGCTAAACTATTAATGTTCCCTCCCCCAGTACAAACATTATCATTTTAAACTTGTGGTATATTGTTTTATATGTACTGAATTTTTAACATCTTTTAATGTGCATTCTGTTTTAATCTGTTGTTTTAATGTTGTAACCCGCCCAGAGACCTTAGGGTATGGGGCGGGATATAAATGTAAATAATAAATAAATAAATAAGTAACTGCTTATATGCTCTGTCTGCACTAGGGGCCACAGCCACAGAAATTATATACAGGCAATTGTGAGCCCAGAATTTACATATCAAATTATTTTCCCATTTCATGTGCTATAAATAATTTAAGACCTTTCTGCACTTACCCAGTGCAGATCCAAAATAACGGTCTATTCCAAGGCAGGGACAGATCGCTCTGGGCCAAACAACTTCACCCACATGACAATAGCATGTTCCAGCCCGGCCTCTGTGCCGGCTCCAAAGCTTACATGAGCTCCATAATAAGCACTTTTCATGAGTTCTCCGTGACACAGTAAGGCATGAACTTTGTACCCACCTGTGTATTCCAGACTAAGCTAAGCTGGTATGCTGGTATACCTCAATATAAGTACTATGAGTGATCAAGATCAAGGGCTCTTTGATATGGATCAAAGAGACTTGAGTTGAAAAAATTACCAAAATATATAGTCAAACATTATGTTAGTTTAACTTTGTTAGTAAGTTATTTTGGAATTAAATATAAGTGTCCCAGGTACCTATATTGTCTTTCTATAGCAGTGATGGCGAACTTTTGAGCTCGGTGTGTCAAAATTCGCAAGAATACCTAGCTTAACTTGGGTGCTGTGTCACATCTAGAAATATCCATAATTTTGTGATATTTGTAGCTCTAGTAAAAAAGTTATATTTTTGATATATGTATTTTATTAAAAGTAAAAACAAATAATTCTTTACATTAGTGACTTTTGTTCCTAAATCTTCAATTGAAAGTTGGTATTTTGTACACTTCAAGAACAAGCAAGCACTACATACCTAGGTGCCAGGGTGACCCTATGTGTCACCCAAAAGGGCTTGGTGTGCCACCTGTGACACATGTGTCATAGGTTGGCCATCACTGTTCTATAGGCTGCTTATTTGGGTTGGTAGCAGAGCGAAACCTATTTTGATTTTTTGCTGTCTTTTATGTTTAATCCACAATTTCTGTATTAGTATTAAAGAAAATGTTTTTTTGAATAAAATCAGTGGGCTCAATCTTTTTTATATTGGTCTCATTTTTAATATTGAGTTTCTTATTATGTTATCTCTTGAGTTAAACTCTTTCCTTGTCTTTTTATACCATAAATATCAACGAGCTCCATGAGATAATCCTTGTATCTCTAGGAATATGAATTTTTTATTCCATGCATTAATCTAGTTTACAGTCCAGTTTACACAGCTCATATGGTAGTACAGCATTTTATTCAGCAACATCAATCTTCTTTCTTTAAAGTATTACAATACCCAATTCTTGTTCTTTGAATTTCACACAAATTGCTAAATAACCTTCTGACAGTCTATTAAAAACTTATTTTCTCTTTTTATGGATAATATTTGAAAAAAAACCCCAAATTTTAGTATAATATTTATTTTTAATACTGAAATTCTCCCCAGTAATGAAAGTTTTAACTTTCTGACTTTCAAAAACTTTTACTTTATTTATTCTACTTTTTCTAATTATTTTTAAAAGCTCTTAGCTGTTTTTTTATATAATGATTCCCAAATATTTGACTGTAGTTTCTGTTTGTCTTTGTATCTTGACTTATTCACCTATAGGCAGATTTAAAGGAATTATTTTACTTTTGCATGTATTGATTTTAAAGTCAGAGTGCTCACCAAGGGTTTTCAATATGTTCATCAAATGTTCTGTTGAATTCTGTGGGCTCACAATTGCCAGTATATAATTTGCAAAGCAATTTACTTTAAAATGCCACCATGACACTTTCTGTGGCTGTGACCTTCTTAAATGAGTGTTCCAATATCCATAGTAACATCCATGTTAGAAGTGTAACAGAAAGGCAATTCCACAATCCTTTTATTTCTTTCCTTTGTTACCAATGAAAGAGGAATAATTTTCCCCAAACCACAGGGAGGAGCTCTTCAGTCCAAAGGTCACTTCCTGTGGTCAGAAAGGCAAAGCCAGCACTCAAGC
This sequence comes from Aspidoscelis tigris stejnegeri, assembly GCA_023333525.1. Classification (NCBI taxonomy): domain Eukaryota; kingdom Metazoa; phylum Chordata; class Lepidosauria; order Squamata; family Teiidae; genus Aspidoscelis; species Aspidoscelis tigris. The sequence continues at coordinate 32,839,674 of JALMGA010000002.1, forward strand.
GAACCAGGCTGCTGGTTTGCTTGAATGGTGGCAGTTTGATAGTAAAGTCATTTCTGGAAAAGTGGGGTAGGTGGGAGGACCACTGAGGCTGTATTTCAGGCATAAGAAAGGGGGTCCCTTTTCTTTCCTAGCTCAGAATATTTATGGGATGGGCGAGGGGCAACAAATGGGCCCCAAAGCAAACTCAGAGGAGCTTTTTGTTAATACTGATCAAAGCCTTATGTCCACTTGCCAGGCACTATTTCAATCCTCCAGGCATAGGGTCAAACAAACCTTATGCCCTTGTGGCTGGGTTTTCTCATTGTAATGACACCATGTAAATCTAACCTAAGAAAGAAGGTTCTTTCAGGGAGATGCAAGTACAGCGTGAGTGGTGAAGATGCTGAAAAATAATGCCTCCTTTCATCAGCAAATACAGTATTTCTTACAGAGGCCAGAGAATAAAGCTTATAAGATTGTCATTCTTGTTTTCAATGGTGTGATGGCGCTGCTGGAGGATTCTGATTATGTTCATTAATTTTCTATGCTCTGGTTTCCTTCATCACTCAAGGGAATAATAGCTAACATTTTTTCCCTTGAAAAATGCACAAAGCTGAAAGTAAGAAGCCAAAGAGCTTCCAGTCTACTTGAAATGAAATAATATAAAATGTTTCCCCAACCACAAATCTTGTAAATACTCAAGATCCGTCATCATCATCATCATCATCATCATCATCTTATTAGTACTTAGAGTAACTGGCATAAAAAAATCAGAATATATATAAGAACATAAGAACATAAGAGAAGCCTTGCTGGATCAGGCCACAGCCCATCTAGTCCAGCATCCTGTCGCACACAGTGGCCCACCAAATGCTCATGGGCATCTCAAGCAGAGACAAGGACAAACCTTCTCCTGCTCTCAAGTCCCAGCAGATGACCTTTGAAGCGCCCCAGTTCTTCCCCCCCCCCCCCAGCCTGGAAGATGCATCTAGGCATTCGTTCTAGTAGCCATTGATACATCTGTCATCCATAAATTTGTCTAACCCTACCTTAAAGCCATCCAGACTGGTAGCTGTCACCACCTCTTCCGGCAGCACATTCCATAAGCCAATGACCCTCTGGGTGAAGAAATACTTCCCCCTGTCAGACCTTATTCTCCTACCCATCAGCTTCATAGAGTGCCCCCTGGTTCTAGTGTTGTGCGATAGAGAAAAGAAATTTTCTCTATCCACCCAGAAATATTCTCTATCCACCAAATGTGTATGGAACACATTTGTCTCAAAGTGCAATATGCACAAGCCGGGAAAGCAAATGACTTCTATGTTAATTGAACTTTCCAATCTTTAAAGGTACTGTTAATTTGGAGAGAGGCACTACTCTGTAATTACCAACAATCCCTATCTATAGTCAGTCAGTAGAGGATCAAGTATTTATTTTGCATTATCTCCTTGAAACAAAGAAGTGTGGCAAATCCTTGCCAGAGAAATTGCATTAATTTGTCCATTGTGGGAGAATCCAGATGGTGAGAGAAAATAACTTCATTGTCCATCAGATTTACGTGGGTCTCCCCTACCATAGTGTCCCTTACCAGAATATCCATGAGACCCATTTCACATTACTTCACTTAGAATTTTGGGGAGTTCCCTTAGTCTACACACCCCTTTATTTATATTTATTTTTCCACATGCTTGGTTTGTTCTTGGAAGATCACAGAAAAAAATAATGCCAAATGAACCTCATCAGATCTCCTACTAAGAAGTAGTGCTGGGAAAGAAAAAATAATAATGCTAGGAATCCAGCACTATTTTTACTTATGGATTAAATGACTGATGGCCCGGGATAACCCTAACATAGCATCAAAGCAACCCAGCAGTCCAGCTACAATGAGGCCAAGCTATTATGTAGATTATTTCTGTTCTATAATTTTTTTTTTATGTACCTCACCTTTCTCAAAATATTCCAAGAACATTTCAAATTCATACCTTTTCTCCTGCCTAAACTATGAGAAAATATATTTAATCCTCTTCACATTTACATTGTTATGTATTGAATGATCTGGGTCCAGGCAGGAGCCCTAGCACTTACCTCTGGAATAGCCCAATCCACTGGTTCAGACCATTGGAAGGTCTCACTCTCTCCCACTAGTACTGTCCAGACTTACCATTTCATTTGTTCCTTGTTTTGCAGACTCCTGTGGTCATTCCCTATGTTTTACAACAGCCCTGTATGAAAACTTCAAATTGGAAGTTCTCAGCATTGATGCACTTACCACTGGAAGCAGGTGTGTAGTCAACACAGTGTTGCTAATTTATTTATTTTATGTTTATTTATATTTATATTTATATCCTGCCCCATACCCAAAGGTCTCTGGATGGCTCACAACATTTAAAAACAAACATATTAAAATTGTACTTGATGTACTTGATAGTCATGCAAAAGCTACCTAAGGGACTATTCACACTTTGCTCACTGGAATGCTGTTACTATACCATTTCAGTGAAGCAAAGGTCAGGTGCAGAGAGAGCCATCTGCACTTGAAGCACCAGCTGTTGCCATGGCAATCACAAAGTGGCATGCAGTTATACAGTCACAACCTCACCCCAACCCCAACACAGTAGTCACACCTGGAAGAGAGTGTGAACACTGCATCCGGAAATGTCTTGGAGCTCACCAGCTGCTCTGAGTGCTAACTAAGATCAGGGAAGCTGGCTGATGCTCCCAGACACTCCAGGTAAGTGGAGGCTGTGTGGCATGCACACAGAGAGGTAAGGTTCACTCCCAAAGAAAGTCAGTAGAAATAGCTTTAAGTCTTTTGAAGGAAACAGTAAAGAATCTAGGGTCAGGATGTGCACGAATGGGAGGTTTTGCACTTGATTTGTATTAAACTGAATGTAAGAAAATTGGAATTCATTTGAATAGATCCCCCCTTGAATATGGTAGGATTCTATTCGATACAAATGTATTCATATGAATTTGTATGAATATCTGATATGAATGCGATATGTATCCACTTTGAATCTGCTCTCAAACCATGTTGAATGTACTCTGGATCTGTTGCAGATGTGACTAGTGCAGCCATTTCTCCCAGCTCCCCATTTCACAAATGTTTTGAAACATTCGTATGAATACGAATGTCAATGTACAAATTTGGTAACACTTGATTCATATACAAATGTCTGAATTCATTCAAATTCATACGAATATTGAATGTTACGAATATTTGTGCACATCCCTAATCTAGCGCTTTATCATACTTGGCTCACCAATGAAGTTGAGGAATACTCCCACATGGGGATGTTTCCATTCTGGAAACAGCTCTGTGCATGCTAGATCATCCCTTAGTTAAACAGATGTGGAGAACTTAAAACCTATCCTAGCTATACTAGCCAAGGGTAAAGCATGCACAGGATGGGGTGATGAAGCTGCAGTAATGTGCTGCATTGCCCGGTTTTCAAGGCAGCAGCTGGCACACATGGTACACCTGCGATCACACTTACTCAGCACTTGGTGAAGCGAAACTTAAATTTGGGATGCATCAGGCATTTCATATGGCAGACTCCCAAAGCATCCCAGTTCAACCCTGGCCATCACATCTAATAAAAATGCAAAAAGGCTCCTAATTACTGACCGTGGTCGGATGCTGTATTAGAAAATCTCCCACCCCTTTAATAGCTTAACAATGAATACATCATTTGCCTTGCTTTAACACCCAGATAGGACAGACAAATGGCAGCAATCCATGTAGTATTTTACTGTAATGTGAACTTGAAATTATCATCCGTGGTATAACAATAAATTTGTATCATCATATCCCTTCCATTCTAGAAAGGCAAATTCATCCTGTTTCCAATTGCTATTTGGGTACCTTATATTCCATGAAATAAAACTGACGTTCCTCAACTTTGTTATTGGTTTGGAATTGCAGCAATTGCATGCAAATATTCAATTTCACACATTTTGCATACTTACTGGATGCTCTGTGAATAACTCACATATATTTACCGATCTCTATGGTTCTCTTTCCACTGATGCTACAAATGTATCCTTCTCTCCACTAGTATTTGATCTTTCAAATGCTTAAGAGGAGGGGTAACTACTGGGAATATCATCATCCTTTTGTGCTCATTCTTCAGGCATAGCTCCTGCAAAATAGCACAATTACAGTACTATTCTGCAATGTTCTGAGATGTTTATTGAATAAAACTTGTTTCTTTGCTTCATCTGAAACTTTAAAAAAACTCTTCTAAAAAATAATTCCTAAATTATAGGAAAATAAAATTCAGCCTTAGCTCCAACTGATATTTGTAGTTCACATTTTTCCCTCTAAAATTGTTAAACCATTTTTGCCAAACATGTTTGATTTTGGAAAGGTATTGGATTAGGTGATACTGAATTTGTATTATTATTAGTGGAACATAAGTGATTGCTTATGCTATGCAGTAATTTATTTGAGAGATACCACACAAACCCATTTTGAATCAAACCATGCATTACAGCTTATAATAATTTGATGTCCCTTATTGGAGTCAGTATATCTCTAAGGGATAATGCTCATCTTCTGCTTGCAGGCTTCCATACTGAGATGGTTAGGCAGAACAGGTACACACTATTGGACTAGATGGAGCACTGGTCCTGTGCAGCAGGGCATATTTTGTCATCTTATGATCTTATGGCTCTGGTGATAGAATAATCATTTTACTTGATTGAAAGAACATAGTTGACATACGGCAGCTTCTGCGCTGCACACATTGGCTTAAAAATAGTTTGATATTTGGACTGGGGGACAAATAATATCACTTATTTATTTATTTATTTATTATTTACATTTCTATCCCGCCCCATACCAGAAGGTCTCAGTGTGGATAACAAGACATATATTAAAACAGTAACAGTGTCTGTAAAGGAGGAAGAGACTGTATATTTCAATTTAACCAAAGGCCAGGGCAAAGAGGTGCATCCTAACTTCACATTAGTTAAACGCTTGTTCATTTCAGTGAGCTAACTCCAAGCATAACTTCTAAAATTCAGCTTTTTGTCTATTTGTTTCTTTCTCCACTCAGTAAAATTGGTTTATTTGATCCATATCAGTACTACTACAATTATTCTATTGCAGACAGTAACTGACCATTTCCAACAGATAGACCTAAGGAAAAGCTTTATACCTCTCCTGAGAAACTGCAATACTTTCATCTCATTGAATGACAGAGAACTAGATGATTCATGGAAACCCACACTATCCAATTAAAATGTATTGGGTTTTCTGATAGACAGTTTCAAAGTTCTCATTATGAAATGCTTCTCTATGGCTGACACTGCTATTGTCACGATTCCTCATTATAACAAGTGAAAAAGATAAAATCATCCAGTCCTGTGTCATTGAAAGAGACTTACTTTAACCTTTAAAAGGCCATTCTGTCATTTTAAATACCTTCATGGCCCCATCTTTTTTTGTATTTCAGTGATAAATGCTCATCCAATTTATTTTCCCCTTTCTTTCTTTCCTTTCCTCCTTTTAAACCAATATAGATAATATTACCACAAAATGATGCTTTTTCTTAGCTAGGGATGCCTCTGAGACATTTTTCAATCAATTAATTCCTTTGTATTCAAAGCCTAGAATTATTCTTCCTTGATAGGCCTTTGCCAAGCTGCAGTTTGTAAAGAATGAAGCACCTAGAGATGCCACGGTCCACCAGGCACCTCACCCAACAGCTCTCTTTGGACCTGCAGCCTTCTTTGGAGTAGAAGAGACCCCTGCAAAAGGTGCAGAGAACTCACCTCTCCATAAGACACCAGCCACTGCTATTATCTACCTCTCCATGGACAGAACTGCTCTGTACATCATTGTGCAAGCGCAGATGTGGCACAGGCACATTGAGGCTCTTTGTGTTTGTGAATGACACATGGGCCACATCCCCATTACAACCTTATATCAGTTTCAAACCGTTTTCAATCCTCGCAGACCCCACATCAGTTTGGCTTAACATGCTTTCCGCGTGTTAAATCGCCCCAAAGCGTTGTAAATGTTAATCCTCATTTCAACAGGTCTCACTCCGGTTCGTGCGCTTGAAATGTTTTACATTTTTTACTGTGGGGACCGTACGGTGTTAAGGGATGAGAATCCATGTTTAGGGTTTCCCTCCCCCAATAGCTTGCTTCCTAAGATAATTATTTCACTGAAAAAATCCACCCCTCAAAACAGACACTATAAAAATCCACTCCTTAAAACAGCCACTACACTGTAGCGATCTACCCACTTCACACCTTATAACAATGTTGCAATTTTGTGCAATTCTAGCTCTTTGAAAGTTCTGACCTTTAAAAAGGGAAAAGAAAATAAAGCAGCTGGAGGTTCTGTTTTAAAGGCTATAGCTGTGAAGGGGGCTTGAGTTGCTGCTGCTATGTGCCCTGGGAAATGGGGAGAGGAGGGGAAAGAATCGCTGGCTGCCCGCTGCCGTTTTTCCTCCAGGCAAGCGGCAGCCACCCAGCTAGGCTCCCTGAAGGGGTTCCTTATGGGTGGAGCGTTCATGCCAGAAGAAAGAGGGCAGGGCAGCCCCGAAAAGCAGCTTTTAAAAAGTAGCCACTTGAGTTCTCCCTTGAGTCACGTATCCCACGTATGATCTTCAGAATCCGGATCAAACGCGATTAAGCTGAAAGTAATGGGAACAGGCAAATTCGCGTTTGCATCCGGTTCAATTATTTCAGTTTAGGGAAACTGGATTAAGCTAATAATGGGGATGCGCCCCTGATATAGCTTTGCCCATAGAGAGATAAATAATGGTTCTGGTGACAGTCCCAGGCCTTTCTAAGTGGTTGTTTGTTTGTTTGTTTGTTTGTTTTATGAACTCCAGTTTGGCACAAGCCTATTTCTTGTTTGGCTCCAAAGTGAAAACAATTCCTTAGGAATTCTCCATCATTTTATATTACAACAGTGATAACTGTCGAAAGAGCAATGGGGGACTTAACAACTAAATTAATTTAATAACCCTGCATCATTCACTGTCCATGCAACAGCCCTGTTCCCTGAGCAGGTAATATGCACACACCCAAAATCTCCATCCAAAGGACAGATTGTTATTCAAATAGAACAGTGTAGTCTCCGTTCCCTGATGTTTTTCTGTCTGTGTCATCTGTATTTCTTTCTTAGATTCAAATGATTTTAAAAATTGAAATGAACAGAGGCCAGAGAATATTAAAGATTTTTGCTTCCTTTTTCTGTTGAACTTTTGCTCTGTTCAGGAACTCACAGCATTGCTATCAGAATGATAAAAAAAAGATGAGAAATGGTTAAAAGAATGACCATCTTTAGCTTGCAGAAGAGAAGGAAGTGAAGCAAACCATGGTTCACAAGAGCACTGTTAAATGTCCAGTCTGGCTTTTTTCCTGTAGCATTGTTCCACAATTTACAAATGCTATCTACTGGCTATTGTACCCATCAGATTTATTATTCTCCTCTTATTTATCAGAAGCCTACAAGCAAAACAGAAATGAACAACATTCTTCTTACTAATGATCTCCCAGCTGCATGCCTTAAAATGATTTCTGGAGAGTGCAATAATCATATTTTCTTTGCCATTAATAATCCTGTAAAGCAACTTATTTCCTTATGGAGCATTGGGTAACTAATGTGTGGCCCATCCTGCAGTGGGCCTGATTCTGGGTTATACCCTGGAACAGGGGTTTGCCATCTGCATGCTGGTGTAGATTATAGCAGGGTCTGGGCAAGGCCTGCCATAGTCTACACAAGCATATGTATTGCAGAATAGGGATGTACACAAATATTCGTAACATTCTTTATTCGTACTAATTTGTATGAATTCAGACATTTGTACCTGAATCTAATGTTATGACATTTTTACATTGACGTTCTGGACATTTGTATGAATAGTTCAGACATTCATTAAACTGGGGAGGTGGGAAGGCAGCTGCACTTTACTTCTGCAACGGATCCAGATTGCATTTGACATGGACTGAACTGCAGTGCTTTTAATAAGGTTGAATTTGACACTTTTCAGATTTCTTATGGGATACATATTGGATATATATTAGTTTGTATTGGATACATATTCATTTGTTTCAGATACATATTGGACATTCGAATGAATTCGTACGGATACATTCGTATCAGATACAATCCTACCACATTTGTAGGGGATCTATTTGGATTTTCTAATACTTGATTTGTTACTAATCAAATGTCAAAAAAACCATTGGTGCACCTTATTCTGGGATATAATCTGGAATAAGGCCCAGTGCAAAAAAGGGTTAAACAGTTTTCAGTAACTTGAAAGCTTCTGTCCTGCTAGTTTGGTCTAGTGGTTAGGGAGCCGGACTCTTGTCGGGAATGCTGGGTTCAATTCTGCTCTCCCCCATGAAGCGAGCTGAATGACCTTGTGCTAGTCACAGCTCTTTCTAAGCTCTCACAGCCCCACCCACCTCACAGAGTGCTGTGTTGTGGGGAGTAGAACAGAAGTTTTGTCAGCTGCTTTGAGTCCCCTTAAAAATGGGTGAGAAAAGGGTAGAAAAGCCAACTCTTCTTCTTCTAACCACAGTCCTATGGCAAAAGCTCCATTGCTTCAGTTTGACTTACTTTTGAGTAAACACATTACATGTTTAGGGTTTCACTGCCAGAGTTGTAATACATTATAAATGGAACAGGCAGTTTGAGTAGAGATGAAGCATAAAAAAGATTTGAAGCAGAATTATGGCAGCAATTTCATTACTCTCATCTTCCAGTTGTGCTCCACAAATTTAGACACATTTTTGTCTTATTGTTTGTCAAGAGCAAGAGCAAGAACTAGAATAAGGAATGAGGAAACTAGCAGGTTATCCATCATACGGGAAGCTAATGTTTTATTACTTTAATTGGATTTTCCTTTCATGCAGTCTTGGGATGAAAAAGCCTGTTAAATTTTCTTCATGCATTGTGATGCAAGACAGCACCAACAGTACAGACTGAATAACAGCTTAACAGAAGTGAGATCTAAAGATCTGAGGAATGGCCTAGGAAGCAAAATATCAATGCAACATCCAAGGGTTAAAAAAGTATGATTCCTTCTAATTCAGTGGTACTTTCATAACGAAGTGGGAAAGGGAGATACCTTTTCCATGTTGGGAAATACACAGAGATGAATAGAGACAGTTCTGGTTATTGATGTGCAAAATGTTTTGAGTGCAAATGTTTTTCACTTGAAACAAGAGCTGCTTTTGCACTTGGCTTCCTCTCCACTGGATGGGGAAAGTGTTCTAGCAGCTAATGTGTACTAGCATTTGCATATGTTAGTACACATTAAACTAAAACCCACAATGCCCAGAGACTTATCAGTGTCTGGGTGTGCGGCTGATCACCAGCAGGGTGCCGCCATCTTCGTTTTGGAGTCAGGCACAACTATACATGCGCTGCCGCTGTTGCCACAGTAATGGTGACATTGCACGTGCACAGTTGTGTTTGGGTTATCTGAGGTGCCAGCACATGTACGTGGCATTTCAGGTGACCTCTCACCACAGAAATTGTGCAAATAGCTGTGGCAATGAATGGGGCAGGTAAACTTTCAAGTGAGGTTTGTATGTGTGTAGTGCGCGATTTTGTGCGCTACTGCTAGTTGACAACAGATTAACATCTGGGCAGGCAGGAGGCATTTCTAGGTTGTAAATGATTCCTGCAAGTGTAGATGCACCTGCCCAGATGTTAATCTATCATTGACTACAGGGCCTAAAGAGTTCTGAGTTTTTCTGACCTGGAAACAAAACAGTCTTTCAAATAAGAGCTCATTCTGAGTTCGAAACAAGAACACGTCCTGTTTCATTCAAAAGTTGAGTTCTGATGAAGCAGGGTCTTTAATCTCCAAGACAGAGTGATTTAATCTCCAGAGAACTGAGAGTTAGAATTTCAGCAGCAATTGTTGCAGTTGAAATAGAACAACAACAATAACAATGACGAGTTGTTGATGCTGAACAACTTAACTTTCTTCCTCCCCTGAACATCATTTTGTTTCCTTTCAGTAAAAAACAAAAGATAAGAAGATAAGAAATCTCTTGCTGAGTTCAGCCTGTGCCCCAGCTTGTTCGGCAGCCTGTTCCAACAGTGGCAAACACAAAATCTAACAAGGAGGACCTAAGTGTCCACATTGCTGTCCTCTCATGCCCCCCAGTAGCTATCCTTGAAAAGTATATTGCTTCCCATGTATGCCCCATGGAAGTCACATGGACCTGAAATCTAATAACCCTCTTACTCTGGGTATAAGCTTCACCAGCACACCTGCTTTCAAGAAAATATCCTGGCCTCAACTTGTTTACTGTGTGACACTGACAACAAACCTGTGATTTATATTCAAAAGGCATGTAGTATGAGTGCCACTTTTATGAGCCGCTGTTATGGGATTAAGTGATTTTAATAGGTAAAAGAGCTCTACCACAAACTCTAATATGCAGGATCTAAATATATTGATCCAGTGAAAACACTCTTAGGTTGCATCCCCATGCACTCTATAGTCCAAATCAAATTTGAATTTGGCATGGAGCGTCCCTATGCATAGCCCCCAAACCAAGCTACATGAGGAAGAAATCACCCAAATCCACGGTAAATTTACTCCAGAAGAAAACTGTTCTCGCTATGGTTTGAGAGGCAAGCCTGCATTATTTTGGAGGCTTGCAGACACTCCCGGGTTGTTAGGGGAGAAGATTGACGCTCACGTCATTAGCAGGCAGGTTTCACATCCTGTGCTCGCTGTTTCTGTCCTGTGCATTGGGGATCACAACTGCTGGCCATTTTTAAAGATCAAACAGTGTAAAAGAACTGATCACCCCAGTTTGACAGGTAAAGATGCAGCGATGAGGGGGGTCATCTGGCCCTTGTTGGCCCACGAGCCTCTTCTTGCAACCCTCATGCCACCCCCACTCCCCAATTGCCGGCAAGCAGCTTCTGAAGTTAGAGGCAGTTTGGCAGAGAAGTGCTTCTCTGTTAAACTGCCTCATTGTAGCGGCTTTAGTTAGCTTTTTAGCTGGCAGGCAAGCAGCTTCTGAAGTTTACCAAAGTTAAACTGCCTCTAAACATTGTAGTGGCTTTTGATAGCTTTTTAGCTTGCAAACTACAGAAGCTGCTTGTCAGGGACCAGGGGTGGAATAAACTAACCAAAGACACTACAATGTTTAGAGGCAGTTTAGCAGAGAAGCGTTTCTCTGCTAGACTGCCTCTAACTTCAGAAGCTGCTTGCCGGCAATTGGGAAGCAGGGGTGGAATAAGGGTTGCAGGAAGAGACTTGTGGGACAGCAAGGCCCAGATGACCCCACTCATCGCTCCATCTTACTGGGGCGATAAGTTCTTTTATGTTTGCCTGGCAATCAGATTGCAGAGAGAAGAGGCTCATTTCTGTTTGATCACTGTCTAATGCCCAACAGTTGCAATCAGGGAAGGGGCTTTGGGTGGGACTTCCCTGCCCCAGCTCCTATCAGGAGAGAAAAAGATGTGGTTTCCTGATGCACGGGTTCAGCGCGGTTTGCATGGGGGCAGGTGTATTCGACTTGAGCCTGTGCTTTTGTCAATCACATGGAGACGGGTCAATTTGAACTCCACTCTGTATTGGGAATAACCCAAATCCAATCTGAAGTAAACAGAGTGCATGGGGACGCAGCCTTAGTAGAGATGTGCCAAAATGGTTCATTTCTGAACTAGTTGAAATTAAACCAAATGGTTTAATAAGTTCAACTTCAAACACAAACCACCCTCAGTTCAAGCAGGATGGTTCAAACTTGAACCAGACAATGGGAGTTTATTTAAACTGGTCAAGCCAAATGGTTTTATCTCAGTTTGTATTAATCAATATTTGTCCTTTCAAAGGGCTTTTAAAGGTATTTTTAATGTTATTTTTGACCAATAAACAGGTTCAAACCTATTCAGAGTTTGAAACAAAGCAGGTCAAGGCTGTTCGAATTCAAACTGAATAACACATTGGTCCAATTCAAACTGAATAAAAGTTCTTATGGTTAGTATGCACATCTGTATGCAAGAGACCAATATTCCTCAAATGGATTCCAGGCTCAAACTGCCCTTCCTGCTCACAGAAGAGTAATATGGTTCCACCTTTTCATTTTTTTCTTATGTTTTCAGCAGTAACGTTCTAGATTCTATCTGCATAATGTACTTAATGGACTCACATGGCAGCAAGAAGAGTGCTATGCTAGGGCTCTTCTTTCTGCCTACTAAGAAAGTGCTGTGCTAATACAACTCTTCTTGAAATGATGATGTGCTGATGATATGTCTGACTTGCCCCCAGTTGTAATGCTGCTAGCCCAATGTGCCCCTTTCTATTCAGCGACTATGCAGATGACTCAGCAGACCGATTTTAGTTCTGCTCGAGCAGTGGGAATAAATACAAAGTGAATGTTCACTTCATTTCTACCATTAATGAGCACTTCTGGCAGAAGGCTGGATGAGTGTGGGTTAGAGATGTACAAAACTGGTTTGGGTTTTAATCGATTCACATCGAACAAGGGTGTTTGAAATGTCTGTGTTTGAACAAAACACCCCAATATATTGAAAACGAAGATTGACTTCAAAAATTGAATATCAAATAATAAGGAACAACAATCTTTTTTTTAAAAGTAGAACATGCATGGATGAGCATTTGGAAAGACTTTTTGCTGATGACACAAACTGGCAAGGTCCTGATATATTAAACCATCAGAAGAGGTATGGAGTTTATGTATAAATTTCCTGTAATAACCCTTATTCATCCATAAAAAACAAAATGAATGTCAGTTGTAAAAATTATGGAAACTTTCCAGACTTCTAGACTGACATTTTACCTACAAGAAATAATTTTAAAATAAAAATGGGTAACTTGGCATTTTATGAGGCAATAGTAACTTTTGATAATAGTCATTTAAAATATGTTTTACTTCATCTAGGAAGTCCCTTAACTTCAAGCCTTTCATCAATCTTGGTAATGAAATGAATTTCATTCTCATACACAGTAAAAGGTGGCAGAGCCAATGCTGCCAACAATCAATCAACATTGTTTCTAAAATGATGGCGCAGGGGAGGAAATAGTACCTGATAAGAATGTGGCAAAAGAGAAGACTCACTGTCAGCAGTTTCCCTAATTGTACTATAATTTTTTTCCCTAACCATTTCCCCCCCTTCCCTCCCACATAAAAAGAAGTAGTAGAGGTCAGTAGTAACAGTTCCATCAGCTCTCTCTCTGGTCCTGTCTGCACTGGGTCTTTTTCTGGATTATGTCCCAGAAAAGGAACCTGCCATCCACATCAAAGCACAGACTAAAGCAGGCACCAGGTAGAGTCTGCTATAACCTGCAATAGGACATGAATAGCATTTTCCTATTTTAGGATATAATCTGGAATAAGGCCCAGTGCAGAAAAAGCCCCACCCCCACCCCGCTCTGGTTGTCTCCAGATATCAAGAAACAATGCAGAATCTGAAAAAGATACTATGGCCCCATCTTCATGGAACTTTATTGTCTCTCTATTGTCCCTCTATTCCAGTGGACTTTAAAAATGTCATTCAATTCTGGAATAAGCATCCGCATGAGGCTCAGCAAAACACGCATTTAAAATGCACTTACCATTCCCACAGAAGTGTGTTTTCTTTGCCTGCGTCTTTTTCTCCCTGCTCCCTCTCTGGTTGATAGGGTGCTGGCGGGAATGGGGAGGGACTGCGCTCTGTGCGGCCACAACCAGGAAGACAACCCCTGACAAGTCCAAAAGAAAAATAGCCATGGGTATTCACAAGTTCTCTCCCCTGCCTGCAGAACCCACCAGAAACATTTATCACTTTGGGATTCAGAGCTTGCTTCCAAAGATAGTGATTTCACTGTAAAAATCCACCCGGTACAGCAGCAGTTACACTGTAGCAATCCACCCACTTCACATCTGATAACAATGTTGCAATTCTGCACAATTCTGGCTCTTTAAAAGTTCTGACCTTTAGAAAGGGAAAGGAAGAAAGGTGCTGCAGTTCTGGGAGATGTGTGAATGTCTAAGGCTGTGTGTGCAGGCAGCAGTGGCGGCAGAGCCAGGGTGCTTTTTTCTGAGATCTTGTGAGTGCTTCCACAAGATCTCTGTCCGCCTGCTGTTTTCTTGCATTCAGTATAGATCTTGAATACTGGCTGTGGATGAGAGGCAAAAAGAGAGAGAGAGATTATTTTATTTGAAGAGAAAATGAGGGAGAAGGCTGAAAAAAAGAGGAAAGATGGGACCGCGGCCGGCAATCCCTGACCCCAAATACCTCTTTTGCCATGGAGTATCTCCATGCATAATGTTTCTAGGAATACCCACAGCTTCCAAAAAGTGTGTTGGTAGTCTTGTTTAAAGGGGGGGGGGTCTTTCTTCCGCACATTTTCCTCCTTTGTGACACTGGAAGCCCAGAGAAAAGCCATGCATGGAGATGCTCCATGGCAAAAGAAGCTTTTTAACGGGCTTTTTATTGCATGAAGATGGGGACTATGATTGCTTGTTGTTGCCCCTTGCCAAATGCATGGAGCAATCCTAGACTTACCTCTGTCTCTGGTTCCCTGTTTTGCTCTAATTTTGCAGAAGCCTGCTAAATGTCTGTCCACTTGCTTTTGTTACTGGTTCCACCAAGTGAGATTATAAAGATGAGCATAAAAGGCATGAGCATTGCTTGGTACCAGATTTCCCATCATAGCAATATTATAGGTTATCACTTCAATGACTTGGGACTGTATTTGGAGTGCTACAAACGTTTGGCATCCTCAATATAGTCCCAGAAAAATTATATGGGTTTTAGCCCACGTCTAGGGGTACCCACTCTCTCTTTTAGCATACGTATATTATCTCAGTGCTTGACATTTTGTACAAACATCTTAAATATCTTGACAAACTCATACATTATCAAAATATGCCCACTATTCTAAAAATGGACTACAGTAAAATACACTATTACTAATAGGCTGTAAGCTAGCATTCATAAGCTACTTATTTCTTCTCTTCAAATAAACCTGTCTCCAACCCTGTTTCTGCACTTACTAGAAAATGCACTGGGAGAGGGTGGGGTGCTCTGTACCGGGAAATGCATCCTGCCCCATGCTGCAATAGGTTACCATGGGTGCAGGACAAAGCTGTCCACACTGTGACAGCCAATTGCTCCAAAGTCTGGGACAAATTCAGGACTGCCAGTGTGGCTTTCACTGGTTTCAGTGTTCCTCGAGAAGAAGAAGAGTTGGCTTTTCTACCCCTCTTTCCTTACCCATTTAAGGGGACTCAAAATGGCTGACAGCTTTCTATTCTCCCCTCAACAGAACACCCTGTGAGGCAGGTGGTGCTGTGAGAGCTCAGAAAGAGAACTGTGACTAGTCCAAGGTCACCAGTTAGCTTCGTAGGGGAGGGTGGAATAAAACTCAGTATTCCCAGAGAAGAGTCTGGCCCCCTAACCACTAGACCAAACTGGAATTTTGGAGGTGCTCCGTGTTGTGTCATTGAAATGGGACCCCCATATCCCAGAATAGGGGACCATATGCTTTCCATACACAGCCTACTGGTATAGGCCAAGGTCCTTAGCACATCAGTAGACCTAAACATCAAAGTCTAGCAGTGGAGCAGGGATAGAGCATCATTTTGGGTGCCCTATCTCACTCTATGTTCCATTCTGTATGGACTGATTGTATGAAGAGGGGCACAACTTTCCTTATGCTGCACTGGTCATAGAATCATAGAATCATAGAATGGTAGAGTTGGAGGGGACCTCCTGGGTCATCGAGTCCAACCCCCTGCTCAAGGCAGGATCTCCTAAACCATCTCAGACAGATGGCCGTCCAGTCTCTCCTTGAAGACCTCCAACGAAGGGGAACCAACCACCTCCCGTGGCAGCCTGTTCCACTGGTTGATCACTCTTACTGTTAGAAATTTTTTCCTAACATCTAAACTAAATCTTTTCCCCTGCAGTTTCACCCCATTGTTTCTAGTCCTTCCTTGAGAGAGTGAGAACAGGGCTGATCCCTCTGCCTTGTGACAACCCTTGAGGTATTTGTAGACAGCTATCATGTCTCCTCTCAGTCTTCTTTTTGTTAGACTAAACATTCCTAGTTCCTTAAGCCGTTCCTCATAGGACATGGTTTGCAGACCGTTCACCATCTTGGTAGCTCTCCTTTGAACCTGCTCCAGCTTGTCAGTGTCTTTTTTAAACTGGGGTGACCAGAACTGGACACAGTACTCCAGATGAGGTCTGACCAAGGTAGAGTAGAGGGGGATAATAACTTCACGTGATCTGGACTCTATGCTTCTCCTAATACACCCCAGGATTGCGTTTGCCTTTTTTGCAGCTGCCTCGCACTGTTGACTCATGTTCAGTTGATGATCTACCAGGACACCCAAGTCTTTTTCACATGTGCTGCTGCTCAGCCAAATTCCTCCCATTGTATATGTGCTTTTTTCATTTTTCTTGCCCAGATGCAGAACCTTGCATTTTTCTTTGTTAAATACCATTTTATTAGTTGCAGCCCATTGTTCGAGTTTCTCTAAATCTTTTTGAATCCTCTCTCTCTCTTCTCTGGTGTTTGCAATCCCCCCTAGCTTTGTGTCATCAGCAAATTTGATCAGTTTCCCTTCAGCTCCCTCGTCCAGATCGTTTATAAAAACATTAAACAAAACTGGGCCCAGGACAGAACCTTGTGGTACTCCACTTGACACTTCCTTCCATTTGGATGTGCAGCCATTTAAAGCCACTCTTTGAGTACGATTACTAAGCCAGTTTTGAACCCACCTTATAGTTGCCTTGTCAAACCCATATTTGATCAATTTTTCAATGAGGATCGCATGAGACACTTTGTCAAATGCTTTGCTGAAATCAAGAAATACTATGTCTACTGCATTTCCTTGATCAACCCATTCAGTGATTTTGTCATAAAATGAAATCAAGTTAGTCTGACATGACTTGTTTGATACAAACCCATGTTGACTACTGTTAATTATTGAATTCCTATCCAAATGCTGACATATGTGTTGTTTAATAATTTGTTCGAGAATCTTTCCTGGTATTGAAGTCAGGCTAACAGGCCTGTAGTTCCCTGGGTCTACCTTCTTCCCTTTTTTGAAGATAGGAACAACGTTTGCCCTTCTCCAATCGTCTGGGACTTCTCCTGTTCTCCATGACTTCTCAAAGATTACAGCAAGTGGTTCAGCAATTACCTCTGCTAATTCCTTCAGTACCCTAGGATGTAATCCATCTGGACCCGGGGACTTAAATTCGTTTAAGTTAGCTAAGCGTTCCCTTACTCTCTCAGTGTTGATTTTGTGTCTTGATTCTCCTAGTCCTTCATCAGTACAGTGAAGGACTGTTGCATGTACATTATCCCTCTTGGAAAAAACAGATGCAAAATAGGAGTTCAGAATCTCTGCCTTCTCAAGATCACTTTCGATCACTTCTCCATTCTCTCCCTGCAGAAGAAAGTCCTGTGTCCCCCTTTGTAGCACAGAACAACCTTAACAAATAGTGTGTGTATTTTCAAGGTTATAATAAGAAATTATGTAGGTTAAGGTGCTCAGCTGCAGTCCTCCGGATGTTCCTGAAATCAGTTGTAGGGTGCTTTAACCCAAATTCAATTCAAATCCGGAAAGGATCATTCCCATGACTTAGTAATTAATCCAGATTCGGCATCCAGGTGTCCCCATGCAATTCCTTATTGCCTAAATCTGGAGGAAAAGAAGTCCTGATGAAAACAGGCCTGTGTCCCCTTTTTGGAGCCAAGTCCACTTATTTTCCCCCACATGGGGATGATACCAGGCTATTTGGTGTGGATGTCTAACCTTCTGGTCAATAGCAGCCAACTGTGGTTGTTGTTTTTTTACAGATGCAAAGCTCCCCCCTCCTTTGCCATGCTTGCAATGCTATAGCTCCGTATGAAAAAGGCAGAAACAGGGGAGAGTGCTTGCCTTTTAAAAGGGCTTTCAAAACATTTTTGCTGGAAACATTTCAAAAAGATACATGTGAGAAGCTTAGGAACGCTTTTAAATACTGTAAATACTTTGAAATGCTTTGCAAGGATACATTTTATTGTTCTGGGTTCAATCCTTCACTGATCTGCCTGAGAGCACATTTGCCGGTAATCTCAAAAGGGAGAGGTGTAAAATAAAAAGTACATTTAAAATTCCTCTCAGGTTTGCTGCTTTTATTGCAGGCAGGGTTTGCATGGAGGGGGGAGTAAAAGTCTTGTTTTTTATGTTTAAAAACTCTATTCGGATTAAAAATATTCCCCAAAAATAGTCCAAACGGTACTAAATCAGGACTAAAAAATCTTCATGGGGACACACCCACAGTCAATCTAGCCCAGCATCCCATGTCACAGAATGACCTACCAATTGCTTCTGGGCATTCTCAGTTTGAAAGACAAAACTGTCCTGTGGCAAAAACAGCTACACAAAGAGAAAAGAGTCATAGGTTGTGTCTTACAGTTTGGGTCAGATGGGGTGGGAGTTGCATTCATTTCCTGTCTGGAAACAACTGCAGCCATCCAGCTGAATCAGCCCCAGCTCAAAACTTTGGAAGCTAGGAACATTTGTTCTTAGCCTTCAAAGTTGGATCAGGATTAACTATCCATGATACAGAGAACCCTTGGTGCAGTCCAGTGGCAGCCTGACCCATCATAGGTCAAGTTGCCTGAATTGAGGGCAGCATGTCATAAATAGGCTGCTCTATGTAGGAAGGCCCTATTAGTCCTGCTTCTCTATCTATAAAAATCATGGTGACAAAAGTTTCTCATCTATTTTGCATGCTTGACATTGCATGCATACAGTACATTGAAAAAGCTAATTTTCTGCAGCACTTCATAGAGTCACAGTCTCTCCTGAAGGCTCCAGGTGGTCAAAGTTTACTCCACTGTTTTATGTGCTCCCTTGTCTGTTAATATTTTAAATGTCAAACAAACATCATTTAACCCTTTGTAGCTCTTACAATGACCAAACATAAAATGGCTGCTAACCTAGATTTTGGCTCCCTGCTGTTTTCATGATATTGCTTCCCTCCTGGCAGTCATACAAGAAATACTTTGGTTCCTACACCTTACCTGACACTTAGCAATGCAAAGTGTTTCATGCAGGAATCTGTACTAGAATTACCACGTGTACATTCTCAAAAAGGAAGACATAAAGTACAAAAATCTAATCAAATTCTTAATAGCAGCAGCTAAATTATTAATTGCACAAAGTTGGAAAGATCACACAAAAAAAAACTGTCTCTGGATTTGTGGTATGATAAAGTATGGGATTTTACCATTAATAGATTTCTAACTTGGAAAATAAGAAATTAAATAGCCCAGAAATGTCTGATCTCTTCAAAACTATATAGGATCCATTACTGACTCCTCTACCAAATTTACAAAGGCCTGATCCCAAAGTGATAAAGTGGCAGTTTAAGCAATATATTTCTACTTAGATTAATATTAATGTAATAAGGTTTGATAATATTCTGACGTATCTATAATTTAGATTTATGTTTTGTTAGATACATGGAATGTTGTTATATTTATTTGTTATTCATGGTATTTGTTTGAAAATAATAATTAAAATTAAAGTTTTTTAAAATAAAGTCCTTAAAGGTCAATAATCTAGAAAAATGAGAAAATAACACTCATTTTCTTGTGCCAATTTACATTTATAGTTGCAACAAGCAAAAAATTAATTCCAAGATATTAAAATGAAAACTAAGACCAGGCCTCCATTTGCCAGGCAAGGCAGCTTCATCCAAGTTGAGTGGGAGAAGCACCACAGTTACCCTGGAAAAGTGGAGTAGACTTTTTTTTTTCTGCAATGCAATTCTTCCACTTAGAAGTGGAGATGCAGCCTCTTAAGGATTTTATTACTTCTTTTCCTGTGTACCATAGAACTTTGGAAAATGCTCCTGGCTTTCCAGAAAATCACTGTGGAGTAGGGATGGGCACAAATTTGGGGGGCATTCAATTCCAAATGAAACGAATGTTCAGAAATCAATATTTGTACGAATAGATCACATTCAAATGTGGTAAAATTCTATTAGATACGAATCTATTCATATGTATTCGTACAAACATTTGATACGTATCTGATATGAACAAATCAAATCAAATCAAATTTATTTGTACAGTCTACAGACCCGATGTAACCAATGCTAAAAAGTACAAGAATTTACAAAAAAGGTAGAAATGTTTAAAAACACATAATATATATATTATATTATATTGATATATTATATTATATTGATAGTTTTAAACTATCAATTTGTATATATATATACAAATTGATAGTTTAAAACTTGTGATCATAGCGTGGGTGATTTACTCTGTTACCGGTTTCATTTCCTGATTATCCCTCTTTTTGACAACTATGGCCAAAAATTTAGCCACAGCTAGGGTCATATCAGCATTTGAATCGCTGAAGAGCAACTTAATGTATTCCGAAGCAGATCTTCCCGGAAATGCTCTCAGCATGGTATTCATATGAACAAATACGTATCTCTTATGAATAGATACATATCTGATATGGTCAGATACATAACTGATATGAACAGATACAAATAGATACGTATCTGATATGTTTCCCCAGCTTAACGAATTTCCGAACTATTTGTACAAATGTCCAGAAACATTCATATTCATTCAAATGTTAGCATACAAGTATCATAACATTCAATTTGAGTTCAGATGTCCGAATCTGAATGAATGTGGCTGAACTTTGAATGTTATGCATATTCATGCACATCCCTAGTGTGGAGTGAGTTGGTAGTTGTCCACTCAATGAGTGGTCTATCCTGGCTTGCCTTTGTAAGAAGTGTTCAAGCCTCAAGACTGCAGGCTAGGGATGTCTCACTGTGGCTTTGAAAATGCTGAAGAAGTTGGCTATCTTCTGGAAATCAGCAAAATGTTGCTGGGCTTTGAAATAATTGTGTTCTAGATACTATCATATATCTACACAGTGACAGGAACTGGGGCCCAGCCTGTCCTATGGACAAATTTCTTTGAAATGGTCTCCTGCTAGAGTGCTCCTGAAAGTAAAATCATTGCTCGGGAGCAGGTCAACCATAGGAGACTTGTCGTCAGCTTGCACCACAAGGAAGCCATTGTTTGAGGATATAATTTATGTATTTTTCAGTGTATTGCAGCAGCTACTTCTTTATATTCAGATGTCTCCCATTATAATGTACTTCAGGCCTTACAGTAATCTGTGATAATTGACAAGATCTGAATCCTATTTTTATGTAAATAAACATAATTTCCTGCAGTGGGCAAGGCTTGCAACATATGCCTTTATTTCTGTTTTCAGACACTCTCTAGTGAACAGAAATGTATAGAAGGAAATATAAATAACTGAAATGTGAGAAAGCTTATCTTCATAGCTTTTTATGCCAGAATTTTACATAACTTCTAAGGGGATTTAGCAAGGAAGTAATTCCTTCTCTGAACTAGCTTAAATGGCAATGTTCCATGGATTGGGACTGCAGAATAGCAGGTAAGAGGGTGGATCTTCATAATCATTTTGTAGTTTTCCAGGAATCTTGAGATATGGGACAGACAAACGCTTTCATCATTATTCTGCATCTCAGACTCCTGGAACAGCAACAAAATCAGTAAATGTGAGTCCACTTAATCTACTCTTGAGCCACTTGGTTGCCTTGTAATTGAGCCATAGGAGGACTGGAAATGCATATGCTATCACTTCAAGGAACTGAATATCTAAAGAAATGCATCCTCCCATAAAGACCTACCCATGTCAGTGTGGCCAGTTTATTACAGTAGCCTGGCCTCACCAGCCTGACGTGAGCACAAAACTTGCTCTACATACAATTTCCCAGTAGTTGGCCTTTAGAGGCATACCACTTCCTATTGCCATCAAGTTTAGTAGCCCTTGATAGCCCTGACTCCCATAAATTGGTCTAATCCTTTTTTTTTAACCATCCAAGCTGGTAGACATGCAATACCTAATGAACTAATTAATCCTATAGTTTAACTATGAATTGCATTTTTGTTTTGGTTTTTAAAACATTTCATCTCTCTTGATTTGTCCAGGATTTAATTTCACTGAGTAATATTTATGGAACAATGTCCCAAACTTTTCAACTTTCCTTCATAGAAAAACTCCTTCAGCCCTTCGATCATTTTAGGTCTTTTCTACATTGACTGTTATCTTGGCAAACAGAAGGATCAGGATGCTGGAACAGTATATGACCTTCCCCTAGTAGATTGCTCTAAACAAATCTCTTCAAACAGCATACTAAAGACAAAAAACTTGTTCAATATAGAACTGCATTTATAGCCCACAAACTGCAAGTCATCATGAGGTTTCAGAATGATGTCATCTAATTACTGCAACAGCATGAGACTGAATCACAAGACTCTGAGTCATGAGTTGCTGACTCATTATGACTCTTCAGTTCCTGATAACATCATTCTAAACTGTTTGACATGGAGTGCTAACAGCAGGACCCTTTTAGTAGTACTCCAGGAAGCACTACTGGAGATGGGCGTATCTCCCAAAAGCCTCTAATTCCACTGGCCACAACTATCCCAGTTTGTTTCTGAATTCTCAGTTCTGGCTGCCTTATATTAATGCACAGCTCACTAGTTTTGTTTCATATATCACATACTGTTAGGAGTGTGGGCCACAGTGCTGAACTTCTCATCTTTCACCTCACCTTTCAGATGCAATGTCTCTTGCTATCTCCCTAGCAGGCAGCAGGGTATGCAAATAAGCTCCTAGAGTTTCCAATCCCAAGCTTCAGTGTTGATTTCCTCAGCCCAATTTTATTTCACCTTTCAGTCACAGCTCTATTTATTATTATTATTTTATTTTGGTGCCATCATCCCTACTAAGTCCCATCACATAACCCCATGGCGTCTGTGAAACATATTGGAAGTACTATATTGCATTAAAAAATATCTGGTCAAATTTATGACAAGGTTCTGAGAAAGATGATGAGTTCAGGTATGGTTTTATATGTCATTCTTGTCATGAGCTATGGGTGACCCCAATCTGTAAGCAGAAGGAGGAATTGCTGCTGCCAGACAGACTTAAAGCTGTTACTAGGCAGACTTGAAATTTTTACTGGGCAGGCAGGTTCTACAGTAAGACAGGAAAGGCTACTCTGTGTTTGGGCCATGGAAACAGTATAACAGAATCAATAGAGTGTCAGAATAAATAGAATAAATAAAGTTTTACTGCATGGCATGTTGTTGTGTCCAGCTTCTGTGTTAATAAACCCCTTGGCTTTCTTAAAGTATGGTCCTTGTTTCTTCAGCCTGTACCAGCATTACAATGAGCTGCAATGCCTTCATTGTTCCAAAAGGGGCTGGAAAAAAGGCAGAAGAAAGCTCTTGGTTTAATTAGGAGAATATGTCATAGCAAAATGTCTTTCAAGCTACAGTGAATGCTACCAGACACTCCGGAGCAGATGACAAATGAGAGAATTTTAGACAGAGCATGAACAACCATGTTCCCTTCCTGTTTTATAAACTCATCAAAGCAACCTACAAACTGAAAGTGGGAGAATTAGGTTTAAAAATTATTTTAAAAAAAATACCTGCATTAGACCTGAGGCTTATATGGGTCTCTTATATGCATTGAGGTTTATTATGTTAGATTATACCCTGGAATAGGGACCTGCTGTCCACAGGCTACTGTAGAATACAGCAGACCCAGAATGGAACCTGCTATAGTTTTCACTTGTGTATGGACAGCAGACGCCCATCCTGGGATATAATCTGAAATAATGCTCAGCGCAGAAAGGGCCATTATTTCAGGAACCCCTGTCTTTAACGTCATTCAACCCTTCCCAACCAGTGCAGTATGATATTAGAAGTTTACAGTAGGGCAAATAAATATTTAACAAGAAAGCCCTTATTAATTAATTAATATATTGTAATGCAGGTTTTTTTTTTAAAAAAATTAAACCTAATTACTTTGGTTGCCTATGAACCAATTTAATGGGCAAAATATTATAATGTATACACAAAAGCCTGAATAAGTGCCATGAACACTTGATTCTGCTTTGAATGTAAGTGCATACTGTAGACTGGCATTTCTATATACTTTTACAGCTTTTCTTCTGAAATATAACAATGGATAAAGAAGAATGTGGTTCTCTGGAGCACTTCAGAAGTCTGAATCTAGCAAATTTCATTAATCTGCTTGACTGAAAGCAAAATAGAGGATAAAGTGTAATGTACCTTTATGCACCTGCAATTTAAAATACGGCTAGAAAGGCTAATATTAGGTCTGACAGCAGAGGCAATGTCACTTCAACAGTGGTTCAAAGCATTTCCCTTAATAGGAGATCATTGAAAAGGTAATGTACATGAAATTATAAATGGTGGTGGCAGAGAGCTACTGATGGCACGCTTTGTGGGGAAAGGAAAAAGAGAAAAGAAAAGGAGTGAAATCTGGCCAGTGACATTGATTTCATGCTCTGGTAGACCTTAAAGGACAAAGCAATGTACCATTTCACTGAGGGATTCTGTGAGGAAATTTAAGGCAAAACTATATACAGTATTTTATTTCTTTAAGAACATCTTTACCCCTCAATTTCATCATTTATCTTAATCCAGGTTGATAATGTCAGTTGCTTTCAAACCTTTGGCAGGAATGCTTTAGCAGTTCATATAGGATAAATCAAGATTACATTTTAAGTGACTGAAAGTATTATTTAATTCCAAGAGTTACATGCTTCTCCTGAGTATTATATATAAAGTTATTCTGTTATCAAAATTCAATGGTTACTCAATGGTGGTTGGTCTCCATTGGGACAGGTGGAGGAAATGGCACCATAAGTCTGAATAGATAGAACTAAAGGTAGATGAGACTTTAAAGACGAAATTCTGTTCAAATAGACATGAAAATTGACCACACTGGACATAAATTATCCACAGAGAACTCAAGGAATACTGTGTCCACACACCCACAACTGCCTTGAGGCCTGCAGCACACCTTTGAGGAACAGCAAGCACCCCTAGAATCATCTTTCCCACAATGCAGGGGGGGGACAATTCTGCACTTGCACTACCACTGGGCAGACAGGTAATGGTAACATAGAAAACTTAACTTCATTAGGGAGTGCCCAGATGTATTAAGGGATGCACAGAAAATATTCAACTTTGGGACATTTTCATGCATACTCATTAATGTGATCAAGTGGAATTCTCAAAACTGAGGAACTTTTGTTCCCCACCTTTAAAGTTTGTGGGACTGAGAGGTGGGAAGTGTGCTTTCTGGCTTCAAGGTCAAAGAAAGTGTTCTAATCCATCAGGCAGGCCCCCTCCCACACACACAACATAAGGATGAACCCCAAAGCCCTGAGTGATTGAAGATAAAGTACTGCTAACTTTGCCCTCTCCTGGGATATTCTCTCCTGGTGTTACTATGCTATTTTGACCTTTGCTTCCTATATGTGTAAAGATGTCCAAGTGGTTGGATTACTGTTAAAACAGAGCCACACCATAATTGCACTTTTTAACCCTTGGCTGGACATAGCCTAAATGTTACTTTGTATGCAATTAGATTTGTAGTTTTTATGGATCATTGACCTCATATGTATTCCTTTGGGTTTAATTCTATAAAATAATTAAAATGCATCTAAAATTATGAAGAAAGAAAATCTAGATCCTAGGAAATGATGTTTTTTGTGTTGAGGGAGAATATTGGGATCAATAAATCATTTTCAAGAGTATAAAACATTATTCATTCTATTTGAGTTTATGGGGGGATTCACTAGGCTCTGCACTGATGTAATTAAAAATAGAAAAGAAAAAGAAACAAAAGATGCCACAAGACACTACTTTCAATCCTGCTAAAAAGAAGGAAATGCCTCTATTTTCTCAGTCAACTCAAATTTTGAGACCACTTCTCAACCTATATCAGTGTCCAGCTTTTAGACTTCCTCCCACCTGCCATCCAGTTTTCAACCATCATCTCTCTGGTTAAATTTCACTTTCTATCAGCTGTGATAGCAGTAACAAATTACATTCATCCCACACTTTACAAATTAATTTCCCCTTGCCTAGAAATCACCTAATTTGTATTCTGCAGACCCAGAAATATTCTACACTGGCAATTTATTTTAAATTATGTTTTAAAATCATAACTTTAATAATAATTAATATTAATTATGTAGAATAATGCCGCCTTGGAACAGTATTATTTGATTCAATTGAATAAAATGACCTTGTATAGCAATAAATTATATCCCCTTACCACCAGTTTCAGCACAATTGATGTGAGCTGAGCTTTACTAGCACCATATTCTTCATCTCTAGTACTCATCTCTGCAGTTTAGCTTTATGCTCATCTCTTTTTTCAGAGCAATCAGTGGGACAATTCCTGATTATAACAAAATAGTTTGGGACACGAAGGCACTAATTGCTGGTCTTTTCTGTACTTAGCTCTATTAATTCTGGATTGGTGGGTCTGGAATAGCCCAACCCACTGATCCAGATCATGAGGAGTCATGGGCGGGACAATCATCATCTGCACTGACGGCACTGATCTGGATTTGTCTATCCCACAGTTGCACCCCAACACCTCCAAAGCCTAAGAACTTATGTTCCTTGCCTTGGGGCCTGGGGAGAAGCTTTTCAGTGTTATATTATGGTGCACTGCTGCAAAGCACTCCCCAGTAATCCTGAACACAAGAGACAGACTTCTGCATGGCTCCTGTGTTGTAGATGAGGGCCTTAGTCCTTATGGTAGTACCAATTAAGCCTCCTTAGTCTGTATCAGGGTTCGTCTGCCTCAGATGGCGCTGGACCAGCAAGGGGCATGGTCTCTTTGATCCACATTAATTTACACCTACAGAGGCCTACAAATGAACTACATGCAGACGTTACTGTTTTAATACCTAGTGTTGTTGTTTTAATGAAGTTTGATTTTAGATGTTTTTACCTGCCCAGAGCCCTTCAGGTATAGTGCGGGATAAAAATGTAAATAAATAAATACTACTGCCTCTGCCATTCCAACCCTACCTCGCATGTTACTTCCCAAAATAATATGATAATAAAACAATAAAATGCTGCCAAAAATGTGTGGAAAAGTGATTTTAAAAGTAGGAAACCAAAACTTTTCATATGTGAAAACCCTTTCCACAGAACTCTTCTATAAAGAAAGGAAGGAGGGAGGATAATACGCTACCAGAAAAATGCTGTTCTTTAAAGTCTTACATTTTTCATTCTATAAAACAGGGTACAATGCTATGCACACATAGCTATTTCAAAATATATATCACATTGATTTCTGTAGGCATTGATTCAGCAGAATTATGTCTACTGTACTTCAGTTTCATATAAAATAAGTTTATAATGCTTTCCTTTTTTACCAACATAAATGTGAGTTGCAGCACTGACACATTCAGCTTACATCATGCAACTTCCTGCTTACCCCCTCCCTCTTGTTGGCAAGGTTCACATACATTGCATAAGTAGCAGTAACATTCAGAGCCCGTCCACAAAGCTAGCAGGTTGAGATGCAAATAAAAATAAAAATTCAAAGAAATCAGAGGATTTTCCAACTAGACCCTGAGCCCTTTCTCATGCCCACAGTCCTATTCCTGACTGACAGGACTGCCCATCATACTGCCAAACTGGTGGTATGTGTAGGGGGCAGATTGTGCATTTGATTGTGTTGTGAAGGTTTGTGCAGGGGGCATTTAATAAAACTTGTGTAACAGTGGGCCAGTTTTCACCTACTGTACGTTAGATGTGATGGCCAACTAACTTCTGGAGTGGATCAGCATCCACATTTTGTGATGCCTGTTCCATTTCAAACTAGTGCTTCCCCAAGTGCCAGCTAAGTGTGATCGCCTCTAGACTATAGGTGACTGCACAACCACAGCAACACTGGCAACGGGCATGAGTGGCGCTGTTGCTGCAGCACCCATGCAACACAATGTGCAGCTCTGCCTGCACCACCCAGAAGAGGTGTGAACAGAGCACGCCTGGTTAAACTATCTGGCAGCTAGTATAGGTGTAAAGCATGTCTTAGTTCTCTAGCTATAACCCCTAGGAGACAATCTGGCATGTGTGGAGCCATTTCGGGTATATAAATGGCTCTGTGTAGTACAGAAGGTTTGTTTGGAAGCATCCCCCACCTGTCCCATCAAGCCTAATGTGAATAGGCCCTGGGTCAGAATCACCAACCAGGGCTCAGAAAGTCAGCAACAAGATAAGGATTTTTCATAGCAAGTCCTCCATTTATTATTAATAACAGAAGACAGAATATGCAGGTTTGGAGACAGTATATCATACAGGCCACCAGCAAGCTTTCCTACATTCCCACCATTGCTCAAGGACCTTCTAGCAGCACCTCTACTGAGATAACAGTTCCCATGGTCTAGCTATCTTTGCTGAGACTAAAGGAAACACAGGGTCTATTAGGAATGCAAGCAAGCAACACTGAACTTTAGCAAGAGAACATGGGTGTTCAGTGGCCCTTATAAATAGGAGAAAAGTGGTGACCAGAGTCTCATGTGGAATTTTTCTTTCCACTGAAATAGTGGAAATTTGCACTATGCCTCTATTCACTAGGGGTGCATCCCCAAGCAATTTAAAGTGTGCTAAAAATCTTATTTTGCCTCTGAGCGCCCCCATGCCAGGGTTTTGAACGAGCTTCCAGTGCTACAAAAGCAGAAAAACCCGCGACAAAATACCTACACTTTAAAGAAGAGTTCATCGCTGTTTTTGGAAGTCGTGGGTTTTCCTCGCAGCATTTACCTTGGCGACACTCCGTGGCAAAAGGGGCGGGGATTGCTGCCTGCACACACAGCCATAAAGCTATAAAGCATTCACACATCTCCCAGAAATGCTGCAGTTTCCCTTCCTTCCCTTTTTAAAGTACAGAACTTTCAAAGAGCCAGAATTGCGGAGAATTGCAACATTGTTATCAGGCATGGAGTGTTATCAGGTGTGAAGTGGATGGATTGCAACATTGTTATCAGGCATGAAGTGGGTGTATTTAAAGTCACCGCTGCTCTACTGGATGGATTTTGACAGTGTTCTGTGAAAGTGCTAAGAGTGAACGAGCAAACGATCACCCAGCCGATGGCTGCAGCCGGCACGGGAAGCCATTTCGGGGGACGGAGATCTGGCTATTTTTCCTTTGAACAAGAGAGGGGGTGGGGAGAAAAAGATGCAGGGAAATAAAACACGCTTCTGTGGGGACGGAAGGTGCATTTTAAATGTGCGTTTTGCTGAGCCTCATGCGGACGCTTATTCTGGAAGTGTATGGCACTTTTAAAGTCCGCTTGAATAGAGTGACAGTAGAGGGAGACTAGAGAGGCAAATAAGTCTTTTGGGGATGCAGCCTAGGAGACATAGCACTAGAATGCTCTAGTGGATGGATAGAGCATTCAAATCCTTACCTGAGTGTGAATGACTGCCCAGATTGTGGTCATTGCAGAGGTCTGGTGATGGTATCAGTGCAGCACCTTCACCAGAGCCTGTACCACCAGTCACATCCACTTCCTGCACGTCTTCCAAGTGGAAAACATGTGGGTGAAGCATCCATAGCGTTGCTGGCTCTGCCACTAGCAGTTTTAACTGCACCACACTTATACCACTTGGGGGATGCTCCATGAGGTTTTGATGCACCATCTGGGAGCCATACCCCCCCCTCCAGACTATTGAGTCAAGTGTGGAATGACCTATAACATCCTGTTACCTTGGTGGTGGTGAAAATGGACCCTCAGGCTGCAAACCACTTCATATTTACTTAGAAATTTAGAGCTTACATACATAATCCTGCTTTATCATCTTTTACTAGTCTCATCCATTCGGGCTACCATGCTGAAACCACCCTTTACCTGACATTTTGAAGATCTGAAATAACTATCTTGTAAGACGACTCATGCTTAGAAGATTTATGGAACAGCTCTCTATCTTGTCTTTCAGAAAAGCACTCTGAAGGAATCTATTATCTAGTTGGAATGACTGATATGTTTGACAACCATTTAGCTTGTACTCAGTCAAGTTCTGCACTGTTCTAAATGGTAGTGGAATTTAGATCTCATACAGTGAGCCTGAGGACTCATGTTAAACACTTTCTCATAATTTCTATTTGAGCTCTATTGCAGGAAATTAAATCTACAAACCTATATGTGCCTACCAATGAGAAAGACTCATTAGACTCAGTTGATGTTGCTTCTGAATATAATTGTGTGTTTATTTTTAATTGATCTCTCAACGTCACTGATAACATTTTATTCTTGAAATACAGTAAAGTATAATTGGTGGTACCTGGTGCCCTATGTGTACTGAAAACCCCTGGCTCTTACATAGTCTGGTTTATAGATTTCATTTGAAGTCCATAGGATGGGAAGCCTCTCATTGGTCCAACTCATCTCTGGTGAGATCAAAGAAAGATCTTCTGGAGCAAAGAAAGTATCAAAGAAAACCAGTGAGCTGGAGTATGTCTGTTCAGAGAGCTTCAAGTTGAACCCCATGCTTCTGGGCACTGCTAGTAGTTCAAAGACACAAGTTCAAACTCAAAATCAGAGTCATATTTTGTAATACAAAGTTAACAGTGATTCTGGAAGAATATGTCATTGTCTGCAGCTGTGTAATGATTATGTTTGCTGCAGGATTTCTTGTAACAGAAGTACAAAAAAATAAAGGAACCAAAGGAAAAGGAAAAGACAACATGATACAGTTATTAAATTATTTATTCTGCACAGGTTGGTATGAGAGATCTTTGTACCAAGTTCAGAAAACACACACCTTGCATCTTACGTAGCTAGGAAACAGCTGCAAACTAGAAAAATGGAAGGAGAATGAAGAGAGGGGAAAGAACTGATCCCTCCCCTCCTTCAACTACTCTGCAATTCTTCTGCCATTTCTCTTCAACTTCCCTTCCCTTTGTCAAGAGAAAAGGTCACATAAAGTTAAGCTGGGATGTGTTTCCCATGTTCATTTCACAAAATCATTCATAGGTGGCAAATTGAGGGTGATAGGAGGTGAAAACTGTGAAGTTATTTGTGATAATGTTCCTTCTGGCAGCTGTGATCCCCATTACCCACATCACTACAAGGCAACGGCAAATGGATAAAGATGTACTGTAGGAATATTTATTTGAACCCCTCACCCCATTTGTTCAAGCTTCCCCCCCCCCAAAGAGTAAACTTATTTCTTATAAAGCTAACATAGGCAGGTGCTTTTGAACTTTCAGTCTGCAGTGATCAGAATGCTTGCTTCAGCCCAAGGAGTGAGGTGATGGGTTTTTTAATGCCACATGCCTCACCCTCTCACCCTCTTCAAAGCTGAGGTCTGGAAGTTCTCCAGCTTTGAAGATTCAGCATGGAGAGATGTTTCCATTACAAAAGAAATGGCCCTGCAAGCCAGCTATTTTCAGCATGACAGAAAATCCTTCTGACTGGATTGTGGCATGGATAAATCACTCTTACTGCCACCACATAACTGTACAATGGTAATGAGAGCATCTGAGTGCAGCAAACACCCTCAGAGTACCTTTCTGCAGGAAGGATACTTCAGAAGTCACCTCAAGCACATTTGTCAGAACTCTGTACACGGAGGAGCACTGCTAGAACTTAGACACTACACCCCAAGGGCTTTCACCAGATGCCTTCCATTGTTTGTATAGAAGCAACCTCATGAATGTGATGGGATGAGCAAGGAATAAACAAATCAATTCATATAAAACCTGGCAGCTCCCTTGAGGTAATGATGATAGTCATCTACTTGGGCATATGAGGTGAGCAAGTGGAGGACTAGGAAAAAAAGGTAAGGTTGAGGGACACAAAGGAAGGGAAAGACAGGGACAACGAAGATGGGTGGTATAAAAAAGTCTACTGGGCTCTTTCTAGAGACAGATCAAAATGGCAAACATTTGTTTAGGCATTCACTCAGAGCAACCTTGATGACACCCAATTATGATGGCAACAATGACAACAACAAACTTCCAACTATTTCATATATTTCCATTCAATTTCCATTTTTATTTGTATACCACCTTTCTAAAATAAAATTTTGCCCAAGGAAGATTACAACAAACAGAAAACAAAATGCAAAGCCATCAAAACATAATAAAAATACATTATAAAAATTGCACATTATATAAAACATTGCAAAATAAGCCAAAACACAAACACAAATTGAGGCAGCTGAGGCCGAATGGAGTCCAGAGCATATTGGGAATAAAGTGTTTGAGAGAAAAGATCAATTAAGGATGGGGTCAGAATCAGTAAAAGTTAAAATCCAGCTTGGGTGTCTTTTCCACACTTCTTTATGACTACTTAAGTACGTGTTTCAGATGTATACCATAGGAATGTGCTTTTGGGTCCAATCTTGGCCCAGGAAAAGCATTGTAGACCAGAGACGTTTTCGCACGGGCGAAAACGGAACGCGAAAAAGGCAGCTGTGGACACGTCATCCGCATTGGCCGCGCGCGCCTTGCGTCCCGACGTGTCCAAAGCTGCCTTTTTCGCGTTCGAAATGTAGAGCACTTCTAAGTGCTCTACACGCGTTCCAACGCGGACGAGCCGTCCGCAGGCGTTCGGGAGAAGAAGCGTTCGCGCCGCTTCTTTCTCCCGATCGCCTGCCGGCTCGCCTCCGACGCCGCGCGGCTTTGACAATCAGCTGTTT
Source organism: Aspidoscelis tigris stejnegeri (assembly GCA_023333525.1). Lineage (NCBI taxonomy): Eukaryota > Metazoa > Chordata > Lepidosauria > Squamata > Teiidae > Aspidoscelis > Aspidoscelis tigris. The sequence continues at coordinate 32,872,229 of JALMGA010000002.1, forward strand.
TTCAAACAGCTGATTGTCGATCTGCCTCGGCGGCCGCCGGCGCGCCCCTGACCGGCGTTTGCCGGCTAAGCCAGCTTCGGGCGCTTTCCCCATTCGCACACAGACGCTCCGGAACGCGTTCCGGAGCGTCTGTGTGTGAACGGGGAAAGCGCCCGAAGCTGGCTTAAGCTTTCCGCCTGAACGCGTTCGGTTTCGAACGCGATTCAGTGCGGAAATGCCTCAGGAATGTGGGAGACAGCAAAGAACACACTTTTAGCCATCTCCAAGGCAGGCAGCCTGGACCAGCCTAGCTTTAGAACCAAGGACAAAATTTCCTCTCCCTTAAAGTAGCAGACTTGGAGCATTATGTTATGACCCCAGAAGTGGCCATCTTTCAGAGCTTAGTGAATTCTTAGTGGGGTCAAGAATGGAAATCTTACTGCCACTGCCTGTCTGCATAGAAATGCACAAACAGGAACCCAGCCTGGCCAGAGTGAGAATTCACTTTAAAGTGGGCTCACTGTCAATTGCTTCCCAACAGTTTCTACAACAGAGAGTGGCACTATGTGGCTCTGGCACTATGTGGTCACCGTGCTTCATGACAATGTGTGCTTCCTAAGATGCACATTTGGTGTGCAGAACCAATGGTTCAAGCCATATCTGGCATGGTCCTAATGGACTGTGCAGAGGTTGTCCTTGGTTACCTCCAGACACCCTGAAAATGGTGCAGTCCCTCCATTGCTACTTTCATTTGACAGACAGGTCAACACCGCTTCCCATCTGCCAGACAGAATACTCCATTGCCCATAGTAGAGGCCCAGTGTGTCCGGGAAAGCATGAAGTAAAAAGATGCTGATTAATCAGGATCTTTTTACTTCAATGAATGCTGCATTTCTGTTGCAATGTGAAAAAGGCTAAGCAACTTTGGAGCAAGTCTGGACACAACCCTTGTGTCCTTTACTACTTCCAAGTGAAGTCTGCAGTATACTTCAGAAGGTTAAATGTGGGGGTGGGGGTGTTTGGCTTAATTTCCTGTGGGTTTTGTGGGTGTTGTGGTTGTCTCTCTCTCTCTCTCTCTCTGTCTGTGTGTGTGTGTGTGTGAGAGAGAGAGAGAGAGTAGGTACATGGGAGGGACTATGTGCCAAGGCCAAGTAAGAGGGGGAAAACCACAGGACAAGGCCACTATTCCTGTTCAAATGGGCAGGGGGAGATATGCTGATGGAAGGTGGAAGAGATAGATGTGTGTTAGATACCTTGAAGCTGTCACCCATTCTGTTCCCCCTTCCAGTCAGCAGAATTTGGGAAGTCCTGGCAACCAAAAGCCCACTCCTCTAACGCTGTTGCTTCTGAATGCCAGATCAGTCCGAAATAAAACATCAGTTATCCAGGACTTAATCCAATGCCCAACTACGGCTGGTGCATCAACTGAAACCTTTTTTGGAAAGAGATGATTTGGCCACAGTTATCCATGTTCTGGTAACCTCTAGACTGGAGTATTGTAATGCATTCTACATGGGGCTGCCCTTGAAGATGGCCAGGTAGTGCAAAATGCAGCCGCCAGAGTGCTGACTGGAACAGCTAACCAGACACATATCACGCCAATTCTAAAAGAATTGCATTGGCTGCCAATTCACTACTGGGCCCAATTCAAGGTCTTAACACTGACTTATAAGGCCCTAAATGACTTGGTCCCCAAATATCTAAAGGAAAACCTTCTCCCATACCAACCTGCCCGTGCCCTAAGATCTGCAGGACAGGCCCTCCTGGTTGTCCCACCACCTTCAGTAGCAAGGCTGGTGGGCACCCACGAGAGGGTCTTCTCGGTAATGGCCCCCAGGCTGTGGAACAGTCTCCCCCATGAGGTGTGTCAGGCTCCTTCTTTGTTCATGTTTAGGAAGAAAGTGAAGATGCACCTCTTTGCTCAGGCCTTTGGATAAATGTCAACCATGTTTTCCCCACTGCAAACACCACCCTTTTAACTGATTTTGTTTTGTTTTGTTTTTTAACATGTTGGATTTTAGACGTTGTGATCATTGTCATTGTTTCATTATATATTGTTTGTGACGGTTTCTGGGTACAGGCTGCAAACTGTTTTGCTTTCTGGCTTTGCAGGCTTCTTGCAAGCTGCAATAGCCAGCCTTGTTGCAAACAGCTTGTTGCAAGACCTGAGCAGAGGCTGCAAAAAGGGCGGGAAATCCTGTGCGGGCCCTGCTGCAATGATTGGTTGAAGCTGCTTTTTGGAGGGAAAAGCTGTCCGGGGATCTGAGTGCTGGAGGGGCTAGAGCAGGAGTTCCCACCAATCAGGAGTTTCCAGCAGCATTTTATGGCAGCAGTTTTCCCCAGCAGGTTACAGCCAATCAGGGTCAGGGATATGGGTATAAATGAACACAGAAGACAGCAGACTAGGTCTTCATGCTGGGAGAAGAGCTGAAAGGAGAAGAGAGCTGAATCCTGAGGGAGCTGGAACCAGTAGCTGACCAGTGGTCTTTTGGCTGGAAGATCTTGAAGGAAGACTTCAATAGCAACTGACCAGGCTGGATGATCGGACAAGCAAGGACGGACTGGGCCTTGTGATCATCTAGGGCCACGTTCTGGTACACTGGCTTGGCTAGAGCTGTGGCAGAGCAAGCCAGAGGGGGGAGGAACGTGGAGAGGTTTGTCTTTTAAAAGGGGAACTATTTTCCTTTAGAGATAGGGGTAGCTCCTAGCCTTAAGAGACTTGCAAATTTAAACTAACAACTACCTGAACCTTATTATCTTTTTAGTATTGCTTGTGTATAATAATAAACTTGTTTTAGTTTACTGTTGAAACGCTTGCTTCCAGTGTTTTGTGTCCACACTGTAGTATTCACTTGGCCGTTGCACGAACTCAGCATCCTAACGGGGCCAAGCTACTCCTCAGAGAGGGCAGGCACTTACAGGATCGCTGGGCATTGTGACATTGTTATTTAATAAGGTAGATTTGACGGTTGTTACCTGCCTAGAGACCTTCGGGTATAGGGTGGGATAGAAATATAAATAATAAATAAATAAATTACAGAATTCAATTTAAGCTCAAGGCATCTTTTTTATTTTGTTATTACCTCAAAGTCCTATTTGAACCTCATTAGTAACATTTGATGTATTCCATCTTTCCTGACCGGTAGAACGTGTTAAACCAGATCACATTCTTTCTTATTTACAGTGTAGAGAAACTGAGAACATTTTGTGTCACAGATCTCATTATCAGACTGGGTGATATAGTTTTCAGCTACCTCACTAACAGTCTGGAATGCTGTTCAGCTTGTTTAAGCTTGTGTTGCAGTTTTATGTTCCCTGTTAAAAGTCACAGTATTTCAAAAGAGAGAAATTGTTAAAAGCAGACAGAAGCCATTGTTCAGTTTTCAGGAACTGCAGAAAAGACAGAATCTTCTGGACAAAACATTCTCTGCGGGATGTTTGCACAGTGATATCACATAACGTGCACTGACAGAAGGCAGAGTATTTAAGGTTGTCTACTGATGATAGGCAGCATCTTCATGGCCCATAAAAAGGACCACTACAATTCTGCTGGTCAGCTTTGCGACATATCATGAGAACAGTCAGTAGTCCTAATCTTCCAGACTTTTTGAGACTATAAAATAAAAGTTTTGCAGACTTAAATTTTCACAAGTTTTGGCCATATAAGTCAGCCATTTTCTGTCTAGAGCTTGCTCATTCCAGGAGGAAAACAGTAAAGGTAAGTCACCCCTGCCCTCACCATCCTGTAAGAAGGCATATATGGGGGTGCCCAAGGGCAGCACCCTGGAGGAGGGCATGTTTTGCCAGGGTTACTGACAAGTCACCTGTATAATTGGTTTTCCTTACCTTGGGATGAGCTTGGGCTGATAAGGTTGATGATGTGTGAACTGTGGACTCCAAGGACCATTTTAAAGTGACTGTTTTGGCCATCTGGATGCAGCCATAGAAACAAACAACAAATAGTATGATTGGAGCATTCACTGTAAAGTGGCAGACCCCAAAATTCTTATTTTCCTCAAAAACCAGACACATCCTTGAAAGATATTGTCTCAAATATCATAGCTTGGGAGGAGGATCATTTTTTGACAGAGGGCCTGTTTTTTTCCACTGGATCAAAGATTCTTTTTGACAAACTGCAGAAAGGGTTATCAGTCTAGTCTTATAAGTGGATAGTGTGCACGGTATTTCAGATCAAAACATTTCAAATTTGAAGCAAGCTATTTGGAGTGCTTTGAGCTTGAAATAAAATGACAGTGTAAATGTAGGTTTGTTCTGTGTTTGAAGCGAAACTAGGACTTCCATGGAGGCTTCCATAAATAAAATAGCTAAACTAAATTTATTTTTTTAAAAAAATATTCTGAATATTTTGAGGCCTAACTTTAACTCAGTTCATTTCAATCCCATCTCTGTCTTCTGTGAATCAATCTTTAAAAATGAAGAAGTAAACATATTCAGTATGTCTGTACTCTAAAATTCCAAAACTACATGGTAAAATATTACTTCTTGCACAATGTAAGAATATGTATTTTTTTCACAACTTTACTATATCAAAGGTCCCCTACAAGATCCAGAAATGTCATAGAATCATAGACTTGGAAGAGACCTCTTGGATCATCAAGTCTAACCCCCTATTCGATGCACGATTGGAAGTAAATGTTTTCCTTACATACAATGCAACACCTCCTCCAGTTAACACCTACAGCTACATAGCAAGCAGCCTTTCCAATACGTCACTTTTTTTAAAGGAATGAACAGACCACAACCTCTTTTAATGTCTCCACATCCCATAATTAGGTATTTATTACATCTTGGACTCACCTGGCCATCCACACAATGGTTGATTTAATAAGTACAACAGAAGTCAAGGGAGCAAGTTGTGGGTAAAACAGGTCTAAGTGTCATGTCCATAAAACTGGAGCAGATGGTATTCTAGACAGCTCACTAGACACTATCAAAAACAGCATTTAGGTGGGCAAGGAAATCAACAATGTTATCCTCAAAGTATCTTGCAAACATGTTGCAGCAGGTGTGTGAGGCCTTTAATACTGAATTTGATGGTAGACTTCAGCAGCCCGTTCTACCACATGCAGAATAATGTACTCCTCTGAACTCTAAAACCATCCATCACACTTGGCTCGACCTTTAAAAAGGGGTTATCTCTCCACACCACTTGGCGCTTTCACTATTCTTCTCGGTTATGCTGAACACAGGTTTGGCTATTATTATTGTCTAAGGCTGCATCCCCAAAAGACTTATTTGCCTCTCTAGGTTCCCTCTGCTGTCACTCTATTCAAGCAGACTTTAAAAGTGCCATGCTCTTACGGAATAAGCATCCGCATGAGGCTCAGTAAAACACGGATTTTAAATGCAACTTCCGTCCTCACGGAAGCATGTTTTCTTTTTGCGCATCTTTTTCTCCCCCCCCCCCCCCGGTTGATAGGCTGCCAGCAGGAATGGGAGGGACTGCACTCTGAGTGGCCACAACCAGGAAGACAAATCATGACAAGTCCAAAGGAAAAATAGCCATCAATTGTCTGTTCATCTCCCAGATCTCCACCCCCTGAAATGGCTTCCTGCTCCGGTAAAGGCAGCAGCTGCAGCCATCGGCCATGCAATTTCTCTCAAGACTTCACTCTCAACACTTTCCCTCTGACTGTCAAAATCCACTCTGTACAGCAGCCGTTACACTGTAGCAATAATCCACTCACTTCACACCTGATAGCAACTGCAACAATGTTGCAATTCTGTGCTATTCTGGCTCTTTGAAAGTTCTGAGCTTTAGAAAGGGAAGGGAAGCTGCTGTAGTTCTGGGAGATGTGTGAATGTGTTACTGCTGTGTGTGCAGATGGCAATCCCCACCCTTTTTGCCATGGAGTGTCCCCAAGGTAAATGCTGCGAGGAAAACCCGCGACTTCCAAAAAGAGCGCTAAAACGCTTCTTTAAAGGGCACTTTTTTGTCGTGGGTTTTCTTGCTTTTGTAGTGCTGGAAGCTCATTGAAAACCCTGGCATGGGAGCGCTCAGAGGCAAAAGATTTTTAGCAGACTTTAAATTGCTTGGGGACAGGGCCTAAGAGGAAAAATGGTTTACCTTGGAACCTTACTTTCCATTTGGCAGAAAAGGAGTTCTTGCTCAAATCCAGAATATGATAGATAGATAGATAGATAGATAGATAGATAGATAGATAGATAGATAGATAGATAGATAGATAGATAGATAGATAGATAGATAGATAGATAGATAGATAGATAGATAGATAGATATGTGAGCTACTAAATGGTTTAACATTGGCATTGTATTCGGTTCCACTGGGCAGCATGACCTCAAGTCTCTGAGTCAAGAGTGCATTCATACCATTCATACTAAGGGATGCCCTGGACTGGATACTGGCCCAGTGTGGAAAGGGTCTTAGATTACACTCTTATCAGCCTCAAACAGCATGCAAATGGACATTACCAAGGTAGGGAAAATATAACTCAGTACACTATGACCAATGGTGAATTTGAATTCAGATCTTGGATAGTAAATGAAATGTCCTTGGAACCTATGAGATGAGAATGTAAAAGTGGGAAACAAAAAAAATGTTCAACATCATTTATTGCCAGCAATATGTTTGTTCCATCTGTTTCACCAGTTGTTCACATCCTTATGCTTGAACACAGAGACAGAAAAAAATGAAGCAGTTCTCTTGAAAAGGATTGCATTGAGAATTGTGCCATTAAGTGTTAATTATTTTTGTTTGCAACCTGGTTTGATCTTTGATATTCTTTATAATGTTATGTAACAGATGATGCACAGGCAATCCTTGGTATTTATATTTATTGATGTATTGAAAATGCCTCCAAATGTTCCATTTCTTTCCAAAGAGATACTTGGGAAATCTATAGTGACAAGCAGACTGTGTTCAAAGACTGTGAACTTGCATTGTCAGAGCTCTTTATAGGCTGCTAAACAAGGTTGTAACTTGTAATTCAAGCTGTTAACATGAACCTTGGATTCAATTGCAAATCTATTTTTTATAATTAGAAGAGCATGGAAAAGCAGATGTCATTGAAGCAGGGCAGAGCACTTGATTGTGGCGCACACAGGGCTATCTGGTTGCATAAAGCCACTTCACTGTCATTTTCAACAAGATGGGAGGAATTCATAGAAGCTTGAAATCAATAGTACCATTTTTAGGTGGCAGGACAGAGGAAAATAGGAATATACTACCATTAACCATACAAGGTACTTCAAAAACATCTCAGTGGCCAAATACATATAGGTTTCAAGTTAAATTTTTTATTTTTTATTACTTTTATTATATTTTAGTACTTCCCACTTGTAACAGAAACAAACATAAGCAAATATAAACATGTATAGAATATAAAGTATATACAGTAAAATAATCAATAACATTTAAAAACAGTTTAAAATTTGATTAATTTACCTAAGGTTGAAATTTACCTCTCTTATTAATCACAGAATGTATAATCCTGGATAATTATGTAGATTACTTTCAGTTTGTAAAAAATTCTAGAGATGACTTTAGACCCTCACAAATTTATAGTGGTTGCATTTTAAAAGACAAATAAGGACCCCATATGTTCATAAATTAAGTCTTGCATTTTTGACCCTAGAGTAGTTTTAGTTGATAGGTAATTAATTCATTTGAGAAAATATCCCAAATTAGTTGGCTACAGGAACTAGTTGTTAAAGTGTTTGAGTTCTCCCATGCTTTTGTTGTTGTATGTTTTGCCACTAGTAGGAGATGATTGAGGAGAATGTTATTTTTGGAGTTTTTATTAGAGTCTCTATAATTATGAAGTAACACAAGTTCTGGAGTGAAGCATATGTCCTCTGTATCATTTTGATTTCTTCAAAAACTTTTCTCCAAAATTTATAAACTATTTTACATGACCACCACATATGTAGCCTGTTCGTTGCAACCATGCCAGCACGATGGTGAAACTTTAGGGATCATTCTTGATAATAATGATGAGTAATAATGCCATCTAAAAATTGTTTTTTGATATTATTCTTTTGCTTTTGATGACTTGAATTTGTGGGGATTTTTGGTAAGGATTTCTTTCCATTCTGAGTCCAAATTTTAACCTGTAAGTCATTTCCCATATTTTCTATAAACTGCCTTCTTTATTATCTCCAAAACTGATTAATATTTTATATATCATTGATATTAAACTAGCAGACCTGATGATGCATACTTCCAAGTCATGTTTTGAATGATTCATTATTATATAAAAAGTCTATAGAAGATAGAAATTGTTTTAATTTTAACATAAAGAACCATTATTTTTTTCTTCAGAAGTAAAATATTATCCCATTGTTCACTAGGCAATACATCCCCCAAATCTATAAAGAAGTCTTTAATCTTTCCAAACTCTGCCTCCTTCAGAAGGTTCCAATCATCTATGCTGACACAATATTGAATGTCATCTGGTAAGGGATAATAATAAAAAAAAATTCTCTCTTGATTTTATCCAACGGTGATGTAGTTTTTAAAGGATGCCTTGAATTGATTTTTATTTTTACTAAAATAAAATGTTTTATTGGATTTTTTTTAAAGAAAACATGATTAACTCATCAGTAACAAAGAACAATTAACTCATCAACTAGGGATGTGCACGAATATTCATAACATTCATTATTCATATGAATTTGTACAAATTTGGAAATTTGTAAAACAAACAGAATGGCCTAGTGTTTATCTGGGAATACTGGGTGACCTTGGGCTAGTCACAGCTCTCTTCTGAGCTCTCACAGCCCACTTACCTCCCAAGGTGTTCTGTTGTGGGGAGAACAGAAAAGCTTTGTCAGCCACTTTGAGTCCCCTTAAATGGGTGAGAAAAGCTGGGTAGAAAGCCAACTCTTCTTCTTCTTATGACATTCATATATTAACATTCATATGAATACAAATGTTTTGGAACATCTGTATGAATAGTTCATACATTTGTTAAACTGGGGATATATAGGATTCATATCCGATATGTTTGTATTCATATAGGATCCGTATCCAGGATCTGCGTGCATTCATATTGGATATTTGTACAAATTCGTACAAATACATTCATATTAAATAGAATCCTGCCACATTTGAAGGAGATCTGTTTGAATGAATATGAATTTATGAATCGAATGCCCCAAACCCCATTCATGCACATCCCTATCATCAATGACACACATCCACTAAACAAATCAACAAACGTATCACCCTGAATTACCACTAGAATCAATGAGCTGGAAATCATGGGGAAAAAAATGTTGACCAGTTAATTCTTCAAAAGCCTTTATTTCCTCAGGAACACAAGTGGTAGTGAAAACAAAAATGTCCTCTCCTCCACTGTTTTCATACGGAAAGGATATTCAGAGAACCCTATAGCACTTTTTAATGTCTTTGTTGTTATTTCTCAGCTGTGTCTTGACTCTTTGTGTCCTGACAATAGCACACCAGTCCCCTCTACCTTTCACGGTTTCCTGAAATTTGCCCAGACTCATGTGTGTTGCTTCCATGACACTATTAATCCATATCATCCTCTGTCATTCCCTTCTCCTTTTGCCTTCAATTTTTCCCAGCCTCAGAACATTTTTTTGAGTCCTGTCTTCTTATTATGTGAGCAAATTAATTTGAGCTTCTGCTTCAGTATTTATCCTTCCAATGAACAGAAAATGAATGCTGTTGTAGGTGCTTCATAATCTGTCTTTGCTCAGTACAAATAAATGAGTAGCAAGGCCAACTAGAAGGACATTTAAGAAGTCAATTGGCAAGTCTGCTACTCTAATTATTTTTGTTTTTTCTTTGTCTTTCAAAGTTGAAATTTGAAGTAGATTTTAAAGCTAGCAATCTAAAAAGCTTCAGGATGCATGAAACAAAATGAAACAGCCAACAACATCATAGAACAATCTCCAAAGCATACTAAAATTCTCCTCAAACAGCAGCTACAAAAGCAACAAAGCAAATCACAAAACTTAAAAAATATCTGGGGAACAAACAAGTTTCAATATGGTAATATAATAATCACAGTCTCCATTGCGGGTCCCTAGGGTGTCCACTCTTCACATCTCTCCATGCCAAGGATTCAGATGGAAGTTAGTAGCACCCTAGAGACTTATTAAAGTACATAAAATACAATACATGAAGAAGCAAAGCCACTACCTGACACACCAACAAGGTCCCACTGTGAGAAGAAGTGGCTGCCTTTGGCTCAAGGAACAATTGCACATATTCGGGGGGGGGGGGCGCAGGAACAGATATGCCTTTAAGGTGACTCACCCTGTAAAAAATGGAACTGGAGAGTACCATTGAAGCTGGCTTGATGCTACCTGTGATACCTGTATAGATGTGGTGCCAAACCAAAAGGTCTCTTTTGTACTTTGAGACATCAAGAGCTTGTTGACAATCTCATATGGATACACACATGTAGATTGTTTAGAAAAGCAAATGTATGAAATCATTAAGACAAGATTTGCAAAGAAGGGTGAGAAGCAATACAAGAATAATGTGAAAGCTATATATACATTTATTGATTAGTCCAATTATTTATTTATTTATTTATTTACATTTATATCCCTCCCCATACCCAAAGGTCTCTGGGCGGGGGTTACAATTAGACCATATCAAAAGTAAAGTATAATTACATATACCAAAATACAAAGGGGTAATACACATCATTATACATAAAATCTAATAAAAGGCTGACTGGCACAAAAGAATAATGTGCTTCCCCCATGAATTAAGAGGAGCTGTAGCAAAGAAGGCTAAGGCACTCTGGGACGCTTTCCCCATTCACATGGAGGCAGGAACTCATCTACATGCGTTCCTGCCTCCCTCCACATGAATGGAGAAAGCATTCCCACCTGTCCCAGGGATGGGGGCAGGATGCCCCTCTGAGGCCTGCCTGCCATTTGGTGACTAACGCCCAGGGGCAGGCAGATGTGGCAAGGCTCTTCCCCGGGTCCTGCACATTGTAGGGGACTGGATTGGGTCCCCTACAGCTGGCAGGAAACCCCCTGGGCACCCCCACCCCTTGGGGCTCGGGGACCCGTGCACACATGGAGCACCACGTGGGCAGTCTGGCCAATCAGAAGCTGTGCCACGTGCACGTGTTCTGTAGCCCCAACTGAGCCAGATCATTGGGATCCAGGACAGCCAGCAGGTAGATGCTACATGTGCTCGCACATCCCCAGACCCCAGGGTGGGTGGGCGGTGCCTGGGGGTCCTCTGCGGGGTTCAGACACCTAAATCTCGGTGGCACAGCTCTGCAGAAGCTGATGATCTGCCCTGATGGGCCGGGGACGTGGGGAGCCTTGGTAGATGGGCCCTAGCCATTCATCGCTATGGCTCAGGCTGGTCTACCAAGGGATCCCACATCCTCTGGCCCATAGACAGCTGAAGATTGACCCCTCCTCACCCTGGAAAGGGGTGAGGGGAAGCCAATCAGGGTGTCTCCCTGACTCATGAAGTCCCAATGTGACTGCAGCAGCCAGGAGCAAGCTACCTCACACACACACACACACACACACACACACACACACACACACACACATACAAGTACTCATCTTACAGAGCCCGAGAGTGCAATTGTACAGGAGCATGCACTCCAGTAGATGGGACCCACTGGGACCCCTCTACCAGAGTGCATGCAGCTGCACAGATCGTGGCAAATCGCAACCCTGGCCCGGCACAGTGAGTGATTTGTGTGGCCCTGCCACCTGTTGAGCCAAATTTGGACCAATCATGGCGGGGGGGGGCATGTCTCAGGGAGGAAGGCATGTGAATGCTTCCCTCCCTGGATGGCCAGGGATGTCTTGAACATGCTGAGGTGCTTGTAGAGCACTTTTTACTGCTCTACATTTGGAACGCATCTAGGATGTGTCAGGACACTTGGGGCGGCCTGGAACGGATCCGGCCGCCCCACAAGAGTGAATGCTTTGTCCTGGTGTGTCCCAGACGCATTCCAGAAGGCCTAGTGTGAAAAGGCATCAGGACAGGGCAGTTGCTTGGACAGGTTACTCCATGAGACTATCCACATCAAGATACCCTGTTCTATGCCAGCCTCTGTACCAGCTCCAAATATCATGCCATCTTTGGTGCCAGCACACAGCCTCTGAATGCTCCAAAGGCCAGGAACATCCCCCTAACTCCAAGGTGAGAGAAGTTTGAAAATTCTCTGAATGGTAAAGTGATATATTGTCACTGCTACTGGAAGTTTTAGGATTTCTCCCTTACATACACAGTAGTGTATTATTTAGCATCTGTTGTCTCTGATTTACAGGAAATAAAGTAACAACTAAAATCCAACAAATTGTACCCAGGATAGAAAATCCAGATGATGTTTTCCCTACTATAAAAAAGTAAGTGTTATGCAAGGTTGTTGTTTATTCAGGGGGCTACTACTGAACCAAATTGCAGTCCTGATCATTCCTCAAGAAAGGGTCCATTGTGAATTAAGGCTTAGAACACCCATTAAAAGTTCGAAGCTCCTGAAAAAAAGAGAAAAAAAAGCAAAGGCAGGATAGATAAATGTGTTTAATTTCATGAGATTGCAGCGGTAATTAAACTGATAACTGAAGGCTTTCTCTATTTTAATCCTAGAATGTATTGAAAATAAAATAAAGGCTCACATACTGGCTTTATATAGATCATTTATACTTGAATATCCCTTGGCTCTTCTTGATAATAGCAGCTTCTAAAGTTTGATTGTTTTTTCCCCATCTTCTTCATTGACTTTTACAATACTTATGTTCTTAGCTGCTGTTTAAAAGCTTTTGATTGAAAGGGGCATGACCACATTCCTCATTTACAGATCAATACAGAGACCAGTGGAGCCTGGGGATATGTTCTACACTAATATTACTGAAATTATAGTGCCAAGTACTTATGAGCTGAATGCTTCTGCATTTCTAATACAAGGAAAATGGGGAGTTGATCAATTACAAGCATCTTAAAGCTTAGTAAGTCCCCCCTCTCTCACTTTCCAAAGTACACAGTCCCCATGAAATTGTTTCTGCTTGTGTAACAAATTCAAACCTGCAGAAATATTAATAAAAAGCATCCAGCCATTGGTTAAAGAAGGGACAAAATACTGCACAAGTAAAACAAACTGCAGCTAAAAACACTGGGAAGAGATGGCAATGGAGAGCCAGCTACAACATGTATTCAGAGGTAACTTGGTTATTTAGATGTTTATATTTTCTCTGATTTTGTGCATGAAATGTAGAGTGATCCTTTGCTATACAAAAAGTATTTTTGTTTCCAGAGTTCTTCATTTGGAAAGCTAATTGGAAGAACTGCATTTAATGTCAAGGGCTCAGAACAGTAGAGGCCATGACATTGACCACCAATAGCTGCTGGAGAGCATAATGTCCTCTTGTGTGAGACACTGGATAGCCCTATTCACTGCTATGTTGGAATACCCTTGTATTCCCACCCAAGGGCTTCTTGAAGAAGGCCTTAGAGGAGACAGGTGTGTTAACATCAGAGCAAGATTTTTTCCCTCTTCCCTGATTTGGACTGCAGTGGCCATAACACTACTGTGAGTGTAATCAAGGGACTGCCAGTCTGTGTCCAACGCAGTCAGCTGTCAGTTGACCTTCACGTGCAGGTCTTGGCAGTTTCTAAGGTGACTATGGAAGTAGCCATGTAAATGCTCTTCTCCATGAGCAAGGCAGCATGGCTTGAGGAGGAATATGTCTGGACATGGGCTATGTTATATTTCTATTTAAGCTACAGATATACAGTATAGGCCCTCTAGTGGTGCAGGGGGTAAGAGCATTAGGGTGCTTCTGCATTGGCCACTAAATACCCATTAGGCACCCATTAAGCACAGATTTGAAAAACCTCATCCGCACTACAACACCCATTAGAGACACATGCATCCACATTGGCTCTCGTGAGATGTGTCTCTAATGGGTATTAAGAGCCCCTTAATATGAATTAAGGGAAGACTACCTTGGAGGTAGTCTTAATGGGCACTTAATAGGTACTTGTGCAGTAAAGACACATCCTCTTAGGATGCATCCGCACATGCACAAGTGTCCTTAAGTAGGCCCTTCCCCCGGCCTCCATGATTGGCTCCTCTGTAGCCAATCATGGCAAGCTGAGGGCCTCCTATCTTGGGGCTCCCCCTCACCCCACAAGTCATTGATCACAGCTGCTTGGGCCGGGGGGGGTTCACCTACACCCCCCTACCCACCCCAGGGTGAGCGTGCATGTTCCCCTCTGTACCTGAACGCAGCCAGGCCAATTTTGGCTGCTTTGTGCCCAGCGCACTTTGTCCGTGTGTACAGCACGCCTCCCTATTGGCCAGGCCCATACCTGGCTTCAGGAGGCCCTCTGCGCATACGCGCAGGCCTGACCAATAGGGAGGCGTGCTGCATGAACACGCAAAGCGCGCCAGGCCCCCAGCAGCCAGAATTGGCCTGGCTGCATTCAGGTAAGGAGGGGATTGTGATCGCTCACCCCGGGGTGGGTAGGGGGGTGAAGGTGAAGCTCCCCCTTGCCCGAGCAGCCACAGTCTACAGCTTCTGGGGCAAGAGGGAGCCCCGAGACACAAGAACCCCAGCTCACCATGCTTGGCTCTAGAGGAGCCAATCATGGAGGCCAGGGCAAGGGCCTTCAGAGCATGGATTGGGATGGGTGTTGTGCATCCGCATAGCATCCACCCCAAATCTGTGTTTAAATCTGTCCTTCCCTTGCGGGTGCGGACAGAAGCAGTGTTAGGAGATCTGTATCTACTAGATACGGATTTTCCTAGACACAGATCTCCAAAATACGGATCTAATTGACCCGTATTTTGGAAGGCCAGTGCAGAACCACCCTTAGGTTACAACCCAGGGGTCCCTTCATTTGAATCCTCACTCTGCCATGGAAGAGGTTCTTCCATTGGTCCTTCCAAGCTCTGCACAAAATAGCCTTACTGCCATTTCCATTCTTTCTTTCTTTATCTCAGGTATGCTTTATTTTTTTGCCTTGAAATCCTTTTTAAAAATTATTTTAACCTAATTAGAAGAAAGCAATAAAACAATAAAACTTTATTTGAGGCAATAGTGTACTGCCAAACCATAGCATTCAGCAAAAATATTTTTTATCAGAGGAAAAAAAGATGAACATTTATTGTGTCAATATTTTTCACCTCTCCCTCCTTTTTTTTTACTTTTTGCTTGAAATAATAAAAGAAATTTTTATGAAATGGAAGCAGTTTTTGTCGTTCCCCCCCCCCCCCACTTCTCCTTTTCTCCTTTTTTGTACTGCTTTGGAAGTTAAAAGTAATTCAGATTGCTGGAAACAGACTCTGGTAAGATCTTTTTTCACCTACTAGCTGGGGCAGTTCTATTCACTTGCTCTTCGGGCATGCACACCTTGGTCTGTCACTGCAGCTGCCCCAGAGTGGGATGACCCCTTTCTGGAGCAATCCAGCTGTGGACTGCAAAAAACAAAAGAAATGAACAGGATGAAGGTTGGAAGATTAGACCTAGTCATCAGAAGATTTGGCTATCAGTTACTATTAGCCAGCTTCCATCTTAACTAGATAATATAAGGCGGGACAGTACTTATCTCTGAAGACCCTGGCAAAGGAACAGCACAATTCAGTTACCACCCAATAACCTCCCTTTGCACCATGTAGAATCTCCTAACGGTTGTCACAGCCAGCAAGCTGAATAGATATGCATGTCTATATGAGCAAGAGCATGAAACAGGATGGGAAACAACATGAGAGGCCCCAAATACAAGGTACTAATAGGCAATCACAAAGACCAGCCTGAGTGCAGCATCAGTTGACTTCAAGAAAGCCTGTGGTTCAGTTCCATACTAATGTTTCCTTAAATGCCTAGCACTATACAGGGGATGCATGGGCACACTATGCTTTCCACTCTTAGGGCTGGTGCAAGTGATCCAGCTGTAGAAGCAGCAGAGTCCACAATGATGCAGATCCTGCCTAAAGCCTAACAAAAGATGTCGCTCTTTATACCCTAAAGAGACAGCTCTTGTTTGATAAACAAAGAACTACAATCTAACATGGCAATTTGTTAGCATATGAGCACATAAATATATCAGTAGAACAAGGTTCTGAATGCCATTTAGGTTAGAGATTCAGGATTACAACTTCAAGGATAGATAAATCTTTGAAAGTGGATTAATTCTTTACATTCTCCAAAACATTCCTGAAAGAATGCAACTTTCTAACAGCAATAAATCCCATGACAGCTTTCTAAGATAAATAAGGTAATTAGGTTACAGTTAGGCTTTTTCTTCTCTATCAGCAGACTTCGTTCCACTTGTTACAGTGATTACAAATTATTTGTTTTATTTTATTTAAGAATTTATAACTTACCCTTCACCCAGAGGTCCAAGGGAAGAGCACATGAAAACAAAGATAAAATACCATACAGAGAATAACCTAAAATATGTTCGAAATATAATTGAAGATAGATTACAAATACTAAAGGGAATGTCTATTGTAGTACTAGAAATAGATAGTAGCAGTTTCCCAAAAGTTACAGAAAAGAAATAGTAGTGATGAAGAGCTATCAAAATGTGCCCTCTGTAGTTCATCATACATCTACAGCCGATTCAGATGAAAATCTTGGTAATTAAGGGGACTCACAGAGGGCACACCCACACCTACAACAGGAGGTACAAGAGGAAAAAGTTAGAATTGTTTGAACAATAAGTTTAGGGTATATACTGAAGGTTCCATTTGAGGATGCAACTTGGGTAAATAATCCAAAAGAGGTGACCACGTGTCCAAAAAAGTAAGTTTCATTGCTTCTCTGTTCATAATTTTATGCTGGTAAGTAATACAACTAATTATCAGCTAAATCCCACAGTTTATCATATCAGTATGAAGCCATAAATGTAGTTATTTCTACCCAGCCTAATCACCTTCTTAAGTGCCAAAAACATACAATAACAAGAATCTAAATTTGAACTCTCATGAGTCAGGGTTCTATATGTGCAATGGTCCCATCAATTTGGACATATTTATTGGGATACCCAAAGTTTTTGACATTTTACCCTGGATCAAACACTAAAAAGAATGAAGTATCATATATTTCCACCAGGTATGTATGAAGGTACCAACATGCCATAACCATGCAAGCATTCTGAAGATCTACTATGCATTATTTTAACAATAATGGGATGTGTTATGTCTGGCATAATAATTTTATCTGTAGTTCTCTGGAAGTGACTAACTTTAGCTAGTGATTGGGTGCAATAGAAAATCTAGTCCAGTTCCTGTCTTTGATAGAAGTGTCTATGACTGATAACAGAATGGAGACAATTCCAAGAGATGAGAAAACAGCTGAGATGATTATATAAAATTTTCTTCATTGAAATTGAAGTAGGCACACAAAAGAAATAACTTGATTACAAAGCAAAAGTAAAAAGTAAGTAGCAACAGAAAGAAAACAGGTGGCAGTGTTAAATAACAATCAGCAACTATGAAAATGAAGCTTAAGGATAGTCTGTCTATGGTAACCCATGGACTGGGATTGCCAAGGTGGTGGGAGAAGCCCAAGGCTTCTGTGAAAATCTCATCAATCCCCACCATCCACATGGAAATGCTTGGCAAGACTCTGCGGCTTTACAGAAAACAATAACGGTTAGCATTATAGCTGTTATTGTTTTAATGATGCTTGATAAATGTTGTTAACTGCCTGGAGAGCTCTGGGCATAGGGTGGGAGAAAAGTGTAAATAAATAAATAAAAATTCTCAGGTTTTGAAGGCATTTTTAGGAAAGAGATATCAACCTGAGACTCTAGATCATATTTGGAAAGTACCGAGCATGTTGTGAGTCCTTCCCCTTTTACAGAGGTTTTATGGGTATTTTAGACAGATCATTGTAACACTGGGCAACATTATGGGTTAGCCTGATTCAAAAGACTGTTCATGAAAGGAACAGGGGATAAAAGCATAGGAATAATCCCACATTTCTAAGCCACCTCTGAAATATCTCAGAAGCACATACTAAAAAAAACAAACACAAAAAACACAAAAAAACTGTGAGGGAATATCGGGTTTGGGGCCTACTACATGGAGGCTGTAAATGCCCACAGCTGGCCATAGACGTACCACAAAAAATCCAGAACAATTGTCTCACCTCACTATATGGTATCTGAGCAAACTAAGCCCAATGAGGAAAGGGACACCTTATGAAACACTTAAGGGTTGGACTCTTTCTAAGGATGTGCATGAATAATCATAATGTCTGGAATTTATATGAATATGTATGAATTTGTAGATTTGTGGGCAAATCAAATTGGGCCTACATTCATAGGCCCTATTCATCCACAAATCGGATTATCCGGTATTCATTGAAGCTTCAGTCCAGAAGAGCCTTTTGGCCTCCAGGGAGCACTGAAATAGACCCTGGGAACCCCTTACCTTTGGGGGGCTGAGGCCTATTTCGGTGCCCCAGGCCTATTTTGGCACTCTCCAAAGGCCAAAAATGCACTTTTAGGTTTGCACACACAGCGGGAGCTTTGCGCGGAGACCCAGGAGTGCCTGAAGACAGCGTACATGGCAGCAGCAATGGTAGTGACCAGGACAGGTACTGGGGGGGGGGGCAGGAAGGGGATAAGGGAGGGGGGACCTTCACTTCAGTTCATACACAAATATGTATTTGAAGATTTGTGCATGAATACAAAGCCCCCCACATTTGTGGGGGTGGGATTCAGCCAAATTTTCCCATATTCGATTAATACCAAGTTAAATGTGGGAAACAGGTCTCATAGCTCCACTTACTTCACTAGTTGTCTGTTGTGGGAAAAAGAACAGAAGATTTGTCACTTGCTTTGAGTCCCCTTAAGGGTGAGAAAAGTGGGCTATAAAAGTCAACTCTTCTTCTAATGCTAGCTCAGAGATATGGGCACATGGCTTCTTTGGAGCAGAGTCCCCATTTACCAACTCATGCACATCTCTTATACTGTAAGTAAGAAAAAAGAACTTAAATGTCTGAAGGAAGTATGAAAAAAGTTCAATAATATTTACAAGAGTTAATAAATTCATAGTTGCAGTATTTAAAGACCAATAAGGCAATAAAAAAAGAACTGTACCATCCAGTGCTGAAACTACACTTTTCTTAACATCTTTATTACATTGCATTATAAGAATTATATGCACTAAGACACAAGGGAGAAATATTCTAAGTAGAAATTATATTTACCATATATAAAGTCGGTAATACATATATTTCTTTTTAAATATGTCACCATATATCATGGCTGTGTGTTTATGGAACATTTGAAATATGTTCTTGGAATTGAAGAGTTCGCACTCCCAGAAATTACAGCTCCACAAAACTTTCAACATTCCTTTTAATATCTGTAATGTATGAGTATTAATAGTAATTTATTACTGGGTCTCCAGCATAAATTTTACTTCTCTCTGAGTTTCCTTAAGTGTCAATAGCAGCTGGTCTTTTGATTTGGCAAAAAATGCCACACTGAACTATCTCATTTCACAGTCTCACTTCACACAGTATAAAGCAGTGGTGTTTTCACAGTGTAACTGGTGAGTTTTCACTTCTGACCATTGCCCCAGCATAATTTTAACCAAAATGACTGTTCTTTCCTTTTTTTTAGTCAGTGGCTTTGGTACACTACAGTTGCATGTTTATATCTTCCAAGAATTGTGTCATTTTGCTTACAGTGCCTCACTCATAAGAACAAAAGAACATAATCATGTCCTGCTGAATCAAACTTGTGGCCCATTAGTCCAGCAGCCTAGAGACAATCAGTTGCACATGGAACACACAAGCAGGGCATAAAGCAAACACTGCCCACACATCTCTGAGTCTCTGACCTTCAGAGGTACACTGCTTCTCATGTATCTTTCTCTTAAGACACATAATCATCCAAGATAGTAAACTATGATATTGTCTTTTGATTGTCTCAATAATTTTTTTCTGAGGTTCTGTGGCATCCCTCCCCCTCCCCCACCCCAGTCAAGGCGGATCTCTTTCCCCTCTCTGGGTTTGGGAATCATTTGAAATAAATCAGATGCCTGTTTATTATAATCCTCAGTGCTGGCCAAGCCTTTCTCTGACCCTACGCTAAAGAGTGCACCATTTCTCCTACCTTCCATTTAAAGATACAAGCAGAGAGCACCTCTAACGCCACACACAGCACCCTCTATCTCTCTCTTTCTCTCTCTCTTTCCCTGTTCTTAAAGTTATAGGTTCCCTTTACTCTGACAAACCTCAGAGCTTAATAATAAATACTGCAGGTAATTGTTCTTGAAATTATGAAGAATAATCTTTATTGTTTTCACAACATTTGCTTTAATTAGAATAAATAAATAAATAAGAGATCAAGGCTTGTATGAACAATCAAGTTCCAATAAGTGAATTTGTTTCAGACCACACACAGCTTTATCAACCTAACCCCCTAGGCTCATCTAGCCTAAGAATTCTGGAACTGTGAGAGTAATCTTTCCTCAGGTATGGAATGATTTCACCCAGACCTCCCTCCTTGAGAAAACTCAAGCACAGAACAGCTTTTCTTCTTTGGAAGTGCTTTTTTTATCACCTGGCACAAGCCAACACCTGATTGACTGTACCTGGGGGAGGGGGAACTTGGTATGCTAATCAGGGAGTTCCAGTCCATTGCTTACTTGTTCCTAATACTTTCTATGTAAAAACCCTACATCAATAAATACATTTGTATACAACACGAATAATTTACAATACATATGTTTAAAAATAGACATGGGCATCACAAGTTCCAAGGCTTGAGGAAGGTGAAGTATCTCCTGAAGGCTCTGACTACTGTAGTCATGCTTTAAATGGCACTGAGTGGTTGGAATAGGATAAAAGAGCCACTGCCCCCTTAGCATGCTCTGTCCACATGAAATGTAGCATAGGTGTCTTGACAAGGCACCTACCCTCTAACCCAATAACAAGATATACCACCACAGATGTATTCTGTGTCACAGAGGTATGCAGATTCCATGTTTCCGTAAGCTACATTCCAATTCAAATTGAACACTCCAAATTTTGAAACCAAATGAAATGAAATGAAATAGCTTCTA
The DNA here is from genome assembly GCA_023333525.1 of Aspidoscelis tigris stejnegeri. NCBI lineage: Eukaryota > Metazoa > Chordata > Lepidosauria > Squamata > Teiidae > Aspidoscelis > Aspidoscelis tigris. The sequence continues at coordinate 32,893,238 of JALMGA010000002.1, forward strand.
CTATTTTGTTTGACTTGTGTTTGTGTTTGTTTGACTTATTCTGTGTTCCCTTTAGTTGACCATTCAGTTCCGGTTGGCAGAAAAAACTGCATGAAAAATGTTTGTATATTTTCCCCATTGCAAACAAAATAGCACTTATTATACTGTCTGAAGAATCTATCTATCTATCTATCTATCTATCTATCTATCTATCTATCTATCTATCTATCTATCTATCTATCTATCTATCTATCTATCTATCTATCTATCTATCTATCTATCTATCTCATCAGTAGTATGCTTTATCTGAAGACCTTTTGAGAAGTTGGGATTTCACAGCATGCTCCTGCATATTTATTTTGCTGGGATACATTGCTGGGTTATTTTTAATGCTTCGGTAGACTATTCCAGATTTAGTTCTCTTAAAGTGTGTACATTGTTGCTGGTTGTGCTCAAACTTCAAAATCTGAGAAGCCTTTAAAAGGGGTTATGTTTTGGGATCTGGATGTCTCTGATCTGGGAAATCCAATTAAACTTTGAGTCTGATCAGTCATATACACTGTACTTCAGTTGGGATTGAACTGTGGTTAAATTTTTTGCCTTTTTTTAGAAGACAAGCAAACAAGGTCGCTGAAGAAAAATTGTGTGTATAATTAAATTTTACATCACTGCATTTCATCAAAATATAATTGCTTTTGAATAGATGTGAGAATTTTGTATCCCAAGAATACACTTCGGATACATTGGCTACATTTTCCTAAGGACATAATTGTAGCTTGATTCTCGCAGGTTTCAGTATGGTATTGTAATGGCTTCTTGGAAGAGAACAAAGTGTATGGAAATCACAGGATTCCATGCTTATTGAGATTGGCTCTCATGTCAGCTTGTATGGATGTCTGAGCAAGATGTTATGATGACCACGCCAAAAGGCTTTACTGCATCTCCATTTTGGAGTGCAGATGCATCATTTCAAGCAGTGAGCGTAGGAAATTGTGTCCTGCAGAACAGGCACCTTGGAGTGTTTCTGCCCTGGTCACTTGCATTAAGGACCCATTGAAGCCAGATATAAATCACTTGGCAAGTTGCTTTCCGCTTTGCAGCACACATTAGAGACACTTTGCGGGGCCTGCTTCCACATTGGCTCACGTGAGATCCATCTCTAATGTGGTCTACAAGGTGCTAAAACCGGTTTCCCTGAAGACCTGAAAGAAGCTAGTCTTAATCAGGTCTTAATCCGTCCTTGCGCGGTAAATCCACATCCACAGAGGATGCTTCCACAAAAGGATGGGGGAACTAACTGGGCCCTCTCCCTGGCTTCCCCAATTGGCCACTTGAGCCAGGCATGGGAAACCAGGGGCCTCCATTCTCTGGTCTCCCCCTCGCCCCAGAAGCCACAATCGCTACTCCTGGGGCCGGGGGGGGGTTCACCCTACACCCACCCCTACCCACCCCGGGTTGTGTGCACGCGTTCCCCTCCTTACCTGCAGGCAGCCAGGCCGATTCTGGCTGCCGGGGCCCAGCGTGCTTTGCACGTGCGCACAGCATGCCTCCCCATTGCCCAGCCACAGGCGCCTGCGAGAGGGCCTGCTCAAGCCAGGTGCATGGCTGGCCAATTCACTTTGGCCCATACCTTACAGTTAGTGAACATCTGGGCAAGTGCATCTGCACTTACAGGAGGCACTTACAGCCTACAAGTGCCCTCTGCCTGCCCAGATGTTGACTAATCGTAATCTTGCTGTGGTGCATGACATTGTGCACCACAAGCCACGCAGTCCTGACCATGTCCTTAGCTTAAGCATCCAGCCAGCGAGCATCTGTAGTCTGTACTCTGTCTCGCTGAGGTCATCTGAGCTGCCGCGCAAGCATGCTGGAACCTCACATGACCCCCTGAAGTGACTGTGCTTGCACAAAGCATCAGCATTGCTGATGCATGTACAGTCAGGCAGGGCACTGCGCTCTAGCTGGCGGTGCCCTGTGAAGGATTGACAGCATGAGCACTAGTCAACATTCGTCTCTAATGTACCTTTCCCTGGTCTGTAAAACCTAGTACAGCAAACTTGAAAGTGGTGTAGGTTAATTTTTTTTTAATGGTGTTATTTGCTATCCCAGTTAGAATGAATCACGGGATAGTCTTCTGTTCCAGAAATATTTTTCTTGAAGGTCAAAACAATGCAAAAATTCCAGTGCATGTTTTGTTCTGGTTTGGGTAGTGCTCTGTCCTTGCGCATGTGCCTTAAAATGCATGATTTAAGGATTTTAAAGACTAAAGTGTTATTTTTGTTTTAAGCAATTGGGATAGGTTTGATATTAGCATAGACAGGTGGGTTTTTTTAAATGTTCAAATTCCTCAGGACTTTTTAAATGTCAAAACAAGGCAAAACAAAAATTCTAGTCTTATTATCTTTCTTCTTATAGAAAGCCCTGATGATTTGCCATTTTGAATAGTATTTTACTTTTGGAACTTCTTGAATGCAGACAACAAGCATTCTAATTTTGTTTTTCTTATTATTTATGAGCATTGTTTGGGGATGAAATCAACTGAAGAAAAATGCCAGTATTTTAAGTAAACAAGGAGTTAGCAATGACTGCCCTGTAGGGTGCCATTACAGCAAATCCACAAAAGAACAAGGAATGGGGGATCTAAATAAATAATTTGTTGCCAAAGAATGTAATTTAATGCAACCATCTCCAGACTGAAAACACTTTTGTTCAATCACTGAAAATCAAATTAGGCAGCTTGTTAGCAAAGCCTAATAATCCATTTGCAATTCAGATTTTTTTTTCAACAGGCCACATACTTTAACATTTGGATGCTCAGATATTAGCAGTTAAGCTCTTTTGTTTATGTGTAAAGGTCTATAGGAAATTGAAGCTTTTCTTTGTGCAATTGTCCCTTAAAGCTCAAACATTCCACACTCCACTCTGATTTATTTGTTTGTTTTCTGATAGTTATCTACTAGCAGCTGCAGCCCCATCTTTTCCTCTCTGTATTGAAATGTCATCTTCAGTAATAGATGGGGGAACATGGAGTAGTAAGATAAATACATTGTTTTCCATTCTTAATCCATGGCAGTGAAAATATCCAATATTTAGTGAGCAAAATGTGAAGCGGACATTTTAAAAGATTTCTTCTATGTGAAATCATTCTGTCAGAACTCTATTTTCCCCACTATGATTGCATTTTAGTTCATTTGAATTACTAGAGAATGTTTAAGTCATAGAGATAGAGACAGGAAGAGACTCAATACCATTTCCTGTGTCTCTGGCAACACAGAGACTGGCTGTTGTCCTTCAATTTCGGACTCTAGGCCACATGCAGCCAGGATGACTATGAATGCAGTCCAACACTAAACCGTAAATTTACTTAAACATTGTGAAATTAGTGGTAATCCAAATCAGATCCATACGAAGGGTGCAGTAGTCCAGATTAGTGGTGGACTTGATTAATGGGTACCACAACACTACTAGCACCATCTAATCCAGAACAAATTATGACGCATCTACATGCAGAACAGAACTAGGAATCAAGTAACAGACACTATGATGATGAGACTGCAAAAGACACCTTCTCAGTCATTTTGGAATAGCAGCAATAGTCTTTTCATGGCCTGTGATGACACCTCACACTTGATACCTGGACACAACAGGGATGTGGGCTAATTGCATCTCAGTTTCAGATGTGTTGTTGGCAGTAGTTCATGTCTACTAATAAGGAACAGAGTTTAGGTGTCTGCATTGTGTTCTCCTTATACAGCATTTGTTGTCATCCAGCCCACTTAGTGAAGATGTCTCCTGCTGCTGTTGATCTGGATCTAGCTAATATGGATTCCTTGATATGGACCAATCACAGAAAAGGCCTTAAAAGCCCCAATCATTCCAGACTTTCCTTATATGGAAGATTTTTAATTCCATTAGTCATCCTAGTTGTGCTCTTTGGGACCTTTTCCAGCTACGTATGCTATATCCTTTTGCAAACAAGTTGACTAAAACTGCACATAGCATTCCAGATATGGTTGCAGTATTGATTTATGTAACGACATTATACTATTAGCATTTTTACTTTCAGTACCATTTTATATTATCCTTAAAATGTCGCTAACTTTTTTTTTATTACAGTTGCATACTTTTGGCACCTTCACTGTGCTTAGTTTTGCCCCACAACGTTAATTTTATATGGATCTTTTAGTTTTGTCTTACATTTTCCACCATAACCAGATGTTGATGGTCACTTGCATAAACTAATGTACTTCAGTTCATCAATTAAAGAATAGCAGAATGACAACAAAAGCTGGAGACTGTTTGCTGTAGGGCAAGGAATAAACACAAGAAGCAAACAAATAGGAAAAAATTCATGGCAAAAAAAAAAAGGACTGATTATGATGTTTTTGCTTTTACCATGGCAACAACATAAATAGAAATAATGAAACTTTCCATATTAGAATATATATATGTATTAGACCTTGGAAGTTTTAAGGATATCTCCAGCTCATTTATTGAAGACGTCAAATTTGATTCAAGTAATCTCCCTCACACAAAAGAACACACACCTACATACTATGAGTACAGAACACGGAATAAGTCATCTTGTCTTTGCTTATCTGAGGAAGATACATAGCTTTTGGGTAGAATATAATAAAGGCACATGTTCTTACACTGCTGACAGAAAAGAAAAACTCTGTTGGCACAGTGTTCCCAAATACCATGCCAGTATTTTACAACATAGATGGAGAGAGAAAAAGAAAGGAGGACATAGGGCAACACATATTTCATATTCTTCTTCCCAAAATTACGATTGCAATGATGATAAGGAGAAGGAAACAAAATGCTGCTTTATCTTGAGCCAAAGCATTGATCCATTTAATCAGTTTCCTCTGCAGCAGGTTAAAAATCTCTTCAAAGTTCCCACCAAGACTTATTCTCAGCTGTACCTCATGACTTCATGGATTGAACCCAGGAATTTCTTTGAGCAAATGGCCTACCACTGGGATACGTTAATTAAATGCTGCTTTTCCCAGATAAGAGTAATCTTCAAACCTAATATTTTTTTTTCCATTTTCCCTCCTGAATGAAAGGGACATACCTGGTTTATCTATAAGGTCCAAATAGTAATAATAATGTAGCAGAGCCACTTATCTTCATGGCAACAGGAGATGGTTTTTGCACATGTGGAGCCCAGTAGTAAGTAGCCAAACAATTGGGCCAGCCATGGTGGATCAAAGAGAGACTTTCAGGTGGTGACTCACTTATCACTATTCTACAGCACTAAGCCATGAGCTTTCACACTATAAAAGGTAGAGTTTAAATAATAAATATAGCATAGTATAACACAGAAGCCTTCAAGTTCTCTGCCACACAAATCAGGGAGCCTGCATTAGTGTTGGCTTCATCCAAAAAAAAAAAAAAAACACCCTCTGTTGCTAGTATATACTAACACACACACAAATTAGATCAAATTCTGTAAGCTTCCATGCTTGTGTCTTGGCTTCAAGGGACTGAATCTAACCTTATGAAGTTACTAACCAGGATCAGAAACATTATACAACAGTACTACCAGCATGAATGTTGCAGGTGTCAAGATATATACAGCCGAAATGCAAGGACATGAAGACTTGCCTCTGTAGCAGCATGTCAGCATTTACTGATAAAAGATCACATAGGAATGAGCACCAGCAAGCAGGTATATCCCACAGTTTCCTATTCGATTCAGTCATCCAACAATCAGTACATAAACATTCTTGTTCATTCTCCAGTTCTTCTCAGTTCTGCGCAGCAGTAACAAACTTGAAACAGAAGCTACTCCAATTATTCTATCTGCCATTCTCTTATCTCTACAGCAACGGAAAAACCAGGTCTGTGAAGTATGCAAGCAGACACATCCTGCTGTGAGAAAGCTTGGAAGATGGCAATGGCCACGCTTACCAGCAAAAGCCAATGATAAAGGAAAATTAATTGATGGGTGCTCCATCGATGAGCCATATTAACCCACTGTAAGCGGCCTGGCACATGCTGGACAGACTGTCTCTGAGGCAAACTAGGGAACCTCTGCACATTGAGCAGCTCATGCCTGCCCAACCGCAATGTCCAGCTTCAAAGTCTGTACCATTTTTGTTCCCAGGCAGGGATGTGCACAAATATTCGCCACTTTCAAAATTTGTAGGAATTAGTTCAAATTTGTATATTCAAAGATTGACATTCAAACGTGAACTGCATGCTTTTGTGCATTCGTTCAAAGCTTTGTTATATTTGTGAATGTGGGGAGGTAGCAAAGTGGCTGCCCAGTCACATCTGCAGCAGATCCAGAGTGGATCCAATGTGGATCCAGAACAGATTCAAAGTGAACGTTCAGAGCAGATTTGTAGGGAATTCGTATTCATGACAGTTGGTGGGGATTTGAATCAGATTTGAATTGCATTTGAAGAACATTTGCAAGGAATTTGAATCCTACCACATTCAAAGAGGGTCTCTATATATGAGAAAACACAATTTATGCTGTTAGGCAATTCAAATCACAGTAATAGTTTCACTATTCTTTGATCTCCATCCCAGCCTAAGGCCAGTCTTCACTTGATGTGGGATCGGTTTGACCAAAATATTTGAATTTTTGGAACAATTTTCAAACCTCCTTCTCAAATTCAAACATATTGAATGGATTGCAAAGCAGGGGCCTTTTTGCTCTTGCAGATGCTTTACACACTCAAACTTACCTTAAATGCAAATGGCTGCTGGATGATAGCTATGTTTCTATCCTGGGGCTTATCACCGGAACCAGGCAACCTCACCATGTGATGTGTCACATGATACATTACACAGGTGCACAACGTGTCATGTGACACATTACCATGTATCACAAGATACATCACGTACTCCTCCAGCAGCTCTTTCCAACCAGGAAGAGGTGCAGAAGGAACTTACCGGGGCCTAACTAGCCATGTGCTAGTGTAAGTGTGGAGCACATTTTCATGCACCATGTTTGTACTGGGCGTAGTCAGCTCCGGGATGTGTGAAGCTATTTCTGGAGCATATGGTGCCTCTCAGAGCTGATCATTCCTGCAATACAAAGGTAAATGCAAAGAGCCTCCAGTTTTCAAACTCTGTATTATACAGAAGATACTCTTTTGGGGTGCTTGGGAGATGTCCTATCAATAACTGGCATAGACAGATGAAACACATAAAAGGCATCTGGTTACCTCTGGCACCATTGCTGAATGCACCATTCACAGGTAGATTGTCTTCCTACTACAAATGAATGCAGTTGTGACCACATAAATCCAGAGGGAAAAATATGACACATTTGGCATAGGTTTACATGGTGGCAAGCTGTTAAAAATATAAACATTGGGATAAACAGTAAGAGTGTAGCTTTTTCTTTCTAGAACACCTGAAAGTTGCAGCTTTCTCCCCTATTTTCGGCAGAGACATGAGGCATAACTGTACATAGTGAACTACTCTTCAATAATATGCTTCCTTTGTAAACATTTTGGAGAAACTTCAGTTTGCAAGTCACCCACTTGGCATAATCCTATGGAATGGAATGCTACATGATTTTCTTCTTGAGCCTTTGGGATTTCTTGAAAAATTCTTTCAGCCAAATGCAATCCATTTTGACTCAGATATTACCCAAAGTTTCTGCCTTCCCTACTTGGTTGCAGATGTGATGTAGGTAAGAGGTACCCAGATTTTTTATGGAGCCATGGGGGTGCATTGAGAGTGAATAAACTTGCAATGCTTGTCCTCTATGCTACAAAAGTACTCTAAAGGGCACAAGAATTACAGGATCCTGTTCCCTTGGGGTCCTCATACTGTTTTAAGTGCTTGTTTAAGTGTTATGATGGAAGAGCAATAGGATACGTTCTGCAAGTCCTTCCTGCCACTCCCCTCCCTGCTGTGTGGATTGACCCTGGATGATGGCTCTACATCCATGGCCATATCCCATGTTGCAGCAAATTTTTCATGGCTGGTACTGCAGTAGGCATGGAAACAGTACACTAATGCTTTTCAAAGAGTGCTGCAGATTGTAGTACTCTTCTCAGTGTTTTTGGCAGGCCGAACCATTCTCATGTGCACCCTATCGCAGCTCATTCATCTTTGTATTGAGGCTTAAACACAGGGGAAGTTCTGAAATGATTTCTTCCATGAATTGAAACAGATTGTAGAAAAGATCATTAGGAGATAAGCTTACTTATTGCCTCCTTAGTCATGTCAGATTACTCTGTCCTCTAAGGGGGTGGAAAATTCTGTAGAGGTACTGACAGAGTCCATTCACCCTGTGGCTGAAGGAATGGATGATTGATGTGTGTAGAAGCTGAAGAAATTGCTCTGCGAGATCCCACAATGTTTTCTGGGCATTTGCAATGCACATTTCAGAACATTTCGTCTACCTTGTTGATTTAAACAAGAGATCTCAATCAAGCAGAAAGGTCCAAATTGGGGGGGGGGGAGTAAAATATCCATAAGTAAACAGAAAGGAGCCAGAAAGCAGGTTTTAAGAGTTAAATAATGAAAATTCAATTTAAACAATTTAATTTACAGAATAATAGCTAGACAGCAACAACGCCTATGCCTGTGTTTCTACTTACAAGCAGAGGTATCTGCTCTCTGAGTGGGTGCCTAAGGTGCCCATGATCACCTCTGAAAAAAGTTCTCCATCTACAACTTTGGGAGAGGAGACATCTTTTCAGCTGTGAATGGAAATGCATGCATTCTGGGTGTGGAACTGTGTCCTACACTTATGCTTGCAAATCAGGCAGTAAGGTTGCAACAAGGCAGTGGCAGACAGTGCTTTCTCAAGCATCGGTGGCTATTTCAAATGCTAAGTGGGGACATGGCCTAAAGCTCAGTGGTATGGGAACTGCCTGGAAAGCAAAGGGTTACAAAGTTTATCCTTGACATTTTCGTAGAAGAAACCACTTCTGCATCTTTGTCACAGAACTTCATTCACGTGTCCACAAAGTCAGCAGGAGTTGATGGCCCCTAACAACAGGGCTGACCAACTACTTCACAAAAGTGCTCATCATTGCAATTTATTTTTAGCTTTTCACAAATGGTTGCAAATTTCAGAAGATCTGAGTCCTTAATTTGGTTGCATCTCTTCAAGTCATATGACAGAGAATTCAAGTGAGCTTTTTCATTATGTAAAGATTATTAACTAGATGGATATGCTAAGTAACTCACATATTTACCAATATGTGGGATTAAGTATGTTATTTCTACTTTAACTATCCCCCCCAAAAAACACTTATTTTGGCTTACACTTTTTAAACAGAAGGAAATAGAGCTTTTCTGAGTTTTGCGCTTACTTCAGAAATTTTCTAAAGGTCAGAGATAAAATGCATCAGTTCATAAATGTCAATTAGTGCTTGGCTTATGATGGCATTATAGCATTTGCTGATGCATAATTGAATATCAAGGACTTAAAAACAGAGGATATGAGAGCATTTAATAATTCATTTCTCCCATATTAATCGAGGATTTTGACTATCTCATGTGACAGGGACAATGAGATATCTTTTCTGCCCTTTGTTTCTTTTGAAACAAGCCTATAGATCAGTGGTTCTCAGCCTGGGGGTCGGGACCCCTTTGGGGGTCCAATTACCCTTTCAGAGGGGTCACGACGAGCCTCCCACCACCCTTCCCTCCCACCTCCCAGCTGCTCTGCCCCCATGGTTGGGGGTCCCCACAACATGAGGAACTCCATTAAGGGGTCGCGGGATTAGGAAGGTTGAGAACTGCTGCTATAGATATATATGAAGGTAATTATAGAGTTGTTATAACACAAAGTGTAATATTCATACATATAATGTATTTAATTTATATAATTCCATATTAATTAACACAATTAAAGAGTGTCATAGTGTCATATTGCACTGAGAGAATGTTATGAGGATGTGGAGTCTACATTGTCCTGCATCCTTGTGATGGTGTGGGTGCATTGGAAGAGTGCAAGTTAAGCCTGGGCCTCCACTCTCCAAACAGGCTTCCTGATGTAAACACTTATTAGAGCTTAGAGGCAGAGCAGGAGTAAGTGCTATGAGAGTGCTTACTCCTGCTCTTCTGCCATCATATTGTGACCCACCATGAGACCTTTGGGTACAGGGCAGGATGGATGGATGGATGGATGGATGGATGGATGGATGGATGGATGGGTAGGTAGGTAGATTTGTGCAATTTACTTTTTGTTGCATTGTTCAATATAGTTTTCATGGTCCTGTTTAACCAAACATTGGGAACAGCTCACTCAGGAAGAAATACAAGAGCTAGGAAATGAAAGTGGAGAGGAGCAGCAGCAGGCATGCAACAGCACACTACTGATTAAAGAAGAGTGTTATGAGGGTAGTGGTCTTAGAGCACTGCTCACAACCTTTGTGCAGACCTTGGGCATTTCTGCATTCTGCCGCTGAAAGCGGATCTAAATAGATCCATTTTTGGTGAATCCATCCTCCCGAAGATTCGTCACTATTTATGATGGATCTGCATGTCTGCACACGTGCAAGGAGGACAGATTCTGAGGACAGATTGAAGTGCATGCCGTGCGGACACACAAGCACCCATTCCAATTTGTCCTCTGTCCGTTGCTGCTGTCGCCTCTCATGCCCACGCTCCTGGGGGAGGGGATCTGGCAGAAGCAGAGTCGCCTCTGCCACCACTAGATTCCCCCTGCCCCTGGAGGCTGTGTCACCGCCGGTGGCTGGGGAATGAGGAAGATGCCATCCACGTCCCTCCTTGCCCTGATTGTCCGCAGCCATCAACAGGATAAGGGGTGCGGTGAAGGTGGCGATCGCAGCCATGGTGCCACACCCCATCCCCCAATGACAGCTGATTTGCTAGGCCATCAGGGCTGGGGGGGTAGATGGCCATGAAGATTGTGATCTCCCTCCTGCCTCTGCTGCTCGGCAAAGCAGCCCCTGGGGATGAGGGGGAGCTTGTGGCAGCCTCCCCTCCTCTCCAGCAATGGGGCATCCATGGCAGGTGAAGGCCAACTCCTGCCACCGCATGCCATGGCAGCCCCATCACTTGAGAGCATCAGCCACATGGGGAGGTGGGGGCAGTCCCCTCCCACCCACCCCCATGTAGTTGCTTCAGCAAAGGGGCTTCGATGCAAGGCAGGGGCAGAGGTTGCCTCCACCCTCACCTGTCAGTGATGGGGTATCCCTGCCTTTGCCTTCACCTGCCATGGATGCCCCATCACTGGAAAGAACAAAGGGGCTTGGATGGCAGGTGGGGGCAGAGGCAACCTCCATCCCCGCCTGTCATCGAAGCCACATCGGTGTGTGAGGGAAGGGCTTCAGAAGCAGGCAGTCCTGCTTCCGCCCTTCCCCAGGATGGTGGCGCTGGGTATCCGGATCTTCCCCTGATGGTGGTCTTCCTGCTTCTGCACACATTCAGGGGAAGTAACAGATTGAAGACCTGCTTTTTCAGGTCTTCAATGTAATCCGGATTTCGCTGGCAAAACCAGTTAAGAAACCAGTTTTGTGTGCCGAAATGCGGACGAGCCCTCTGCAATCTAGTCTGCAGTGTGGATGCAGATTAAGGTAAGTGTTTTAAATCTTACCTTAGGGGCACTTAATCCGGTTTCCACGGCCAATGCGGAAACGCCCTTTGTTCACATTAGTGGCCACAGTAGCCTTTTCTGCACATATCTATAGAACAGGATAGTGCAAGGCATAATGTTATCCCCAAATGGTTTATCAGCCAAATTGTTTCCTATTGTTACCACGAGAGCCCACTTCTAGCCCTCTTTCTTACACTCTCTGGTGCATAATAGAGAGGCCCTACTCCCTGCAAACAAAGTGAGTCTGCACTGGACACAGAGTAGCCCATGTTTCATTTTAGGAGGGAGACTAATTTTGGCAGTACACCAAATTGTGCTGCAAAAATAGTTCCTCGCAACGCTCCAAGGCAAGAACTTTTGTTCTTAGTTGTTGGAGCTCTTGGAGTGATATGAAGCAAAATGGGTCCTTCATTGAAACAGCCTGCCCAAATGTGAAAACTTGACCACTCTAGGAGGGAAATGCTCCAGTCAAAAAGATCCAGGGGTGATCCAGGAAATTACAGATCAGTCAACTTAACATCAGTTCCATGTAAAATAATGGAAAACATAATACAGAATAAAAGTACTGTGCATAAACACGAGCAAGCATTGATGAAAGAAAACCAGCGTGATTTCTGCAACGGTAAATGGTCAGTTCTTAGAGTGGAGAGGAAAAGTGGGGTCAAGGTTCAGTGCTGAGACCTATTTTAAAAAATTTATTCATAAATCATCCAGAACTGAGGATCTGACGAGGATACTAAATTGTAGTAAAAACTGAAAGGGATCATCAAGAGCACAAGAGGCATTTGATGAGTAGGGTAAAAGAGGCAATGTGCTTCAATCTCAAGTGCTAAGTAATGCACATTGGGGCAAAAGAACTCCAATGACACCTATAACCAGATGGGTGCTAAGTAAGGATGTGCATGAATATTCATATAAATTTGTACAAATTTGTACATTCATGTACGAATCGAATGTCCAGACATTCATACTTTGAGTTATTTGTACAAATGGGATGCACACCGGATGAAAACAGGATGTGTACAGATGCGGACAAGATTTGTGTCATTGGATACATATCAAATATTCATGTGAATAAATACAAATGTATTTGTATTGGTTCGACTGTCCAGACATTCATTTTTCTTTATTCGTACAAATTTGGATTTTCAAATATTTGATCTGTTACGAATCAAATGTTGAAAATTGCCTTCGTGCACACCCTTAGTGCTGAGTTTTCTGTGTCAAGTCAGGAAACAGATCTTGGGGTTCTGGTGAACAGCTGAATGAAGGTATCAGCCCAGTGTGTAGCAACAGTGGAAAAGGTAAATTCAATGCTAGGGGTAATTAGTAAGGGAATAGGAAAAAAAAGTGGCAAGCATCATTGTGTCTCTTATAAATATATGGTGAAATCACATTTGGAATATTATGGTGAAACTGAGTCAAGTGAATTTAATATTGTTCATTTTTTTTAAGCTAAGAATTTATTTCTATACATGGAGAAAGAAGTGAATCTGGATTTAGAAATTGTTCTGGCAACAAAATGGAAAAGGAGGGCAAATGCCAGTGAGAACAAGGCAGTGTTTTCAAACTGGATTAAATACTAGATCTTTGTAGTGGCACCACTAATTAATGCATCAACAGAATAGTGTACTGTGAGTTTTTGTCACTTTAATGAATTTGCTATTATATTACCTAGTAATTATTATACAATAGAGCGTAATTCTAATTCAGGCAACAGACACACAATAGCAGTTTCTGCCACTTCAAGGGCAGAGTGCTTGCAATCTTTATTTTGTTCTTTAGTTTGGCAAGCATGCTATTTGCATGCATGCCACTGCTCCCAACTATGCAAACATTATAACTAGAACTGTTTTGTTTCCTGTGTTCAGTTGCTTCTAACCAGAACACAGGAAATAGCTATGGAAGATCATCATTTTCTGTGTTCCAGAAAATGGTGCCATGTTATTCAGCTAGTAAAAACCACTGTAGGTATATTTATGGTGACCAGGCAGAAAACCTCCATGTTTCAGAACTACCCAGGGTTGCTTTTCAGTCAAAATGTCCCCCTACACACACCAGGCTCCAAAGCAGCTCCAGGGAGGAATGGCCAGGCTAGCACTACCAGTGCAGACAATGGGCCTGGTTATTCTGGACCTGCTGATCCGGATTAATAAAAGTAAATTCAGAAAAGTCCATAGTCTCATTGAGATCTATGGATTTACTCTATGCATAATTGTGTCAATTTCTAATCTACTAGACACTTTGAAAACAATCAAGAGAATGACTAGTCTTTGGGGGAGGGAAGAATATGTAGTTTCAAGACAAGGAAGAAATTCTGGATCATAAGAATTTTACTTCTCAGTTGTAAAATTATTTTGCAGGATTAACATACTAAGCTATGCAATTGGGCTGGTGCAATGTTCTGCTTATGTAATTTCCTTTCATTATGAAAGATATGTTTAATTGCACAGTTATCCTATAATATCAAAACCCATCCTTGTTTGTTTTTAAGGAGTTATGTCTTTTGAAAGACAAATTTCCTATCAAACATTATCAGTATCAATACTGTAGTTCCCAGTTGATTTTATATTGTACAGTGGAAGCATTTAGTCTCAAACAGAGGGCATTTTAGGGCTGGCTTCAACTTTGCTAAAGGCTAATGAACTATTTGTTTCCTTTTTGTTTAGACTTACATGATCCAAATGCATGAATAAATGTAGAATAAGATCCTAATATAAACACATGTAGAATAAGCAAATGTTCCAGAAATACCGTAATGCTTATTTTGTAATTGCAAGATTTCTCAAAGTCAGAATTGGCCCAGATGGTGAAAGTGTATTTGCTAATTCTGTATAAGGGTAAGGAGGCACAGCTGGGGAACAGAAGGCTGAGGGTTGGCTTCTCCTGACATTTGCACACTTCCCCAAGTAAGTCTTCCAGAGATTAGTGTGAACCTCCCCCAGCTTGGAATTGCCATGATTCCCAGATAGGGGAGGTGTGCGTGCTTCTCCATAAGGCTTACATGGGCCTTGGAGGAGCATGTAGATGGCAGCAGAGGACACAGAGTATATGGCTACCACCATATTTGGAGGTAATGGGGCTCAGCCAGGGGGGTAAGAGGCTGGGGGGGGGGGAGGTATGGCCTTCAACAAAGTTTTGATAATTTACCCATGGATATTGAAATTCATACAAAATTGTATGAATTTTGAATTGCACAAATATACATGTGCATCCCTAATATCTGGTGACAGCAAAATCAAAGAACTTGATAAGGTACAAAATATCAAGATCTGATAGTCAAAATCGAAAGACTATGGCATAAACCAGCAGTTGTGGTCCTAGAGGTTATTGGTGCACTGGGTACCCTACCCCTTGGTCAGCACTTGGAACATCTGCATTTTGACAAAATGTCCATTGATCAACTGCAAAAGGCCACAGTGCTTTGGTTCACAAATATCTGATACTAATAAATTATGGCTGCATCCCCAAAAGACTTATTTGCATCTCTAGTCTCCCTTTACTGTCACTCTGTTCAAGCGGACTTTAAAAGTGCCCTGCACTTCCGGAATAAGCGTCCGCATGAGGCTCAGAAAAACGTGTGTTTAAAATGCACCTTCCATCCCCATGGAAGCGTGTTTTCTTTCCCTGCATCTTTTTCTCCCCGCCCCCTCTCTTGTTCAAAGGAAAAATAGCCATCGGTTCTCTGTTTGTCTCCCAGATCTCCGTCCCCCGAAATGGCTTTCTGTGTCAGCAAAGGGAGTGATCGCTCACGCATTCACTCTAAGCACTTTCACAGATCACTGTCTAAATCCACCTGGTAGAGCAGTGGTGACTTTAAATACACCCACTTCACACCTGATAACAATGTTGCAATCCATCCACTTCACACCTGATAACAATGTTGCAATTCTCCACAATTCTGGCTCTTTGAAAGTTCTGTGCTTTAGAGAGGGAAGGAAAAGAAACTGTATCATTTCTGGGAAATGTGTCATTGCTTTATGGCTTTATGGCTGTGTGTGCAGGCAGCAGTCCCTGCCCCTTTTGCCACGGAGCGTCCCCAAGGTAAATGCTGTGAGGAAAACCCGTGACTTCCAAAAAGAGCGATGAAAGTCTTCTTTAAAGGGCAGGTATTTTGTCATGGGTTTTCCTGCTTTTGTAGCGCTGGAAGCTCATTAAAAACCCTGGCATGGGGGCACTCAGAGGCAAAAGAAGAGTTTGCTTGGGGATGCACCATATGTCATCCTAAGTTCTTGGGAAGACCTCCATGCAAAATGGACAGCCACACTTGCTGAAGAACTAGCAGCTGTGAAATCATGTCAAATAATAATACACCTCTGATTATCCTAAGTCTTTGAGAAAGATCTGATGGTCAGAGTACCATTCTGGACATAAACATCTACCAGACTGTGATGATGATGGTGGTGGTGATGAAGATGAAGAATTAAAGCAAATATTTTCCTTGCATAACCAAATTTAAGACTCAAGTGGTAGGTGAGCAAGTGCATATCTGCCTTTCCAAAAGAATGAACTTAACCTAGTGTTTGTACATATGTCTGAGTACCTTGGAGTCTCCCATGTCCATACTGGAAAAGAAAACATGGTTTCTCTCTTTACTTTGGTTCTCCTCAAATGTGAGAGGAGCCCTGCTGGATTAGGCCATAGACCATCTAATTTAGGATCCTGTCCCATACAGTGGCTCACGAATTGCTTTTGGGTATTCTCAAGCAGAAGGCAAAGGTAAAACCTTCCCTTGCTCTTGACTTCCTATAAATGGCCTTGTGGGCATCCTGCCTTTGCTGCATTTTGTGGTCATTTGTTGTGCTGGCTGAGATTGATAAAGGAAGGAATCCATCAAATTCTAGACAGCACCAGGTGGGGAATGTTTTCTGCATATACATTGATAACATATTGCAACCTTTAAATTTCCTTCGGGAATGATGTAGCAACAGAGCATTAACAAATATTCCTGTCTCTGATTGTATAGCTTCTATCAGCTACCTGCATATGGGCTTTAATAAAGCATTGGGCTTACAATTGTTAGGAATGATATCAGAAGTTATGCACTGTCCCTTATATTTCTTAAGTAACATGCAACGACACTGTTTCATGTCAGTCAATCTTCCTAAGGCTTATCAAGGTGTCTCACACCACAGCCTGCTCCAAAGCTCTTTGCAGCTTTCTAGCGAGGGATGTAGCCTATGCAAGAAAACTGCTCCATTTCTGCCTTAAGGTGCAGATGGAGTGGACTAGCAAGTCCCTTGGGCCTATCCTTTGGCCCGGTGTGCATACAGCCTCAGAGGCTACTATACTTCCCCCATTATTATCTGGACAAACTTCATTTTTCCAGTAAGCAAATGGCAAAGCAACCCAGAAGTCTTTCACCCCTGGATTAATGACAAACACATGCCCTTTCTTCATAATAATTAACCCATATTTTTAATAAATTAGTTTGATAAACATACAGAGCCATGGATTCCCCCCCCCCCAAGGAATCCAATCCTAAACAGGGCTTAGAATGCCCTAATTCTGTTTTAACATCCAAATTGAAGAAATGGCAAAATTCAAAAATATCTCAATTTGTGATGTTTATTCCATAGCAAGTATTTACAAATATCTAAAGGTTTTTGCATATGAAAACAGTGATTATCGGGTTTTGTTAGTTCACTTCATCTGTTACAGGCTGTTGCTTTATGTAACTTGATAAACTGCTTAAATATATATCAATAGCTGTCCAGGGCTTAATAAGCTATAGGAAATTTATTATTTTTCCAATGATTCATATGTCTTATTTTCTCAAAGAGCTGCATTTGTTTTTTATTCTGTTGTTTTTGAGAAATAAATATGCATCCTTTTGGTACCAAAATTATTATTTCTAACACAAAAATGCTACAATCAATCAATTTCAATTGATATTTGTGTCAAGTTTGGTCTTATTAACTCATGGTGATGGTTTCAGTCTGCATCTTTAACCATCAAACGAGTGTAGATAATGAGAATGAAGTCTGCTGAATCACTGGGTGGTGTAGGGGATGAATTGTATAAATAAAGATAGGGGGAAAGGCAAGAGGGGAAAGGATGGATGAAGGAAGAAGAGAAGGGGTGTTGTGCGAGGACACTGAAAGGAGATTTGGAGAGGCGACAGAGAGGAACCATCAACTAAGACAGTGGAGAAACGTTGGAGACCTGGAAGGAACCAGAGACAGAGGAACACTGAGGCTGCTTCCGCATTTACTAATGGAAATCCGGATCTACTACATCCAGATGTAGTAAATCCAGTTTAGAATAGACCTGGATTTACTAACTGCGGTTTAGGGTAGATCCAAATTTACTAAATCCGGGTTAAGGTAGATCCGTATCTAGGAGATATGGATCTACCAACATCTCTTCTGTCCACACATGGGACGGAAGGATGGATTTAGATCCGGATTTGAGGTGGGTGCTATGCAGACACACAGCACCCACCTCAAATCTGTGCTTCAGAGGCTCTCCCCTGGCCCGCCATGATTGGCTCCCCCAGAGCTGAGCATAGCGAGCCGGGGGACTCTGATTTTGCAGCTCGCCCTTTCCGCAGAAGCGGCAGATCGCTGCTTCTGAAGCCAGGGGAAGTTTCCCTGAACACCCCCCCCCCCAGCCCACCCTGGCGAGGCCAGCCAAAACCCCTCCTTACCTGCACGCAGACACCCCAATTCTGGACATGAGGTTCCAGGAGGCTCAGCACCTGCATCCTGCATGCCTCCTGACTGGACAGGGCTGCGCGCCTGTGCTGAGAGCCTCCTGAAGGCAGGCACTGCCAGATGTTGCCCTGGCCAGTCAGGAGGTGCGCAGGACACAGGTGTGGAGGCTCCTAGAACCTCGCACCCAGAATCAGGGTGTCTGCATGCAGGTAAGGACAGGATCACTCGCGCTCTCCCCCGGGGTGAGCTAGGGGGTGTTTCAGGGAAGCTCCCCCTGGCTCCAGAAGCGGCAATCCACCGCTTCTGTGGCAAGGGTGAGCCATGAAATCAGAGTCCCCAGTTCGCCATGCTCGGCTCCGGTGGAGCCAATCATGGCAGGCCAGGGGAGGGCCCAAGTTAGGGGCCTTTTCACTGTGTGGACCTAACAGCGGAAAACACCCATTAAGACTACCTTCAATGTAGTCTTCCGGAAAACCCCATTAAGCACACATCAGAGACAGATAGGTGTGGAAGCAGCTTCCCCGATCTGTCTCTAATGGGTGCTGCTGTGCAGACACGGTTTTCCAGAAGTGTCATAGAATCATAGAATCATAGAATCATAGAATGGTAGAGTTGGAGGGGACCTCCTGGGTCATCGAGTCCAACCCCCTGCTCAAGGCAGGATCTCCTAAACCATCTCAGACAGATGGCCGTCCAGTCTCTGCTTGAAGACCTCCATCGAAAGGGAACCAACCACCTCCCGTGGCAGCCTGTTCCACTGGTTCATCACTCTTACTGTTAGAAATTTTTTCCTAACATCTAAACTAAATCTTTTCCCCTGCAGTTTCACCCCATTGTTTCTAGTCCTTCCTTGAGAGAGTGAGAACAGGGCTGATCCCTCTGCCTTGTGACAACCCTTGAGGTATTTGTAGACAGCTATCATGTCTCCTCTCAGTCTTCTTTTTGTTAGACTAAACATTCCTAGTTCCTTAAGCCGTTCCTCATAGGACATGGTTTGCAGACCGTTCACCATCTTGGTAGCTCTCCTTTGAACCTGCTCCAGCTTGTCAGCGTCTTTTTTAAACTGGGGTGACCAGAACTGGACACAGTACTCCAGATGAGGTCTGACCAAGGTAGAGTAGAGGGGGATAATAACTTCACGTGATCTGGACTCTATGCTTCTCCTAATACACCCCAGGATTGCGTTTGCCTTTTTTGCAGCTGCCTCGCACTGTTGACTCATGTTCAGTTGATGATCTACCAGGACACCCAAGTCTTTTTCACATGTGCTGCTGCTCAGCCGAATTCCTCCCATTGTATATGTGCTTTTTTCATTTTTCTTGCCCAGGTGCAGAACCTTGCATTTTTCTTTGTTAAATACCATTTTATTAGTTGCAGCCCATTGTTCGAGTTTCTCTAAATCTTTTTGAATCCTCTCTCTCTCTTCTCTGGTGGTTGCAATCCCCCCTAGCTTTGTGTCATCAGCAAATTTGATCAGTTTCCCTTCAACTCCCTCGTCCAGATCGTTTATAAAAACATTAAAATAACTGGGCCCAGGACAGAACCTTGTGGTACTCCACTTGACACTTCCTTCTATTTGGATGTGCAGCCATTTAAAGCCACTCTTTGAGTACGATTACTAAGCCAGTTTTGAACCCACCTTATAGTTGCCTTGTCAAACCCATATTTGATCAATTTTTCAATGAGGATCGCATGAGATACTTTGTCAAATGCTTTGCTGAAATCAAGAAATACTATGTCTACTGCATTTCCTTGATCAACCCATTCAGTGATTTTGTCATAAAATGAAATCAAGTTAGTCTGACACGACTTGTTTGATACAAACCCATGTTGACTACTGTTAATTATTGAATTCCTATCCAAATGCTGACATATGTGTTGTTTAATAATTTGTTCGAGAATCTTTCCTGGTATTGAAGTCAGGCTAACAGGCCTGTAGTTCCCTGGGTCTACCTTCTTCCCTTTTTTGAAGATAGGAACAACGTTTGCCCTTCTCCAATCATCTGGGACTTCTCCTGTTCTCCATGACTTCTCAAAGATTACAGCAAGTGGTTCAGCAATTACCTCTGCTAATTCCTTCAGTACCCTAGGATGTAATCCATCTGGACCCGGGGACTTAAATTCGTTTAAGTTAGCTAAGCGTTCCCTTACTCTCTCAGTGTTGATTTTGTGTCTTGATTCTCCTAGTCCTTCATCAGTACAGTGAAGGACTGTTGCATGTACATTATCCCTCTTGGAAAAAACAGATGCAAAATAGGAGTTCAGAATCTCTGCCTTCTCAAGATCACTTTCGATCACTTCTCCATTCTCTCCCTGCAGACTTCCCAAAACCTCTTTGACTTTTTTTTTGCTGTTGACATATCCCCAAAACCCTTTTTTATTATTGTTTTTAGTCTCTCTTGCAAGCCTCAGTTCATTTTTAGCTTTAGCTTTTCTGATACTTGCCCTGCAGATTGTACTGATTTCATTATATTCCTCCTTAGATATGTATCCCTCCTTCCATCCGCTGTGCGGATGCGGTTTCCCAGATGTGTGCTTAATGGGTGTTACTGTGCACACACCGTTTTCCGGATATGTCCTTAAAGGACCTTTGCGGAAGCACACTGAGAGACCCAATATGTGTAATATTTTGCACTTGCTGTATCAGGTACAAAAAAATAAATAAATCAGAATGAAAGATCATTATTTCATTCAGGTGAAATGGAAGATGACAAAACTGAGAACCTTTCTCTATTTTTAGTGTATGTAAAATATAAACAGCATTCAGTACAGTTTGGTTCTCCACTGTGACATTAATCTTTGCTGCTTAAAGTATCAGGTGTGCAGAAGAGAGGAATGTACACGAAGATGTTGATTTTTTGAAAAAGAGCAAATGAAAACCAAGGCAATGTCCAGAGTCCAGATGGCCAATAATGGCCAATAAAGGGTCCCCTGAAAGGGGTGACCTTTTCAAAAATATCAGATTTCCTGTTCTCAGATTACTTCTTTTGGAGAAGACAACACTGGGATAATGGACCTAGTTTCCAAGGCATCCCCATGCAGGAAAGGAACAAATCATCCTGCAACAGAAGCACCTCAGTGAGAAATCATGCCAGAAAACAACCTGTGTAGGGGTGTGTGTGAAGCCATTTTTCACATTTGATTAAGTGTGAACCGAATGTGGAAAAATTAGGCTTTGGCTGAATCCCACCCCCCTAGGTTCCATCTGAAATAATAATTTGTCATTCTGACAGGGGTCAACTTAAAAGTGACAGTGGTAGTGGAATCAGGTAAGGTGGTAAGGTGGAGCGCAAAGCATCTAGAAGAAAGTGATGCCGGGACCGGAGTCAGATTAGGTGTAGTGAAAAGAAGGTGAAATGATGGCTTTTTCAGCATGTGATGTCATGGCTGCAGCTGCATAATTGTTCACCATGGGCCAATCACCATGGCAATGTCCAGGTGTGTATCAGATGGTGGTGTGGCTGCTGCCATGGTGATCTCACCCACCTAGGCTTGGCCATTTGCACTTCAAGTACTGGTTAGGGTCTCCCTCCATTATATCATTCCACTGAGGGAAGTGGGAACAGGCCCTCAGTGTCAGAATAGGGACCTGCCTTCTGGGAGTCCCTATTCTAAAATGCCCAGGAAGAAGAAATGAACAGTGGGTTCAGGTTCTGACTAACTGAGTACGGTGAGGGTTGCTGCCATTTCCCTTATGGGCCAGATGCCCTTGGTGAGCATCCCTTTATTGGACCATCATAAAGCAGGTTTTTTTTTATTAGCATAGATTATTCTATGAAACAAAATGAAGCTGACAAAGCTATCATAATATTTAGATTGAATGACATTCATCATTATAATGGAAAAGAACTACAATTCAACTCTTGTACCCTAAGGAATTTGCTGCCAGAACGGTCCTGTGCGTAAATACAGAAATGAATAATTATATCAATAACCTTCATAGATGATGTGTGCCTAAATACCTAGATAATTGGGTTAAAGAGTGTGTTCCCTGGCAGCAGCTTGCTACTTCTTAGGGATTTTATTCAGAAATGATAGAAGAAGTATGGAAAAGTAAAGAAAAGTCATGAAAATTTCATGCTCTAGTTGCAGTTGCTGTTCTTACCAGCAAGGTTATTACGAATGTGTCACAATACTCTAAAAATAAAATGTTGTCTTCACGTAAAAAAGATGTTATCAAGGTTTAGCTGAAGGGTAAATAGTATTTGTTCTGATTTGTAAAAGTAAGTATGTATACAAAGAGTACGTTTTGCTTTGTTTTAAGTTTCATCTCAGCTTTTTGCTGATTTGTGATACAAGGTTTTTGGAAAACAATCAGATTAGAAAGTAAGTAATGTAAATACATTTTAGGATTAAACATTTATAGCTTGATCCAAAGCAGCAAAATTCAAGGTCAAGAAGCATTGTGACTATACCATTGTTTGGATGTTAAAAGGAATGTTATTATTTAATGTGCCAGGATGAACTTAGCTTTTATTTTCTGCTAAAATGCCTCTGCATACTAGCTCTAAAGCAGCACACACACTCAACCATGTTGAGCTTCCGCTTCAGAGCATTTTCTGTAGAATATTAAGAACCAAAGCAATCTGGATGAGAGATTGTCCTCAACAGGCAGTCATTTCATTCTGTCTAACCTTATAGTGGTGGATAGTAATGTATATACATAACTGCCATCAGCCACAGCCGACATATAGGGCACCAGCATGGAATATCCCACTATATGTAAACTAGTTGTGTAAGATGATGACAAATAATGGTTTCAAGACTTGTTTAACTCCTGTGTCTACCATAAAAATCCATGTTGCCACATAACACCCCTAACACTTCAATATTGTACCACTAAATCACACTTTTTCTGGATAGGATGAAGTATACAGATTGCAAATACAAAGATCTTGTTAAGGATATAGCTGAATATAGGCTTGAAAACAGAGTCACCTGCGGTGTTTTCACAGCACAATTAACCAACGTTGACTAGCGCTCACACTTGGAATGTTAGTCAATTTTGGCCATTCCCTTCCCCTGGGATCAGATACCTTATTAGATCCCGAGGCCTGTCCTCTGCTGGGTGCCTCCATTTTGGCTGTAGTGCCCTCCGCAACTGTGCGTGTGTTGGCACCATCACTTTGATGATACTGACACTCTGCACACGTGCAGTCATGTCTATGGCTGTCTGAGGTGCCAGCACACTTGCACGGCACCTCAAATGACCCGGGACCAATGGAAGAAGAGTGAGTGCTCCTGCCCCAGATGCTTCAGGTAAGTCTCTGCATAATGTTGATTATGATGTGGAGCACAAGTTCATGTTCCACACATAATCAACAATTAGTGAAAGTCTGGGGAAGGTAGGCACAGTTGGAGGTTGTAACAGCCTACTCTCTGTGTATATGCTCTTCCTCAGAGGTTCATTAATTGTTCACTAGAGGCCATAGTGTGAACAAGCCTCTGGTTTCTGCATTTAACCTGTTCTGGACTGTTCCAGGTGCAACCACTCCTACTGAAGCAGTTCCCAGCTGGAGTGATCCAGTTGTCCTGCAAGAAAGCTACCCATACTAGGACTGTTTGTTCTGAAACACCGGAGTCATTCTGAGTCATACTGAAACTCATGAGAGCTTCAGAGCCTGCTGTGAGGGCTACAGTGGCCAGGAATGAAAGCATCTACCCTCAGAGCCCCAGGGGACCTATTTTGGCAGTGCAACTTGGTGCTCTTTTTAAATGAGTCCTCCTATTAAATCAGAACAAGGAGGCATGCAGCATTCCATCTTAGCACCCTCTGGATTGCTGGTAGAACTTTAAGAAGATCTACATGCATCCCATGAGCTTTGCTTCATCCAGTGTAGAAGGAGAAGCTTTCAGGGACTGGGTTCTTCCAGCATGCAAAAGGATGGCCATTGGACCCTCTCCTGGAATGTTATAAAGATAAGTGTGGGCTCCATCCACCTTCAGCTCTGTCTAGGGTTGGATAGAGCCATATTATGAGATGACTGAACTACTTTATCAGAAAATAGACTTAAAAGTCAGCCCAAAACTCCAGGTCTATGATTTCCATGGCTGCAAAGGACCAGCAGTCACCCCTTTGTCAATTTGCCTCTTGGGTACCTCACTCAGAGTGTTGCTTACCATTCCAATATTTGGGTTGCCCTGATGGCTAATGGACCAGGAGCCTGCCTTATCTGTCATGAAGCCATTTGTTTGTCCTACCCTCTGGTCAGTCAATGATCAGCCAAAGCAACTACTGTATGTAGATGCTGCCTTGGCTTAAAATATCAAGACAAGATAGAGGCTGCACCCAGAAGCTCAGAAAAGGCTGTCTCGTAAAATCTTCTGGTATAGCAATTGTACATATTGGTCCTACAGTCAGCCTCTGAGGCAGAAAACCTGCCCTTGGAAATGTCCTGCTCATAAACCTTGGCAATGCATATCACCCTTGTGAGCTCCTGCTACTGTCATCTAGAGAGTTGGCAGGAGTGTCTTACCATGATCATTTCCCACCCAGCATCATCCTGTGCTGGATGAAAAATGGCCAACTGCCATACCACACAGAAATTTCTTTCCCACAGCCAACAAGTCTGTAAGGCTGAGAGGTGCTTATAATGTACATCTGCGCCTCTCAACCCAGCAATGGAATTGACATATCCCATTTCAAAGCCTGACAATTTACTCATCATGAAGATGCAACCAGAGTTTTTAATGGTCTATAGTTAGTCTGAAGAATTCTATTGTTCTTCTCTAATTATTTTTGCTTGCTGTTTTCCCCCAGTGGAGCAGAACAAGGGTATGTTTGTGGTTTAAGTAATTCCTGTCAATCACTGATCATATTTTCTCGGTTGGTTAACATTGCCTAAGGGATAAACCACTACTAATATTATGAAATGCTTCACTTGAAAACTGTCAGATAGATAAAGCAACGTCTACTAAGGTACCATCTAGTGCTGTACCAAAAGCAGCGGTTTCCCTAGATTTCTGTGTCCTGTGGGAAACAGTATAAAATAGAATCCTCCCTTCTTCACCCCAGCAGGATTACAGAAAAAAAATAATCTAGAAAGCTGCTACCAGCATGTTTGCAGAAGATATTGTCCTAACCTACACACTTTGATTAGGAGTGCTTAACTGCAGTTTTCTAGAGGTGCCTGAACTACAAGCTGAACTTGCATAAAATGGCAGGAAATTTATTTACTTATTCATACACAAACCTGCATCATAAAAACAGTATAAACTCTAAAGTAAAAAAATTAAATTAAATTAAAACCCACCAATAACACAGGTAGGGAAAATGTAGCAAAACTATCAAAGACCTTCTCCAGCAACATTGGAGGGCTGCATCTGAGCACCACTGCTGCATATACAGAATCTTATGGTCTCAGGATTTATACTGTAGAACAGGGAAATGCTCAAAATTCAGCTTAAACTTAGATGTTTGCCAAATTTGTTTTGGTTTGAACCTGTTCAAATTGAACAGGGGGTGTTTAAAATGTTTGAGTTTGAACCAAACACACTGTCCAAAAACAGTTTGAATTAAAACCAAATGGACACACACTGTTCAGTCTGAAGTTCAAAGGTGTTTGAAAGATTTGCATTCAACCTGAAAACCCCACCTGTTTGAAGAAAAATAATCAAATTTGAGCCAAACAAAGAGGTATTTGGTTAGATTATTAACCAAGCAACAGCTTAGGCTCATGCACTTTTCTAATATGGTTCAATCTGAGAACTTTCCTGGGGTGGGGGCAAAATTCCTTGAGTAGATTTTGGTTTGTTTTTATTATTGCCATTTTCCATATATAATACATTTCATGCTATTACTTTTTTCTTTTTTCTTTTTCTTTTTTCTTTTACTTTTTTTTCAAATTTATTTTATTAATTTTATTAACATAAACAACAAATACACAGTGGAAATTATAAACTTACAACTCAAAATAGTTCAATTCAAAATGACAAAACCCTCCTTCCCTTCCCCCCAGTAGACAATGGGGTCATGTCTGTTCCTAGCACAATCAATGAATCGTTCTGGCTTCTTGAGGAGGGTATGTGTTAATAAACTCTCCTAGAATATGCCATTGTCTGCACCAGCAGGATACTAGGATATAATCTGAAATAAGGTCTAAGGCAGAAAGGGGCTTAGTCTCACATAGCTTTTTTTAAAAAATGCCCCCAAAGCACCTTAGATTTCATATCCAATCCATCTCCTCCCCCCCCCCCACACACACTTTTTAGTGTTTAGTCATTTAGGAAATGATGTTTTCCTACTTATACCTCCACATGAATACACAAGCATGTCTGTACATATGTGTCACCAATTCTGTCCTTCCCCAGAACTATAGTGTTGAGTACCATTTGAATAATGATTCTGATCACCTGATTTCTATCCACACTTCCTGCAAATGGCAGCATTAAGTACCTTGGGGGAAGAGCATCATTTGATACATTACTTTTCCATAGTCTTCCGAAATGTAATTATTTCAGAAGGCTTGGAGGAATTGCTTGGCAAAACATTATTTGTTTAAATTCATCTTTAATCTATCAAATTCATCAATATCTATCATTATTTACACAAATGAAAAGAAGAAGAATCCTGTCAGTTCTGAATGTAAGTTTATTAGACTTCCACTAAATGTTAATCGGAGTTGCACCTGCAAGCAACTTCACCACAACATTTGGTCCCTGATCATTACTTTCTACTCTTTGTTTGCTTTTAAACTAGGCTCTTTGTGATTGACAAAAAGATTTGCTGCCTTAATGAGAATGCCAAAGCCAACACATCAAGGAAAAGAAAAATTATCCCATAGAAGGGTTTGTCATCCTATGGATTTTCAATGCTTCCATGCAAATTAACAATTCTCTTCCAGCCTTTACTGGAGGGAGAGCAAACAAGTTTTGTTTCCATCTTACAATTATTTTTATTCACCCAAGTAAGTCTAGAGAAAAGCTGCATTGATCCTTCCACACTTGAGGCTATTTAATCTAAAGAAAACTCTTGTACAGAAGATGTTTAAAAATAACTGTAGCACTAAAGGGCAACTTGTGGGGCTTTAATGAGATTTTGTGTTCAGTAGAAGTTTAGCATTCTCACAGCACAGGATCAATAATGTCTTATTTCACCTAGGTATATTGAAGAACCTCCTGCATTGTGAAGCAAGCCCAGAAGACCAACACTTTCACTTTCCCATTTGCTTCTCACACTCCTCCAGTAATGGGAGCTACAGACAATCAGGTTCCCAATTGTGGTATCAGGCCAATGCTTGTAGAATGTAATATACCAAAACCAAGTGAGCTTTAGATAGAAGAGCCATAATCCAAAGAAACTGAACTATTGAGCACTATAGCATCCTTGGTAGGATTCTTCTCTTACTCTTCTGAAAGCAAAAGAAATACAAAGATGAGAATGAATTTGTTAGCACCATATTGAAGTAGACTTCCTTTCAGCTAAGCAGGACAACACGAAGTGTGCAGTTGCTCGACCCACTTACTTCTGGGGTTCTTAGAAAGATCTCCAAGGTAAGATGTTACAGAGATGCACTGTGGTCCTTTAAGACTTCCATAATCTTTTTGTGAATGTATGATCACGGAAATAAGAACATAAGATCATCAGGGAAGCCCTGCATCCAGTCCAGCATCTTGTCTCACACAGCAACTCCCAATTGCTTCTGGGCATCTCAAGCAGAAGATAAAGCGATAACTTTCATCTGCTCTTGAATCTGCTAATGGCCTTTAGAGGCATTCTGCCTTCTCTCCAATCTGGAGGAAGTACCTAGGAATCCATTCTAGAGGCCTTTGATACACCTGTTCTCCATGAGTTTATCTAATCTAGACTGATTGTTGTCAATAAATGCAGGCAAATTTGAAAATAACAATGGAATGATGCATTGGATCATCACTGATTTTTTCACACTGACACATGAATCTGAATACACTTTTAAGCAATACTAATTTGCCTTCTGTATCAGAAGTAACCCTCCGAGTCTCAAGACTGGAGTTCCATATGGATCCCAAAATGGGAAGACAGGAGACAGCAGTAGAGCATCCTCCCTACCACATTGGCAGGCACTTCACAGTATACAACCTAAATGGGTACCCAATGTAGTGGTGGGTGAGGGCATTTCTCTGAAGTGTGTAATTTCATGCACTCTTCCCAAGGTGCCTTGAGTGACCATTGTGCTTCTTGGCAGTTGTGCTGTGCTACTGAACATGGAGACATGGGCTGAATTCACACCTAGGCCTCTGGTATGTAATGAGGACAGCTCTGGTACAGCTCTGGTACAGAGTATCTGCAATAGCCAGAGTATCTGTACCAGAGCTGTCCTAATTTCATACCAGAGGCCTAGGTGCAAATTCAGCCATGGTGCCCAAAATTCCCCCCCTAAACAACCATCTCTCTCCCTTCATGTCTTAGTTGTGGAGCACAAAAATAACTTTCATGTGCCCATCATTTCTGGCTTGTCAAACAGGAAGAGAGATAAATGATGTCAAAAGATATCCTTCCCTATGCAATATACAGAAGGATGCAATCAGCCCATCCCAAAATGAGTGGTTTTAATCAGCTCAATCTTGTAGTTTGTTCAAACACACGCGTACACACACACTCACGCCTCCCCTCACTGATCTCCTCAACGGAACTGTGTACTTGAATGAGATCATCAGACCTAGAGGAGTCCCTTTGGTAGTCACTTAAAGCTAAAAACTACAACTCAGATTTCTCTAATATCTCCTTGCCAGTTAGGACCAGTTGTTCCCAGACACATTTTGGCCTTTGAATGGGTTAGTGAGCAAAAGAGTAAAATGTGTGATGTTCAGGCAGGAGCCACACTATTAAAAAAAAAAAAAAGCCAAGAGATGTGCTGTC
This sequence comes from Aspidoscelis tigris stejnegeri, assembly GCA_023333525.1. Classification (NCBI taxonomy): domain Eukaryota; kingdom Metazoa; phylum Chordata; class Lepidosauria; order Squamata; family Teiidae; genus Aspidoscelis; species Aspidoscelis tigris. The sequence continues at coordinate 32,922,258 of JALMGA010000002.1, forward strand.
TATAGACCGATACACTGCAGACCAGTACCCCTCTGGTAAAACATTCTGTGAAAGACTTGCTGTCCTTAAGTTCCTGTGTCACCACTGTATGTATTGATGGTGGTAGTATAGGCAACTTACCTCAGCTACTGTCTGCCCAGAACCATTAACATCTGTACAGAAAATAACCAAATTCTGAGTTTCCTGCCTAGAAACCTCATACCTGGGCAACTTTCATTCCCCAGTTTCAATGTTTGTGAGGGGCAGAGGTGAGTATGTGTGCAAACAGTATGTCTTCAACCTGTGAGACAAGGCCCTACACTTCTGCCCCTCAGGCAATTTGTTTGACCTCTATGTAGAGCAGCGGTTCTCAATCTTCCTAATGCCGTGACCCCTTAATGGAGTTCCTCATGTTGTGGAGACCCCCATCCATGGGGGCAGAGCAGCTGGGAGGTGAGAGGGAAGGGTGGCGGGAGACTTGTCGCGACCCCTCTGAAAGGGTAATTCGACCCCCAAAGGGGTCCCGCCCCCCAGGTTGAGAACCACTGATGTAAAGGCTATATTCTAGGAATGCATGTTTACCTGTGATATTCCCACTAAGGGGAAGCAGTGGAAGGGAGGAAGATGCAGCATTTAGAAGCCTCACTTTTGCTCACATGAACCACATCTTAGTGCACAATGAACTTGATTGTAGCCCAAGCAGGCAAAAGTGATTCTTTCTAGTCATCTTACAGTCTGTCTCGACCACCCTATCTCCACAGAACAAAGTTGTGCCGAACCAAGTTCAGGGAGGTTGGTTCAAATGCAAATGAACCAAGGAGTTCAGTTGATCTGAGTTAAACCACCAGTTTGAACTAATTTGAGTTTCTTAGTATTTTGCCCTTTTAAAGTTCTTTTCATGTATCTTGGTGTATAGAAGCAAATCAAGTAGGTTCAATGTTTATATTAAATCTGTTCAAGCCGGTTCAAATTTGTACCAAACCACCATTTTACAGTTTGTGCGTATCTCTGACACAGAAACAACACCTTCTGGCTCTGACCTAGCAGATGGATTTTGTCTATGTTGACTTATCTTTCTCTGTCATAGACTTGTCTACTGAATATTTCCAGGGAGTTACACAGTATATTGCCAATTAGTAATTTGCCATTTTGCCACACAAATTTTGCTGGCCCTCTGGAAATGTTAGTCCCCATACAGATTCAAGCCCTCTTATGAGCCATTTTGATTTCTTTCTTTACACTACCAGAGGAAAGGCTAGTAAGTAATTATTCCCACATATCTTACTTAAAAAGCCAAAACTATCATCACAGTTTGATGAAAATGAAGCCATCCCAGACAGATTATTGCAGACAACATTTTGGAAACGTTACCTTTTACTTGGCCTTTTAACATAATTTTCTCTCTCTACCCTCTTTTCATTTGAACAGCGAGCCAGCACTCATGCATAAACTCAACCATAATCAATTTTATGGAACTTGCAATTCAATAGCCATTTTCTGTGCTTAAATGCCAAGCCATATCATTTAACACAACATCTTTTCTGAGCTGAAAACTCTGTGCGGTCACCACATTTGGACCAACTTGTTTGTATAATGGTTCTTTAGAAGTGAATAACCAGTCATTAGAGACAATGTGCAACAAATTATTATTGGCTTTCATGCCCTGTCTAGGTCATTTGCATCAACAACATATGTTGATTTTAAGCTAGAACTGCAAAAGGAAGCCAGAGCTTCATTGCATAAGAAGTCAATATGGAATTTTGCATGTGGTTCTCAAGCTGTAAAATCCTTCTGGCAGCTTTCTAGATCAAACATAAACAGAAATGGCACCAGACTCTGCAAAAACAATTCCACAATAATTCAAACAGTCATTTTTAGAATCAGTATCTCACACAAAGGCATTTTGTGTATTCATTTTGCCAAAGAGAAACATAAATATATCTTCATATGTTTTGGAAGAATCAATTCCCAGTCAAACGACTGTTCATTCTGGCAAGATGCTGTCTATATACCTGACATAATTAAGGAATGCTGCAATGATTCTTGAACATCATAGCACAAAACTCTCCACATCAGAGGAGACTTCCCCTTTTTGTTTACTCCATCTGATGACTGTTTTGACTTAGCAGATTAATCAACCCATTTTGATGCTTAGATCTTATAAGGGTAGCTTTGCAGGTCTTGTCCTTCCTTCAATTATCTCTCTGTTACAGAGAGAAGCCTAGCTAGTTCCTCAGGCATGGAGGACACTCATCAGCTATAGAATTTAGAACTTGTGGTATTATTGACTATGTTACATTACCACCACTGGCCCAGGCAGGACAAGACCGATTTCACTGTAGTTGAGCTAATCAGGTGCCCATAACCTGTAATCAGAGTTCTACTTACCTTATTGGGATTTGAACTCATGGGCCGATGCACATTTAGATGTTATTATATGGTCCACCAGCCTGTTGAGCCACCAGCCTGTTTGATTGGAAGAGCACTCATCCTATTAAGGGAGGCATTCATCAAAAGTGAATAGTATCTGTTTTATTAAGAAACAAATATATTGGATGGTTGTTAAGAAGCCACATCAAACTCCAGTATCTTATCTAAGCAACCCTTCTTAAGCAATAAGTATATGTATATATACCCAGTTCTAACAATATTCTGCCTTTACTTTAACAAATATATTATAGCCAGAAATTTCTCTCCCTTTTACATGTCCCTGAAAATGGCTTGCAGATTTAAACTTACCAAGAAACATTTTTGCTCAGCCTCCCCTCATGTGAATACTGGGAGTAGCAATGACATGGAGGAAGCAAAGGCCATCCTTAAACTCCACCCCAGAGAGTAAACTTTTCAAAAGGATTGTAAAATATCTATAAAATTGTTTTATTCCAAACCATTTGGAAACATAACACTAATAGGCTTGAGTACAGCACACACAAAAGCAAAATAAAAATAGCCTAAGACTAAAGTATAATGTTTGCTATCACTGGAGTTATTTCTCCACAGCCTTTCTAATCTATCCTATAACTGTGAAACCTAATTCCAATTCACTCAAAGAAGCAAAAGAGGAAATTTGCACTTAACTTCCCCAGGTTAAGTATGAATGCTTCCATCTGGCACTGTCTTGTAACCAAATGTGGAGTAGAATTTTGGATAATTTGGATTAATTTGAAGCCCCAAAATACCCCAGATTTAAACTCCCAGGGAACTTGTAGCCAGATTGTTTTACATAGGTTTTTCCATAATGAAAAATACCATAAACTCATTTCAAACTCAAAAGCCAGTATTTATTATTAAATCAGTGGGAAAAAAATTATTAGAAATACAGAAGAAAAGTTAAATTAAAATGTAAAGCCACATCAGGACATATTTCATTTAAACATACATAAGAATAGAGATAAACATGCGCAGTCCCAAACCTGGCTAAATAAATGAGCATTTTATATTAAAACATATTTATGCATTAAGATCCCCTTTTATTAAAACAGTTTGTGGTTATGCAGCAAAAATTCCCAAAACACCATAAAATTGCCTTTTATGGGTAAAAACCTAAGAAATGAGAATAAAATTCCCACGAGAACAATTTCAAATCTTTAAAGAAAAATATAAAAGCCAGAAAGAGGATAGAAAATTCCTAATAGTAGAAAAATTCCCTAGCCCTAGCCAAAAATTAAGAAATATAGGGGAAAATATAAATAAAAATAGGGAGGAATGGAATGAAAGCCAAGAATCTTCTCACCAACCTTCAGCACGTCAAGGAATTCAAAACTGCACAAATGTAGGATTCCAGCAAGCCCATGTCCCTTCAGGAACAAAAATGAATTTAAAAATTGGAATAATCTTCAGTTTTGGTCAGATTGATCTCCAAAAATGAGTGAAAAATCTCCCAAAATTAAAAAAAAATGCTATTTAAAAATGGTCTATTCAATTGCTTTGACCAGAGAGACACAAACTGCAAAGCACAAGATTCAAAATGTTTTTACAGGAAAAAACTATGCCCACTTCCTCTTCAAGCAGAGAGAAGGGGGGGTAGGTGGGCAAGAACAGAACAAAAATTAAAGCACACTATTCGGTCCCTCTGACTCCAAACAAAAAACAAACAAAACAAACAAACAAACCCAGACTATCAGGATTTCCTTAGCAGAAGAGTTCTTGCTAAATTTCTCATTCCGCTAAACTTATTAATTTGAGAGGAACTGAGAGAGAGAGAGAAAAGGAGAAATCAAGGGGAGGGGTAGGCAAAAACCTTTTTAAAAAAAAAAAAGCACAGAGGATGCCTTTTAAAGAGCAGAACTTTGCTATTGTCACAAAGTTTCCAAAAATTGAAGAGAAATCATATTTTATGATTTCAATTCCCAAAGCACACATGGATGGGAATCATATGACACACACCTTAAAAAAAGAAACGTTGTGGACACATGGATGATGACTTTATTTGTCCCATCCATGCTCTGCCTTATTGGCCCTTTTATGCCAAAACTGGGACATGAAAACTGATGATTCTCCCTTTTTGTTAATGAATAAAATGAATATGTGTCTTCAATTCCAAAAGTTCCTAGCAAACACTCCTGTACTTTGCCCCCTTCCTGAGAGGAAAAACTGGTTCTACTACTTCCTCTGCAAGTTGCATCCAGAGACTAATCCCATTAAATCCCAAAGCAAGCAGTAAAATTCCAAAAACCCTTATCTTCAATCTTTCTTGTCCCCTTCAAGTTAAAAAAATATTTAACGGTTAGCTATGCAAACTCTGGCAAATCTTTACAAAGACCTAAAATTCCAAATTCAGCATTATTCCATAGGATCCACCTCAGAAATTACTCCATTTATTTCTCTTAAAACAAAAGCTACTATTCTCTTCCTCAGTGATCCTTTTACCCATGTGTAAATAGACCAAGTTTGCTTTTCCCTCCTGGCATCCAAGGCATTCTCTAATCCCATCAATGACCCACCAGAACTCAAATCTTTTTCTCTGGTCAGCAGCTCTTGTAAAAAAAGGAAAAATTTGTCCTTTTAAAAACCCTTACAGAGCTTCCCTTGCTTTTTAGAAATATTTTGGATTATGAATATCTTTTCCAAGGCCTTATTAAAATTCCAAGTCCATGGTCTAAGCCTCTTCCTTTAATTCCAAATATATGCCCAATCTTAAAGCTCTGATAGAATTCAGTTTAAGGACTCATAACCAAATATGATGCCTTTACACGAGAATTTCCCCAATCATCTATATGTTTAATTATATTTATTCATTTATTACAGATGGTATCAGTCTTGCTCCTCACAACAACAGTAATGCATGGCTGGGATGTTGCTATGCCAGTTGGAGGACACAGGGCACTACTGTGCAGTCATAGCTGCCCTGCCCCATCCCATCCCCACGCAGCTTTCACACAGAAGTAGTTATGAATGCTTCCTGTACTAGGCTTTACTGCTCCATAGCTTCTGAAAATCAAGGACAGCCATGCATGCTCAGAGCCACTCTGAAACAGAAGAAGCTCCACAATGTGGAGCCTGGTAATTTGCACTAGGTAAGATACTTGAACAAATTATTAAACAACATGTGTGCAAGCACTTAGATGGGAATGCAGTAATTAACCAGAGCCAACACAGATTTGTAACAAATAAGTCATACCAGACTAATCTAACTTCTTTTCATCACAAAATCACTGGATGGGTTGATCAGGGAAATTCTGTAGACATCGTGTATTTTGACTTCAGCAAAGCATTTGACAAAGTGTCTCATACCATACTTATTGAAAAATTGATCAAATACAAGATCGACAGGACAACTGTTAAGTGGATTCATAACTAACTTAGTGATCACACTCAAAGACTTCACATAAATGACCTCACATCCAACTGGAAGAATGTCTCAAGCGGAGTGCTAGGAGGGGCTGCTAAGCACTAGGGAGGAGAAGGAAATGATTAAGAAAGCTCTAGAAAAGCTTGAACAGTGAGCTGAAACTAACAGAATGATATTTAATAGGGACAAATGCAAGGTCTTTCATCTGGGTATGAAAAATGATAAAGACAAATACAGAATGGTAGGAAGCTTGCTGAGTAGCAGCACAAGTGCAAAGGATGCTGGTGTACTAGTTGATCACAGGGTGAACATGAATCAACAGTGATGCAGCTGCAAAAAAGATAAGCACCATCCTAGGATATATCAAGAGGAGGATAGAATCTAGATCATGAGAGGTAATTATTCTTCTTTACTCTACCTTGGTCAGACCTCGTCTAGAATACTGCATTCACTTCTGGGTACCCCAACCTAAAAAAGAAATTGACAAACAAGAGCAAATTCAAGGGAAGGCTACCAAAATAGTGGTCTGTGAACCATGTCCTACGAGGAACTGTTGGCGGATCTAGGAATGTTTAGCCTGCAGAAGAGAAGATAAAGGAGACATGATAGCTGCCTTCAAGTATTTGAAGGGCTGTCACAGTGCAGAGGGATCATCCCTATTCTCACTTACATAAGATGGAAGGACTAGAAACAGTGGTATGAAAAAGGGAATCAATACAGATTAGATATTAGAAAAAAATTTCTGACAGTAAGGATGATCAGTCAATGGAATATGTTGCCACCAAAGGTAGTGAGCTTCACTGGAGATCTTCAGTCTGGGATAGTTTAAGAAATCCTTCATTGAGCAGGGGTGGCCTTGATGACCTTGGAGATCCCTTCCAGCTGTATGATTCTATGGGTGCTTCCGCATTGCCCGCCGAAAAATGGATCCAAAGAGATCAGGTTTTTTTGGCAATCTGTCCTCCCCCTGATCCATCACAAATAGTGATGGATCCGAAGGGCCCTCACACGTCTGCACATGTGCAGGGAGGACGGATTCCAGAGGATGGATGCATCAGCACCCATTCCAAAAGTCCTTTGGATTGTGTGCCAGCAACGCCGCCTCCAGAGCTGTGCAACTGGAGCATGCAGCTGCCAGTTACTGTGTGCTTCCGGCAGCACCCAGCATGTGGGGGAAGGGCTTCGGAAGCAGGTAATTTGGGCCCAGTTATGACACTGAATCTGCCTTGGTTGCCTTGGCTAACCTTCTTTGGAAGAAATGCTGATGCTTCTCCTGGATTTCTCTCCATCTTACTGAAAAGCCTATGGAATTTGAGAGTCAGAGGCATCACATAGTAAATGTTTCACTCCTATCTTCGAGGCCAATACAAGAGAGCAGTTGTGGAAAATTCCAGATTGACAAATTGGGAACCAACCTGCTTTTCATGCTCCTTGACATCGATATGAAGACACTGGAAGAGGTGACATAAGAGCCAGACTCTTATCTGGGAATACCTGGTTTGATTCTGAACTCTGCCATGAAGCCAGCTGGGTGACCTTGGGCTAGTCACAGGTCTCTTCTGAGCTCTCACAGCCTCACCTACCTCACAGAGTGTTCTGTTGTTGGGAGAAGCATAGAAAGCTTTGTTAGCCACTTTGAGTCCCCTTAATGGGGAAGAAAAGCAGGGTAGAAAAGCCAACTATTCTTTTTCTTTTCTCCGATAACCTCCGCCCCATCTGAATCAAAAGAGATAGCTGAAGTGTTTGGCTAGTGCTTGAAGGTATTAATAGGCTGGATGAAGACAGAAATGTTGCCATAATCACCATTCACAGGCCCAAGTTTGAGAACAGGGAGACTTGCCTTTGTAGCAACATGCAAGCACTCATTGATAAAGTATCATGCAGAAATCAGCAACAGCAGACACTTTCCCATTTATGTTAGCATGAGTGGTCCTTACATTAAATATCCAGACCCCTTTTTGCACACGGGCTTTTGGAACCTGTGGAAGACAGCCCGGAACGCAGCATTTGCATTGCAGCAGCTGGGTTTCCGTCCCAGACCGTTGCGGGATGTCTTCCGCGTGTTCCAGATGTAGAGCACTTTAAAGTGAACTGCTTGTCCAATCAGGAGCATGCTGCGCACTCCCGCAAGCCCCCCTCACTTCAAGACTGGAAAAGTAGGAAGTAAGTGCACACATGGGCACGTCCCCTGGTAGATGGAAGAGAGGACCCACGGTGGGTCCCCTCTCCCATCTACCAGCCTGGCGACCCAGGTAGATGGCAGAGGGGACCCACCAATTTGTGGGTCCCCTCTCCCATCTACCTGGGTCGCCAGGCTAGTAGATGGCAGAGGGGACCCACTGAGCCGTAGGTCCCCTCTGGTGTCTACCAAGGTTGATCTGGCCAGGAGAAGCCTTTACTCTGGTTCCAAAGTGGAACCAGGAGTAAAGTGGCCCCTTCTCCCTGCCAGATCGCAGGCTTGGAGGGATGGGGGGGGGGCTCTCCCTGCTTCAGGTGGGCATCTGCAATAGATCCAAAGTGCATTCACAGCGGATTCAGAGTGAATTGAGAGTAGATTCAACACATTCAGAGTGGATGCATAGGGATATGTAGGCAATTTGAAGCAGGGATTCCAATCAGATTCATATCCAACATTCATAATGAATTTGAATCCTACCACATTCAAAGAGGCTCTATTCAAACAAAAATGAATTTTCTTCCATTCGATTTGATACAAATAGAACACACACACACAAATACATACATTGTGCATATCCTTAGCAATTGGTGTAGAATGCAGTAGTGAGACTGAAATAACTGGCTGAACATATATCACACTGGGCCTGAAAGAACTCCACTGGCTGCCAAGTTTATATTCTTTTTTCTTTTACCTTATGGTTTAGCCATTTTTTTCTTTATTTGTGAATTATAATTCTTACTGATGCTCCACTGGATTATAAATAACAATATATCATGCCTTTCTTACAGTTCATCTGTGTTATCTTTTTGCACCTGCATATTAGGTGTTCCATTGTTTCACAAGCCTCTTTGCACAAAGCAGCTCTTGCTGTTGTTTGATATTTCAACCTTTCCTTAACTGCAATTTTATGGTTTGCTTCTGGGCTGTAATTTGAAAGACCTTCTGTCTTTGTCTTCAGTGCCCCTTGTTAAAGCCATTCCTACATTTCTCTGCTACTAACTTTCTGAAGACTGACAGTGAAATACTGTCCATGAAGTGTTTCCCTTACCTTTTCTACTGTTTTTCAGTTGATCCTTCCTGTCATCTCTGTTTCACTGGTTTTTAGGTTTTATTTAGTAACTTCCTTTAACAGTTCTTCATGATTGATATATTGACCCTCTGCGTTCAAATTTCTTTCACATTTGCTTTGATGCAAAGTGAAAAAAAATGTGTACATCTCAATTACCTCATATGGCTGTGAATCTCACAGAAGTTTCACAGACACACTCACACATCTTTGAAGGCTCGGAAAGAGCATTCTTGGCCTGTGTGTATGTGTGCTTTTTTGCTATGGCGGCCTGCTGAAAGGTACCCCCATCCAGGGAAACCTGCACATGGGAGTCAGCCTTCTCTAAGCCTCCTATGCTCTGGATCAGGGGCCTGGACCCTCTATTAGTACCAGGAGGCTCCGCCCCTGCTGTCAGGAGGCTCTCTGTGCAGGTGCGCTGCCTTGGCCAGTCAGGAGGCGCCCAGGAAGAATTGGGGCAATGGCGAAGAGGTAAGGAGGGGATCATGCACGGTCACCCCCGGGTGGGCTAAGGTTGGTGTCGGGGAAGCTCCCCCTGGCTCCAGAAGCAGCAATCTGCCACTTCTGGGGTGAGGGTGAGCTGCGAAATAGAAGTCACCCAGTTTGTCATGCTCGGCTCCGGCAGAGCCAATCACGGTGGGCCGGGGGAGGGCCCCAGTTAGGCACCTTTTTACTGTGTGGACACGTCCTAAACGGATGCGTTTTCACAGCGGAAACACCCATTAAGACTACCTTCTAGGAAGTCTTCTGGTAGGCTCCATCAAGCACACATTAGAGACAGATAGTTGCGGAAGCAGCTTCCCCTATCTGTCTCTAATGGGTACCACTGTGCGGACGCGGTTTCCCACATGTGTGCTTAATGGGTGTTGCTGTGCGGACGCAGATTGCCCAAAGCGTCCTTAATGCGTGTTGCTGTGTGGATGCGGGTTTCTACAGGTGTCCTTAATGGGTGTTTAAGGGCATGTGCAGAAACACCCATGTAGGCAATAAATTAAAAAAGAAAATTAAGTGTTGCATCATCTTTCCACTGCTTTCTTAGAAGTTCTTACGCACTTTTGGCAGGAGATATGTCAATTTCTTGTTGCCTATAAGTAAGAACCACAGTAGAAAACTTCATTTTAAGCATTCAAAGAGATTTTCGGTAAATTACATTTCATGCTGATGCCTGCTTTCTATTGTGTCGAAATGTACAGGAGGTAGTCACAGTAGGAAAATAAAATATTTGAATAGAATTATCATATGGAACTAATCCTCCAAAGTTTTAATTCCCTGTCATTTCCCTGCAGATGTAAGTCAGGATTTTAAAGAATTCATTTACATAAGAATACTGTTTTTCCCCTTGGTGTCCTCAACATTTTTAATATTTTTATGTAGATTAAAGTTCTTCAGGTTGCATATAACAGCTTTTAAAATGAAAATCTTTAGGAATCAAAAATAAGATTGCATGAAGTATAAATGGCAGGATAAGTCTATTTGCATCTGCTGCAGCAGCAAAATAATAAGTTATTGGTAAAACTCAATTTAGATAAGATTTCTGATATATGCATTTGCAGTGTATATATTTAATAACAAGATACAAACTTAGTCAATGATAAACTTTAAAATTTATAATGAACAAGAAATATCAGACCTGTAAAGATGATGGGAAAACCAGGATAATTTTGTCCTGAGCAATATAAATTGATTTTCCTTTAGTGCAAAATCCCCACTACTGAAATAAAACAGAAAGGATAATGAATCTGAAAAATCAGAAAACAACATTTTCCAGTTCTCTCTAGTGTCTGAAATTTTCTAATGAAGGAAATGTCTCCTGCTGTGTTTCTCATCAGATGATCCAATAATACTTTTATTAAAATGTACAGTAACACAGCAGCTAGTTTTAAAGTAAAGTCTCTGCACAAGGTAATAAGATTTCGGCTCATAAAAGTGTTTAGATTTTCATAAATGAGATCAATGAACCAAGCCAAAATTTAATCTAGTTCACACATGTGCACACATCCATGAGCATGCACACACACAGAGATAGAGATTATGTACAAAATGACTTAGCAGAAATTGTAGTTTGAGTGTAACAACAAATCACCTACAAACACCAAAGGCTCTAAGCAGTGTTAGCTGCTCAATTGTTCCTGTGCATACTGACATGGAAATAAGCCTTCCCGCTTCTAAAAACGCTGAGTATTCAACCAAAGAAAAATATTGTTTTGGCTCATTTTTTTTTTACACCTTTGCATCCCAGACATAAGTTTGTGTCTACTCTTTGGACCTAAAAAATCTATGAACTACTGAACTGAACTTCTCTCATCACTCTCAAAATGCTACAGCTGACCTTTGCAGAAAAAAATCTCAAGCAGAGACTTGTAGACAGATGTGTATTGTATAGCAAAGAGTGGGCTGTGCACAACTTGTGAGGCTTGTCAACAGTATGCGTAGCTTCCAACTGTCCAAGCACTTTTAAATAAGTTGTTGTCGATATAGTGCTAGTTGTGTGCCTGCAGACCAGTGGATGGCAAATTCCTGTCTCCACTTTGATGGTCACATGGAGGCATGTGTGTCTGCAGCTTAGCCAATGGCAGGCCCCCTTCCTATCTCCTCTGTTGTGGTTACATGGACATTTCTATGAGTAGATTGCTATTGATTTGCCCTTCCTTCCTTCCTTCCTTCCTTCCTGGACATTTTTCTTTTAAAGTGAAACAAGCAGGTGCAGGAACAGTAACATGATCTGACTTTTGTGAATCCTATCTGTTCTTCTACAAACTTAGGAGTGTACCTGTGTATCAATCTGCTCACTCATTCTCCAGTTGGTTACAGCATCCAGTCATTCAGAGAAGATACCCTCAATAAGACTAAATGTCTCTATGTTTTTGCGTACTACTGATACTTGCATCTCAATAAGTGCATGTGAGAAGCTTAGAAAGTTTTCACAGGAGTTATAGCTTATTTCATTTTTTCCTTTCCTTCACACCTGCACCTGAACCTTAAGTAATACCAGTTTAAATGTCAACATCTTTGCATTCATCTAATCTGCTACTTCCTGGATGATGTTTTCTTTCTATAATTGGAACATGATAATTGCACCTTATTGTAAAGATACTCGCATTACAAAGCATCCCATAGCTGTTTTCTCAGTGCTGCACACCAGAACTTTCCTGGCTTGAAGAAGGTGAGGCACACATTTACATTGAGTGAAGTGTTGCTTGTATAAGGGCACCATAGTTAGCACAACACACTCCAGAAAAGCATTCTTGTGAGGGACTGTGCTATAAGGAAATAATTACACTTTTTTCTGAAATGGCAGCAATGCCAGGCATTTCAAGGTCAGATATGCTTTCTTCCACTCTAGAGGCATGTTGTGTGATTTCTACATGCTGTGCCTCACCTTCTTCAAGCCAGGGAAAGTTTTGTCTTTGAGTTTCACAAATACATCATAGGATGATTTTCCATTTATATTTTCTGGATTATGGAGGCACCACTGAAAAATACTTTCCCCTTCCCCAAGCTCTGATGTTGGAACTTTTGTTCCTAACCTTTGGAAGTGTGGCCAGATCAGTGTGATCAGTGAAAACGAAGCTGATCCAGCCCATGCCTCCCCAAGATCCAGATCAGTGAGTCCAGTTAATCCAGATCCACTGATCCAGATCTAAACCAGGTAAGTGCAGAAAAAGGATATGTTTTGACAGGTCTACCAATGGATGAGAGGACCCTGGTCCAAACCACAGAGGTGTGCAGAAGGCACACTTCAATAATCGGGACTGCCAGGGAACCCGTTTAGTCAGTGCAATAAAGCGCACTACTGAAATGGGTCTCCCTGTGGCTCCAGGGGTAGAAACCAAAGCTTGAGCATGCTTCAGTGCTGGGGCAGAGGCTGGTCTTAGTCAACGCCCTTGTTCTAGACCACACATGGGCCTGGTTGGTCCAGAGCAACCCATACAAACCACAGAGATGAATGGACAGAAAGAGTATTAGGCTGGACGCAGATGAAGGAAAGAGGGGCACCTGCCTTCATTTAAGAAGAGGTGGCTTTTATACCCCACTTTTCTGACCCATTAAAGGGAACTCAAAGTGGCTGACAAAGCTCTCTGTTCTTCTCCCAACAACTGACACCCTGTTAGGTAGGTGGGGCTGTGAGAACTTAGAAAAAAACCTGTCACTAGTAGGAATGTGCATGAATATTCCTAACATTCAAAATTCGTACGAATTTGACCAAATTTGGACATTCAAATTTGAACCGAATGTTGGTACATTCAAAGATTGACATTTGAATCAAATGCTTTGATACATTCATATGAAGCTTTTCATGTGTGTTGGCCATTGCTGTGGTGACTAAGCAATGCAGTGCATGATTACAGCTAAGTTGCCCCGTTCCACGCAGTCTTTGCATGGAAGAGGTGCAAAGTGTCTCTGCTGAGCTGTCCTAGGCATGTCGCAAACATGGCCAGTATAGCCGTGGAAAACTTTTTAGTGGTCCACAGTTACCAGCCTGGGTAACAGACCAACACACATGGAGCTGCTTCTGGAATGGAAGCAACTCCATGCAGTGCGAGTAATCTGTGTGGCAGCATCCCCCGGCTGCCCTGCTGGGCCAAGTGCAAAAATGCCATAAGTCTAAATCAGAATTTAAAAGTCTTCAATTTCCTACTCATTTATATTTAGTCTAAATCTCTTCTCTGCTTATTTTGTGGCATGTTTGTTGGTCCTGGTAAAGGTATTACCCAACTCTGGAGCTGCAGAGTCATCCATACACTTTTCTGTTACCCAATGTTCCTTATGCTCATGTACATAACTCAGCACTGGATGCCTGTTTAGATCGCTCTTCCATTCTAATGCTTTATTTAAAAAGAAAAAGCTTTAAGCTTATGATTAATGGAATAGCTATTTTGAGCTTAACAATTCTGAAACTTTTTTTTAAAAGGAATCAAACTGATTCGTTCTGCAGAGCTCACCCTATTTTCACAATCCATCAGATTTTATATTCTGATTATTTTTGTTGTAATAATCCAATCTTTTGTGTTTTGAAAGAAAACAGTTGATTCTATGACACCTATATCTTTGTTAAAACTTGAAATGGTAAAGCACAACAGGACTGTAGCACAATGCCATTATCTCTCATTATTTTCTTCAGTTCCGATAATAATCTAGTATTATGATGTTCTCAGAGCCACGATTGAGAGTAATAATTGTATTTTTAATGAGCCCTTGCTAGAGTTCTCTTCACTGAAATTTATTCCTCTACCTTCTAACATAGATGCCTGTGTTCCTGATTACTGCAAAGAAACAGTGTACTTAATCATTATTGATCAGTTATTTTGAAACATTGCATCCAGTTTCCATAGCTTTTGGTGGTTTACAGATTCTATCTGGCAAGCATACTAGAAAATGCAAACAATTTAAACATACATCTAAAAACATCACTATATTAAGTCTACTGCCCCAAAAACCAGAATAGTTTCCATCTAGTGCTAAACCTTTATAGGCATCTCAGGACATTTCCATAAGTGCGGAGTTCCCCTTAGGGTGCGTCTCCATGTCGAAAATACTCCGAACTTAAGCTTGTTTTGCCTCTGAATGTACCCATGCACGGCTTTACTCCAGGCTATATCAGGCACAAAGGAGGAAAATCTGCGGCAGAAAAAAAACATTTCAAACAGTTCTACATCTGACTTCGGGGGAAACCACAGATTATCCTGAGAGCATGGGGACGCACACGGATTTCTTTAAAGTGTCTTTCCAGCTACGTTTCTGTGCTTGCTGTCAGGGAAAAGTGTGTGTGTGAGTGTGAAATTAGATGTTTCCCCTTCCGTTGTTAAGATAATTAGCATCACTTTCCCCTGATAGCAAGCACAGAATTTCTCTCCCCCTCCCAATAATGTGAAAGAAAGAGAGAGAGAGCTGGACTGCTTCTGCGCTAAAACAGCTGCAGGGAGTGAGCTGCTTTCAGTTATGCTTGTAACTATGTTACAAGCATTAGTTATGGAGAGAGTGAGCTGCTTTCAGTTATGCTTTTAACTCTTGGCAGCCAAGTAAAGGAATGATCTGTGTTGTGTTGTGGAGGTTCAATTGAGGTTTTTGCCTGTCATCACTGCAACAGGTGGGGGGTGGGGATGGGGAGAAAAAGATGCAGGCTTACAAAAAGTGGTTTGCATGGGGACAGGAAAGTATGTTTTAAATCCGCATTGCCCCATTTTGAATTACAGCACGCATTTTTAATATCCGACGTGAGAAGCAAAAACAGACCATGGGGACGCGTCCTTAGTCTCATAAATCTTTGGCTTATATTATATTGAACTAATGGCCATTGAGGTAAGCCACCTGTATCTTTGTTTTTGTTAAGTGATTTTTCCTCTACCACCCCTCTTTTTGTTCCTATCTGATGAGGATTATCAACTTTGTATTATTCCTGTCTCAGAACTCCTTAGTTACCCCCCTCCAAACTTGTGAGTACACATCAGCCAGTTACAATCTGCCTCAGAGCAGTTTGTTATACCTGTCTCTTACTGTAAATATCCCTGGTGGTAACTGAGAAGAGTAATTCTCCAAACCAATGAGTCCCAGTTCATTCTGCAACACACTTTCAGTAAAAGGTGGGTTACCAGAATGAGACACTTTATCTAAGATAGCTGTGATTGGTCTCCGCCTGATCTCAGAAACTGCCTTGTCCCTGATGTATGAGTCTATTCTCCTTTGCAAGATTGTAAGCACAATGGTTTGGTACTTCAAACCTTCCTTTGCATCTTTTTCCATTTCTATACAAAGTTTTCTTTCCTATTTTTTTGCACAAAGTTGTGATAACTTTGGCCAGATCTTC
Source organism: Aspidoscelis tigris stejnegeri (assembly GCA_023333525.1). Lineage (NCBI taxonomy): Eukaryota > Metazoa > Chordata > Lepidosauria > Squamata > Teiidae > Aspidoscelis > Aspidoscelis tigris. The sequence goes on from JALMGA010000002.1 coordinate 32,938,078, forward strand.
TCTTTTGGCTTTAAATAATTCTGTAGGTCTTTGATCTACATCTGATACTTTCCTATCTAGAAACTTCTTTTATATCCATTGTACCTCATTTTCTGAAGGAACCAGTTCCTAAATATATTATTTCTTTGCAAATATTTCCGGTCTATTATCATACTATTTATAAAGGGCTTGTGTAGAGCCTTTCCATAGTTTTGGGACCCCATTTTCCTCTGGCATAGAAGACAGGAGTATTCTTCTCTTAACAGTAAATATTACTGGGGTATCTGTGAAGTACTTTAAAATCTTTTGTCTTTCTTCAGTTTCTCTGTATGCTGGCAACTTCTGACTGTGATTTGTTTCTTTTTTTAATCTCTCTTTCTTTCTTTTTGCTTAGCACAAGTCTGTTTTTACTCACCATAGTCACTGAACCTTTAGTAATATTAATAATGCTGCTCAAAGAACAACAAAAAAGGGAATGGTAATGTTAAATTATCAGTGAAGTAAAAATGTCTCTGCAGTGACCTCAAAAAGTGATAAAAAGAGGATAGCAACTTGCATACACTGTGTTTGCCAGTTTAGGATACAATAGAAATTCTGTATTTTACCAAAGCAAAGAAGATTCTGCCCAGATAACATAGGTGTTATCAAATGGTTGACCTTGCCTGTACTGATGCCACATATCTCCCAGAATCCTTCACCCTGGGTGCTCTGCCAAGGCACAGATGCTTCTAGATAGAAGTTATAAACAGCATATTATTAGTAGTATCTAGGCTGGAAGTACAGAATTATAATAATGAAATTTGAGATTCTTTTTCAGGCCATGTTAAGATATAAAAATATACTTTTAAAGACAAGCCTCTATTTTGGCTGAAGAGGCAAAGATTGGAAAATAGTTTGCTTTTAGGAGAAACGAGCTGATTGAATCTGCATCAGCCAAGGAAGTAGGATACTGTCATCACCCCAAATATGAATTTTAAAGAAGTCTGTACAAAAACAAGGTAGAAAAGAGTAGCTGTCTGGAAAACTTAGGCTAACTTTTTAAATAGAAAATATCTGGACACATCTTTTTCAGGAATGCTGAGCAGGATTAAATGAGTTCCAGTTAAATCTGTTGCTTTCTTACTTTTTTAAAAAATGTTATTTTATTGAAGAAATTGTCTTCAAAATCTATCTTCCTTGCTGCTTGCTTAATTTTAATGGAGCATGTGATGATTTATTGTTATTAAAGCCAGGAAGGTCCCTTTTCTTTTTGTGGCTGGACTAGGATAAATTCCCCACACAAAACACATGCCCATACCATGCCCCATTACAGTGCTGTCTTCTTAAAAATGTTTGTGGGTCTTGCAACTCTCATAATACTAAGCCATGGCTGTTGTGCCCATGGCTTAAGAGGATAATTGTCCTGAAAAGAACTCTAAATACTTGCTCTTAAATGCTGTTAAAGGCTATTTGCCTTAAGCCAGAGTTCTTCATCAATCAGAGAACAAAGTTAGCAATTTTTAAACTTTATTTTTATTTAAATATTATAATTACAATATATTATCAATACAACACAATATAACCCAAACCTAGTAATATACTAATATACTATTACAATATATTAACATTGCAAACATACAAAACAACTAATTAACATCTATTAATTCTACCTACATGCTTATCTATACCAAAGTTGGATACATGTGGTGAAGGGTGGGATATAAATTTCTTAAATAATAAATAAAAATGTGTAAATAATATATACTTTTATTTACTTATATGTCTATATCACCATAAATCTACTATCTGCTTACAGGGGAGTACTGATGTTTCAAATGTTTCTATTATATTCAGTAATGGAGCCCATTCTTTAGTAATACTGTGATTGCTTGCCTCCTAATAAAATACCATACAAATGGGTGAAACACAATCCTGTTACCATTGTTCTCAGTGTGGTGAGCAATAAAGTTGATAAAAAACAGAAAAATGAAATTAAAAGTAGATATCAAGAAAAAAATAATAAATCTATAAGAGATTTTCAAGATTACTGAATGTCCTGCCTCACGTAAAATATGGGAGGGAAAAGATATTTATAAACAATTCACATAATGAGATTTTAAATTACACAGCCACTACAATTCACCAAAGCTGAGAAGCAGTTTAGCAACAACTGAAGGAAATGATATATAATTTAGTTTATCTTAGCTCAGATCTTTAAATATTAATTCATCTTTCTTAGACAAAGAAAATGATTATAATTGTGTTCATTTCTTTCATTTCATTATGTCTCCCTTTACTTATACCGTGGCTTTAAAGAGAACTGTCACAGAGCTAGGCTGGGTAAGTTAGTACAGAAGTTAATAGGAACACAGAATTAGGAACTGTATTAGGAAGGCTATGATGTGATTTGAGCATTGAAATGATGGCATAGGATTTAAGTATTGGCAGAACATAATAGAACAATGACCAACCAATATATTTTGAACCAGCTGGTATGAGTGGCAGTACTGGTGTTAGCTGGAAAGATAAATCAGAATGGACTGTGGAAAATTGGTACTAAAAACATAATAACTTGTATGAATTGTGATATAGTAAGGAAAAGATGCCTGTTGTATATGGGAAAAATAGTAAAGACTGAATGAGAAGCCAATGGAAAATATTATTTGACTTGGTTGATAATAATTCTGCATCCCAGCCTTTGAAGGAAGAAATGGACAAGCTGAAGAAATTATCTTTGCCTCAAAGGCACAAGAAGAGGGATATGGGATATAAGACAAGGGGTGAGGGAGAGAGAGGGTGGGGGATTGCACATTTATATATGCATTAAGCATCGTATGAAGTGGAATTGGAATGTGACACAGGGAATTGTAATTAAAGGCATTTAAGAAAAAAAAAGATGTAAGTCTTGGTCCAAATGGTGGCTGCATCTTCACAGAATAATAATAATAACCCTCAAAAGTGGCTTAGAGGTAGCATGAGGGCATTAGATGAGGGCATCCCACATTAAGGGATATATAATTCATTTTAGAAGTGCATTTTCTGCCCTTAAATGTGTATTAAGGTACTACCATATGGACACTAACATCACTAAACTGCCTTTGAATCACTTTTGTTTACCATATGCAGATGCACCCTAAGCTAGCTAGAAAGGTTATACATAAAGCCAATATTTGAAATGTCAAAACACATTGAAATTCAATATTTTATGTTTAAATTTGAATTCCAAATTTGACAGTTAAGTATCAAAATGACATTTTGCCATCAAAACTTGCAATTACTCATCTGTTTTTTTTTACTAGAGGAACTGATAAATATTTGTCAAAGTATACTGTAGATTAACTAGTAATATACTATCAAATGTCCTCTGCAGCATATAAGCTGACAGATACTATGAAGTGTTGGCTACTATGTGCAGGGCTGCATCAAATACTGACTGCTGCTGCATACCAGCTGTCAGATAACAGCAAATTTTGGCATTCTTATCTCATAGTGGAGAAAATATATGTTGATGTTCATAACATTGTACTTTCTACTCTTGGCATCTCTGTGTAAGAGTCTCAGGTTAAAAGGTTGAAGAAAACCAGTTCCTATAACATGAGAAACATGCATAATAATAGCTTAATGTGTGTTAGAAGTGATATTAGAGAGCTAGTGTCCACATGCTACCATCTGTAGGCCACTTTGAAACCACTTTTTCATTTGTGTAGATGCAGCAATGGGATTCCACAAAAAACTCTAATTACCTTATGTGATTCCTTTGCTCTCCTTGCCACAGTCCTGTTTCCTATTGTCCACTCCCAATGAAAGCAGCCTCTGGCCCTTACTTCTACTAATGGCATACAGTTCTGAATTACAAGCCACGGTACAGGTACAAATATCATCAGTCCAGAAACAACTGCAGTATACATAATTCAATTGATTTTGCTTTGGTTTTAATCTATCATGTAGCTCTTCACATTTTGAGACTGCTCTTGTTGCAAAGTTTGTGAAATAAATAGGCTTAGCAAAGCACTTGCAAGAGGATAGAATAAGAAAGAGTTATGGCTTGCTGCAAACATTTAGTAGCAAAAGAAGAAGAGGAAAAGTACGACTTTTGTAAGCTCAGCATTGTATTGCCATTCCAAAATGTTAATGAGGTGGAAAATTAAGAGTGACAACATTGCATGGTGCTTGCTGTTTTCTTGAGCTCAAATGTCATGTTTTAGTAGCTCATCCTCCACTTGCCCAGAGGGTAGCAAGTGCTCTGGCGTGGCCCTTGTCTTTGTCTGGATTGTGCCCTAGTATTATATGTTGCTAACATAAATTGTTGAATTTACATGGACTTGTCTGAGCTGATACAATTTACTGGTGAGTAAGAAAATGAGACAACAAAATTCTTGACATAAAATTTGAGAGATAGTTCAAACAGGGTTACCATGATAAAAGGATAGCAAAGCACAGGAACATGAAATCAGTCAGCTGAAGTGAAATGTTCAGTGGACTAAAATACCAGCAAATGTGAACAGCATCTCGGTAAAAAGGAAAAGAAGAAGAAAATAAAAAAGATAAGATTTATTGATAGATGCAGCATTCTCAAAAAGAAAAACAGCAGACAGAATTCTCCACTCAGTATATGAATTGGTAGTAACTGCCTTTAACATTGATGTTGGCATTCCACATTATATTACACTTTATAGGAATTAACATTAAGAAATTTTCAAATTTAAGTGCAGGTTTGACAAATATTATTCTATCTTGCAACAAGGCGGGATTAATTCTTTGAACTATAAATTGATTTTATTTTCCGCTTATTATTCTTAAAATTCTTTGTCCTTTCATCTTCATCTCTGGAGCCCAGATTTATGATAGAAATAAGCCATGTAGAAGATTGGATTGTTCATTTAGGGGCCATCTTGTGAATAGTGGATTTCAATTTATTTCATTTCACTTTTATTTGTTTGGTAAACATGGTTAATTATCACTCAAGCTTTTCGACTAATATTTCTGATTTTGCTTGCTTGTTTATTTTCTCCTAAACAAGAGCGACTTCCAAACTGCCTCACAGTACACACACTGTGAAAAAGACTATTTTTCTTTCCTGCAGTGGCAAGAGAAAGATTGGTGCATTGCATTTATCTTCCAATGTGACAATGGCTTCTTGGTTTTGGTGTGCTTTTGCAATTACGTTAAATGCTTTTATAACAAACGTTTCTGTCTCCCTCTTCTATTTGATGTTACTTTATAGATCTGAGAAGAAAAGAGCTCTTTGGAAAACAATTACCTGAATCTACACTCTTCACAGCTTTCAACTTCTAATCTGTAGCAGCAGGGGCAATACTGAACAACAACAGGCAAACCACAAATAGGTAATCATTAAGGAATTGTCCAAGAAACGTGGCTCACCTTACCTACTATGATATTTATTCAGTTTTGTAGAAGTGATTGTATTCATAGAAAAATGTAAATGGCTATGCCATGAATGCTTAAAAATGGAGCTCCATCTACTTTGCTAAAAAATCTTTCTACTGAAGAATTTTGTCTACTGAGAGTGCATCCACATACTGTCAAAATGGAGGAGGGGGCTACGCAAAAGCATCTTAGAAGTAGTAACTGGTGAACCAGTTTGGTCTAGTGGTTAGGGAATATCTGGGAATACCAGGTTCAGTTCCACCCTCCCCCATGAAGCCAGCTGGGTGACCTTGTGCTAGTCACAGCTCTCTTCTGAGCTCTCACGGCCCCGCCGACCTCAAAGGGTGTTCTGTTGTGGGGAGAAGACTAGAAAAGCTTTGTCAGCCACTTTGAGAAAGTGGGTGAGAAAAGCAGGGTAGAAAAACCAACTCTTCTTCATTCATGTTCCCATCCTACATCCAATCTGCCTTAAAGCCCAGAACATGCATTTCCAAAGCACATTAGAGATGGATTAGAGGTAGGATGGGAACTCTAGTTCCATATGCTGCAACTTCTAAACTACTTTTGAGTTTACTTTTTTTAGTGCATGTGGATGTAGCCTCAGTGATCATTTCCAAACCACTGTGACAAGAATACCACAAGATGCCCAAGGAATATAGAGAACCAGTCTCTGGTCCTTTCTGTGCTTGCCTGCCCTAGATCTGGGCCTAGTGACATAGATGATGTGAAGAAACATCCCTAACCTTGGAGCCTGGGGATATTTGGGGGCGGTATGCTATGGTGTACTGCTGAAAAGCACACATACACACCTGATAGCTCAGGAACATGAAACTCCCATGTTCCAGAACAAGACCCTTGGTTCCCTTATGTACCCAGTTAAATGGGTCCACCAGAGATCCATCTTAAGGGCTTCTTAACTGAGATCTGGCTCCATCCAGTGCAGACAAAATTGGATCAGCAACGGGTGGAGCCTCCTTGATCTGCATCAACATGTAGATGAGGAGGTCCAGGATACTAACCAGGATGTCCTTAAACCAGATTAAAGATAAGTGCACAAAGGACCTCTGAAAGAGCTTCTGAGGGTTGTAAGAGATTTCTAACCTCTTGGATTCTTCTCTAACAACTACGGTTCACCTAAAGTTGCCTGATTCCTCCCCAAAGTCACCCAGCAATTAATAACTTAAGTTGTTCACAAGCTGACCAGGAGAGCCTGGACTGCTCCTGGGATGGTGAATCCACAGCAGTTCTAGGTGCTGCTCAGTGAGGGAGCTTGGGCTGTATTATTGCAGTTGTGCAGTCATTAGCTTCTGGATCACTGGCAATGTCCAACTTCACACCAGAGGCCAGTTTATACTTTGCCTTGGCAATCCAGGTGGGCTATTTGCACTCTGAGGGCTCTTGGACAGTTATGGGGCTAATCCAACACTTATAATTCAAATGCTTCCCACTGCACTTCAATACACCTGCCTCATCTCATATATTGTTATATCAGTGAGGTAGGTGCAAATACAGCCAATTAAGTTTTGCTGGCTTCAATCTGTAGGGTTTTCGCTCTCTCTTTTCTCTTTCCCTCTCTCTGCAGCAAAGGGTATTGTGAGCAAGTATATTATACTAACTATAGAGACAGCAGCCTTTGATACTTTGATAATTAGGATGGGAAACATATTGTCTTTCTTTGCTTCACCTTCCTTATGTTCTCCATAAATGTATTGAATTTTTATCAAGGCATAGAAAGAAGTGGGTGGAAACTGTGGAAATAGCAGCTAGTGAAAATATGACACTCCATTCATTTGTTCGAAGTTTATTGATTAGACCAAACACAGACTATAACAAAATAAGGAACACAAAAGGGGAAGTAACAATAACCTTCTCTAAAATGCAGTGTAATAAAAAAATGTTCCTTTTATTTCATCCACAATTTACTTCAGATTTCTTTGAATATTGTGTCCTTTGTCAGACAAAATCCATAACACCCAAGAACAGCCAGATTTTGTTCTATCCAAGGTAAATGTCTATATTTATCTATTTTTCCACCCTGTAACAACAACAGCCAGCAGTAGCACTGGCAGCAAAAACAAACAGCCTGTGGACTCTTGTCTTGTGGCTGGAATATCGGAGTCTTATCTGGTAGTCTCCCTGTTTGATTCCATAATCCTATCAGAAGCCAGCTGGGTCACCTTGGGCTAGTCACAGGTCTCTTTCTGAGTTCTCACAGCCCCACCTACCTCACACAGTGCCGGGTGTGGGGAGAAGAACAGAAAGCTTTGTCAGCCACTTTGTTTCCTTACAGAGTGAAAAAAGGAGAGTATAAAAAACTAGCTCTTCCTCCTCCTCCTCTTCTGGAATCATGAACATGCCATAAAAGGTAAGATCCACACACCCTCATCCCCTATGGAATATTCAATGTGCAGAATGAGTGCAGTACCTGCATGCACCTAACCCTCATTCCCCAGCAATGCCTCTATAAGCACTTATAGGCTGCATCCCCAAAAGACTTATTTGCCTCTCTAGTCTCCTTCTACTGTCACTCTATTCAAGAGGACTTTAAAAGTGCCATGCACTTCCGGAATAAGTGTCCGCATGAGGCTCAGCAAAATGCACGTTTAAAATGCACCTTCCATCCCCACGGAAGCATGTTTTTTTTCCCTGCATCTTTTTCTCCCCTCCCACTCTCTTGTTCAAAGGGAAAATAGCCATCAGTTCTCTGTTTGTCTCCCAGATCTCCGTCCCCCGTAATGGCTTCCCGTGCCAGCTACAGCCATTGGGCGAGTGATTGTTTGCTCATTCACTCTTAGCACTTTCACAGAAAACTGTCAAAATCCACCCCGTAGAGCAGCGGTGACTTTAAATACACTTCACGCCTGATAAAAATCTTACAATCCATCCACTTCACACCTGATAACACTTCACGCCTGGTAACAATGTTGCAATTCTCCGCTATTCTGGCTCTTTGAAAATTCTGTGCTTTAGAAAAGGAAGGAAGGGAAGCTACAGCATTTCTGGGAGATGTGTGAATGCTTTATGGCTGTGTGCAATCCCCGCCCCTTTTGCCACTGAGCATCCCCAAGGTAAATGCTGCGAGGAAAACCCGTGACTTCCAAAAAGAGTGATGAAAGTCTTCTTTAAAGGGCACATATTTTGTTGCGGGTTTTCCTGCTTTTGTAGCGCTGGAAGCTCATTCAGAGGGCGTTCAGAGGCAAAAGAAGATTTTTAGCACCCTAAGACTGTTATCAGGCACAACAAAATAAAGAGCTTTGAGAAGCTTTGAGGTGGCATTGTTCACACACCAATCTGCCCCTACTCACTTTCATGAACATTCTCTACTAGAAAAGGTCAGTTAGAGAAGGCTTGTGAACATGAGAGCCACACGCTGTTTTTCTCTGTGGCACTTCTAAGGCGCCCCTTTTGTTATGTCTCTAAGACCAGTTTTGATATTTATCGTCCCAATCTGGTAGTTTTGTTTTTCATCTATGACATTTGCCCAGCTTTCTGGATAGGACTACTTAATGAAAATGCTGCTGAAAATTTACATTTAGCAAGATTCAATGACCTTTTATTATTATTATTGTTATCTCTTTGTGACAAATTATTGTTGCCAGGCTTTTGAACAAATGGTCCTGACCTGTCCCTGCCTGTCCTTTAGTCAAAGGATATGAATCAATAAGTGCAGCCTGTTCTTTCAGATAGATAACCGTACAGGTCAGGACAACAGTTCTGCAAAATAACTTGCTAGAAGTCTGATACCAATACAGCACACAATTTCTTCTTAGGAAGTTAAAAATGTGACAACAGGAGCTAAATTTATAAAATAACACTCCATTATCATTTTTCTCTCTGTTTTCCTTATATCTACTCCTATGTATTGTGATAGTTGGCTAAAGTCTAGCAATGCAGGAACCATCTGAAAAGGGATGCAATGCAGTTTGCCGACACTTGGTTTTAAGGAGTGTTCACTCTCACCCCCGAGACAAGATCAGTGGCATCTTAAACCACATATCTTACCACCTCACTCTCTTCAAAGCTGGGGAACAACAGCTCCCCACCTCTGAAGTATTTTCCCAAAACTAATTAATTTCAGTGTGATAAAAAGTACTTCTGGGGGATCATAGCACAGGTAAATCACTCCAGTGGCCTCCATGCACCCACATGATGGCCAGAAAAGTGTCTGGTGGAGCACTGAACGCTCAGTTTGGTCTAGTGGTTAGGGAGCCAGACTCTTATCTGAGAATACCAGGTTTGATTCTGCCCTTCTCCACAAAGCCAGCTGGGTGAGCTTGGGCTAGTCACAGCTATCTCTGAGCTCTCACAGCCCCACTTACCTCACAAGGTTTTTTGTTGTGGGGGAAAGAATAGAAAGCTGTGTCAGCAGTCTTGAGTCTCCTTAAATGGGTGAGAAAAGCAGAGTACAAAAGCCAACTCTTCTTCTTCAAGGATACCTCTGGTGTCTTATGGAAACCAGCCTAATTGTGTTCAGAGAAGAAGCATGCCTTTTTATCCAGTCTTCTTTCAGATCCCCAAGAATGGGTTACCTAGGGTTCTCACAAGCAACTTTTAAAATCCTCAGCAATTCTTCCCATTACTGTTAGCAATATGTATTTTTCTTGGTCATCATACCAGTTGAACGTTTTTTAATGTTACTGATGGACAAGTTACTATATCTTCACACAACAGTTTTTTCCACTCCACAAAAGAAAAATCTCCTTTACTCTCACCAGAAATAGATTCTGAATCCTGATAACATGAATCACATGAAACTATATCCAGAGAACAATATTTTCACTCTGATGTCAGACTCTTATTTTAAATGTAACAGGGAAAGGAATCAAGAAGCTTTATGGCCAAGCTGAGTATGAAGCAAACTCTTAGCAATTTTTATCACTAGAAATGATGTATATATTTGTTTATTTAATATGTTTCTAGTAGGAATGGACAAAAATATTTGTCACCTTCAAAATTTGCATGAGTTGTGAAGGTTCAAAACTTTTCATTCAAATAGAATATTGGCTATATTTGAAGACTGACCTTTGCACTCAGAGTGAATTTTTTTGTGCCTTTCTTTCTTTCTTTACATTTCTATCCTGCCCCATACCTGAAAGTCTCTGGGTGGGTAACAACAGATTAACCAACAGATTAAAACAAGATGCACATTAAAACAAGATACAGATTAAAAACACTTTAAAAATTCAACAAATTTAAAACAGTACATTCCATATTGCCTTAATAGTGACTGTAACTGGGGGGGGGGGAGTGAAGAAGAAGAAGAAGAAGAAGAAGAAGAAGAAGAAGAAGAAGAAGAAGAAGAAGAAGAAGAAGAAGAAGAAGAAGAAGAAGAAGAAGAAGAGTTGGCTGGCAAAGCTTTCTGTTCTTCTCCCCACAACAGAACACCCTGTGAGGTAGGTGGGGCTGTGAGAGCTCAGAAGAGAACTGTGACTAGCCCAAGGTCACCCAGCTGGTTTCTTTTTATCTATTGTATTATATTTCTGTTTTTGATATGGTCACATGGACTAATCAATAAAATGTTTTACATGTCATGGGGGAGGGGAGAATCGAACCCGGTATTCCCAGATAAGAGTCCAGCTCTGTAACCACTAGACCAGACTGGCTCACAATCACTCAGTATAATCACTCAGCCAAAGGCCAGGGCAAAGAGGTGTGTCTTTACTGCCTTCCTAAATATATATATAAGGAAGAGGCATGCCGCACCTCAAGGGGGCTATCACCGAAAAGGCCCTCTCCCGAGTGCCCACCAGCCTCACTACTGAAAGTGGTGGGCCTCACCACTAGATCTTAAGGGATAGGCAGGTCGGTATGGGAGAAGGCGTTCCTTTAGATATTTTGGGGCCAGGTCATTTAGGGCCTTATAAGTCAGAGTTAACACCTTGAATTGGCTTGGTAGCGAATTGGCAGCCAATGCAATTCTTTTAAAACTGGCATGATGTGGATCCAGCTAATTGTTCCAATCAGCCCTCTAGTGGCTGCATTTTGCACTAGCTGCAATTTCCGGACCATCTTCAAGGGCAGTCCCATGTAGAGTGCATTACAATAGTCCAATCTAGAGGTTACCAGAGCATGGGTAACTGTGGCCAAGTCATCTTTATCCAGAAAATGCTTCAGTTGATGTACCAGCGGTAGTTGGGAGTAGACACTCCTGGCCATGGCCTCCACCTGAGCTTCAAGTGTTAGGGCAGGGTTCAGGAGTACCCCCAAGTTATGCACCTGTCCCTTCCAGGCCATTACAACCCCATCAAGGACAGGGTATCTCCCAACCACACGGACCCAAGACCCTGTGACACACAACACCTCTGTCTTGTCTGGGTTCAGTTTCAATTTATTGGCCCTCATCCAGCCCATTACCACCTCCAGACACCTGTCAAGCACGTCAACTGCCTCTTCTACTTCAGATGGCATGGAGAGATAGAGCTGGGTATCATGTGCATATTGATGACACCTCACTCCAAATCTCCTGATGACCTCTCCCAGTGGCTTCATATAGATGTTAAATAGCATGGGAGATAAGATCGACCCCTGAGGAACCCCACAGCCACTATCTGGAATCTTGGAAGAAGCTGATTATCAGAGCAGAACCAGTGCCAAGCATTGCCTCCCACTCCTAAACTCCGTAGTCTCTCCAACAGGATACCATGGTCCATGGTATCAAAAGCTGCTGAGAAGTCCAGGAGAACCAACAGGATAGCATTCCCCCTGTCTCACTCCTGGATGAGGTCATCAACCAGGGCGACCAAGGCGGTTTCCTGCCATAACCAGGCCTGAAGCCAGATTGAAATGGTTCCAGATAATCAGCTTCTTCCAAGCATGCCTGCAGTTGAACAGCAACAGCCCTCTCTAGAACCTTGCCTAAAAAAGGTATGTTAGCCACTGGGCAATAGTTATTTAAATCTTCTGGGTCCAAGGAGGTCTTCTTCAGGAGGCTTCTTCTTCTTTGAAGCTTTGGAGTGGATTCAAAGTGGATTTGGAGCAGATTCAGAGTAGATTTGAAGGCATGAGTAGTGTGGCATGGATTCAAAGCAAATCCGAAATGAATTTGAAGCCTAGCACCTTCAAAGTGGTTCCATTTGCACAAATGCAAAGTTCTGTCTATGAGAAGTGAACAAAAGAAAACAATGCTGCACGTCCCTAGTTAGGTATATGCACGAATATTTGTAACATTTGAAAATCCTATGAATTTGGCTTAATTCCAACATTCATATTTGAACTGAATATTGGCACATTTGAAGAGACATTCAAATTCAAATTGAATGTTTCAATACATTCATATGATGTTTTGTATGGGATTCGTATGTGAATTTGTATGGGATATGTATGGGATTCATATGCATTTGTGTGAGATTCATATGGGATTCGTATGGGGTTGAACATTCATATTGAATTCAAATCCCACTACATTCAAAGGGGATCTATTCAAACAAATTTTATTTTATTTTTTGCATTTGATTCAATGTGAATTGAATACAAAAAAACAAAACAAAAACAAAACCCTCATGCACATCCATATCCCTAGTTTCTAGTCCACTTCCATCCAAATGGATTCTAGGGATATGTTGAATCTGTGTGAATAAAAATATGCATGTTTGATGCTGATACAAAACAAAAAAAAAGTCAGCACTTCTAATGTGGCTGGATGATGTATGGCCCCAAGATACTTGAAGAAACCAGGAAATCCACAGCATTTATTTTGATGGACATGCTTCTGCCACTGCCCATCAGAATCAAAGTTGGAGATTGCCCAGCAGCAACTTTTATGGCAAGAGGAAACTGCTGCCACCCATCAAAATCAAGATCAGGAATTTCCTAACATTCTTCATTTTGGTCCAGGCATTTAGTGTGTGTTTTTCTGTCCTGCCTACTAGTTTATTATCTGAGCCTGGCTTCCTCTTTGGTCTGAATTGCAGACTTGATCCCTGGCTCCAAGCTCTCAGCTTATACTGCTGCCAGCAGACAAAAGCCCCACTCATGGCTTGTGTGCAAAGCTGGATGAAGATCACACATTTAGCCAAAGTGGGTGTCAGAAAAAATGTTTGTGGTTATCTGTGATTTTTTCTGAAAATGTTTACGCTTCTCAATTTGTGGGGCTCCTTACCCCAATTTTCTTATACTGTCCCTTTTGAATGAAGCAATCATTCTACAGAAAGGAACTAAATGGAAACAGGCATCAGAAGCCACTTCCTTAAAAAGAGAAGGAGCAGGAAGACCAAATTAGCAGATCTGCCAACCTGCACAATATTCACAAAGATATATGATGCAATTGAAGTTATGGAGATTTGGCATATTTTAGGAAATGGCTAAAGCCTTGAATTACAAAATACAAAGAAGTCTTGAAGGGCAGATTCAGCAATTTTGAAAAAGAGAGAGAAACTGGACTATCGAAGATTACAAAAGTATGGATATGGTTTGCAGAAATTATAAGTAAGGAAAAGCACATTCAAAGTTGATAATAACAACAACTCAAGTAAAAAACACCTGGGTGGAAAAATGAAGTCTGTGACAGCAGCTCCACTTACCATAATAAGATATCCTTGTGGTTCCAAAAAGGCACCTGCTGACACGTCATCTGCATCTTTGGTGGCGAGGAGAACCTTCAGTGTCAGATCATGACATTTTGCAGCTGCTACGAAATGATAGCTAAGCAAAGAGAACATGATATGAGATTAATTCTTTAAATTCTCAGGTTCTTTGGGGGCAAATAACCCTGGTGGTGAGCTCATTACCAGGCTCCAGAGGTTCTATCAAGGGCCAGATTTGCAAAGAGTATTGCACCTGCTGTTGCCCTGGTCATACTAACATTGCTGCCAAGGAACTTTTGTTCTTCAGCTGTGATGTTTCTGACCTTTGATACTTCTTCAGGTACAGGAAAAGACCATTTCCTGTATCTGAACAAAATAGGACCATCTGCCGTACTTCGGGCGGTGAACCAGATATTTCTTCACAAACAATGGTGATAGTACTGGAAGAGCAGAGTAAAGTCAGTTAAAACACTTACTCCTTCCCACCTTTGTAGCACTTAGGACAGGCCCATGCAGATTCACACATTTCTTGTGTAACAACAATGGGTTTTTTTTCCACTAGAACTAAGTACCCATTAGGGACCCATTAAGAACCCATTTGGCTCAGAGCAGAAAGACCCCATTTCCACTGCAACCCCATTAGAGCCATATTTGTTTCCACCTGTACATCCGGATTTCCTGTAGACCCCTTACAATCCAGTCTTCGGCCATGAAATCTGGTTTATATGGTGCACGTTCACGCTGTGATCGGGCAATGGGGTCTAGGGGCCCCCATGGGGGGGGTGCCCTGAAACCCAAAGCTTCAAAGCTGGTGCCTAATCTCCTAAGACACCTCTGAAGACTGCTCCAAAGAAAACTCCAGAGAATGGCACAGACCTCAGAGCTTAGGGCATTTCTACAGGCCTTTCTACATAGCTTTGGCCAAGTTCTGGAGAATCTCCAGAGGGATTTGCCACAATCTTTGAAGATTTCCAGAATGGCTCCAGAGTTTGTCCCCCTTGCGTCATCCCCCAAAAACATGGGGTGACGGATGGACACAACATGGGTAGAGTCAGAATTACCACATGGGTGCTCTGACATTTCCACTGCAAGCATGCCTAGCACTCATTGCCATTGGGTGCTACACCACCCATGGAGTCGCATTGGGTTCCTCCTTAGATCCGGATCTACTAAATCTGGATTAGTTGAAGGAGCCATTTCTTAGATCCAGATCATCTTAGATCCAGATTAAGGGAGGGAAGTGGAAAAAAAACCCAGTGTCTATGGGGAGCAGGGTGGAAACAATCAAGCATTGTTTTGGAGATTGCAACAGCCAACATATTTCAATAACCAACCTATCCCAGCACACACATGGCTTTAGTTGAGCGATAATATATTTTGCAGGGGAGAGCCCTGTGAAGAATCCTCCTTTTAATCTATTTACCTATCCTAAGAAGGAACGGGAAATCCTGATGCTGCCCATCAACAATTTCTCTCAATATATTGTTTTACAGTTGAAAGTACTATAATTGGTATATACAAAATCATGCAAAGCTGCACTCTTAAGTGGCTCCACAGCTATAAGACACAGCATTTTTACAATGCAAATCTTCAGCTTGCATTCAGTTGTCATCTCCGCTGTACTTTGCTGCACTTCCATTGCTACCAGGTTCTCTTCTACCAGCCTCCTAATTCATTAGTTCTTGTTCTGTTCCATCATTCACAAACTGCACTTCACCCACAGCCTCTAAGCTCCTCGGTCATGGCCTATGACACAGCTGTAATTTGTATACTCCCAGGCAAAGAGGAGCTAAATAAACACTACATGAGGAGCAGAAATATTAGCTATAGAAGCCACTTAATAAGCATGACTCTTAGCCAATTTATGTGTCATCATTCAGTAACAGAACTTTTTGGAGAAATGCCATACTCTTTAACATGTTATATTCTGAAATCATGAGGGCAATAATTTCACTTGTGCTTGGTCAGAGAAATGAATCTATCTCAAGCACAGAATCTGCTTTACTTTCTGTGCCATGGGTGCAGTTTCCAGTAGGTTGTCAGGAAGCTGTACTGTGTGTGCACGCGCATGTATTTCTAAACAATTTCAACAACCTGGTTTTAAGTCATAATTCTGGTACCCAACAGACATTCCTAAACTGCATCAGATGTACATGCTTTGTTTTGTTTCTTTATGTATTAGAATCACCGTGGACACCCCTAAACTTCTGTAATATGCAAAACATCGTATTGGTGCAACCAAAGGCGGTCTTGGTTCACAACCACTGTTGCCATATGTACCAATCCTTTTCACATGCAGTTATTATTCTGATCCAGTCTCATTGCCCCAATTTTAAATACTGTAAAAAAAAAATCAAATTCAGATATAATATACACATATGCACACACACGATTCTGAGCTGACCTGAGGGAAGAGTTGGTCATGGATCCAAAAAGGCAGACTATTGCTAATCAATGACTTCAGAACCATCGATGCTGACTTAATCAAAATTACAGTGAATGTTCAATTGATGGTAGAGCATGAAACAATATCAGCATCAGTGATTAAATCAACAACCACTACCTTACAGCATGGCTTAGCAGGCACTCCAATTGTAATGCCATTGCTACCATTTTAGTGTGGTTGTGACACTGGTGTTCTGCAACTAGAAGAGATGTCATTGGAAATATTAGAAGGACATCTGTATTGTCTTTGGCCCATTGTGTCCAATGTATTTTACACATAACACAATTATCCTTTCTTACCACCATTACTGCAAAGTAGGCAGCCAAGATTAGCTGGAAAGCATACAAGTTTCTTTAGAAAGCAATGTGTTAGCCAAAACCAATTGCAGTAAGAGGTTCAAAAATCCATTCCAGAAAGCTTTTTGTCTTTTCAGCCAAAGTGAATTAAGAAACGAAGATAATGTTTTCTCAGTTTGGCATTAATGCATATCTCATTAATTAAAACTTTTCATTTTCAAATGGGAATTGACCAAACCCTAAGGCTACATTGCAATAGTTGTGAATTTTACACACTCTGTCCAGTCTTAAGAAGGAACAAGTGAATCTAGACCCTCTTGTTATTTTGATTCTTTAAACCATCTATCGAGTCATACTGCAAAAACCCCAAGCTTAGTCCAAATAGATCCTTCTTTATTTCACCATAAATCCATGTTTCTTAATTCACAGCTACCCTAGGGCAGCTTTATAATTAAATATAGGCTTTATCCATCAATTATGAACACTCCTTTAGTTCCTCAAGGGCTCAACAGACAAATATGCTGGCCAAATGAAGTCTGCAGGCTACCCTGATTTGTGAAATCCTTCCTTAAAGGTGCTCTTTGGACAGGGCTTGGAAAAACACTGCAAGGGTGAATTGTGCCACCAATTGCCCTTTTTGCCTCCATGTTTGTTTTTGTCACACAGTTTTGTTCTTATATGGCTATTAACATGTGACTTCCATTGTTTAATGCAATCCCAAGAAATTTTCAGCGACATGATTTGGCACAATCAGCTTATATTCAGTGGCACAGAATGCTTCCTCCCCCCTCTGACATCAGTGTGTGTGCTGGCCAAATAACCCATGTATTGACTGTGGGTATCCTGTTCATGGTTAGATTAAGTGAAGGGCAAGAGAGAAATTAGAGAGAGAGAAGGAAGGAAGGAAGGAAGGAAGGAAGGAAGGAAGGAAGGAAGGAAGGAAGGAAGGAAGGAAGGGAACAGCTCACAAAGCCAATTAACAGAGAAAAATTGTAGTAATCACTAATCATATGAAAAGAATAAAGAGATTCATATTGCATATATGGAAACCTAGCACCATTCTTTTTGTCCCCTTATGTATGTGGTAGGGTTTTTTGTTTTTGTTTGTTTCACATGCCTTTTTTGTGATACAGAATCAGTTCCATAAATCTAGGGTGTCAAAGGCTTATGCTACACTGCTTTTTATTATTATTGCATCAGTGTTCTCTATAGTTTAGTTTTTGGACTACAGACATAACTGCCAGGAAAATTTACAACTGATTCACTACATTTTTATGGTATTCTTGCTTGCACTATAGTTTCTTTAAAGACTTGACACTTATCCCTTGACTTCTGTTTTAAAATCAGGTACTTTGTGATCTTTATTTAACTAAAGACTTTTGAACACTGGGGATGTGGGATACTATGTACTAATTATCCATGGATTTATGGGAAAAGATTGGGTTCATTTAATGCTCAACGGACTTCCAAGGATTAGGCCATGCACAAATGCTTGTTTTATTATCAATACTTTCTTTGGATTCACATTCAGTTCAGAATGCATTTTCCTTCTACTTAATGATTCATTAATCTATTTTTATACTTCCATGTGTACTACTGTTTCCATACTACCTTTTACTTTAGCAGGATAGTACTTGGCTACACATACCTCCATATAATTTATCATCCAGGTGCTACCCCTCTGTTCTCATCAGCCTGGCAACCTTAACAAGAATCTAAGTACTAACTTTCCTAGGCATCTTCTCCTACCTCCCTGCAATCTCAGAAACTTAAGCTGGGTCTGTATGATGCTCATTGGTATGCACTATGCAGCCTATTTTTGCATCAGATCTCAGTCTTTGAAGCTGCGGAAGATATTTGTGATGGGCAAAAAAAATTTTGTCACCTCAGTTCGTACAAATTGTGAAGGTTTGGAACTTTACATTTGAATCAAATATTGACTATATTCAAGGACTGACCTTTGCGTATGAAGCAAAATCTTTTGTGCCTCCAGATGTGAAGCTCCAGATTCAGAGGCGAGACTGGTGGTGGCAGGGCTTCAAAGTGAAATGAAAGCAAATTCAAAGCCTAGCACATTCAGAGGGTTTCCATTTGCATGAATACGAAGTTTTCCATCCCATTTGCTTTGATGTGAAGCAAATGGGGGAAGGGATAGTGTACCTCCCTAGAAGATATGCTACTCGTTATCTTGTCAGTGTTACATGTTAACAGAATATTCCCTTTGTAGCAGATTAATTGTGTGTGTGTGTGTGTGTGTGCAATTACTGGGTGAAACTACAAAAACACAAGCCCATTGTGTCTTGGAATTATATGGAGTTATTCCCAATAGACCTGATGGCACGTAGGTCTAAGAATATCCAGAGAAGATATCTCATCAACTGTATTTCTGTCTCAGAACATTTGAGCAAAGGAAGGACACAGCCAGTAGGTTCTTAAAATTCCAGAATATGTTGTTTAACCTTCAAAACAAGCCTTTGGAAACTAGAGATAATCCATAGAGACAAAAGGTGCTGATAGCAGGGAAAAGGGTCATAGTATTCTTCCCCAACTGACAACAGCAGACTAAGAAGTAACTTAGCTGGTAAGTTATATTATTATTTTTAAGTAGGGACTAGGGATGTGCACAAATATGTTTTTTGGCATTCTATTTGTAACAAATCAAATGTTAGAAAAATTGTATTTGTACAAATAGAGCCTTTCAAATGTGTTAAAATTCTATTTGATATGAATGTATGTGTACGAATTCATATGAATATCCAGTATGAACAAAAACATATCTGATATGAATGAATTCATATCCAATATGTCTCTGAGATACATATCCATATCCGAAATACGTATCCCATATATATCTGAGATATGTATCTGATAAATATCCTATAACAAATCCACTCTGAAAGCATCAAATCTGATCTGAATCCACTTTTAATATGCTCTCAATCCATGTCAAACACACTCAAGATCTGTTGCAGATGTGATTAGTGCAGCCGCTTTCCCACCTCTCCAGTTTAACAAATAGAAACATTTGCATTTGTAGAAATGTCAATGTATGAATATCATAATATTTGATTCATGTATAAATGTCTGAATTCATACGAATTCATATGAATAACAAATGTTATGAATATTTGTACACATCCCTAGAAGGGATGTCATGGGTTCATCTGCAGTGGCAAGAGGCACTCCACACTGGGTGTGCCAACCCTTCAAACCCAGAAACATCTTCACTTGAAGGATGTGACTTTCCATCCTCGAAGAGGGCACCTCAGTTGTTCCATTCTCAAGTGCCTCAACTCTTCATCATGGTAATTGTGAAGGTTTTGCTGAGGCACTTCCCTCCAGGTCCTCTCCTCCTTACAATTTTAAATTGCTAGTACTTAAAATACGAGTTTAATTAAGTGGGAAGAATATTTAACAGAAGAAACTTGGGCAGAGAAGTAGGTGAAGGAGTAAAGGTGCAAAAAGGTAACTCAGTTTCTTCTAAGGACTTTTCCTCATGAGCTTTCAAAGTGTCAAGTAAAAGTTATGAGGCATAGACCCATGTGTTAAGAAGGAACGTGGCCTTCCTTTTCCTATGCTAGTGTGCAGAAGAGAAAATCCCAGACACTTTCCTGTACGAAAAGGCCTTTTGTTGTGCTGTATTCTTGGCTGACATTTTCTCTGTCATCATCACTCTAGAGGAATTTCTACATTTCCATTTTTAGATTGGTTTCAGAAAATGTTGTTTCTAGGGGTAGATAAGCAAACCTTCAAAAAAGCATTCAGTCTGTAAGTTTGGAGTGGAAAAAAAAGTGGCTCTGGTGTTGTTGGCAGATAGTGCATGTGCATTTTAGATTTAACAGAACAAGCATTCTGAGCCAGGAACCATCAAGGTGGCACAGAACATGTTGGTGGATGGCCACAAAATGTCCATCCCATCCCATCCTAGCTCTAAATCGGGGGGGGGGGGAGTCCTCTTATCTGAGAGTTACAGTCTAAGTACATATCCCAGTGGTGCCAAAACAGCCCTGGAAGGGAATTGTCTTCCAGTGTCCAACAAACTGTGCTCCAAAATGGTGCCTTGGTCACTCTTGCCACCACTCTAGAATAGTAACAGAGATGGGGACCAAGCATAGCCCATGAGGTAGCCTACTTTAAAGTGTGTAGGGCCTGCATGGCCAGAACATTACCTAGAAAGCTAGATCACTTGGTGAGTACATGGAATGCAAACTCCATAGTCTCAGAACTAGAGATGTGCATGAATATTCAAAATTCAAAAGTCAGATTCGAATCCGATGAATGTTGCCATTCAAATTCGAATCAGATTTAATAACATTTGAATTTAGACATTCAAATGGATTTTGGATGTTCTGAAACATGCCTTCAAATGATTCAAATGATTCAAATGTACAGATACGTATTTAATAAATATGTATCTGTACAAATATTATACATATTTGCACTTATAATATGGGATGAAAATGGGATGCATATGGGATAAAATGGGATGCATGCAGAATGCACACAGATATGAACAACAGATACAAATGTTGTCGATATTCGTATCTTTAAATATGGATCTAACATTGAACGAATATATTTGAATGTTACGGATTCAAATAGGATTTTATGACATTTGGATTTTAAACATTCAAATTGAATCAAATGTTTTGAAATTTGATTCAACTTGAATTCAAATGCAAAAAAACCTTTAGTGCACACCCCTACTCAGAACAACATCTTGTGTGGTCCTCGGGCATGTTGCAGATGTTGCCATTGACTCCTGCCCTTGCCTTACCATGCAGGATTGCAATTTTACATTTTCTGAGTGGGCAACACACTCAAAATCCTAAGCAGCCTCATCTGATTAGGGCTAGATTTCAGGCTATTATTGCAATGTGTGTTCACTCTGATAAAAGTTTAAAAGTTAGAAAATGCTCAAGTAGTGGAGAGGTGATCCATTCCTAACTCTCATAAATCTTTCCTCAATGTACTAAACTATAACATACTATTGTAGCATTTGTGAGATCATGTCAATGGAAAGAGGCACATGGGAACATTATAACTATTAAATTGGCTGAGGGCCCATGGTTTTCATAGAATTTTTGCTAAGTAAGGAGCTGTCATTTCATTACATAATGAACATTTAATGACTGATTGCTCTACAGCATGGGGTCTGAGGCAATAGGATAGAATGGTTACCTGCTCTAAAACGTTGCTTCTGCTAATTAAGCATTTAAATTATTTGAAGAAATAGTGAAAGAATATTAGTCTTTCCTGTACTGATACAAATCCAAGGGCAGAGCCAGAGAGTAGCATTTAATAGTCTCCATCACTATCAGAAATAGCCAACAGGACTAGTACTGATGGCACATCAAAGAATGTGAAAGGAGGTTAATATGACAAACGGAGAATAAACTGGCTTAATTTATCATCATTATTGCCATTTATTTATATAGTGATATTAGTATAAATAGTGCTTTACAGTTTAAGATAAAAAAACAAGCAACATAATCGATCCTGCCAGTGGCATACAATCTGCTAAGAAGTAAAAATGAATTATATCAATAAATTTAACACTGTAAAACCCTGAAAATTACGGTGAGACTTTAAAAGCATGAGTTGGTACTTTAAAAAAAAAATAAGAGAGGGGGTGACTTCAGGTGAACAGAAAAATAATGGGGAAATTGGAAGACGGTTGGGGAAATTATTTGGGTCCAGTTATTTTGGTGGGATCTAAAGCTAATTAGTTGTTTTAATGAACTGTTCTAAGGCAGGTTGCAACTGACTGGTGTGTATCCCCAAGAGAAAGGGGAAAATGCAAAAATCAGTGCAAAAATAAAACAATAGTTACTAAAAACAATAGATTGAAAAGAATAATTTAATTCCAGGGTTGCAATAGCCTGTAATACTAAGCAATGAGCTATGGTTTTCAATACAGAAACACAGACAAAGACCAAAAATATCAAAGAGCAAGGAAATGTAATGAGAGTCTAGGTGTAGCAGTTAAGTTGTGTTGATGTGGGAAGGTGCAGACTTCTGGTGTGTGAGAACATGTGAAGTGAAGTCTAACCCAAAGGTCTCTAATGATCCCTAAACAGAAGTCTCTCAGTTCTGGGTGATGTTCACCTCCCAATTTAACCAAT
This sequence comes from Aspidoscelis tigris stejnegeri, assembly GCA_023333525.1. Classification (NCBI taxonomy): domain Eukaryota; kingdom Metazoa; phylum Chordata; class Lepidosauria; order Squamata; family Teiidae; genus Aspidoscelis; species Aspidoscelis tigris. The sequence goes on from JALMGA010000002.1 coordinate 32,960,813, forward strand.
AAATAGCTCCTCCCTTTCTTTGGCTATCTTAACTTGTTCCATGCGAAAGCGTTTTTCTTTAAGCAACCAGGTCCTATGTTCCACCCAAAAACATTATTCTCACTGAGGAAACAACAAGGTGGAAGGAGGTGGAAGGAGGCAACAAGGTCCCTGATTGAACTTATAGCCATGCTGTTACGTGATCCAGAAGCTAAATGCTTCCTGTACCTGCTTTTATATTAGCTAAGATATAAGAAGCTGTATCCTTGTATTCACATTAGAATTAAGTTGTAGAATTAAGTTTATTTCTCATATCCATGCAACTTGTACTTTGCATTTATGTAGTTCTTACTTGCACTCACTAAGAATAAAGTACCTTCTATCTGGAATGCAGTCAAACCTCTACAGCCTCTGCTTGTAGTTCCAGCGTTCTGATCACATTACGCTGTGCAACCTGCCAAGTACATCTCTGTTATCTTATCAATAAATCTCCTCAAAAGTTCTCTGTCACCCTAGTGTCAACATCATTGGGTGCAGGAGCAAGGGAGAATATGTGCATGGGGATCCAGGTTGTTTTTCCACTGTCAAAAAGTACCCATTTTTCCACCCATTAAGGACCCATTTGGGTGTGAGCCAGATGATCCCATTTCCACCACAGCACCCATTTGGGACTCGATAGTTTCGACTGCCGTGGGGGAAATCCGGATCTAATGGGTACTTTTTGGGCTTTTATCTGGATTTTCTGTAGAAAATCCATTAATGGGGTCTATAATGGGCTCTTCTCCCAGAAAATCCGGATTAAAGGAAGCCTGTTTCCTTTAGCCTGGGGTCTAAAGGTGGCTAGGGGGAGGGGATGCACCTATGGGGGGAGAGCCCCAAAGTCCCAGCTTCAGAGTGATTTCGGAGTGATTTCGGAATTGTTCTGAAATGACTCCGAAGTCCCTCCGAAGTGATCGCCATGGACTTCAGAGAGGCTCCGAAGCTGTTGGCACAGTCTGTTCGCTATCAGCGCAGACCGCGCTGACTTCCCTCTGAAGTCCCTCCGAAGCGATCGGCAGAGACTTCGGAGTCTTGCCACCAGTCTCTCCAAAGAGATCAGCACAGACTTCGGAGGCGCTCTGAAGGGACTCCAGAGTGGCTTCGAAGTCTGCACTAATCTTTCCGAAGAGACAGGTGGCAAGACTCCAAAGTCTCTGCCGATTGCTTCAGAGAGACTTTGGAGGGAAGTCAACACCCCCCTGACCCCTTGGGGGTCGATCTGGATTCCCCAGATGGGTGCAAAGGTGTTTCCACCGAAGGGGGGTTAGCACCCATTGCTACACCTCCCGTGGAAACACACTGTAGCCATTCCTTAGATCCGGATCTTCTTAGATCTGGATCTAAGGGCTGCAGTGGAAAAACACCCAAAATGGGGTATGTGATGGGCCAAGGTCACGTTAACAGAGTTGCTCACAGGTAAAATGCAAATTTAAGGAACAGTGACACATCTGGTTGATAAATACTGGCAACAACTCTGGCCAAATAGAACAATGAAAACTCTTACCTATGACCCAAGGTGCAGAGACATTTGTGAAAGATAGTGAAAACAGCAAGTTCAAGATGCAATCAGGTCTTTCAAGTCCAACAAACGACTTGCTCCTGTGTTGTGTTCCATGAATCCAGGGCCTTCCTGATTATACATAACTTCTTTGTGAATGAAGTCTACATGAGGGATGGTGGTGAAATTTCATTTCAAAATGAAACTTTTCTTGCCATAACAGGCTATGATCACAGTGCCCATGTAGCCTTCCAGTCCATAATCCATGGTTGTGCATTCTTGGATATGTGCAGCCCTATACATGTGTTTGTAACAAGGTGAATGATATGAATGATGGCAGTGGTGCATTGGAATACTGCAAAGATAGAGTGTTGATTTCTGCTGTACCTTTATGGTGCTCTAATGAGCACTTGCAGTGGAAAGTTTACTGGTTAACTGCCTGGCCACTAGACACTCTCTTTGGTCAGCACATTTACTGTTCCACTAGGGAGCAAGGGCACACATGTCTTTCACCCTCACGGGTCACTTATAGCACCACAAGGACATTGTACAAATGTTGCAACTGATTGCCCCAGCAGTTCCACAATATAGATAACCTTTGCATATTATTTTTTGGCATCTTTATTTCCATCCTTTTGCTGTCGGGTAAGCTTATTTCACTAAATAAAAAAAAAAACCAACTACTCAATTTATAAACCATCAATTCACACAGTAGCTATCACTTTCAGAATGAATTAATTGCAGACTGTCATAGGGATTACATTTATTTTAAGTGCTTCTGAACAATTTAGACTATCAAAATTTGTTTCATATATGCAATGTCCATAACAATGTTCATAATATCTATTGTCAAAGATATGTCATTTTGTCAAGGAATAGTTCATTGCATGAAACATGATCACTTAATAAAGATTAAATAGAGAGATAGTATAATATGTCTTCGATTTGGTTTCTTGTATATTTTTTTTTCTAATATTCTCTTTATTTACATATTCCCTGAAGGGCTTTTTGGGAAATGCAATAATTTATAAAGATAAATTATTCCAATAAATCTCTTTGGAAATTTTAAAAAAAAAGTTAAGATATTAATAGTCCTCCATTGCTAGGACACTGGTAGGCAAATTTTACTTCACTTTGCCTCACAAAGTGAAGATCTGTTGCAAATAAGTTGATATTTCCAGGCAGTTTTAACAGGATATGCCATCAGAAACATGTAATAGCCCCTTCCAGCAGCTGTAGCCTTCATGTCCCCATAAACCCTCTTCTTTCTCTCTGAGCCATGGCAAAACGAGGCATAAGACACTGCCAAGCAATGCTGCCTTATAATCCTGATGGCAAATGTGAATTGGCATTTTGGCATGAGGTTGGACATGCTGATTTGTTATATAGAGATATATCAAAACTCTGTGCCAAGCCCAATATATGAAATAACGCTTCTATAACGTATGCTTTCCAGGATAATTTGGAAAACAGACAAAGGATTACTCCTTGAGTTGACAGAACTTCTTGGAAATACTGATTCTTTGACTTTGTTTATGCACAGGACTATCTGACACCTCAATGGGAAATCATTAGCACCGAGATGCAGTCTTTTGCTTAAGATGCACAGCTACTTATCTCAAGTGACCGCTATTGTAAAGACAAAGTCTGACTATCAAACATCCAGGTAGGTCAGGAGTTCAGCCATTGGGACCCCTTAGAAATCTGGTTCTGCCCCTGCCCAAATTCAGATTCCGCACTTCCAATTTCATTGGCTCAACCCTATGGCCTGAGAGAATAAAAGCTGGCCTCTGAGCCCTTAGAGACATGGCTATTTTTCCGTCGCTTTTACACTGCCTCCTTCTTGTTGAAAACCACTACCTGAAATCACTCCCCCACACAAGCTGAAATCACTGCCCTGAAACTAGCTGTCCTGCTCAGGATCTGCTGTTCCTCCAGCAAGCCACAGCTAGCCTTGTGTTCCTGCCAGCCATTTGCCTACTGGGCAGCCTTGACCTCCAATCCTACACAAATCCATGCACACCCCTAAGTATATGGTCATTTCTTGGAGCCTGTTTTTAAATTTTATTAGTTTTGCTTTCACCTGGATGGAAATCTATAGTAAGTTAATTCCCAGAGCAGTTGGCATGCTCCAGGAGCCAGTTGGAAGCAGGTGTGGCTGGTCATGCTGCCCCAGTAACACCCAGATGTTTGGATGTCATGTTCCTCGGCACCACACTTGATCTTAGCCAGAAGAATTTGCACTGAATATAAGTGCAAAAACAACCATTGTTAAACAGTCAGGAACAAATCATATACTGTTCTGCATAGTGTATTTGTAGATGCAAATAACTGAGCACTGCATATTTACCATGCCACTTTCAGTAGCTTTTCTCACTCTATATAACCAGGAAAAAGCCAGAGGCGGTTCAGCAAACATGTACTGTATCTCTGTTTAATAGCAGGTAGATAGTGATGTGTTGACTAGTTCTATTAAGTAGATGGAAGGCTGATCCTGTTAAATTAATGTGTCATATTTGAAACTTCATACTTTGCTCACTGAATAGCTTCTCTTCTCTCACAGCATCCTTTGGCAGTTGAGTTTCACATCATCTTTCACCTGTGCTTAGAATACTATTTGATGCTATTCGCTCTTAAAAAAATAATCGCAAGTAAAAAAAAAAGGGGGGGTTAAGTGGCTGCTGTTCTCTTTGCTTATGCGGTGCAAGATGACCCCCTGAGGCAAACCTGGAATCTCAGTCTTACATCATATGCCAAGACAAGATGCTCTCTACATACTCAGAAATAACACATATGTTCACATGGAGCAAAATTAGGCAAATTCTGATTTTGAAAAGCTGGACTGGTTCTGTGCTGAAACAAGGCTGTCCGCACTGTGCTGTCAGTGGACCTCTTTCAAGTGGTGAATGTCTTGGGCCCTGTTCCCAAGCACTTTTGGTACAGTTCCAAGCATCCAATTGGTGCTGTGTGTCCCCATGGACTTTGGATTTGGCACACGAAAAGCGTATCAAATCCCCCCAAACAGTGCCAGAAGGATGCCAAATTTAATACCTGAAAAATGAAGTCTCGGCGCTGTTTGGGGAGCCGGCACACATTTCTTAGCAAGCTGGGACCGCACATAGGGACGCTTGCGAGCTAACAAGGAGGACATTCGCGCTTATGTGCTTCCTGTCGGCAATCAGAACTCTCAGCTGTCAAGCGCCGACTGCCGCTAAATCATTGCGGCTTTCAGCGTTAAATTTTATTTTAAAAAAGTTCTTTCTAGTAATGAAGCTTTATTTGTGCTTCTTTTCATGCCTCCCACCCCAGCCCTGGCTGTCTCTTCTGCTAAGGGAGGAGGGAAGGTGGCAGAGAGGTTAGCTGACAGTGGTAGTAGGCACTTGACAACTGAGAGTTCTGACTGCTAACAGGAGGCCGGATTTTGCGCACCTCTAACAGGAACAATGGAGAATGTCGTAAACTGAAAATAATGCCTTAATATCGCCTTCTCCATTGTTCCCATTCGAGCAGAGATGTGCAGCCAGAAGGAACTTTTTTTTTAAAAAAAAAATAACTAACGCTGAAAGCCTCAACGATTTAGAGGCAGTAGGCATTTGACAGCTGAGTTGCAGCTTTCGATGTGGCTTCCAAAGAGGGCAGAGGGGGTGGAGAGGAGGTGGCACTTCTCCCCCATGCCAGAGCTCAGCACACTTGCCATGGGGATGCCTGCATCAGCGCCGAATCCCAAGCCCAGTCCTCGTTGATGGGAATGACACGGTGATGCCTGAGATGCGTTCCTGGTCCCGCACCTGGGCCATGTGAGCCAAAACAGTGCCCAAACAGTGCCAGATGACCAGCATGGAAACGGGGCCTTATAAGGTCAGGCCTGAAGGAGTAAGGCCAGTGGCCATATAGCATCTGCTGTAACAAATTTGTGAGACACTTTTAGTACAAGGCCACTCTGATTTGCAGGGAATTGGATGCTACAGTTGGGAATAATCCAGAGGGAGTGTCCAGAGAACCATCTGGGCCAGTCATTGTGGATCATTTTCAATTATTGTGACCTGAGGATGTGGGCAAGCTGCTTGCTGGGGTTTGGACTTTCATGTGTCCTCTGGATCCTTTCCCATTTTGGCTGATAAGAGCTAATTGGGAAGGTATGACTGGGTGAAGGCAGGGAGTATTGAATGTTTCTTTGAGAGATGGTGTGGTCCCACTGGCTTTCAAAGAAGTGGTGGTACATCCCCTCCTTAAGAGGTTATCCATGGACCCAGAATAGTTAAACAACTATCTCTAGGGCAAGGTATTGGTCAGGGTTGTGGCTCCTCAACTCCAAGTACATTTGGAAGAAGATGATTTTCTAAACCCATTTCAGTTTGACTTCAGGCCTGGTTATAGCACAGAAACCACCTTGCTAACCCTGGTTGATTACTTTTCCTGAGACAAAGACAAGCAGTGTGCAACCTATTGGTTTTCCTGAATTTCTCAACAGCTTTTGATAACATTGACTATTCATCTGGAAAGGCTGTGGTTCTGCTCCTAACTCCATGGCTGATGCCAGAGAATGGCTTTACGGAATTTTTTATTGACATCCTGAGAACTGTTCTATGGGGTTCCTCAGGGACTGATTTTGTCTTCCATGCTTTTTAATATCTATATGAAATTGCTGGAAGAGATCATTAGGAGATTTGAGGTGTCATCAATTAGCAGTTGACACACAGCTCACTCTCTCCGTGTCATCTAATTCAGGAGAGGTGATTTAAGTAGTTGACAGGTGATTGGAGGCAGTAATGGGCTGAACGATTGAAGCTAAATCCAGACAAGATGATGATGTTTTTGTCAGAGGGTCTCAAATCAACACAGTTGGAAGGTATCCTGTTCTCAATGGGCTGTAATGCCCTGGAAAGAGCAGGACTGAAATCTGGGAGTTATCTTGGACTCTGCACTCACACTTGAAGCTCAGGTGGTGGCAGTGGCCAAAATCACCTACCTCCAGCTTCTCCAGCTAGAACTGGCTTGCCAACTACAGCCCCTTCTGTATAGAGATTATCTGATCACAGTAATACGATCTTGTAATTTCCAGATTGGACTATTGCAATGTGCTCTACACGGGGTTATCCCTGAAGACAGTTCAGAAGCTACAGACCAGAACAACTGGCTGGATGCACATCACACTAGTCTTAAAATGGGTACCCATCACTACCAAAACCTAGTTTAAGTTGTTTACATTTAATTGAACACCGGGAGGCAGGATATGACCAGTTTCCCTTTTCTGGGTATTAACCTCTCAGCCTTCTGCACATGTTGGTTAAATTAACTGCACTTTAACTGTGGAACCATAAATGGCCCTGTGGTTTTCAGGCTTCAGGAAGGGTTTCTGAATTTCATTTTTACTTTTTGAGGTTTCCTCTCAGTAAAGGTAAAACAACTAATGTGGTTTAATGTAAGCTGTGGGTATCTGACAAGCTGCAGTAAGAGTGAAGCTGGTCTCTTGGTGGTCAATAAAATATTTTAAAAATTACACACTGGGGTTGTATGATAAAATGGGCCAAGTGATTCCAGTATAAGGAGAACTGACCACTAATTATGTCAGAAGTCTTTGAGAGCTAAAATTATAATGCAAAAAACCTAAAGAAGTTTAAAAAAAAAAACAATGTTAAGTGTTAACTTTAACTTCTAAGGTCCTAAACCACCCGGATCCCAAACATCTAAAAGAATGCCTTCTCTCATAAAAGCCTATTTATGCTCTGCAAGTGAGGCCTTCCTGGTTATACCACCAGCAGTTAAATGAATGAGGACCTGGAAGACCCTTGAGGTCAAAATTATCTGGCTTATTTTACTTGCCAAGCTTCAAATCTGTACAAACATATCAGTCACCGACCACTGTTACTCATACAAGTGTCATACTCTTCTTGGAGCAATGAAGTCAGCCTTTCTGATTTTTTCCCTTTTACCAACATCACTTTGCTTCTCTTTCAATGCTTTTGTACAATTTCCTTACTTATATTAAGTATTTGGTTGTTTCTGTACATCCACTTCACATACTAAGCATTCTTGATTTGGTAAAATTTTATTTATATATGTAAGTAAAGATACAATTACAACTTGTTTATGGTCTTGTTATATTCTCCAGGTAACAATTCTTTAAGTGTTTTACCACCACTTTTAACAGTCAAACAGGTGAAGACCAGGGATAGGGCCTTCTCAGTGGTAGCCTCCAGACTATAGAATAATCTGCCCCCTGAGGTGCATGCTATCTACAATATCTATGTATAATATGGGGCAGGTTTGCCTGTCATATTCTGATATCTGTAACACATATATCTTAATAGGCCTTTCCCCTATAAGTGGGTTACATCTAGAGTTGTTCACAACCATTTTTTCCTGGTTAGGTTTATACCAGGCCACATCAGCTATGAACAAGTTTGAATTAAGGATACGCATGAGTATCTGTGCCATTCAAAATTCATATGAATTTGAACGAATTTGGACATATGCAGGCAAACTGAAGGGGGCCTACATTCATAGGCCCCCATTCATCTGCAAATTGACTGGATCTGCCCTTTGTCAAAGCCTCTGAAATTGGACTGAAGTTGGGCTAAACTTTAAGTGTGACAGCCTAGGGAAGCAAAGCATTTACCCACCCAAGAACAACCATTTCCCTGAAGAGTTAGTCTTTCAAATGCATTATTGTTTGTATGCTAATAATATGCATTTCTGCAACTGAACTAGGACACTAGATGGGTGTGTTGCTTTTTAAAAAAGCAGAACAGACAGACTTTATTTTTGTGTCTTTTTTAAAGGCACAGCCCTTTCAAAGTACTTCAAAGAGCTCATTGAATGTGTGGGTGCCTTTGCTCCAAATACGAACACTTTGTGCGAACATCATGGTTGTTCAGTTTGATAACAAATGCTTCAATCCCTCCTCCCGCCAACCCCGATTTGCTATGAACTCAGTTCAGCACATTTCCAGTTACATCAGTCCCAGCCTGGAATCAGTGAACTGCTAATCTTCCACATCTTGCTGCTCTGTGGCAAATTTTATCTTTCCAATGTCATTTTATAGCAAAATCTGTGAGCAAAAATTAAATAGCAATTATAGTTTAGGTCATGGTAAGTGACAAAAACATTTTTTTAAACTTCCTATATGTGCAGTGTTTAGAAAAATAGCATCAAAATTATATGTGTTATTTCTCAAAGCTTAAAAAACACACCACAGTATTTCTAATGGAAGAGAAAAAGGAAAGGAAAGTTATTATCTTTTTTCCACCGCTCCTTTTTAAAGCATTATTCAGTTTAAAGTTTCTGCTTCACTACTACTTCTTCAGAGCCTCTTACCAATGGAATATTCTCTTTGGAGCAGAAAGATCCCTGACAATTTTCTAAACTATTCCATTGAACATTCATAGCTGAGAAAGAGTTCCTTCAAGCATTTTCATTTTATCATCTAATTTTTGCAATTTGTGGCATCTAAGTGTCCAATTCAACATCAAATTCCTGTTCCGTGAATTTAATAGCACTTACTAAGGTACTTATGGAAATTTCACAGGTAGAACCAATCTTTGTCAAACTCCCCAGGGTAAAAATTACATCAAGTGGGACGGAATATGAAGCTATGGAGTGAGAATTCCCTAGAGATACCTCTTGCCTTCCTGCAGTATATTAGCAATCACATCTCTAGGTATCATCTGAGCTTTCCTGACAAATTGCAAGCAAAAAAGTAATATGCTCTGAATTTCTTACAGTGTCGAGGTTTCATTCCTTGTTTAAAGCTAGGAAGTGACGAATCTGTCAAATTTTGTTTTTCACAACTTTCTTACATTTCTTAGGTTAAACTTGGAGCATATCTACATTAGGAGTATGGCCAGTCATCATAAGGATAATCCATATTAGAGAGAAGCAAGGATCAAGTATGTGTTCCAGTCATTCCCACATGGAGAAGCTGTCCCATTCTCTACCACCTCTCGCCAGATCCCACTCCTTGTGTGAACAGTGATGGGATGCAGTCCCAGAGTTCAAATCTCGACTTCACAAGGGCAGGAAAGTCAAACTCTATCCTCCATATTTCCCTGCTGCTGCATCAGAACATGGATTCCCTTGGCAGCATTTCTGGTCATTCACCATTTGTTCCTTCTCCTTCTCTAGCCAGTATTATTTATTTGTTTGTTTGTTTGTTTGTTTGTTTGTATTTCTATCCTGCCCTATACCCAGAGGTCTCAGGGTGGGTTACAATATTATAAAAATCGTACACAGGTCCGTGCCCGCAGGCTGACAATCTAAAGAGACAAGATACAAAAGGAAAATTGTGTGGGAGGGAACAGGGACACTCTTAATTAATTTATTTATATTTATATCCCGCCCTACACCCGAAGGTCTCAGGGTGGGTAACAAGTATCCACCCAAGCACATCTTCAGTAAAACATCTTGAAGGCCCGGTCTTAAATTCTTTCCCTTTGTAATTGCAGTTTTGTGAAAATGTAAAATTTAAAAGCATTGAGCTCAGGGTCTGGTCCAGACCTGAGGCCTTTTCGCACATGCGGTTTTGGAACGTGCGGAAGACAGCCCGGGATGCGGCATTCGCATTGCCGCAGCCGGGTTTGCGTCCCGGCACGTCTGGGGCTGTCTTCCGCGCGTTCCAGATGCAGAGCACTTTAAAGTGCTCTGCATCCGTTCCCGCGCGTACGAAGTGTCCCGGCACTTTCGGGGAGAAAAGCATTCGCGCACGCTTCTCTCCCTAACAGCCGCGGGCACGGCTCCCCCATCAGCATGGGCCAAAAATCGGCCGAGCAGCTGATGGCGGTCGGGCTGATCACCTTCCTTGCATGGCTGTGGAAGCGATCGCACAGCCGCAGCGAGGCTGGTTGACAGCGAGGGGGCCCACGATTCGAATCGTAGGACCCCTTGCCGTCTGTCAGCCTCGCCGGCGCTGCGCGATCACTCCCGCAGCCTGGCAAGGAAGGTGATCGCCCTCCGCGGGGGGGAGCTAGGCCCTTCCTGGCCCCGGCGGCCCCATTGCGGCTGCCGGAGTCGGGGACCTGGGAGCATCGGCTTCCTGTAGCCCCTTTCCGGGATGGCAGGAGGCCGATGCCGGGCTGGCTGGGGGCGAGAAACCCCTTGGGCAACCGGAGCGCATCACTCCAGTCACCCAAGGGTCCCCCCCGCCCCCATCGTGACCGTCTGCGGGGCGCGGGCGCCCCGCAGATCAGTCCCCCACCCCCCCTCTCCCCAAAGCCCCCACCCCCAACCACGATCGCGCCCATCTTCGGGGTGTAGGCGCCTACACCGCAAAGATGATTCTCCCCCCCCCGGGCCTCGGGAAGACGCACGCGCACGCGCGACGCTGGACCTACCTGCTCACTGTCCGGCCTCGGAATGAGGCGAGGATGCCGGGAGTGTGCACCACGTGGCTCGGGGAGGCCCCCTATTGGACAAGCAGTTCATGCACCCAATGGGAGGCAGCCTCGCTGGCCGAGTCCCCGCCCCTGGCTGGCCTTTACCGGCTAAGACACTTCGGAATGCTTTTACCATTCACACACAGGCGCGCCGGAACGCGTTTACACACGTTCCGGCGCCCCTGTGTGTGAATGATGAAAGCGTCCTGAAGTGTCTTAGGCCACCCGTCCTACACACGTTCCAAATGGAACAAGTGTAGTGCGAAAAGGCCTCAGTTCTGTTGTGCAGATGGTGCTGTTCCAGACCATGATTTGCTGTGGTCTGGAACAGCAAGCTTCACTCATCCAGACCCACTGATCTTCAACATGGCACAACAGTGTGAAAAGGCCCCTACTCTACACATATATATTTTTTTCTTTTCTCCTTACTCCCCACCCCCTATCTTTTAACATATTGCAAATATCCAAGCTGGATTTCTCTGCAGTAAAAAATAGAACTTGCAATTCCAGTCTACCTATGGACATTAACAAGCATTAACATAAATATGTTAAATGGGAAAACTGAACTTTGAGGCACAGTGCAAAGCACTCCATGAAGTGCCTCCTAAAGCTTCCGCCAACTTTGTCAAACAATGTATAGCTGAAAACAGAGATTTTTTAATAATTATTTTATGAGGATGCCTTCATACACTCTGGGACTCATGATGAATGCTCAGTGAATTGAACACAGCTTTAGCACAGGAGCTTTAGAGTTTTAAATGTGCTTTCCCCCCTTTCTTTCTGAACATTTCAGTAAAGTAGCAAGGAGGCTCTGAAATGCTTATACAGGGAACAGCTGTACAACTGGCACTGAAACTGCAGTCTTGCTAGCATTTTGTTCCTGTAACACAGGTTGTTCCACCACCTGATCCGTAGGCACTGATTTTGTGTTCTGTGTCACTCCCAATGGAAATGCAGAAGTGGCATCTAAAGAGCCATTAACTAAAACCAGTGTGCCCATATGTCTGCATGAAGAGCTGGATGTGTTACATTACCGTGCCGACAATTCTGATTCTCTGTTTTGCACTTCAGAGAAAAAGCTCGAAAGTTAAAATGTTTCTGCACGCCACTACCTGAGTACATTGGAGGTTTTCTGACAAATGATCAAAGCACAAGCAGCATAGAAGTTCTGTAGAGGGAGCTTTAAACTTGTAATGATGCGCTTGCGCTGAAGGCAGAGAAGTGACAAGCCAGTTTGTTGCAAGAATAACTTTAACAATCGTCGCATCCATGGAAACAAAACTCTCAATCTTGTTGGAAGCAAAAAAAAGGAGAGAGAGAATGAGCATCAACAAATGGTTCAGGTTAAGAAAATTTATTAAGAATCTAGTCTCAAGGAATGCTACCAAATATCTGCACTGTTTTCTTATCTATTTTCTTAAGGACATCTGCTATCAGCTCACCATTACAGGACAGAGTAGTAAGGAAACAGTCATAGAAATTAACTAATGTAAGCAGAATATGATAGCATATGAAAGACACTGTTCAACAGAAGGGCAGAAATTTGCCTAAGAACAAACTGTTTAAAATGATTGCCTCATAAGCAAACATGAGGCCTGCACAGTACAGCCCTAAAAAGACATCTGTCACTTGGCAGATGTCACTCTAGTAACTCATCCATACAAGGTATCTTTCCAGTAAACAAGCACAATAGATTTGATTTGGTGGATTTACAGAATGAAGTCTAGGTAAAAGACTGAAGCTAAGCTCTTTTCCGCATAATCATCTACAGCATGATTTCTCCTAATCGGGATTCTTTCTAAAGAACAGTAAATGTATCCTTAAAAAAAGAAGAAGACCAAATTAACAGGCTCTTTTTTCACTTTCACTTTCTGATGAACATCTGCTAGAGAAAATAATGTTCTTCATTTAATTTATTCTGATCAACCACATTTGTTTGTGTAGATGTTTGGGATCATAATGAAGAAACTAAAGCTTCTAAACTGGTTGTTTATTTGGTTTAATTGCACTGATTCACTGCATTCAGCTACACTCATGTAATAAGGTTTGGACAAAGAAACAGAACCTAAATAATTTATGTTCCTTTCTCATATAAAACTGGTTAAACTGATGATCTTTAATCTTTTTAATGTAAGTGGGGATGCACCCTGGCAGATCAGACCAAAAGCCTACCTGTATAATACCATCTTTTATTATGGTCGTATTTGTTGTAGTTACCACCTTGAGATAGAGAAGGTTCCTGCTTTCTCCCATTCCACAAGCTGCAGGCACCTGAACTTCAACTGAGTCTGATAATACTGTATTTTCAAATCTGTTTTAATTTGTATCCTGTTTTAATTTGTTTTACTCTGTTGTTACCTGCCCAGAGACCTTCAGGTATGGGGCGGGATAGAAATGTAAATAAATAAATAAATAAATTTTCTATTGCTCCTAAGATAAACAGGTGAATGTCTAAGGTAGACTGAGACTGTAGGCAGACATCACAAAAGGAGAGCATCAGAGAGACCATGTGTGGCCCTCGTGTTCCCAAGCCCTATTCAGTCCACATACTCAAGCACAGAATGTTCATACTAGTATGTGAATGATTCCATCCTATTTCTGAGCTGGCTCAAGTATGTTTTTTTTTTTTTTCTGTGTTTGATCACAGCCTAAGGCTGCATTCTCATGTAGCAAAGAAGCGGTTCAAATGAACCTTAGAGATGGTGTCATGTGGCTTTCATGTTTTCATCCCATCTCTAATCCACTTAGAATGTTCAGACGAGTCCCCAAGTTGGGACTGCACCTTCATTGGAAGTGTGCATGGCTCCCTTTGCACCTAATCTTCACTCAGTAGAATGTTGTTGCTGTTGTTGTTGTTAATCATACCGTTGAGGAAAGTGCCAACAGACCCTTATTTACACAGAGTAACACTTGAAGCCCATCCCACAGTGTATTGAAATGAGCATTTTAAAATGGAGTCAAGCTTTCATTACACAATTATTCATTTTTAACTTGTAAATTTTCCTTAACAATAAGATTTGCAGAGTTACCTAATCCTTTTATAATTTTAGTTAGTAATCCAATAAATTGCTAGCTAGTAATCCCATCAGCACAACAAAGGAAACAAAGCAAATTCAACAATTAATCTAAGACAACAATAAAGACCACAGTTATAGTAGGAGGTTGCACCTTATATTTGCAGAAGGCATGTTTCATGAACCAGAAGACTTGAACAATATATTATTTTGCCTATTTGTTCTCATTTTTATATTAGTTTTAACAGCCACAGAAAAGTAGCAATGAGTAATTTTTAAAAAGTTTGTTTTTACTCATTTTTTATCATAGTTTTTATTCCTTTCAAGGGATTTCCATATGTATAACATGAAATGTGAATAAATTCCCAACATATTTGTCTGAATGAGTATGCAGTGTTGGCAGTACTGGCATTTCAGAAATTAGTGATGTGTGTCTACACTTTGTTGTGGCAACAGGAGAATGTAATATCACAGCAACTTGTTACATTTTTGTCCAGATGTGGTATGACCATAATCACCATTCATTACAGCCCAGCAGCTTGTGTCTTTCAGCTTTCATCATGTCTGGACAAAAAGCAATAACTGTTTTTATAAAGGAGTAATGATCAACCTTTGGAAATGGAAGAGGATGAAGGAATGAGAACAGCCACCAAGGATGGTTGGAAAGGAGAGATAGGCCCTTTCTACAAAGGGTCTGATTCCATAACATGCAGCCCTATCCTGAAATTAGTCCCAGTGTGAAAAGGATAATAATTTCTTTATATTGGTTTTTCTGAGCAGGAGAAACAAGAGAGGGCTGCTCTATTTCTCATTAAAAGAGCTGGGGAAAGATCCTTTTCCACTGGGAAAGCAAGTGGTTTAAACTGAAAATAATTTCTCCATTAACTTGTGGTTAGCAGTTTCCTTTCTTCTGTCAGCAAGAGTCTACTGCCTCAGTAAATCCCACTTAGAATTCTCTTGAATTCTGCTCTGAGACTGCAAACAAAGGTAGCTGTTATACATAACTTATCTGTCAAACATCGATTGAGAGGATGCCTTTCTATGCTAATTTCCGATGACAAATCCTATGGAGAGTGTGGGTACAGGGGCAAAATAAATAGGAATGGGTCTACTCAGGACTAGCAAAAATGGACAGCAGATCTACATGGTGACTTTGCTATACTGTTGTGTCAGTGACAATACATGGTTTTACCATGTCCCTTTCTGCACTTATCTTTAGTCAGGAACAAAGGCATGCATAGTAAACTCCTTAGCCTCATAGATTAGTGCATTAATGCAGATCTGTAAGGCATGACTCCCAATCGAATACTCCATCTGCATTAGAATGAGTGTGATCCAAATTGGAAAAGCCTGTATCACTGGGAGGCATGATTAAACAAGCCTACTGGCATACTGGAAGGCCTGATCCAGAACATGAGAGGAATGTAGAAGCACAACTCCCATGTTCCAGAGTAACCTGGGGATGAATTCCCTAGTATGCCATTGAAATATGTCTTCCAGAAGCTCTGAGGCTAGGAACCATAATTCCTGGCTGTCAAGATGCATCAGAGCCTGACCTCAAAGCCTGGGCATACTTCAGGGCCATGGAGTGGGCAGGTCTGGGCCAGCAACATCATGTAGATGGTGGTGATCCAGCCCATGCCTTTCTGTAGTTAAAATCAGCAGGCCAGCTGTTCCAGACTCACTTATTTTGATCACAGGCCTTTCAGTGCAGAAAGGCCTCATGTGTGAGGGATGTGGGAAGAGCTTAAATATATTTTGATACACAGGAGAAAACAGGCCTTCATTGTTGAAATTCATTACGTTGCAACAGGTATTAAGAGGGTTTGTTGTCTTTTGGCGAGGTGCATGGTTTTGACTTTATATGTGACAGAGTATTTGTGCAAAGTTTTAAAATAAAGCCTTCCTGCATAAACCCTTAATGAGGATTAAGGGTTCTTTTAATTCACTTCCAAGCCTCATAAGAAACATAGCAGACCAATGAAGCTATGTCCCCCGCTGGTCTGCTCTGTTTGCACCAGAAAGAGAACAATCCAGATTAAGGGAAGTCTTAGTCTGGAACACCGGTGGACCCTTTTAATTGGGTCTACCAATGGACCAGTGCAGACCTGATCAATAACTTAGGAGATGTGCAGAAGGCGTGCTTCTCATATTTGGGACTACACTCACATTTTGGACTACCATATCACCTTTGGAGGCATGGAGTTCCAGTCACAAAGCTTGTGCAAGCTTCACGGCCACAATATGAACTGATCCAGATCAGCCCTGTTGATGCAGATACAACC
Organism: Aspidoscelis tigris stejnegeri; assembly: GCA_023333525.1. NCBI lineage: Eukaryota > Metazoa > Chordata > Lepidosauria > Squamata > Teiidae > Aspidoscelis > Aspidoscelis tigris. The sequence continues at coordinate 32,976,999 of JALMGA010000002.1, forward strand.
CAGGCTGTCTCACAATCCAGATCAGTGGACTGGGCAATTCTGGACCCAATAATACATATTAACAGTGGCTAAGTACAAAAAGAGCCAAATCTGTGTAGGCATGAGGGCTTTGCTATCCTTCTGTTCATAGAATCATAGAATTATAGAGTTGTAAGGGACCTCTAGGGTCATTTACTCCAACTCCCTGCTCTATGCAGGGTTTCCTAAACCATCCCAGACTTATGTCTGTCCAGCCTCTACTTCCAGCAATGGAGAACCCACTGCCTCCCATGGCAACCTATTCTGTTTACTGATTGCATTTACTGTTGAATGTATAGAGCTTCTCAATAGGGGCAGGGTAATGCGGGTAGATAGTGAACATTAGTACAGACAGGGGAAGGTGGGACAGATGTTGGGATTGAAAAAAAGACAGTAGACATCTTTCAGGGGAAAGGCTGCCATGGACTCCTACCTCTTCCCAATGCACTTAAAAGGAGGGGGGTGTTAAAAGAAGAAGAAACTTCACACTTAATTAAAAAAAATCAAAGGTTCAGAATAAATTATATGATTAAGAGAAAAACTGCAAGCACAACCCATTTCATTGCCTTTGGATGTAGCAGTCTAAGTTGCTGTTAAACTAAGTGTGTCTCCCTCAGCTTCCATATTTGCATGCATGCATGAGTGGTGCCCTTGTTTTGACAAGCAGGCTAGATTCTAACTGGTTGCTATAGGGAAGCTGTTTCCCCCTCCCTTCCCCCAATTTCTTGTTTTCCTTTAACACCGAAATGAATTCATTGTGCCCTTCCCTCACATTTCCAGCTTCCAAAATGAGCACTAAGAATGTTTTGATCAAATTATTGTTCTTGATGCTTTTTCTCAGAAGGCCAGAATCAACTCTCCAATTAACAATTCTCTTTTCAGTAACAGAGAGCTCTCTGGCAAACGTTCTGGTACTCTTTGGAAAGAAATCCAGAGACTTGTTTGTAAATTAAAATGATGCATTTGCAAAGCTATTGAAATGAGATTTCCCTGCCCCCAATGAAAAAGCCTAAGAATCAAATCTTGCAAAAAACAGACACTCCCTAAGGCCCCACTGTCTTGAAAAACCTTAATTTGTTAAATGGGACAATCTTCTATTTGTTATTCATGTGAGCTTCTGCTGTTGGCACTTGCCATTCACACATTTGAACATGCACAAAGGCTGAAAGATAAAAGCTTAAATAAATCAAGAATAAAACAGTTGTGTTGGGTCTCCCCCCCCCCTCCTTTTTGGACAACATTATTTCCTCCAAATTATTTTCTAGTCTGCTTCTTTAGATTGTTTCACCTAGCTAGCTTTGAAGTGATTGGGAAATCATCACTGTTAAGGACACCACCACCCTAGATTTCATGGAAGGTCTGTCTGAAGCAAATATGCCACAAAATATACTACACGATGGCAGATGATGATGGCGATTAAAAAAAAAAGAAATAAGAACTACTCTCTTTTATGTTCTCAGTTCTTTAGGTTGTATTCAGTGATGCTCACATAGTTATAGTGCATAGATACAGTGTCATAGTCCAAAAAGAATCCCTCTCAAATTCTGGATAAATTTATATCTTTGGAATAGCATCCCAATGGAGGAACACGAGGGCTGCATCCCCATTAAAAGCTTAATCCAGTTTCCCTAAATCAAAATAACAGAACCGGATGCAAACGCGAATTTGCCTGATCCCATTACTTTCAGCCAGAATCGCGTTCAATCCGGATTCTGAGAATGTACGTGCCTCAAGGGGGGACTCCAGTGGCTACTTTTTAAAAACTGCTTTTCAGAGCTGCCCTGTCCTCTTCCTCCTGGCATGAACGCACCACCCATAATAGACCCCTTCACGGAGCCTAGCTGGGTGGCTGATTGGCTGCTGCTTGCCTGGATGGAGGAAAAACGGCAGCGAGCAGCCAGCAATTCTTCCCCCTCCTCTCCTCATTGCTCAGGGCATGCAGCAGCAGCAACAAACATTCACACATCTCCCCAACCAGCAGCTGCTTTTGTTTCTTTTCCCTTTTTAGAAGGTCAGCACTTTCAATGGCAAGATCGTTATCAGGTGCGAAGTGGTTCCATCTCTACAGTGTAGCTTTAAGCGGTGGATTTTACAGCTTGCTTTGGAAGCAAGCTATTGGGGGAGGGAAACTCTCATCCCTTAACACGGAAGGGTTCCCACATTAAAAAATGTAAAACGTTTCAAGTGCACGAACCGGAGTGAGACCTGTTGAAATGAGGATTAACATTTACAACACTTTGGGGAGATTTAACATGCGGAAAGTGTCTTAAGCCAAACTGACGTGGGGTCTGCAAGGATTGAAAAAGGTTTGAATTCGAAATAAGATTGCTGTGGGGATTCGCCCCAGATATAACAAAGTTAAAACTTCTTCCTTCTTCTGGACCTTTAATTCTTCTAAATATAGACCTGCCAGGGTGAGATAGAGGAATACTGGATGGGTTATGTTTTTGAAAATGTTTTATTGTACATTCTGACCCACCTTGGACCCTCTGGTGAAAGGAGGGATACAAACATTATAAACAAATAAAAATAATATATGCCCATAGGGCCAAGGGTAACAAGCCCTGAGGGCAAACTAGACACTACTCAACACTATCCAGCAGCCAAAAAACCCACTAAATTTAGAAAGCCCAAATTTGAATCCTCCCTCTTGAACATATTATCATCCAGGGATGTTTCACATGCTCATAATGCTATGCATTTTCTGCAGAGGAATGTTCCCCTCTGGGATTTGTAAAAGACTGCAGTGTTGTAGTGTTCTGTGTCTTATTATGTTGGGGGTTTGCCAAAGATAGCTGTAAAGGATTCTGGGAATGCAGTGCAGCTTGAGAAAGTAGGCTGAAGGAGTTTTCAAAGGATCAAGCTAAGAGTTATGGTATCTCTGATAAGAAAAATGGGTAGCTGGTCTCAGTTCAATGCAGCTCATTAGTGAGGTGATGTTACCAGAGGGAAGATAAACAACCTAGGCAACAAAGGCATTCAGTGGCAGCTTTTAGGAAATGTTTTGATATGCCAACTTGAGATTGGCTGATGGAAGGAGGAACGCGACCCAATTACATGGTTGTGATTGCAAAGGATAGACAATTAGGGCTGAGCTTGTAGCAGTTTGTTGGATATGAACTAGAGTTCTTTTTGTGTTCTAGATAAGCACAGTTTATTATTGCTGTTGACCCCTGCAATATAAATTTGCTATCTTACTGTGGAAATCTGTGTATAGGTAAAGATAACTCCACCAACAGGTAGTCCCATTTCCACTGCCTGATTGTTGTCCTGCTGTCTTCTCTGCCAGCCCGATGGGCAGCAGCTGTTATCATGTATAAGACAGGATTAAGGGCTCCTGAATTTATACAACTATTTTTTTTAAAAAAAAAGAAGTAATGCTTGTTCACGATTAAATTACTTTCAGAATCAAAAACTGTTCAACTTCCAATCTTTCCTTATTCTCACAAAAAATATAACAAAATATCCCATAGAAAAGTGAAAGTCTAAGGCTGCAACATAAGACATTTTTTAAAAATCCCACTAAATTCTGTGTTGGCCTTCCAAGTAAGCATGAATGGGAAAACTCATAAATCTCATTTTACGGGGTTCATTTTACAAGGACAGAGTAAAAGTTAGATAAAACTTCAGATTGTGGAAAGTAAGAATTGTGAGGTCTAGGCTGTCACTAGGCTTAAGTTCTTTATTTTCTGTGCACAGCAGAGATAATGTCTGGTGTGTGTTAGCACATGGCAAAAATGTGTTATACATATTTAGCGCAGCTCATTACACCAGTATCATACCAGTATGATCATGGCAACATATCCTTATATTAAATTTGTGGAACCGGTTCTTCTCAATCTTAGTTCATAATCAACAGTGAGTTAAACCCATGTGCTAGTGGCATAGGTGCCTGAGGGTGGCAAGCATTTTGCAAAGCAGGTTATCCCACTGTTCAAACAGGTTACTTCTAAGGATGGTTTCCACCACTGGAAGTGAGTCAAAGTCCTATAGGTGCACTGACCTGTAGACAGCAAATTCCTCAGTCTTCTATTATGAGCAATGCCCTAGGAAATATTAATTAAAAATCAACTTCACCAAGTCAACACTTAAAAGAGGGCAAGATCTTTTGACACAGGCTTTAAAAATACAACTCATAAAATCAGACAAAAACAACAGAAATGTTACTTTCAACAGATTCCCAGCTGATAAAGTAAAAACAGCAAAGCAGTAAGTATTGAAAAGTCTGCAGCTTAGATTTTGACAGATATACAGGAGAAAGAGCTAAAAAGAGGTAAATGAAGGGATTTTAAAAATGTCACTCGCACTATGAAAGGAATGCCCTAAACATAAACTAAAATAACCACACTGATTATTTCTCACCCTTTTATAAACAAGAAGGAAGATCTTTGCCCCCAGGATGACTCCAAAGCTTCAGCTAAGTTCCAGAGCTGTGGAAAAGCATACATCACTGGCTGCGACATTTTGCAAAAGCACAATCATGGCAACAAAAGTCCCTTTGAAAGTTCAGTGCTTACAAGCAACACAAGTGGAGAGAAGATCATAGCTAGAGTCAAGGCTCTCTCTTGGTGCAAACCAAATACTGAAATGAGCAGCAAATCTAAACTGTAGTTGTTCCCCCCAAATTGAAGAAAAACAGTTTACGTTGCCAGATTCAATTCCAGCAACACAAATCTTGTCCTGATGAAAGGTGGGATGGAACACTCTGCTTGCCTACTACCTCAGGACTATTTTTATACGAAAACTAAAGAAAGAAATAGTGACATCTGAAGAAACATTCATGTCACCCACATGACATGAGTATGAGACCACAATGAAACCATATGTTACCTCATAACTCAGGGGCCACTTTTGTTTGCATGCACGTGGGTGCATGGACTTCATGCAAACTATGGCCCCTTCCAGACTTGTGGAATAAATCTGCAGTTATAGGAAAAATCACAGCTTACCTGTTGCAGAGAGATGATCCGCCGTCCAGACTAAAAGCAGCTTCCGTAGCTTCCTCATCAGAAGCTGTGAGGGTTGAGTTGGGGCATACCGTCACGTGGAATGAGACAGCCAAGTGTCGTCTCTTGTCGTCTCTTCTCACCATCCCGTCCAGACTGGAAGATTCAAATGTATCTTATACTGCACAGTGGATGTTCTCTTACCCGCATTAAGGTAAACTTGCAGTTACGATGGGATAATGCGTCACCACCGCGATCCTGCAATTGTGCTGTGTGATGCCCCCACCATGACTGCACATTCTGCTGTGCAGTATTAAGGTGTCTGGACGCACCCTAAGTGTAACCTAAGGGTAAGGAATACATATTTGAGTGGATTTAACTGTGATCAAGGCTTATTAATATCTTGCTGATGCTACTTGATAGCATCTCAATTACTTTTTAAAAAGAATATTAACATTTTTATGTTGCCTCTGCAGAATGATTCCTCTTAATGGCAAAACATTTGCTCAAATCCTGTTTCATAGCATTTATCCAGCATCTCTGAGAGCTAAACTGAAAAACACTGTTTTAATTAAAAGTGTCCCTTGTAATTTCCTGTTCCAGAGGTCAACATAGTTTAAGTTAATTCTGTTAACTTTTTAAAATAAAGAGAATACTTTAACTTTACCCATATATTTGTCATCCAAATTATTTCAAGGAAGCCAGATCCTTTCAGAACATGTCAGAGTTTTCCAGATGCAGTCACCCAAAACCTATGGTAAATGATTCCCCATTAGTCTTCCTTCCTTTCTTTGACTTAGAAAGTAGGACACAGGAAAAAGTTTACTGTGTAGAGAATTCCACTGTTACTATTTGTAGTTTAGCTTTGCAGTAAAATTAAGGTTTTACTTTGGCTTTTCAAGTGGATGCAGTCTTGCACAGAAACCCTCTAGAATTTCTTTTGTTTATTTCTCTGGGTGTTTTTCCACCACGCTCCTTAGATCCGGATCTAAGGAATGGGTACATTCCTTAACACAGATCTAGTAGATCTGGATTAAGGGAAGCACCCAATGTGTTTCCACGGGAGGTGTATCACCTATGGGTGGTAACCCATTAGCAATGGGTGCTAACCTCCCTGCCGTGGAAACATCTTTGCACCCATCTGGGGAATCTGGATCGACTCCCAAGGGGTCTGTCCGTCACCCCAGGTGTCTCGGGGGACAGGGGGGTGCGCTCTCCGAAGTCCTTTCGAAGAGATCAGTGCAGACTTCGGAGACATCAGCGCTGATATCTTCGGAGAGACTGGCAGTGAGACTCCGAAGTCTGCACTGATCTCTTTGGAGAGACCAGCGGCGAGACTCCAAAGTCTCTGCCGATTGCTTTGGAGGGACTGCAGAAGGCAGTCCGCGCGGTCTGCACTAATAGCAAATGGACCGCACCGACAGCTCCAGAGCTTCTCCGAAGTCTTTCCCGATCTCTTTGGAGTGACTTCAGAGTCATTTCAGAATGATTTCAAAATGACTCCAAAATCACTTCGAATCTGGGATTTCGGGGCTCCCCCCATGGGTGCATCCCCTCCCCCTAGCCTCCTCTGGACCCCATTGCCTGTTTCTCATGGAAACAGGCTCCCTTTAATCTGGATTTTCTGGCTAAAGACCCCATTGTAGACCACATTAATGGGCTCTACAGAAAATCTGGATTAAAGGCAGAAAAGTACCCATTTCATCCGGATTTCTCATACATCAATCGGGTCCCAAATGGGTGATTTTTTTCTTTTATTTTCTTCTTCCTTCTTCTTCTTCTCACTAGTGCAAATCCTAGCTCAACTAGAGAAGAAAATCTAAAATTATATTATTATTTCACTTTGGTGCCTTTTGGATTAATTTATAGAAGTCAATTCTCAGTAGACATCTGTTTGAAATTATAATACTTTATTGTTATAATTGTGATATTCCCGGATTCCACTGGTACATTTTCCTTTCCTCTTTAGAGTCAAATAAGGTGACTATAAGTGATTTGTGTCACTACATACTGGCTTAAAATAAGAGCTCTTGCATGCAAATACTTATTACATTTTAGTACAAGCCATTCCCATAGCAGTCAGTCAAAGGTAAATTCTGATGCCTTTTTTTTTTAGTAGACAAAAATCTGCATAAAAGTCATGGCTCAAAGTAACAAAAGCTATATAAGACTTAAGCATACTGAATTAGTTAAATCTCTAATAACTGCAGCCAAATTGCACAACACTGGAAAAGTCCATCAAACCTCACTAGAAGTCAATGGCTTACTTGAACATAGAGCTTAATAATAAATGAACTAATAACAGCACAACAATGGAACGTCAAGCAGAATTTGTGAAAAAATGGTCACCTTTGGTTATTTTATCACAAACAGACTGTTCCATTAAATCAACCCCATCTTATTCCAAACTGTTATCATTGTTTCCAACTTTAAAGCTTTAGCATGCTTTTAAGGTTAAGTGGAGAATGTAATAAGTTAGTTAGACCTTCTCGTGGTTCTGTTATTTATATTTATTTATTTATATTTATATCCCGCGCTATACCTGAAGGTCTCAGGGTGGGTAACAGCTTTTAAAACCAGCATATTAAAAGAATATTAAAATTTAAAACCAACACATTTTTTTTAAAGCAGCACAATAACAGTTAAAATAGTACTGTTTGCAGTGGGGGGCAAACATAACCAACATTTAGCCAAAGGCCTCAGCGAAGAGGTGCGTCTTCATCACCTTTCTAAACCTACTCAGAGAAGGAGCCTGACGCACCTCCAGGGAGAGACTGTTCCATAGCCTGGGGGCCATTACTGAGAAGGCCCTCTCCCAGGTGCTCACCAGCCTCACTTCTGAAGTTATTGTAATAATGAAAGTTAGTTGTTGTTGTTGTTTATTATGTTATATATCTGGTTATTGCTGAATATGTTGCAATTTTATATCACCTTTGTATTGTTGATAAAATCCATAAACTTAAAAAAAGGAAAACAGTATCTGGATAACACTGACAGTAGTCCTATCAGGAATGTAAATGGGGGTTTTGAAGGAGAACAAGTGAAACAGAGCAGAGTTACTTAGGAAATAACCATTTTAAAACCACTTCCTAACTGCCTATTGGGATCTAGTAAAAGCTATTAAAGAGTGCATTTCTCATTATGAGATACTGCAGATAAACTAAGGTAACTTCTCAATCTCATGCTAAATGAGCAAGATGGATTTTCTCCTTATTTTTCTAGAAGTAATTTTAAAAGGGCAGTGAAGTGAAAGCTTGTATAAGCTTGTGTTCATTTCATTTTGTACATATATCACCCAAATTGATTACTCATAAAACAGGGCTATTTTATAGTTGTTCTATTTATAGTACACATTTTAAGAATACATGTTTTATGACCAAGTGTCACAGAGATGCCTGAAATATAGGCTGCAGTGGGGAAACACTTTAATAGTTGTACAGATTTTTTTAAAAAAAAAATAAAATAAAGACATTATGCTATACTGGGCAAAATGACTCAGGATTTCAGTTCAATAACATAATGCATTTAAAAAAACTAGCAATGCCAAGAAATGATAGAACTTTACATTAACATTTATGAAACTCATATAATCTATGAGGCCCTGTTCCTTTCTAGCTAAGTGGCCAGTGCATTAGTACAGTTGTGTGGACTAATGGAGCAATTCCTCCCAAGACAATAGTGACAACCACATGATATCTATATCTGTTATCGACAACGATTGAACTTTAAAATTGTCCCCCAAGAATTTCCAGTGGTAGACCAAGTCAGCCCTCCATGATGTGGATGTTATACACCAGCCTTCCCTCCCTCCCTCCTCACCTCAAAATTCTGTGCTAGGTAAGGTGGATTGCAGAAGGCTTGGGAACACAAGGATCACACACACTGTTTCTCTGGGGTGCCCCATATTTATGTCTTAACACAGTTTTAGAGATGATAGTGTGTGGTTCTCATGTTCCCATTCTGTTTCTAATCCACCTTTTGTAGCGTAGAATGTTCATGAGAGGGCTGCTGTGCTTCACTTCAAATCTGGGGTCATGATGATTATTCTACATGAAGAAGGTGCAATGAGCAAGCAGTTGCAGACTTCTTTATTGCTAGCAATAATGGGTACCAGGACACATTTCTCAAAGCTGGTCTATTGCGTTCATTTAACACAGGCTATTTGTAAGAGGTTTGCTTACCAAGTTCTCTGATAAGTAAATACTGCACATGCTCAGTATATTACCTGTTCTAACCCACCTACTGACTAATTGTAAAATGCCAATGAAGTGCTTTAGGTGAACTTTATTTTATTAATGATTCAGAATCTGCTGATGCCATGTACTTTGAGAATCATTCTCTGTGCTGAGTATCACTAGCCATATAACATTTGTTCTTTCCTAATCTTATGCACGTAAGGAATGCATTTTAGTTAGTTTCACCATTTTTATATTGTAACTGTGCTATAATCTTTTATTTTGGGGTCAGGGTGTCTCAGGAGGGAAGGGTCAAACTGGCATGTGAAGGATCTCACCTATGAACCATCTGTAAGCTGCTTCTGAGAACTTTTATAAAGATTGTGTGTGAATCCAATCTTTGTTACTTGTCCCTGAGGACCTAGTTAGGATGTCTTAGGCTTCAGACACATCAAAAGAATGTAATCAGTGTTAGTATTGTTTGGTCCCTTGATACAACCAGATGGGTGATACCTTTTCTCTGCCACACTTGCACGCCAACTGCTTCCTCCCTGCACCTAAGATCCAGTGCTGAGCACAGCAGCCCTGGCATTTTGCCTGGCTGGAAGCACTACTGCAAAGACAGTTACTGTGGATGGTGAATGTGCAAGGGTCCCACATTCTCGGGTGGCTTGCAGCTGCAGTGCTGGGTGAGAAGCCAGTCCTGGCACTGCCTCACCCAAGTAAGCTCTGGCCCTGACAGCCACTGCAGAAGGCAGGCAAGCAAGGAGGTTTGAGGACAAGCAGTTCTTCCCCAGTTCACCCAAGGGACAGCTGGCCTCACAAAGCTACTTGGGATAATGAGTGGAGACCAGGAGCATCCCTGGAGGCCAAGGCTAAAGTTGAACAAGGGATATGGCAGATAAATGCCAGAAGTGCAAAAGCTCTGGGGTGGGCAGTGCAGGCCAGGGTGGGGCAGGGTGATACGACCCTCCTATGGAGGTCTGTGGCAACCAGAGGAGCACTGGAACCCACATCTGGTCATGGAGTTCTTCCTTTCCCCAAGCTGAAATGACATCAGTGCTGATATAATATGAATAAAGGAGATAATAGTCTTCAGATGCTATGGAAAGGAAATTTATGGTGTAACCCTGAGGCAAAAATGGCCTCCAAACTGATTTTAAAAAGTAGTGTAATACACTTTTTACTGTGTAATGGAGATACAACCTGAAACAGTCATGAGAGAGAAAAAGAGGAGAGGATACACCCCCTTTAACAGCCCATTTAATTAGGGTCAGAGACATGTTTAAGGAAGAAAGATTCACAAATGTATGCATATTAGTAAAAAAAAGATCCACAAAAATCAAGCCACTCATAAATGTGTGGGCATAGAAAGCACATTGTTTACAAAAATATATCAGAAAGGAACTTTAGAAATAAACTAGTGAACTTTCTTTTGAAAAGAGAAAAGAAATACAAATTGATTTAGAAATCTTAGTACTCTAAACTTCAGATTGATGCAATAAGAAAGCTGTGAAAAATAATATTTACCATCAACATAAGTCTTTTTGGGCTGCCTTCAAAATGCCTCAGCATTTGAGATGTAGAATGTATTGAAAAAGAAACAAGTGTATTTTTTCCTTAGACAGAACAACTTTAAAATATTTTCAGTGTCAGGTGAAGATGGTATTTCTGCTTTTCTTTTCTTTTTTAATTATCCTTTTTTTATTGATTTTGGTTACATTGATGCTTGGTTAAAAGATAATGTCATTCATGTTAGCACTGAGGTCTTCTCATTGGGTTCTATATATTGGAGCTTTTCCCCTTTTCTGTTTTATCACTTTATTGTTGTACATTGATTTTTTAGCCATAGCATAAGTCTTTGCAAGGTAACAAATAAGTTAATAAATAATATCCCCCTGGTCTTTCCCCTTTACTTCAGTGGAAACTGAATTTTGAATTTCGAGAGAAAGAGAGCATTGAACAAGAATTTGGCCCTGGAAATTAACCATTTGTGGTTTGCCAGTAAAAACAAGGATATGCAGAAATCATGGTAGAGCAAATAAGGGAACAATTCGCCCTCAGAGTGGTTCATCTCAACCACTTCACAGCTTCAAGGACAGGGTTTGTGCCTCCAGTTGACTAGAAGAACCTCAAGGAACTCCAGGAGATACCTTCATTCAGTGTTACATCACTTACATCAAAGTATTTGTAAACTGCCTATAAGATACTGCCTAGTAGGTAAAATATTCCTATAATAATTTCCAGAATCCAGAATCTTTAGTCCTTTTCAAGCTTACTGGTGACACCTTTTAAGGTGGACCTAAATATTTGGCATCTTCCCTACTGTTTCTAAATGAACTCCATACTTCGGAGTCTGGCCGCCAGTCTCTCCAAAGAGATCAGTGCAGACTTCGGAGGCGCTCCGAAGGGACTCTGGAGTGGCTTTGAAGTCTCTGCCGAGCTCTTTGGAGGGACTTCAGAGGGGAGTCTGTGCAGTCTGCGCTAATAGCTCACGGACCACGCTGACAGCTCAAGAGCCTCTACGAAGTCCTTGGTGATCTCTTCGGAGGGACTTCGGAGTCATTTCAAAATGATTTCAAAATAATTTCGAAATGACTCCGAAGTCCCTCTGAAGCTGGGACTTCGGAGATCGCACCCCCATCCCCAGAGACACCTGGGGTGATGGACCGACCCCTTCGGGGTTGATCCGGATTCCCCACATGGGTGCAAAGGTGTTTCCACGGCAGGGGGGTTAGCATCCATTGCTAATGGGTACTACACCTCCTGTGGAAACACATTGGCTGCTTCCCTTAATCAGGATATACTAGATCCAGATTAAGGAATGTACCCATTCCTTAGATCCGGATCTTCTTAGATCTGGATCTAAGGGCTGCGGTGGAAAAACACCCTTCATCTTCTCTTCTCTAACCCACACCATACTAACTCCTACTTAACCGGATGTAAAACCTCCTTTTTAATTCTAAAAATGTAATTGTGTACATCTCCTCAGTCCAACTTCATTTACTCCAGAAACCAAACATTAGCTATACATATTTAATATAGAAATTATGGATCATATCTGTAGCAGTAGGTTATGGTGTCTTCATGCTAGAGCATACCCAAGCACATCATGCATTTTGGGGACCACTGCACCTGCTGCTCAGCACAAAAATAGGACTGAGGAGACTACTAAAAAACAGTTTCTCAAGTAGTCCCTGCACTGGACCAGTTCAACTGCCATGGAGAATCCAGAACCATTAAGTGTGAAAGAATCATGAAGCACCACAAAGACACAAGCTCTTTATTGGCCAATAAATCATGGTTTACTAGACCAAGATCAGAGCATCTAAGCTTAACATTTGTGTATAAGTTACAAGACAGATGCATTATCAAAGCTTTCAGTTTGCACTAGATGTAATCAGACAGACAGACAGACAGACAGACAGACAGACAGACAGACAGATAGATAGATAGATAGATAGATAGATAGATAGATAGATAGATAGATAGATAGATAGATAGATAGATAGATAGATAGATAGATAGGCAGGCAGGCAGGCAGGCAGGCAGGCAGGCAGGCAGGCAGGCAGGCAGGCAGGCAGGCAGGCAGGCAGGCACTAGTATATAGTAAAAGAAAACAGAAATCCTCCTGATGAATAAGCTTCTTTTTACAGGAAAAGTATAGTCACAAAATAAGACATTGATAAAATAGGAAAAAAGCAATATTAATCAGTATTGTGTTGCATATATACAAGCAACTCTCTGTTTCTGTCCAGAGTTATTGGAATAATTATGCCTTGTCACTGGGATAAATGCTTCTTTAAATGCTTATTTTTCCAAAATAATCATTGCCTATTAATGTGTAATTATCTTATCATTCCCTATTGTTTACTCCAGTCAAATTTTCATTACAGCAGAAAGACATGTGCAAAAGAGGTCTTTAAGCATAGCCCAGCCCCTCCCTATTTTTTGCTAATTATTGGAGCTCCTTTCATTATCAGCCTGCACTTTAATGACAAAGGACAACGAGTCTAGAGCCTCGTTGGTTTGAGCTAATTACCAGCCATTCCCCATTCAATTTATGCTTCAAGGAGTTCAATAATCAGGACACAGTTTGCTGGCAATGCCTGACATGCATATTTACCAGCCAACTAGACTGAGAGGTTTTTTTGCACTTAACATCCTTAGGATACTATCCCACAGAAGTTAAATTGAGGGACAGTGGCCAGCATTCACACAGTGAGTGCCAGTCCCATCCCAAACTTTACCCAAATCTACCTGGGAGCTTCTGAATCCAGGACAGTCTGCATTGCTATAGCAACAGCTAGGCACGTGGGGCTGTTGCTAGGGTGATCGGCAATGTGGCACACGGCTGTCCCACCCCTGTGCAGCATTCACATACAGAAGTAATGCATACTCGACTTCTGGGAGAGGGCACATCTGGGGACCTAGCTGGTCCATGGCAGGAGCGATCAGGACAGCTCTGGGGTGCAGGAGGCACCACAGTGTGTGTATGCTCCTTCCTAGAGCATGCCAGGCTGTCCTGATTGTGAACAGACCTAGGTTTTCTTGCACTTCTGCAGTACGTCTACACTGGTCCATTTTAGTATAATACCCAATGGAATCTTCCTTTATTAATTACTGCCATCCACGCATCATCTACACTATTACCAATATGGATAACATATCCTGACTAAGCTTCTTAAAACAGCATTTCTTGGAGATTACTCTGTGCAAGCCTAGGACGGCATCCTGCCGTAGATGAACAGTCGAGCATTTTCTTTGGAAATCTTCAGTTTCAGCCTTCAATATCTCACAGAAGAAGGCAATAACAAATCCTTCTGTACTATTGCCAATAAGACTGAATGGATGTGACCACATAGTCATCCTGATTTTACCTTATTGCTGTTTACATTTCCATTGTACTTCTTTGCTAGCTGTGTAGTGTCCGGAATACATAGGTTTGGAAAATATCCGGGGGGGAGGGAGTAAGCCTTCTGAATTGCAGTTTCCATAATCCACTGGTTGCTTTGGATAAGAATCATGACAATTGTAGCCCAGAAATAAAAAAATAAAAATAAAAAAAGAAACTTGTTCAAATTCAGATTGAAACCAGATATGCCCATGAGAGTTTTCAGTTTTCAGTGTGAATTGATAGGAGTTTTGAATCCATCTTTCACCTCCATGAACATGAGTGATAGATCTGTAATGAGATGCAAAAGACTCCATGGAGAATTGTTTTTTGATTGAAACAGAGAAGATTGTGCTTCATGACTGTATGCAGTGCACCAAAAGCCATGTAATACTCTATAGTACAACCTCCTGGCTGGGGAGACAGGCAGGATGCCTCTAAAGGCAGGTGAAGGCATTGACCTTGTCTTCTGCTAGAGATGCCCAAAAGCAATTGTAACCCGTGCTGAGACCTACAGGTATAGGATGGGATATAAATATAAATAATAAATAAATAAAATAAATAATATGAGTTGTGTATCTGCTGCATTCACCCACTGCTGCTGGTGACCAGTGAATTGGCTCTGCATTTCACACCATTACAGTCAGGATGTGGAAAATAATAAATACTGTTTCTTCAGGTTTATACTTTAAGAAAATCCTGTGACAAATGGTGTCTGAAAATGCTAAGAAGGAGGTAGAAAGATCTATACTGTTTACTTATCTGTTGTATTTGTTGCTCTCTGTGAATCTTTTGAGTATTATCAGACAATTGACATATCTATCCGTGTTACCATCTGATGCATTGTGAAATGGATCGTTTATATTCCATAGCAGAATGCAAAGGGTGGAGTGGAGGTCACTCTTTATTTCCATTTTTACTTTTTACTTTCCTTGAAGCAAGCAGGACTTTTTGGAATGAATATTATTAGACTCCAAAGTAGAATGTAGTCCAAAGTCACACCTGCTGTGTTTACATGCACTCAGGAACAAAGGTAGTTCAACCCCACCCCTCTGCCCCAGACAAGACATTGGAAAGATGGGGACATGGGCCAATTACAGGAAACATCAGATGACCCTTGTGGTAGAACAACATTTAGACTGGGGTGAATGGGAAGTCACATCTGCATTGCTGTCAGTGTTGGTCCCAGACAAGGACTCTCCAGCCCTTGCAATGAAGATGGCACCTGTTGGGCTTGGACCAGAAGAAGCTGGAGCAGATTTCTTAAACTGTTCCAAGAGAAGTAAGTGTGGAAGCAGGCTTAATCTAAATAGACAACTGAAAGTGTTTCAAAAGAAGTGTTGATATAAAAAAGTTTATGAATTAAGTTTTTATTAAAGGAAGAAAGGGAGGGAGGAGGTGGTAATTTACTAAACATTAGATACCTTTTTGCACTTATCTGTGGAATGGTTACTGAAGATGACTGGCAGCCTTCCCTCTGCACGCCCAACCACTAGTATACTCCATCTACACTGGACAAAGTGTCTACTGGACTATGTGGCACAAAATGACTAGATAGTCTGGGACACTAGTAGACTATTTTTAAAAGGTCTTCTGGTGGTCTAACAGCTCCTCAATCAGACCACAGAGTATGGAGACACATTTTTGCAGGACACCAAAGTGCACCATGAAAATGGGTTATCAGGGTCTCCAAAGCCAGGAATTTTTGTTCCTGACCATCAGAGTTTGCAGAGCTTGGCTCTAAACTTCATGCAAACTTCAGGGCCAGTGCAGCAGCTGTCCCAGAACAACTATTCAAATGTAGACAGCATTGTCCTGGGATGCCTGGGTCCATCTAGCTGGTAGACTGTTCCAGCTGCTCTGGTCTCGATGGAGCAGTCCAGAAGAGGTAAGTGTGTGAATGTTCTAGCGTATCCGTTCCGCCTAAAATTCATATTGAAAGTCCAGCAATGCACTTCTAAAATGCATTTTCTGACTTTAATTTGGATTACAGGCAAGATGGGAACATTATGTGGACAATTTTACCATCCGATATCCCTCTAAACATTTCAACTATTTAATGAATGTGAATACAGCCTTAATTAACTGTAATTTGCAGTATATTACTTTTGATATAGTTAATTATTAACTTTGCAGAATCATTTATGTTTGTTTTAATCTTAAACTATGAACAAGTGAATATAGAAACTATCTACTATACAATACAATCACCTTAATCAGACCCTCAGGGCATATGGTCTCTGTCAGGAGTAATGGCGATTGGTTTCATTCGAGATACCTTTGCTGTATATTGAAGACAGAGACACTGTGGAAATGCTGAGTCTTGTGACATTTAGGAAAGGCATATAGAAACCCTGCAAAGTACTATTTGTAGATGAATGCCTTGTTATTCAGATTATCATTTATCCCAGTGGTGCTCTAGAACAAAGGGCAAAGCAGCTAAAAGGAAGGCACTGGCAATATCCACATGGCATATTTAGCCGTATCGAAAGAGGTTCTGGAGTGTGGTGACCTTACATGCCAAAAGAAGGCCACGAGTGCAAGGACATAGGAAGCCTGCATATCACCAGCATCCAGCACACACTTGACAGCATTGCTGCACAGGAGTAAAAAACATATTCTTCAAAACAGCATGGACCTGGGGCCTATTCGCACTTAGGCCCCTGGTTTGCTCCAGCAGGCATTGTACAGCCACTAGACCAACTCATCTGCTTGAGTTTATAATGTATTTTCTTTTAAAAATGGCTCACTTGCAGGGCTATTTCTGGAACTGCATGTCATGGGGTCACCAGCCTTGAGATTTCCCAGTGTTGAGGTTTGCATGGAAGAGCCTGTTCCTCAGCTGAAGGAAGGGCTCCAGCCCAGGAGCGGTTCCATCAATACCCCGCGGATCTGGACACTATAAGGCTGAAATTCTGCCCCAGCACACATGAAAATTAACCTCAGTCAGCACTGTGGGTTATACACACATTTGCCAACCCCAAATTGAAATATGTATGAAGGAGAAGTGGAAAGTGGCCTCAAAAATCTGAGCTACTGGATACAACGGAGTACTACCATTTTACTCTTATGGAGCAATTTATAATGATCACATTGGCATCAGTAATCTTTCTTTTCACAGCCTTCACCATCCAGATGTTTTGAACCACAAGCCCAATTTGCCCCTACCAAAGTACTGCAGTTAAATTAGTAAAAGCCGCTTTTCTGTACTGTCCCCTATAATTTGGAATTTTTTGTACATTCAGAGCCTTCTCTTCAAATTATCTTCCCATGTCCTGGCCTTCTTCAAACACTTCTGAGAATGAAGCACAAAGAGATGTCGGATGTCATCATCTGTTCCAATTCAGATAGATAGATAGATAGATAGATAGATAGATAGATAGATAGATAGATAGATAGATAGATAGATAGATAGATAGATAGATAGATAGATAGATAGATAGATGATGTCATGCCTCTGTAACAAGTTTGTTTATGTTAGAGTTTGAGTTGTAAGCCTTATTTATTAGACATTTAGAAGAGAATGTTAGCCTGTCTCTTTAAGAAGTGGGTTTGTGGATAAGGAGGGTGGAACATTAGAGCTTACGGAGAAGAGTTACTTCCAATTTTCAATCTCCAATCAGAGTGGAAGGTAGCTCTGTTCTTAGACAGGAAAAAACTTAAGTTTACCTGGGACAGAATTGATGGTGATGGTGATAGTGATGGTGATGATGATGATGAATTTCCTTCACAACAAGATCTCCAGGGTTCCTTTTTCCTGGCAGGATTCTAAGGGCCTATTTGCACTTACCTTGCAAGAACAATTCCAGCCACCCCTGGGGAATAACCATCCCACAGCTCACTACAGCTGTCCTGGTCTTTACTAGCTGTAAAAAAGTAAAATCTTTTCCACGGCTTGACTGGGAGTGACTAGGTATCTCCTGGTCAGCAGAGTTTGCACCCTCTTCCAGGACTGAAGCTGAAGTGGGTATGGTGATATGTCAGCAACTGCACAGTCATACATCACATACCAGTCATCATGGTGACATCCAGGGAAGTGCTGGATCTTGCTGCGGCTGTAGCCATTTAAAAAATGGCTCATCCCAGTCTGCCTGGGATGAGCTATCTGGACTTCAAGTGTTGGTGGTCTGATTTGGGGCTGCACCAGCACTTGAAGTGTGGGTGATTCACTCTGCACCTGACCTTTGCCTCACTGGAATAACATTATCATACCATTCAGTGAGTAAAGTGCAAGCAGGCCCTTCATACATTTGTCTGAATAGGTGAAGAATCCCCTTCAAATTTTGTGATCAATATTTAGAAGTTGGTATATACCCAGCAAGCATGGAGATGCTGAGACAGGCTAGTGTGTGTGTGTGTGTGGGGGGGGATCTTGGCCTTCTGAAAAATGACTGGATAAAGTTGTTTTGATCTGGTTCATCTCTGAATATTAGAGCACCGCAGTCTGATTCTTCTCTTATTGTGTACTAGAACATTACATTGTTCTATACAGTAGCATGTTTGTATGAATCCCTGCCACAGCTGCATGCCCGGGAGCATCCCACAGTCTGCTCTGTTACAATGGTTGCTCTTGTTTTGTTCTGCTGTTGTGCTCTCATTGCCACACTCAGAAGTTGGCTCTGAGCAATAAACATGATGCCAGAAAGGCATGCGGGCTTGTTAAGAGTCCTTGTCACACATCCGGCTTGTTGTACTATGAGGCCTGCAGTTATTTGAAATGAGTTCTCCAGCTAGCAGAACTCAGCAAATGCTAAGTAAATGCAAAGTAAATGTGCTCCATGAATAATCTCCCATCCAGCCCAGTGATACATATATTTATCCCTCCCACGGATTTCCAGGTAATTGGATGCAGTACTGAAGTCTTGTAAATTATGGAGAGTAATACTCTAAGCGGAGCGCCTATCTTTCCATATTGTTGTTGTTGTTAACCTTTATTTTATTTTTTATCAAAAGTTGCTTTTGTCTCATATTTTATCATATTTTTTAAAAAAATTGCATTTATAATTGCCAGTAAAATGATCAGTTGAACACTATATTAAGTATTTTAAAAATCAGCTAAGAAAATAAAAATTATTGCGCAGGTGGGGAAGTGCTGACCCATTCCTGTAACCCTTATCCCTCATTGCCTTCTCTCCCTGCCCCGCATCACACTTGTGTTCATAACTGATACAAGAAACTTGCTAAAGCAATTGTGATACCAGAAAGCAGGACAGTTCCAGAATGACCAAAATATCTTTTGCCTTTCAGGCTGCCCTCTTGGCTTCTGTGTGATGAAAAGGCAGATGAACATCCTTCTATCTGCCACTGATTATCTCCATGGAATTTTCAGAATCACAGCCAACATAATTACAGGCCTGAGGTTGGCAGCAACAGGCAGTGTTTGTAAACAGGCTTAGTGCAGCTATAGCCACACTTAGGCTGCCTCCAGACAGCAAGAGGAAAATGCAGGGTCTTGTTCAGATCCTGCAATTGCTTCTCATCACCTCTGCTAGATGGCAGGATGAAATGACAAGGCTTTCACCTCATCTGGCGCTTGCTCCCATGATGACATGGTGTGTGTGTTTGGGCATTCTGATGGTGAGGAATACTCAGAAGTGCACAAGCACCGGCACCATACTTGCACAGTGGGCATTTTTGGCTCCAATTCAGGCCCATTTACATTCTTCATTTACACTTCAATGGCACCTACTAACCAAACTGCCAAGAAGGGGCCTCTCTTTTTCAATCCCTAGGCTTAGAGTCTCTCTAAGCTGAGAAACTCAGGCTCTGACCCCATGATAGGGGACTACAGAAACTAGCCATGAGGGTGCATTCTTCTTCCTTAGGGACAAGCATGCAGTGTCTTTTTACCGTGTGCCTCCTTCCCTTGCCCTCTTGAAAGCTGGGGGATTATAGTTTTTTGATGTACCAGAAATAGCTCTAGAAGGAGGACATTTTCATTCTATCAAAAAATACTACAGTGTGGAACTCAGCAATGGTTACCCCTTGCAGTCACCACGTAGTTACATCTAAGCCATGTGAGCTTCTGAGGGTGGCGGGTGTTCTTGGTGTTCTTCATTCCACTGAGAAAAGAATGCTTCTAAGGGTATTTGTTATGGCCTGTGCTCTGAGGCAGTGCACCTGTCAGGCCTCCACCAGGTGTTTCCCATCATCTATGGGTGTGTCCCCATGATCAAAATACTGTGAGATGAACCTGAGTTTGCCTCCATGTGGAAAGCCTCTGATCCGGGCTACATAAGGGACAAATGTCACAAATCCGTGGCAACCCCCCCTCCTTTCTAACTGTTCTTGCTCTGAATTAGGAAGGCAAGCACATATTATCTTGAGTCATGGGGACGCTCCTGGGTTATTGGGGGAGGAGTTTGGTGATCAGAGCATTAGCCGGCAGGTTTTTGCTGTCCCTGTCATGTGCGCTGCGATCACAACTGCTTGGGGAAAGAAATTAAGGCAGCAAAGAAATTAAGCTAAAATGAGCTCTAATTTGCCCTGGGTCTCTCCTGCTAAAAGCATGCCCCCCCCCTTGCCTGATCGCCCGATCACGTGGGTAAAGGGGTAGATTTTCTGCACGAGCGCTGGACCATTCGTTCTCTGACAAAAGCTATGGTTTTCAAACCTAGGATTTGAGACTGTTAAAAGTAGCTGGAGGTGTGGGGGACCAGAAGAGCATGGTTGAACAGAAGATAAGAAAATGGATCCAAGCTGCAAGGGCTTAGAGGGAGGCTGATGTGAACTGAGGTCTTTAGATTGTAAGCCTGAGGGCAGGGACCTGTCTAAGATTAATATAATATTGTAACCTGCCCTGAGACCTTTGGGTATAGGGCAGGATAGAAATACAAACAAACAAATAAATAAATAAATAAATAAATAAATAAATAAGTGGAGGTGTGCTTGCTGTTATGAGCATGTCCCCACATCCGCTATTAAGTCAGAGCCGCGGCTTCAAGTCATGAGTCCCTTTGCCATTATGCCCCCTTTTATCTCCCCCCCCTTATTTATGGTGTTTGTTGTGTTTTGGGAGGTGCCACCTGAATGCATTTCCCAAGGATTTCCCCTGTCATCACTGCACCGGATGGGACAGGGTATGGTGATGTCAGCCGGGCTTCCTATCAGGGCAGAGGGGTGGAGATAAAAGGATGTGGTTTCCCCAATTCAGGAGTTTACTGCATTTGCTTGCGGACAGGTAGATTCATCTTCAACCCGCACTCTCCTCAACCGCATGGGGACATGTTAATTCAAGCTACAGTGTGGATTATGGATGCCCTGATTCAGCAGCAAAATAACTGGAGCCCATGGGGATGCAGGCTATGTGTATGCAGACTCAATAACAATTGGAGTGAGAAGGAGAAGACTGCATCTGCTCTTTCTCCTGTGCCAAAGCAATGTTTGCACCTTATAAACAGCAGTGGCCCACAAATCAAGAGACAACATCTTAGCTATATATCAAAAAACAAATCAACGGGTAGAAGTGTGTTTCTTATTTCTTGCTCTTATTTGGCATAGACCCTTTTCACACTGTGCAGGGCTATCTCACACAACGGAAGGTCTGGACAGACAATCCATTCCAAGGGGAGAGATGAACTGCTTTTAGGGCAATCTACACTGCAGATAACCCATGCTGAACCAGTTTTGGAGGCCAAGAGCAAAGGTTCCTGGCCTTTGGAATTGCCAGGTGGAACTTTTTCCGCAGTGTGCTTCTGGCACCATTTCCAGATACCAAGCAAAATGGCTATTGGGCTGAATATACCTGAACTGGAACTCACTGGGTGAGCTTGGTTCAGCCTCTACATTTCAGCCAGACATGAAACCATTAGCATGAGGACAGAATAGGAAGGAAGAGAACAATGTTGTGCTTTTTAGAAGTCGCCCAGATATAAATATATCCTGGGGCAGGATAAATAAATAAATAAATAAATAAATAAATAAATAAATAAATAAATAAATAAATAAATAAATAAATAAATAAATAAATAAATAAATAAATAAATAAATAAATAAATAAATAAATAAATAAATAGTACGGTACGGTACGGTACGGTACGGTACCGTACCGTACAGTACAGTACAGTACAGTACAGTACAGTACAGTATAGTATAGTATAGTATAGTATAGTAATTACTAGTAATCATCCATTTAAGCTATGCTGCTTTTACTGTCCAAGAAAGCTGTGTTTTATCCCATTCCTTAACATTTTCTTGTAATATGATTTTGTGTTACACTTTTTCAAGTATTGTTTCAAGACAGAAGCTTTGCAGTTGTGGCTGTGATAGGCTATTACATATTTGTCCCTATTGCTGAAACACCAGTGAGGAGAAAATAAGAAGGCAGAGCAATGTCCATTATATGGAGTGCATGATAGTGCTTCACAATAGTTATTTGGCATTCATTATGATACTTCGTTCTGGTAACTCAGTCTATAATGAGAAGAGGGAACTGCAAGCCATGAATTCATTCCCCAGATGATGATAGTAGGGATGTAAATTGAAAGTGGTGAAACTTTAAACTGGTGTCACTTTCTCTTAATTTACTGCTGAATACAACAGCTTCACCACTCCCATCCTGGAATCCAAAAAGAGACTGTACTCATGTATTTATTTACTTGCTGTGGCCTATTGCAAACTAGTCTCAGAGCAGTGTCAACTCCCCCTCTTTTTTTCTTTTCTTTATATTTTCAGTAGCCTTTTTTACAAAATACAATGTCCGGTTTCTGTTTCCAGAAAGGAAGACAATAATAATCAAAGGCCTCTAGTAATTATATAAATCATGCAAAATATAGCTAAATCAAATGATGCTGTTCCTCACACCTCTTTGTGCCACTCAAAAAGGAACTATGAGAAGTCAATGATTAACTGCATGTAATACAGTATAGCTCTGTTATCTTCAGCTTGCTTACTTGTTGTGTGACCTGGGTGGTTTTTCCATAAACACTAAGTACCCATTAGGGACACATTAAGGACCCATTAGGCTCAGAGCAGGAAGGCCCCATTTCCACTGCAGACCCCATTAGAGCCACATTTGTTTCCACCAGTTCTAGGGAAATCCAGATTACATGGGTCCTTCAGGACCTATAATCCAGATTTCATGTAGACCCCATTAAAGGGGTCTACAATGGGGTCTTCAGGCATCAAATCCAGATTATCTGGAGCACGTTTCCACTGCAATCGGGCAATGGGGTCTAAGGGGGCACACCCATGGGGGGATGCCCTGAAATCTAAAGCTCTGGTGCCTGTGGATAATCTCCAAAGCCGGCTCTGAAGCTGGCTTCGAAGCTGGCTTTGAAGCAAGATCTGAAGAATAGCACAGGCTTTGAAGAGGATCCCACACAAGAGCAATGCCATTCCCATGGACCTTTGTCAAAGGCCCTGGAGGAACTTCGGAGTTTGTGGGAAATCTTTGGAGTTTATGCCAAAGCTGAAGAGATTCTCTGGAGAATTGTCATTGAAATGTCTGTAGACATTGGGGGGGTTTTCCACTGTCACTAGAAGTACCCATTAATGGGTACAAAAATGCCATTACATACCCGTTAATGGGTACTTAATGGGTACTTTTAGTGACAGTGGAAAAACACCCATCTGGACTTCGAGAAGGCTTTTGACAAAGTTACACATCAAAGGCTACTGAGTAAACTCATCAGCCATGGAATAAAAGGCCAGGTTCTGTCCTGGATTTGTATGGCTTAAGGGCAGAAAGCAGAGAGTAGCAATAAATGGCAAATTCTCAGGGTGGAAAGAGGTAAAAAGTGTGGTGCCTCAAATCTCAGTGTTGGGACCAATGCTTTTTAATTTATTCATCAATGATCTAGAAGGATACATAGTAAAATAGCAAAGTTTGCTGATGATACTAAATTATTTAGGGTAGTAAAAACCAAAAGAGATGCCAAGAGCTCCAGAGGGATCTCTTAGCATTGGGTGAGTGAGCAACCACGTGACAAATGTGCTTTATTCTTAACAAGTGCATCGGGACCAAACATCCAAATTATGTCTATAAACTGATGGGATTTGAGCTTTCTGCAACACACCAGGAAAGGGATCTCAGGGTTTTGGTGGACAGTTCAATGAAGGTGTCAACCCAGTGTGCAGCAGCAGCGAAAAAAGCAAATTCAATGCTGGGAACAATTAGGAAGGGAATGGAAAATAAGTCAGCAAGTGTCATTTTGCCTCTTTATAAATCTATAGTGAGGTCTCATTTGGAATATTGTGTACAGTTCCGGTCACCACAACTTAAAAAGGATATTTTGAAACTAGAGAAGATGCAGAAAAGGGCAACCAGAATGATTAAGGGTCTGGAACACTTCCCTTATGAAATCAGGCTGCAACGTCTAGGCCTCTTCAGTCTGGAGAGACAGCGTTTAAGAGGGGACCTGATTGAAGTGTATAAAATTATGCATGGTATAGGAAAGGTGGATAGAGAAAATTTCTTTTCTCTATCGCACAACACTAGAACCAGGGAGCACTCTTTGAAGCTGATGCGTAGGAGAGTCAGATCCGACAAGGGGAAGTATTTCTTCACCCAAAGGGTCATCGGTTTATGGAATGTGCTGCCAGAAGAGACAGCTACCAGTCTAGATTGCTTCAAGGTAGGGTTAGACAAACTTATGAACAACAGATATATCAATGGCTACTAGAATGAATGCCTAGGTACATCTTTCAGGCTGGGGCGGGGGGAGCAGGATGCTTCTAATGCCATTTGCTGGGATTCAAGAGCAGGAAAAGCTTTGTCCTTGACTCTGTTTGAGATGCCCATGAACATTTGGTGGGCCACTGTGTGCGATAGGACGCTGGACTACATGGGCTGTGGCCTGATCCAGCAGGGCCTCTCTTATGTTCTTATGAAAAGTCTTACAGCTGTAGAGTTAAATTAATTGGGAAGCCAGACATTTTTGGAAAAAGTGGTAAGTCTCTCTTCCTCTTCCATCAGTCTACACAGAAAGGGAAGATGTGCCTTTGGGTGGACCAACACCCCAACAGTTGCAGGATCAGCCTTTCAAGTAAACTGACTTCTGGGACAGGTGGAGTGGCCAGGAGTTATGATAGGTGTGTATAAATTCATCACTCCAAGGACATCCAGATGTTTGAACACCCTGCTCCTAGCTTGAAGGGAATCCTAGGTGTCTAAATAGGATTACAACCAAGATCATGAGCAAGAAGGGATCTGCAGTCATATCCATGTGTCAAACAGCCTCATGTACACTTATTGTTGTAAGATCATAGTAAAGAATGCCACTAAAAAGCAGTCTGAGCACAAGCCAAGCAAGCTTTCTGGTTTCTGCTGCTGCCATACAGACAAGTGATGGCAGGAATGACCCACAGCCTGTTCCACCTCATTCCTGGCCTGCAGTGATTTCTCTGGGCCAGGAGCAGTTACTGCTGTACGTATTGTAGATGCAACAGCAGTTGTCATAGAATCTGCATTGTAGCCCAAGACAGGTTGTAATGTGTCATTTATTTCAAAGTTTGGCATCCACAGCAGTTCAAAGACAATTTAGAAGCTCAAGCACCTAGGTTTTACAGCTTTACTGAACATAGATTTAAGATAGTGCAGACCCAGGAGGGTCTTTCATTCCTGAGCTTTCAAGGGCAAATCTTGCAATTGAAATCAGTTTCATCTGGGTTCAAAGTGTGGTAATACCTTCACAGTACTGCATCCTAGATTTCTCTGCTGCAGCTAAAATTTTAGGCACTATTTCAGTTATCGGCTTATTAAAACCTGATTTTAAAAACTGTTAAATACCAATTATGAGATCTTTCCAGGTATTGGCGCTATAAATTTGCATTAAAAAATGCAATCACTTCTCAGTGACCCAGTATCACCTGAATTACATGAAAATACAGTTCATATTGTCTACCATGGAAACACCCTAGAAACACCCTTGTAACATTGCATTACCCATTGCATTCACCTTGCTCTGGAAAATAGCTTTTTGTATCTTGGGAGGGACAAAACAGCTAATTGGTTCTGATAAAGAGGCAAGAAAATATCACACCCATTTTTTCTGTTATTGCATGTCTTTCCACCACAGCCACATTGACTTAGAAACTATTTTTATTCTTTGTATACCATTTCAAGATTATATTTTAATGGGAAGTACTGATAGATAGATAGATAGATAGATAGATAGATAGATAGATAGATAGATAGATAGATAGATAGATAGATAGATAGATAGATAGATAGATAGATAGATTTTTATGCCTTGAGTTTGTGTTTATAATTGTTTTTTACGCTGCAAGATATCCTGCTGATAAGCTGAGTGGATGGATTTTATTAAAGATTTTCTTTAAATTTTGTTTTCCATATTTGCTTGGACTGGGAAAATTAATTTAAGCCAAATCTCAGAGCAAAGGTCCAGACCACAGTTCCAGAGAAACAGTTCCAGAATTAGGAAGTCCTAATTTTTTTCTCGAGGTTTTAGATGAAAAGATTCCATGGTCCTTTCTGCACTTACCTCAGTTAATCTGTATTACCTAGTTTCTGAGCCAGTTTGTTCTAGTGTTTAGGGAGCAGGACTCTTATCTGGGAATACTGGGTTTGATTCCACACTCCTCCACAAAGCCAGCTGGGTGACCTTAGGCTAGTCACAGCTCTCTTCTGAGCTCTCACAGGTTCACCCACCTCACAGGGTGTTCTGTTGTGGGGAGAAGAATAGAAAGCTTTGAGTCTCCTTAAATGGGTGAGAAACAGAGGGTAGAAAAGCCAATTCTTCTTCTTTGCTAGTTTCGTATCAAACCCATGCAAAGGCATCTGGCACTGAGTGGGCTTTAGAACAGCAACTGTGCGCTAAGAATTGCTAACATGAATTAGTGAGCCCTTAGCATGGTTTTGATCCAGATCTACTCTAATCCTGTGCAGATGATGTGTTCTTAGCAGCTCCTTGATCCAGATTAACATGTAAGTGCAGATAGGGTCGATTTTCTGAAGAGTAAGTTTGAATCCAAATTGGTATTCCATATAGTATTTGTGTTACTGCTTTTACTCTGAAGCGTTGGGTGGGTTCAGGAGTGTATTGCTGGACCCCTCCCTATGTAATAGAAGCAGATTATAGCCTTAGAAGTATGTTATGTTATTTTCTTATGCTTTTTTCATAGGTTGATAGTAATATGGTAGACTGAAATTAAATTCCCAAATACTTTATGTTCTGGAAGCATTTACCGTGGCCCACCCAAGATTGGGAGTGGTTTTCTTTGGTGAAAACCATATTTTTTTAGTTATCTACTACGAGATCATTTTCATCACAATGCAGCAGAAAACCTTTTAGTAATATTTAAGTCCCATCTTTGTGAGACCAACAAAGTGGCATATTTCTAAGCCATAAACAAAACTGTTCCAGCATTTAGGTTTATCTAATTGGTCCTTCCTTACCTTCTACAAACACAAAAACAAAATGGTAACTTGTTTTCCATTCTTCATCAGTGCCTGGGTTTGTTAATGCACTTATTGCCACTGGTTGCTAGAATGTGATTTGGATGGGACAAGCAGCATTAAATCACTTCACTCATTAGTCTATCAATACAGAAAGGAAATAAAAATACATGACCACCAATTTGCAATGATTTTTCTTTTCTGTGGCCCACCTCAACCAATAATATCTGATTGAGACTATTTTCATGCCTTTTTCTATTTTGTTTTATTGTAAAGATTGTGCAATTAAGTGCATAGGTGCTATGTATAGAAATGCCAAACGTAATGGAAGTACCTTTGTTGTGGTCCATTACAAATTTGTTATTGCAAAACCCAGAGACAACCAGCAAAGGATAGTTTTTTTCCCCAAACTGGATGTACAGCAGCACTAAATTACCTTGCTAGGCAATAAGGCGGCTTTCAGTTCCTGTGTCTATTTAATATGCAGAAACACTTCTGCATTATATAATTGAGCACTAGTATTAACAGAGGCCTTCTGACACACAGCAGTTACATTTAAAAAGAAAAACAGCAGTGGGAAAATTAGGTCTGAGGAAGCGGAATAAGAGATCAGGGCTGCTGGGACCTTACCAAAGATGATGTATGCACTTCTGCACTTGAGTGTGTACCCAACACATACACACACACACACATTTAAAGTGTCAGAGAAAAGATGGCTCTCCACTGATTGACCCTCCTTTTAAGGGCATGCCCAGTCTCCCACTCTTTTAACTTCTCACCTCATGACATCACCAATGTACAAGGCATGGAATTTGCAGAAATGATGGAAATAATCAAGAGAAAATTATCAGATGGCAATGGAACTCTGGGTTCATTGAATTGATGCCCATTATAACCAGTGCAGCCACTGTTGGCTTACATGATAATGACTAAATTTGACATTTTGAGTCCATCCCCATGAATTAAAGATATCCCAAACAGTCAAAAATTTGAATATTATAAAATTATCATGATTCTATCAAGTTATTGTGATTTAGGACCTATCCCAGGCCAGCCCAATTCAAAATATAGGCCAAAGTCCAATTACGCAATGTTATTCTCATACAAAAATAACAGCTTGCTTTTCCTCTAATTCTTTCTTTCTTGGGCTAGATGGGACATCATTGTAAAACTGCTTGTAGCAATAATAGAAACTTGTGCAACACTGGTTAGTCTGTCTTCATTTTATGTTGCTAAAACCTGCTGCTGCTTCTCTCTTTTTTAAAGAGTTTCCCTTCTCTTTCTTCTTTCCATTTACCTGGAAAAGAGCTGAAGGTTATGAAAAGTTGTAGAGGAAGTCCATAATCACATAAAACAGAGATTTCTTTTATAATCACATAAAATGGAGCAATAAATTTTAAAGGATATTATTATGCCCATATCTCCTTGAGAGTATCACTTTCTACTGAATTAAAATACCTCTGAAGTTTTTTTGGGTTTTTTTTAATCTTCACTTCTGGAAGTAGAGTTTGTGGCTATTGCATATGAAGCAAATTGGGCTCCCAAATTTGTAGTTCAGATGCAACCTAGATTCTATCTTTGAGAGCACCTGTAACAATTTGGAAAACTCCAGTATGGATTCTATAAAGCTAACATCTGTTAATGTGGACTTTCGCCTCCATTATAACGACTGGGAGTATGCATACAGTGCCAATATAAGTCCCCTCTGATGCCCATGAGACCACTTAATCAAAATGGCTTATTGTCACTTGTTTTTGTGTTCCATTTTCAGAGCATTCCATCTTCAGGTTCTGGCTTCTGCATTCAATTTAAACGTATGTTTGACCTGGTGGAATCAAAAATCAACAGGGAGATTAACATGAGTCTTCTCAAAAGTGCTGTATCTCTCTTCTGGGTGTCATTGGCCATGGGGTATCAGAAAATCTTGAACTGTATGGGGCAGCTTTCTACATTCTTTTGAAACTGTGGATCTTTATCCAACCAGGATGGCCTCACATGCTCTAGGACACTGCACATACACGGTGTGGTGCTGCCTCCATCCCAGAGTGGGTAATGCTATCCTGGTCTTCCAGAACTGTGGTGCAGTAAAAACTGTTCCACAGTTTCCCCAGGAGTATCTAGTATGCTTCCAGTCAGCTTCTGCCGAGAGCAACTGCATCACTTCCAGGTATAAATGCTGGGTGGGAATGGGGTGGCTCATCTGTGGCTGCGCAGTTGTCTGCCACATTGCAATTGCCTCAGCAAGGGCCAGGCACACAGTAGATGTTGCAGCTATTGCTATGGTGATTTGGACTGCCCAGGATGGTTCATCTACACTGCAACTGCTGGTAGGTAAATTGGAGATGGTGCTGGTGCTTGTAGTGCAAATGCATTCCCCCTGCCTGAACATAACTTCAGTGGGATACATGGAAAAACACCCTATGCATAACTATAAAAAGGCCCTGTGAGAAATGTTCATTGTTTCTACATGAAATGGAATCCATTTCTAGACATGTATTTGTACCTGATTTGCATGGAAAGAAAAGGGCAATTTTTCACAGTAGGGGTGCTTCCACACTTACCATGGTAAAACCGGATCTACCTCATCCGGATTTAGTAAATCCTGTTTCCAGTAGATCTGGATTTACTAAATCCGGATGCAGGGTAGATCCAGATTTATGAAGGCAGATCTGTATCTAATAGATACAGACCTACCAACCCCTCGTCCTTCCACACAGAATCGGGGTGACAGCAAAGAGGTAAGGAGGGGATCGCTTGCGCTCTCCCCTGGGTGGGCTAGGGAGGGGTTTGGAGAAGCTCCCCCTGGCTCCAGAAGCGGCAATCTGCTGCTCCTGGGGTGAGGGTGAGCCGCGAAATAGGAGTCCCTCGGCCTGCCATGCTCAGCTCCGGCAGAGCCAATCATAGCGGGCCGGGGGAGGGCCCCAAGTAGGCACGGTTGTACTGTGCAGAAGCATCCTAAACGGATGCATTTTCACAGTGAAACACCCATTAAGACTACCTTGAATGTAGTCTTAACTTAGACCCCATTAAGCACACATTAGAGACAGATAGGTGTGGAAGCAGCCATCCCTATCTGTCTCTAATTGGTCCCACTGTGTGGACGCGGTCTTCCCATTCCATGCTTAATGGGTGCCGCTGTGCGGACGCGGTTTCCCACATGTGTGCTTAATGGGTGTTGCTGTACGGATGCTGATTAGCCAAAGCGTCCTAAAAGGGTGTTCCTGTGTGGATGCAGGTTTCCGCATGTGTCTTTAATGGTATTTAAGGGCACATACAGAAGCACCTGTTACCAATATTTCTCCAGTCTAGACTGTAAGCGAATGTGGGGGGAATAAAACTCTGGATAATTTGGATTATTTTTGAAGCCCCAAAAGACCAAATTAAAACTTCCCCAGGGGAAAGATAGCTGGATCGTTTTACATAGGCTTTAATAACGAGGATTACCACAAAACAGAGACAAGACCCATTCCAGACTCAAAAACCAATATTTCTTGTTAAATCAGAGCAAAGAATGTATTAGAGAATACAGAAAAGAAGTTAAAACAAAATATAAAGCCATATTAGAAACATATTTCACTAGACATTTACGCAAAACAAAGATGAACATGCAAGGATTTTAAAGATGGCTAAATAACTCAACTGCTTATATCAAAGTAATTTTATGCATTAAATTGGTAATTTCAGTTTTGGGGGAGAGATATGCCCAAGCCAGTAAGGAGATAGATAATCACCCTTAATACTAAAGATATTCCCTAACCAAAAATCAGAAAATATAGAAAACCATAAGAAATAAGGGAAATAAGGAGGAATGGGATAAAACTCAAGGATTGTTTCTCACCACTGTGCCTCAGTGTACCCAAAAACTGCAGATGTGAAGTCTCAGCCGATCCGTGTCTTTTCAGGAAAAATAATAATAAAATAAAATAAAAATGATCTTCCCTTCTTGTTGATCTGGTCTCCAAAAATGTAAAATATATCACGATTAAATGCTATTTAAAATGAGCCTTTTCAATTGCTCTAACCAAGCAAAAACTCAGGGGGAAAAAAAACTTTCAAAATTTAAAATGTAGCTTTTGCAGTAAAACTCCTCCCACCTGGGGAAAAAAACAGGAAAAATGGAAGGCAGGCAGGTGTCTTCAGGTCTCTCTCTCTAGCCTCACATGAAAAAGAGAGAAGAAGGGAGAGACACTATCCCTTTTCTGCTGGCCCTTTTTATAGCCAAAATTGACCCAAAAATCGTGATGTCAGAATAAATCCCTTTGAGAGGTGTGTTTTACCCCAAAACCAATGTACTACTATGGAAAATTCCACAATTACTCTTTGGATGTGATAAAACACATTACGAATTAACCATACTTAATCAACACTTCTTGATGAAGCAAACAATACAGGTAGAACAGAAAAATACATCTGAAATTCAAATATTTCCCTTGTCTTGACTCTAAAGAGATTATTTCTTTCCTCTTGGCTAACAGAGATCTAATCAAGTCTTGGAGGACACTGGGTTAATCATTGCCCTCTTTCACAATGGGAATGCCCCTCAATGACGTTCCACAGAAAAAAGAAGAAAGACGATATTTAGGATAAATAGGATATTTAAAAACCCTCTTATTTCAAAATGAGGCTAAATAATTTCTTATTTAAAAAGATACCCCATTAAACCTCTGTTTCCCCCTTCAGAAAATAAGGGAGAACTCAACTTTTCTTAATATGAAACCATGCTGTGTCTCTGTATTGTGTCTCTGCTTAAAAGGTTACTGCCTTGTATACCATATACTGCAGTGTATGCAGACACCAGCAAACTCTTATCCATCTCTGCTAAGGTGTGAATAGTGAGTCACGTCCATCCCAGTACTGATGAGGTTTTTCTTATCATTTCCTTCAAGTTAAAATGTAATGGAACAGCTTATGGACTCAGCAGATCCTTACATCCATGAAATTCAGCACACTTTCGTAAGATTCCCCCCTCACAGAAGGATTTCAAATTATTTTCTTAAAACAAAAGATATCTTCTCTCTTCGGAAACCCAGTGATTAATCGTTAACCCATGTCAATGTTTATCTTGGAACCCTTGTTCTAGCATTCAGGCACAATCTTGATTTGATCATCTCAAGAAGCTCACCAAGGCACTACTAAGAGGTCAACAGGAATTAACTGTATCAGCAGCTTGCAACTGAATGGAGAGATCTGTCTTTTTAAAATGCTACAGAGCCTTCCTTTGCTTTTCAGAAATATTTTATAAGTCTGAGGCTTTTATTAATAATTCCAAGTTAAAAATGGTCAGGCCCCTACTTATTCCAATCACGGCCAAATCCTCAAGCTCTGATAGAATCACATTCCATTTTAGGACTCATGACCCAAGACAATGCCCTTATACCAGAATTTTTCCCAATCGTATTTAACCAATTCTTTTTATTAATAATCATGAATGGTATCAGACCCTAGTTTATTTCTCAATGCAGCTTAACTGTACATTTTTAAACATGCACTACCACCACCTCTAAAGCTTACCCATGAATCTTTCTTTCTACTTTCCAAAACAAAATGACACAGTTTCATGGTTACAAGATGCTTTTGAATTACCCTAATCCCCCCCAAATCAGTCTGAAATTGTGATGAACAACATTCAAATATTTAGGGTGCCTCCAGGTAAGAACATAAGAGAAGTCCAGCTGGATCAGGCCACAGCCAATCTAGTCCAGCATCCTGTCGGCCACAGTGGCCCACCAAATGCTCATGGGCATCTCAAGCAGAGACAAGGACAAACCTATTCCTGCTCTAGAATCCCAGCAAATAGCCTTAGAAGTACCCCGGTCCCACCCACCCACCTGAAAGATGCACCTAGGCATTCATTCCAGTAGCCATTGATACATCTGTCATCCATAAATTTATCTAACCCTAACTTAAAGCCATGTAGACTGGTAGCTGTCACGACCTGTTCTGGCAGCACATTCCATAAGCCAATGACCCTTTGAGTGAAGAAATACTTCCCTTTGTCAGATCTGACTCTCCTACCCATCAGCTTCATAGAGTGCCCCCTGGTTCTAGTGTTCTGTGATAGAGAAAAGAAATTTTATCTATCCACCTTTTCTATACCATGCATAATTTTATATACTTCAATCAGGTCCCCTCTTAAACGCTATGATTCTCCCAGGATTATATTGGGAACATCATACATGATTGCATCATTCCCATGTGTATCAAGGGATACTAGAATGGATGTGCTGCTTCCAGGTTGGAAATACAGGCAGGATGCCTCTAAAGGCCAATTGCAGGGATTTAAGAGAAAGGTTTTGCCTTTCCCTTTTGCCTGGGATGTCCAGAAGTCATTGTGTGAGACAGAATGCTAGACTAGAAGGGCTGTAGCTCAATCCAGCAGGGCTCCTCTTATTCCATTATTGGTCTATTGATGGATAACTAGATATATCAGTATTATGTGAAATCTGGCAAAGATGCTAGGTTTTTTTATAATCATTCTCCTTAATTAGTGTAGAGATACATGATCACTCTGTGTTCTTCAAGCTTTCCCAGTTCACCATTTTCACCCTGTGTAGATGATGCCTAAGAATGCTAGCAAGTGTGACACCATATGAAGTGGGGTATCTGCTTGTCACAGACCTAGCCAGTTGTGATTTTCCAGTAAGAAAACATTGACAAATGGAGATGGAAAACGGAAAGTATATTATGAAAAGCCTATCATGAAAGGCTATGGAATTTGTTTACTTTCTTTGTGGCACCACTGGCCAGACAGCCTTCCACAGTATAGAAGGTTTAACGGTAATTATGCTTTTACAGGTAGCATTGTAGTTGGGATGGCTAAGATCTATGAATACTGTATGAATACACCAAAATATAGCATGTAAATAACAGCATCTTGCAGCATGCTAAGTGCCTACTTGATGCATATCTGTAACAAATGAGAAAAGAAATGTAATTGTTTCTCTTTGCAATCCATCTCAGGACACTGTTGTGTTAGTCTGTCCATTATGCATATACTGGGAGCTGAAATACTCCTTTTAATACCGCAGAATCAAAGGTGATGACCACAAAATCACAAAGCAAAGATATGATATGAAATGCATTTCCTGACTTCAATTTTAAGAAGAAATGTGACAGCAGTCTTGTATTCTCCCTTCTCCTCCTCAGTCTATAAATAATAATCTGGAGACTGAATATGATGGAAGCAAACAACCAATTTTTCTTTTTATTTGGCACTGCTTTCCTCTTCCATAAGCCAGCATTAGCTGAATAAATTAATCCACAGATAAGAGTACAGATCACTGTGTGCTCTTTAGTTCAAGCCCACATTACAGTCCCAAGAGAAATGATAGTTCTAATGAATAATGTCAATGCAATTTGAAGCTGCAATGGAATGAAATGTATTGTTAATGGAATTTTGCAGTTTTCCTTTATTTTGCATTGCTTAAGTCCACAAAGGAAGTATTTTAGGCTATGAGCCTAGGGATTTGGTGTGTTTGGCTGAAAATCTAATTAAAAAGGTTTTTCACCCTTTCCACTTAGATGCACTGGAAATCTAACACAGAAAAGCTGCTACAAAGAATTAGGACTACACATTCTATTACAGAAACCTGATTGCATATTGATGGATTGGTATATGCCTTGTCCCCTCCAAGGGTGTCTTAAAGAAGTGCCAGTATTGGGGGAGAGTTAATCTCTCTTTGGGCATCTTTGCCAAGTAGCCTTCTTTACCAAATGAATATGGCTACTATCTATTCAATGTATAAATAGTATGAAATGGGTGCTTGGTTTGTATTTGGATGATTCAGAAGTGCAATGAGAATACTATGACAAGATTACTACAGATTCAAGGCTTTAAAAATTAAAGGTAGAGGTGTGTTAAGAGCTCTTCTGAGTAATTTGGAATAGCCGTGCACTTTCTGAAGTAGGGACTGGTACATTGACATGCTAGCATGCCTTTATTGGTTGTCTAACATTTAGGAGATACTCATTTGCTACATTTCAGCCTTCCTGTCCTTCTTTAGGGCCAATGAGACAAGGCAAGAGATATGCAAAGTTCAATCCGCATTTGAACATTTGATCAAACAGTTAATGATTGCGGATGTTTGCATCAAACCCAAAATGTAGTAGTTCACATTTCCAGAAATTTGCTCAAACTGAATATGAATGACGCAATCAAACAGTTCATGTTTGCTGTGTTTTTGGAACCAAATGTGAGCAACCATTTATTTGATTAAACAGGTCACTATTGAACCTAAGAGGTGTTAGTTTGACTGTGAACCAAACATGTAATTTTCATTTGTGCACATCCCTGGGTGAGGCCAGACATCATCAAGTCATACTATAGAATGATGACTATATTTTCAGACCTGTAAAAGCTTTGCTCAGCCCGTGACAGTGCTTTAAAAGGCAAATAGTATTTTGGTTTAGCATTTTTTGCCTTTTAGAGAAACACTGCAAGCTGAGGGAATCTCTTGCAGCAGTGAATATGCATGGCAGACCATGCAGTGATGTCACTGTGCAGCAAGGCAAATGATAAATTGTTTTCCCACCTCCTTAGTGCAAGATAAGGCCTGGGAAACTGAATTTACAGCAGGTGATCCAGTAAAAACATGCTAGTGTTTCTCTAGAGGAACTGAACACTTGAGCTGTTCTAATTACTCAGAGCAATCTCTTAGAGGGCATTCCCATTGGGACTTTTTAGAGTGTTCAAAACGGTTTGAAAACACTCTGTCCAGACTCCAAAGTGCCACTCAGCATTATAAAACAGGAGTAAAGTGCAAAAAATGAATTTAATAAAACACCTCTTCAAACAACTCTCACTCCCGTTTTTTAAAATGAAACGCTTTATGGGGTGTTCCCACTCGGATCAGAGTGTTTTAAAACCATGTTTTGGAGCCTGCCCACCCGCCCGCCTGCCCACCCGCCTGCCTGCCACTGCCTTGCTTGCCCAGGTGCTTGCCTGCCTCCCTGGCAGCCTGCTGTTTCCATTGCTGCTGCTTCCCGCCATTGTGGCTGCCGTCAGCCACTGCCGCCACCCTGCTAGCTTGTTCGCTGGTCATGGTTTGGGTTCTCAGCACACATTGCTTAATGAGCTGAGGCTGCACATGGGGACAATCCTGGGCTATTTGGGGAGCAGATTGCTTATGTTATTGGGAGGTGGGGTGTGCTTCCATTCCTGTCCTATGCGCTGGAGGTTGCAACTGCTGGCATTTTTGAGGAATTAAAACATCCTGATCGCCAAGGCAGGCAGGATAATGGCTTAATTTTTGTCCCTTTTCCAAAATGTTCCACCCAAGGCAGTCATGATAATGGCTTGATTTTCTCCCTTTTAAACTTGCTGGGCGTTCTCGCAATTCCTGGTGGAGTGGAGGTATGCAAAACTGTTCAGCTGCCCAACTGCCACTAAACCTCATAGAGGCTTTGGGTTTTAAAAAATTATTTCAAAAATTATTAAACTTAATTTCAAACATTTTCCATGCCTCCCAGCCCAATCCTAGCTTTCTGTGCCACTAAGGAAGGAGGGGGGGATGTGGCATTAACAGGGGTGGGCTGATGTCAATCTGGCTTCCAATGAGGAGAGGGGGGTCGCTGCTCCCCCATGCCAGGGTTTGGTGCAGTTTGCATGGTTGCATCTGCAGCCAAGCCACCTTACCGGGAATGGCATGGGGATGGGCAAGATTCGATCTCAGACCCGCTCCCAGTGCTATGCATGCCCATTCTGAGCCAAACGGCTTGCATGGAGACACGGCCTAAGTAGTTACCCTACGCATGAGTGGTTTCTAATATGATTGAATGCAGTTCTGCAAAGGTTTGAAGTATGAGAGGATTTTCACACTCATCTGCTGGAGTGCTTCTATGTGCTTGCGGGTCAAGTTCTCTGCTACAGCAATCCAGCTGAGCACTGCTAAAAAGAAGCCCATAGCTAACTAAAAGTATCTCGTTCATACAACTTCTGGGTGTGGTGAGTGTGTGCAGCTGTGTGACTGTGGTTGTGCAGTTATGCACAGCTGTTAGATTGTCATGGAAACATTCAACTATGCACCAGATGCCAGTTCTGATGTTGTTTGGTGATCTGGACAGCTTTGCCCCGGTCATTTGCTTTATAAGCACTGGCCTGATATGCTATTGTTATATCAGACTTGACCAGTAATTGCAAACAGACCCTGACAATAAACTAGCAAAGTTCAAACATTGTGTTGAGACAGAACCAGAACACACTGCATTCTAGTAATGTTCCTTTTTTGCTAATCACCCAAATCAGAGAAAAAGAAATCAACCCTGCATAGTATCTGATTTCTAACACTGTTAGCCAGCTGCTAATGATCCTTCAGAGACCAGAGGGATTTTCGCACTGCAACGCGTTCCGTGTGGAACGCGTGCAGGCGGGAAGCTTAAGACACTTCCGGGCGCTTTTACCATTCACACACAGGCGCGCCGGAACTGTCCTGGAACTGTCTTGGCCCGGCAAAGGCCGGCCAGGGGCGGGGATTCGGCCGGCAGCGCTGCCGCCCATTGGGTGAGAGCACCCAAGGGGTGGGCAGCGCTGTCAAGCCACCCGCCCCGCACTTCGTGCCAGCTCTACGGGCCCGGATCGGGCCCGCGGGACCTGGCACGAAGATGCCCGGGCACCCGGGCACCCATCATGGGGCCCGGGGCAAGGCCCCTATGGGGCAGGACCCCTTTGAAGATCAGAACCCCTGGCTCTGATCTCCAAGGGCTCGCCCCGCGCCCCAATCTCGCCCATCTACGGGCTGCAGGTGCCTGGATCTAGGCGCCTCCAGCCTGCAGATGAGTCCCCCGCCCCCCCCAGTCCCCCAAACCCCCACCCCAACCACCCTCCGGCCCATCTTCGCTCTGTGCGTGCCTACATCGAGGCACCCACAGAGCGAAGATGTTTCCCCCCCTCCCCCAGGGCCCTGGGAGGACGCGCGCGCGACGGATCACCTACCTCGTGGCCGTCCAGCATCCGACTGAGGGTGGCCCCCTATTGGACAAGCAGTTCACGTGAACTGCTTGTCCAATAGGGGGCTAGGTGGGCTGCGTCCTGCGCGATCCCACAATGCCACCCTCAGTCGGACGCTGGACGGCCATGAGGTAGGTGATCCGTCCTGCGCGCGTCCTCCCAGGGCCCTGGGGGAGGGGGGGAACATCTTCGCCCTGTGGGTGCCTCGATGTAGGCATGCACAGAGCAAAGATCGGCCCGATCCGGGCCGGAGGGTGGTTGGGGTGGGGGTTTTGGGGACTGGGGAGGGGGTGGCTGATCTGCGGGGCGCTCGCGCCCCGCAGACGGCCGCAATTGGGGCGGGAGGGACCCTTGGGGGACCGGAGCGATGCGCTCCGGTCGACCAAGGCGTTCCTCGCCCCCAGCCAGCCCAACATCGACCTCCTGCCACCCCAGAAAGGGGCAACAGGACGCCGATGCTGGTGGCTCGTCGGCTTCGGCAGCCCCATTGGGGCTGCCAGACCCGGGAAGGAGCCACGTCCCGGTGGCCGTCGGAGACGACAGACGGGACGCACCGAATCGGGGTTCCCCTGTCCCATCTGCCAGGGTCACTGACCCAGGCAGATGGGAAAGGGGAACCCCAATTCGGTGGGTCCCGTCTACCGGCTTCGCCGCGCCGGCGCGATCGCCGGCCCGGCAAGTCGGGCCCTGGGGGCGTGCCGACGGCTGTCAGGGAGAGAAGCGTGCAAACGCTTCTCTCCCGGAACGCGCCGGGGCGGCTCGTACGCATTGGAACGGATGCAGAGCACTTTAAAGTGCTCTGCATCTGGAACGCGTGGAAGACAGCTCCAGACACGAGGCGGCGCAAGCCCCGCTCGGGCAATGTGAATGCCTCGTCCGGAGCTGTCTTCCACGCGTACCGGAAAGGCCTGTGTGAAAAGGCCTCAGAACTAGTTTTTGGTGCTATGAAGATAATATGGTAATAGCTGAGAACTCTCAAAATAGCACTCAAAAAAGTGACTTTTCAGCACCTCTCTCCCATGAGAAACAAATATACTACGGTTATTAAAAGTGTGATTAACACAACAGACCTTTCCCTACATTTTTAGTGCTGAAGAACAACTATGTCAGCCTCTTTACCATCAATAAAACCACTGGCAGTGAAACTCCCTGTGGCGTTTCAATGACACATCACATTTATCTGTTGCAGTTACCATTTATTTGTTGTGTGAGATACATTGTTAATGAGGATAAGGTAATGTAAAGCAGGAAAATCTAGGTGGGTAACAACATCTAAAATCAAACATCATTAAAACAACAGCAGCCTATATTAAAACAGTGGCATTATCCATGTCCATTTCCATTTTTATTTGTATACCGCCTTTCCATAGGCCAGGGCAAAGAGGTGCATCTTCACTGCCTTCCTAAATGTGTACAATGAAGAAGACAGACACATCTCAAGGGAGAGATTATTCCATAGCCTAGGGGGCCATCACTGAGAAGGCCCTCTCCCAGGTGCCCACCCCTTTTGCTACTGAGGGTGGTGGGACAATCAGGAGGGCCTCCCCTCCAGACCTTAGGGTATGGGCAGGTCGATATGGGAGTAGGTGTTCCTTCAGATATTTTGGGCCCAAGCCATTTAGGGCCTGTTGATGCTGCAACAGTATATTTCCAGGCAGTTGCTCTGCAACAGAGTTAAGTCCAGAGCATCCAGTAACACAGCATTAAATTTTAATTTTGTTTATTTAAAATATATATCACTTCCCATTAAAATGTAATCTTAAAGTGGTTTAAAAATATGGAGAATTAAAAAGAACTAAAATAACAGTTATATTTAAACTTGATTAAAATCAAATGTTGTACTATGCTCTTCTTCATTTGTTTTCCTGGAGCCTTGGCAGCTAAGGTCTTTGCATTTCACGATTTGCATTTCACGATTCCCACCACTACCCTTAAAAGCAAGAAATTGCCCAGTCTGCCCTTGAACAGTTTGTGGGTGCATCCACATGCAAGCCAGCTGATGCGATTTGGACATGTGTGATAAAAATCCACGTTGTAACGCAGAATAAAGCGTCCCCATGTGGTTTGGGGCAACACGGATCCCAACCGTAACTGCCTGTCCCCATGGAATGGGAGGAACAGCGATGGCAACGTTCATCTGCTTCAGCGCAAACTAGTTGCCTTCCCAGCAACGTAAATGGAGGTAATGTTACTGGCAGAGTGAGCAAGCATTCTTTCTCCTCCAAACATGATGAGTTGAGTTTTTCCCAAAAAGTTCTACTTTTATTTCATCTGACCATATGACATTCACCCAGTCCTCTTCTGGATCATCCAAATGATCTCTAGCAAACTTCAGACAGGCCCGGACATGTACTGGCTTAAGCAGGGGGACACGTCTGGCACTGCATGATTTGAGCTCCTGGCGGCGCAGTGTGTTACTGATGGTAGCCTTGGTTACTTTGGTCCCAG
Source organism: Aspidoscelis tigris stejnegeri (assembly GCA_023333525.1). Lineage (NCBI taxonomy): Eukaryota > Metazoa > Chordata > Lepidosauria > Squamata > Teiidae > Aspidoscelis > Aspidoscelis tigris. Next base: position 33,017,782 of record JALMGA010000002.1, read on the forward strand.
CTCTCTGCAGGTCATTCACTAGGTCCCCCCGTGTGGTTCTGGGATTTTTGCTCATCGTTCTTGTGATCATTTTGACACCACGGGGTGAGATCTTGCGTGGAGCCCCAGTTTGAGGGAGATTATCAGTGGGTTTGTATGTCTTCCATTTTTGAATAATTACTCCCACAGTTGATTTCTATTGCAGATTCAGTCTGCCCAGCCTGGTGAAGGTCTACAATTTTGTTTCTGGTGTCCTTCGAAAACTCCTTGGTCTTGGTCATTGTGAAGTTTGGAGTGTGACTGTTTGAGGTTGTGGACAGATGTCTTTTACACTGATAACAAATTCAAAGAGGTGCCAGCAATACAGGTAACGAGTGGAGGACAGAGGAGACTCTTAAAGAAGAAGTTACAGGGCTGTGAGAGCCAGAAATCTTGCTTGTTTGAAGGTGACCAAATACTCATTTTACTGAGGAATTTACCAATGAATTCATTAGAAATCAGACAATGTGATTTCCTGTGTTCTTTCCACCCATTCTGTCTCTCCGAGTTGAAGTGTACCTATGACGAAAATTGCAGGCCTCTCTCATCTCTTTAAGTGGGAGAACTTGCACAATTGGTGGCTGACTAAATACTTTTTTGCCCCACTGTAACTGATGATGATGATGATAACAACAGCTTTTCAAAGCATACAATCACCAATTAAAAACAATAAGTGTTTTAACGCAATGTGTTATCCTCAGTTTTGTGTGAATGATTCCGCACTGGCTGATATACCAGACCAGTAAACGGGCGAATCCCCACAGCAAGCTTATTTCACTTTCCCTAAATCAAAATAATAGAACTGGATGCAAACACGAATTTGCCTGTTTCCATTACTTTTAAGTTAATCGCGTTGGATCCAGATTCTGAGGATCGTATGTGGGGTACATGACTCAAGGTGGGACTCAAGTGGCTACTTTTTAAAAGCCGCTTTTCAGGGCTGCCCTGCCCTCTTCCTCCTGGCATGGATAAGCCACCCATAAGGGACCCCTTCACTGAGCCTAACTGGGTGGCTGGGTGGCTGCCGCTTCCATGGATGAAGGAAAAATGGCAGCGGGCAGCCAGCCAGCGATTCTTTCCCCTCCTCTCCCCATTGCTCAGGATACACAGCAGCAGCGGCAACTAAAGCCCCTTTGCTTTAAACATTCACATTCAGCTGCTTTTTTCCCTTTCCCTTTCTAAAGTCAGAACTCCAAAGAGCTAGAATTGCACAAAATTGCAACATTGTTATTCCAACCATCAAGGTGTGAAGTGGTTCCATTGCTACAGTGTAGCCATGGCTGTTAAGTGGATTTTTACACTGAAATCACTGTCTTTGGAAGCAAGCTATTGGGAGAGGGAAACCCTAAACATGGATTCTCATCCCTTAAAACGGTACTATGCACACAGTAAAAAATGTAAAACGTTTCAAGCGCACAATCCAGAGTGAGACCTGTTGAAATCAGGATTGAGATTTACCACGCTTTGGGGTGGTTTAACACAAGGAAAGGGTGTTAAGCCAAACTGTTGTGCGGACTCCGAGGACTGAAAACGTTTTGAATTCGAGGTAAGGTTGCCGTGAAGACACGGCCAACATTTGTTAAGTCTTCCTTAGACTGTACCAGAACGAAAGCTTCTAGTATGTTTGCTGGTGCAGTATACCGGCCAGTGCAGGATTGCCCACTTCCTTTAGGGACTGAGTGCTAGTACTCTTATTTCAAGCTTCAAGGTATTTCTAATCAATTTCACAAGCACGGGTCTTCCAAATGTCTTTTAAAGACTTTTCTTCCTTCCTGTTCATCAAAGATTTTGCTTTTGTATGGAAAAAGTTTCTTTTTTTCAATCTTTCTGCATGTTGTTTGTCTATCTCTTGCTGATATACTCATTCTGATCTGTATTTTCTTTTCCTTTCAGGCCTTCTTTTACATTTTGCAAATGTCAACCTCTCTTTGAAGATATACACACACACCAAAAAAGGAAAGAAATTAAGGTTGAATAGAAAAGAACAACAGGAACTTATGAATAGTGGGCTTTTCAAAGAATATCTGGTAAGGTACGATTTGGGGAAAAATAAGGTTTTCCATTAAGGAGAGCATAGAGAAAAGGCTATTCAAAATTTACAAAATCTCAAATGATATACTGTTGGTTGGTATTATTACTCATTCCTGTAGTGGGGAGAATATCACACTGTTAAAAAGGAAGTGTGTGGATTCTAACATGACATAGCCAGTGGGTTCCTCTCTCATGCTTTTATATTCTATTAAAGGTGTTTCTCAATCAACAGTTCTCACCGTATAATTTCTGTAACCATAAATAGGTCTGCAGATGGTTGCAAATGTTCACTCTTCACACCTTGACAAGTGTTGGTTCTTTTTAAATTAAGTCAATGAGGCTTCATGAGAGGAAGCTTCAGAAAATTCTTGGCCATGTCACATTCTGGGGGCGTGAGGAGAGATAATGGAAACAGCTAGTAACGTTTGGGAGGTGTCTGATGTGTTCTTAAACTATAATTCACTTCATGAATAAAGACAGGCAGATGGGGAGAGAAAGCAGGCGCAGTTGAAATTCAGGAAAAGAAATATAAATCTGGGAGCTTAAACAAGAAGTAAACCTCAGATTTACAATTTAGTTTGTTACAGTCTAGCATCCATTCCCCACTGCTGACAAAACAGACACAGAAGTAGTCCAATAGCCAATAAATTAAGAACTTTACATTGATTTTGTATTAATAATATTCCATTTTGTGCACATGTTTAACATTTAAGTGACACAAGAGCTTTCTGCACTTACCTCAGTTAATCTGTTTTAGCTAGATCACAGTTGGTTTGTAGCAGTTCAGAAAACAAATCTTCTACACGTTTGTTTATTGACTTATTTAATTATTTAAAAGAGAAGAAGAAGAAGAGTTGGCTTTTCTACCCCACTTTTCTCACCCATTGAAGGAGACTCCAAGTGGCTGGCAAAACTTTTCTATTCTTCTCCCCATTACAGACACCCTGTGAGATATGTGGGGCTGTGAGAGCTCAGTAGAGAGCTGTGACTAGCCCAAGGTCACCCAGCTGGCTTCATGGAGGAGTGCAGAATAGGGATGTGCACAGTTTTTTTGTGCACATATCGAACTGAATGCAAGAAAATTTGTATCTGAACTGATCCCTTCAAATGCAGTAGAATTCAAATTTGATATCAATTTTTAATATGAATTTGATATGAATGTTCAAAATACAAATCTCCTATGTATCTGATACATATCCCCTATGAATCTGCTCTGAACACGTCAAATCTGCCATGAATCCTCTTTGAATCTGCTCTCAATCCACTTCAAATCCACTCTGGATCTGTTGAAGATGTGACTGGGCTGGCCACTTTCCCACCTCACCAGGATCACAAATGTAACATAGCTTCTTACAAAGTTTCCACAGCATTCAATCTGAATGCGAATGTCAGTCTTCAAGTTCAAATGTCTGAATTGGTCCAAATTTTGAATGTTATGAAAGTTCATGTATACCCCTAGCAGAATCAAACCAGGTGATTACCATATAAGAGTCTGCCCAACAACCTTACCACAAGAGCAGCATCCAGTTGCAATGTTGGGTGCTGTTATACACCAGAATGCACTTGTAGTAGATTGCTTTTCGCTCAGCCATCATGAAGATTAAGTAGCAATATTAAAAAGCATTCAAATGCAACAGGCCATAGAATTTTTGATAGAGATGCATAAAAACAGAGATGGCCCTTTTTGGAGTATTCTCTTTACATCTGAGAAGCTCAACAAAAAGAAGGTCCAGACTATGAGAATAATGCCTTCACTTTCTCTATGAAACTTAAGCAAATGGTGTGACTGGGAAAACAGCAGCAAGGAAGATTATTTGGCTTGCAGTCCAGACAATGTAAATATATTGGCTTTGCTGCAGAATATTTCATTAAAAGGAGCTTGATAATTAGTTTTACAGCAGACAAAAAAGTGTAATTGCTTTAACATAATTAGTCTGTCTTTTTATAATGCAGTGATGCAGAGTTCTGTCAAACCATAATAAGATCAAAATAGATTTTAGCTTTTCTCTTGCCTGCAGCAGTGATTTTTTTTTTTAACTACAAAGCACCGCCCTTCGGGGTTTCATGCTGCTTGTCTACCTGTTATTGTTTCCACATAAATTCTCTAAAGTGAAAATTTGAAGCCTTAAATTAAACAAAGTATCTCAATTCTTTTGTTCCTGTTAGATGGCATCAGACCAGGATCTTGGTGATATATAGAAAAGTCTCAGAATTTTGACCTATTTTTCTAGGAAGTTCTTTTCAGTTCCTAGAACTTATTTTACCAGTCCACAAATATTTTCAATGAGAATCAATTTATATTATAGCTTATCTTGAGATTGTAAGTACTAGCTGGAATGTAAATTCAAATAAATCCATACTCATATACTTAATTTTGCTGCCAATAGTGGTGATAAAATACAGTTAAAACACTTAAAAGAAAAGCTCTCATCATCAAGTTGTGACTATTTTCAGTCAGCATTTCTGTACTTATTTTTAGAAAAACACAGGATATATGTTTGTGAAGTTTTCTTTACGTTTGCATGTTTCTTTTTTATTTTATAATCATAGAAAATACTATGACCTAATTATTGTAACTATAAAGTGAAGGGAGGCAGAAAAAACTTTGGAGCTTAAGAGCTTATTTTAGAATCCCTTTCCATGGATTTTCAAGAGAGAGAGAGAGAGATTACTGTATACCATTATGTTTTAAGACTTACTTATATGATTGCAAGGGTCAGCATTATGGTAGCATTGCATTTGGTGATGTTTATTTTCCACAAAGAATAAATATTTCTGTAAAGCGTTTTTTTTTTAAGGCAAAGCCATCCAAGAAAAGCACCAGGTGGCCCAAAGATTACAGAATGGCTTTGATCTGGACTTATTTTAGGCAACAACCTCAGAAACTTTCTTTTATAAGTCACACAATTCCCCTGTAGGAGAGCCTTTGCAAAGAAAGGCAGAGTGCTGCCTTTTGCTCCTCTGCTATTCATTTTAGTGAGTCTCATGATTATGTCCAACACTTTTGCACACTCTGTCTTTGCAGTCAAGTATTTTTCCCCCATGATACTTACAGCTTTACTTTAATGCTTCTGTTCTGGACTCTTCAGCAATTCTGAAGCCTAAAGAAACAGAAAAAGAAACACCCATTATTATAATTTTAGATTCAGTCAGCAGTTTCTGGAAAATCATCCACTTTAAGGCTTATAAGTTTGGCAGAGTTACTAGATAAATACATATTTAATGGGCTTAAACATCATGCAAGTTTTTTATTAAAAAACTTAGGAATATATTTCATTTTTAAAAGATTTTATATTACGGATTTTCACAAGTCCTGTAAGCCAGAAGAGTTCAATTTAGTTTACATTTCCTTTTCCACTGTGGAAAGTTGTTTTAGTGATGTTAATGCTCATGTTCAATAACCAGAGGAAGTTAATAGGTGGAATTTCATGATGCTTCTCTTGTACAGTCCAGAAAAATGCCTATAGCTTGCACTGTCGTTTCAGGAACTTGTAGTTAAAACAAAACCCAATGAATGTGTACTTTTGTGCACAGGGCTTCAATAGTTCAAGATATCATCTGCTTCCAGATTGTGAGAGCAAAATGATTCCACAGCTGCAGCTCACTGACATTGTTAAACAGCAGGACAAGACCAGGGATTCTGATGGCTTTAGATACCCGGGCTGTGGTCACACGTAAGATTTAATCCAGCTTCAGTCCACCTTCAGAGTGAGATAACACATCAGCAAAGTGACCAGTAATTTTCTTTCCACATTATTTATCTCAAAGGTGAATTTTCTGAGTTATTTAACACTGAAAAAAAAAGCTTGTCACTTTGCTGATGTGTTCTGTCACTCTGAAGGTGGACTGAAGTTGGATTAAATCTTAAGTGTGACCATAGCCCCAGAAGTGAAGCCCTGTATATATATAAGGCCTATCCACTAGAAAATACAGTTTTCAGATAGATTTCTGTGCCAAAAAGCAGGGAGTTTGTTCTGGCCTGAACCTCTGTTAGTCCATTATACACAAATGGGCCAAAAGAAATGTGCAGGCAGCAGGCCAGTGGACCCTTCTATGAAGTGAACTACCAATAAGTGTGTTTTTTCCACTGAGCTCCTATTGTTTTAAATAAAAACAATGCTCTTTGAATGTATAAATTCATGCATGGACATAAAGGTAAATTCTGAGGTTTTTGGTTTAAATATACAGCCAAAAAATGTTTTTTCCTCCAATATTCTTTATAATGCTTTGGCTGAGGATGGAATCCAGAGCCTATAAAATCAAGCAAAATGCTGCTACATACTCTTGAAAGTAATTTGCAAACTTCATCAAAGAGCTGCCCTCAGGAGCTAATCATTTTTCTGAGTCACAGAGTGAGTAATAATGAATATGTTTACAAAAAAAAAAAAAAAGTCATGTGAGAATTAAAGTCCATTCTTCTTTCCAGAACATAGTAAAATTAAACAGCCACTGCACAACTATCAATTTCACTTTCTCCTCCATCAGCCTGTTTTTTGCTCACATGCATATATTGAAAAGTCAGATACCATCAGATATAAAATGCAAAAGTATTGAAGTAAAAATAATTCATTTTATTTATTTGTTTAAAGCCTTTCTGTACTGTTTCTTCAAAGATGTTTGCAAAAATACATAAATAAAAGCAAGGCTAAAACAATTAAAAACAGCAGAATATAAAAACACTGCTTCACACTGGGTGGAGATCACAAGTCAGACATTAGCTGATCTGCTCAAAGTTCCTGGGTCCTCCTGCCTTGACTTGCCTATGCTATGAGCTGAAGTAGCTCAGCTAATTTCTGCTCAGCAAGAAGCTGGTAGAGTGCTGGAACTTCTATTGACCTGAGACTCGTCCTTGACCAGAGGCCTATTCACACTACAGCCTCTAGTGAAGAAGTAGTGAACCTCTGGTGAAGAGCATCTTCAGGTGGAGTAGGCTATTACAGCCTCCAAGTGTGTCAACCCTCACCAGAAGTTTACTACCTGTTGATTAGGTGTGGAGCATGAAATTCTGTTCCACACCGTAACCAACATTTACCAGAAACTACCTTGAGCATCCAATGGTGTAACCATCCAGACCTCTTCCAGTGCTCCGGGGTCATCTGAGGTGCCGTGCAAGTGCACTGGCACCTAATACGACCATAGACGCAGCTGCACATGCTCAGAGCACTAGGGTCATCAGGGTGACAGTGCTGATGCACATACCATCACGGAGGGCACCACAGCGAAAATGGCGGCACTCAGAGGAGGATCAGGCCCCGGACTGAATAAGATAAGTATTTGATCACAGGGGAAGGGAACAGCCAAAGTTCACTAGTGCTGCAAGTGCGAGTGCTAGTCAATGTTGGTTAATCACGTTCCTTTCCTGCCTAGTGGATGGGAAGGGAAGTGTGAAAGTGCCCCAAGCCTCAGTCAAACAGCCTTTCCTGGATATAAACTCCCTTTCTCTGTGTGTATTTAGAACTTCAAACCATCTTCATGGCCAGAGCCTACTTCAGACATAGGAGCCACTAGTATGGGCCCATCTTTCCTGTCTCAACCATTTCCCTTCTTTTTCTACTCCTTTACTTTCAGTAAACTTGCTAAGTCTCTGTCTGTCAATTTCTGTCTCACTGCTTGAGTTGCTGATGCAATTTCTGTCTAATTCCCATCACTGATTTGTCAGTGTAAATAATTAACTAATTTTGCCTCTTTAGGTTCAAAGAACAAACACTGTAGCAAAGTGGGCCTGATTATGTCCATTCCCCTGTGGCTCGGCTATCAGGTGAGCATCTGTTAAACCAAACTTTTAGTTTGAAAAGAGTGCCAGGGCAATTTTCATAACAGCTCTGTCCCCTCAAACAACAATGGGATCTCCCAGATCTCCCTTAATTGAAGTGTGCTAAAATTTGTGCAGGATTTAGTAAAATATCTGGCTTCCCCATCTTTTCCTGTAATTGTAAAACAACCCTGGACGGAAACATCAAAAGCTCCTGTCTTGGAAGTTTGTGCTGCTGGGAGCAATAACAGGCATGCAGACAGAACACATCAACTAGAGCATTTGACAGTCCAATGATCAAAGATCTCTGAAGAAGTAGTCTTTAATTTCTGTCCTGGTGCCGCAGCTGTGCAGAAATAGTCTTTCCCTATGCTGAAATAAAATACTGATTCTTTGCATCAAAAGTGGAGTATAGATTACTGGTTGGTCACATCTGACCGAACTGGCTGCTGGTGCCATTAGTTATACAATTATAATTATTTTATTTTATTTGCATTCGGTCATCACCAGTATACCAGCAGCACCACACAGATGGGAGCCATAATTGTGGAGAGAGATGGCTGAGAATCCATTTGAAATCCTTGCTTTGATCCTACTTTAGCACATCTTGATCCATAGCACATCAACATGTGGTTTGTTAAGATCAAAGTGGTGCTTGCAACCAAAGTCTTGACTATCACCTTTGTAGACGCACACCACTAGTTTGCAGCACTAGATAGCATCTTCTTCTACATGCACCATCCCCTCAAATACTGCTACACCCTTTTGAGCTTGAAGAAGCTACTCCTGAAGGTTGCATGTATGGAATCTGGAAGGAAAGGCTGCAGTGCATTTAAAAAAATTAGACAAAATCACATTGGAAGGAAGGATGGAAGGAAGGAAAGAAGATATTGTAAAAGAGAATTTTAAGCTATGGCTTCATGAGACTGCTGTTCTGCACCAGCAGCCCCTGAAGACTACAGCATTCACACTGCGGAAAAGTCTTCCAGGACACATGGCCTCCCAGCAGAATACTGTATCTGCATGGATCAGGCCATGGCCAAAAATAGCACTTTAGTTCACTCCAACAGGAGACCACTTGAAAGCAGTCTTTGCAGTTTTCTCCAGCAGTAGACCAGCCCAGTGCTCACATGCAGATGGCAGCCAGTGCCTGGGCAGGTTCCACTGAGCACAATTTCTCTGGGTCTCCAGAAGTGGTGCTGTAAGTTCACCTAGATATCAATCAAACAACAAACTAGCGAGCTGGCAGTTTCAAAGGCTGGGCACTTTCATTCCTAGCCTCCAAAGCTGGGCAAAGATGGTCCATCTAAAATGTGAACAGCCTTTGGCACAAATGGCCAGCTACTGCTCCAGTCTCTGGATACATGATGGAACTGCATGACTTAGTATAAGAGGCAGCATGAAGATCTTGCCTTAGATTCTATTGTTGCCTTTTTTGAAAGGGAATTTTTAGTAGAAGCATTTCAGTCTTTTGCCTGATAAGGGCAATAAAAACAAAACACCACACAACCTTTTGCCTTTAATGTAAGCAGTTCTATCATAAGACTGGGGAGAGGGAGATTTTAATGCTTAATTCAAAGAGCAGCTGAATATGTGAATTGAGCTTCATGCATAATAACCATGACAACAGATGCTGTATTTTATGCTGTATAAACAAGTACTTCCTTGCTTATTGAAACACTGAATTAAACAATGAAAATGTACTTTAAGAAAAGTGTGTCTGAAAAATGATCATTCATCATGATAGAAGCTTTCTGTCAACAGTAGTAGCTAGTGAAACTACCTCAGGACAGGTTACAATAGAAACTGATTAACAGCATCATATTTAAATGTAAAATCCTGAAGAACAACATAGGAAAACAACTTTAAAACACTAAGGCCTGGGTGACAAAATGCACATTATCCAGGGACCCAGATACTTGGAATGTTCAGATTGTATGCTTGATTATCTTACATGAATACTAAATAATTCCAATTCCTAACATTTTTTCAGGCATGGAGATCCTGAATATCTCTCAGATGTATGCTGCTGTATCTTTTGCATAGAAGGATTATTCATTGCTTTGAGTGGCTGTTTATTAATGTATGCAGTATTGGAGACTAGCACACTTGGGAAAAGCAGGTATTGGAACTACAAGGAGGGGTTTTGTTTTGTTTTTCCCCCTACTGATCTTAACAAACAATTGGAGAAGGCACTTCTTTAGATTTTGGGACCCTAGTTATTTTGTGCTTTACATATTAATGTCAAATGTGGGTGCCAGCTACAGATCTTTCTGGATGAAGAAGATCTGTCCAAAATAATCCATGTTCTGGTAACTTCCAGATTGGACTACTATAATGGGCTGTAGGTTGTGTTATGCTTGAAGACAGTTTGGAGACTACAGATGGTACAGAATTCAGCAACTAGACTGCTGATGAGAATAGCTGGCCAGATGCACTTCATGCGAGTCTTAAAAGAACTGTACCGCCTGCCAATTTACTACTGAATCCAATTCAAGGTGTTGACTTTAACTTATAAAGCCCTAGATGGCTTGAGTCCCAAATATCTAAATGAATGCTTTCTCATCTAGCCCTGGATGAGGCCTTCTTGGTGGCAGCCCCAAGACAATGGAATAGCCTCTCCCCTGAGGTGCACATTCACAATAAATGTTCAGGAGATTAATGAAGAGACATTTATTTACTTTGACCTTTGGAAGAAGAAACAACTTCCCCTCCCCACTTCCAGTTGCTAATTTTATTTTTACAGCACCATTGTGAATTGTGATATTCCATAAGGGTCCATATGTCCCTTCACCCTGGCCCCATAAACTAGGCTGTGGTGTACGTGGGAGTAGGTAATACAAAACAGAACAAAAGTTGATGCATGGTGCAGGAGTGCATATCTAGGAAACTAAAAAAAGAAGAAGAAAAGAGGAGAAAATGTGTAGAGGTGGAGGTGGAGAATGGCAGTCACCTTGACAAAAGTAAAGACCTTTTTCTTCTGAAGAAGCTGTCACTGTGGATTAGTATTTAGCAGCTATCTGGAATGCCAGCCAGTTCTTAATGATGAATAAGAGGTGTGAAATGCAGCCTCTCCTAAGATAAAAGAGCTCTATTCTATCCATATTGCATGCACATTTTTAGCATCCATCACTGGGAAGTGGGCCAGTGATTAGCAGAAAGGGGGGAAATGTGCAGCACATGATATATACAGTACATTCTGCAGGCTTCATGGCTGATTATGAAGGCAGCAAAATATCAAGATCTGTTCTGGGGGAGGAAGTGTTGATTGAAGTACCCAGAACTTGAACATGGGCTCCACTAAAGAGCATAGAGAAGGAAAGAGAATTGGGATAAATGCAAATCATGCAGTCCATATGATGAAAAAGGAGCAGCCATAGCTCAGCCGTAAAGCAGCTGCCTGAAAAGTAAGCTCATTTTCTGGAATCTCAAGATAAGGTAATGGCAAACTGTTTCTGTATCTGCCAATAAAACTGCATGGATATATCCTTCAAATGTCCAGAATTTGATGGTTCCAAGCAACAAAACAAAAATAAAAAAGAAAGATGGTGCTGAGATGTGTTGGCTGACTTTGCTAATTTAAGCTTTTCTGAAACAAGCAAGATCCACTGTAATGGCCTGAGGGAATACTCAAAGAACACAGGGGCTGCATGACCTCAGATTCATCAGGTAAACAACCAGCCATAAGGACTCGAGTGCTTTCATTATTGAGTGCTGCAGTTCGAATCTGCAGTCTGAATATGAGGGCTCTGGGAAGTGAGGGGAAGCAGCATTGAAGCCACTTCAGTCGTGGTTGCAGCTTGAGAGCTACAGCAATGCATATTGAAACCAGAAGACTGCAGCGATGCTGGCAGCAGTGGTAAGTACTGCAATTCTTTGCTGGGTGTTGCAAGGGTTAATGCCTAGATGCTCCACTGGCCAAAGATTTAGGTGTCTGCCACATGCTAATGGCTGACCTGAGGGATAGAGGAACAGGGAGGGAAGAGATGAGATGGGAATCAGGAAAGTGGAGTTTTATTTCCTCGCAGAAGTCTAAATATCCCTCCAAAAAGGGGGGATGGAGGAAGCAAGGTAAGGACTAATCCAGAGAGGTGATTGGCTGGAGCAAGGTTGAAATCTCCTGATGTCACTTCCTGTCTTCGCTGGAAGAGGGAGAACTGTTGGACTCCATGTGGGAGACCCCATGTGTTCATGATGGCATTGGCTGCTGTTGCTGCTGGATGTTGTTGCTGCTGGCTGCTGTGGCTGTTGCTGTTGCTGGCTGCTGATACCGGCTGCTGCAGACACTGCTGCTGCTGGAGGTGCTAGAGCTAATGGCTTGGGGGGAGTGTTTTTCAGGCAGCTGGAGTGGTGGTGTCCTTCAGCTGGCCAGACAGACCTGACAGTAGCTCTGGCACAGCCCCTAGCAGGCCCACCACCAACTGTCTCTGGGTGGGAAGTGTTGCCGCCGCCATCTGAGAGAACCTGGGTCAAGAGGCCCATCCCAGAACAGGACCTGTCCACTACCGCCATCTCCCTCTGTGCCTCCAGCCGCCTCACCTGTGCCAGGCTTTCTCCCTCCACCTCCTCACCATTCGGAGCAGATCAAGCACCAGCAGCAGGGCACAAGCGGGGAAGGTCACCCCTCGCTTGGGGGGCCTTCTCTGGAGGAGTGAGGAATGGCTGTCGGCCAGGCACATGGGACTCTGCTTATGAGTTGCTCCTTGCTGCTGGCCAGACAGCTTAGCGATCCCTATAACTGAACAGGGTAAAATACTGTGACAGTGCTTTTCTCTCATTTTCTCACTCTTGATTCCACACTACTGTGATCCCACACTTACCAATAGGGCTTTGTTTGGTTAACATAACACAACCCTGCTTTAGCATGCACACAAAACAGCTGACTTTCTGGCCCGTTTCCTGTTCCTCCCCCAAAAGATCCTGACTGAAACTTTCAAAGCCTTGGAATGAAAATCCCCCAGTTGTAATGTTTGCATTGCCAGGAATTTCAGCACATGCACAAATAGCATACTTGCCACTTTTTGTGGTGTAATCTCAATGTTTTTCTTCAACCAGTAGAAAACACTGTCCTGAAATCTCTGCCTCAGTTTAAAGTGTGACTGTGTATCTGCAGTGGTGGCTGGTATTTACTGGAACAAAAGGCTACTAAAATCTGGCTATACTCCAAACTTCACTATTGTAATGCACTCTTCATGGGGCTGCCTTTGAAGATGGTTTGGAAGCTGCAGCTGGTGCAGAACACAGCTGCTAGACTGCTGATCGACACAGCCAGGTGGATGCACATCACACCAATTTCAAAACAGCTGTACTGGCTGCCAATTCACTACTGAGCCCAATTCAAGGTGTGAACTTTAATTTAAAAGGTCCTAAATGACTTGGGCTCTAAATACTTAAAGGAACACCTTCCATAACAACCTGCCCATATTTTAAGATCTGGAGGGGAGGCCCTCCTGATTGTACCACCACCTTCACTAACTAAAGAGGTGGGCATCTGAGACAGGGTTTTCTCAGTGATCGCCCCTAGGTTATGGAATAGGCTTTCCCTTGAGATGTGTCAGGTGCATTCACTATACCTGTTTGGGAAGGCAATGAAGATGCACCTGTTTGCCCTGGCCTTTGGTTAAATGGGGATACACTTTTTCTTTCTACTTTCAGACACTGTTTATGCTTTAATATGTATCTATATTTGATTTCAAATGTTGTTACCTGCCTTCAGGTATAGGGTGGGATAAACATGCAAATAACAACTGTATTATGTGATCTTCCCCCTAGATGTTTATACTCTGGGTTCCTTATGTTATTGTGATCTTTTAACAGCTGGTTTAATTTCACAGAAACATAGATGTCAGGAATTTCTCAGGGAAAGGAGGAGGGAAATAATCAGCCTCAAAATGTCAATTAATGCTTTTGATTGAGTGATTAATAGAGAAATTTATGCAAATTAAATGATCAACAAAAAGATTCCATCACACATAACTGAAAGTCACTGTTTAAAATGGTGACTCTACCAACTAAGAAAAGTAATTAACAGTTCCTACTATTTCTGTTGCAAGTGTAAGACAAATGGAAATTGAAGGCAACTTCTGCATGACAATGGAAACAATATAGCAATCAAAGATCCGTCCTGCTGAAATACTGGATTGACATATTATCAAGTCCTGCCGCCACTTCCTCCTCTTTTGCCATCTCTTCTTCCACTGCCACCAAAGCTTTGCCCTTTGCTGGCCAGGAAAATGGGGCTGAACTTGTCACTGCCTCCAGGAAATGCCCTAAATGCCCTAAAAGGCAAGGAGCTGTCGGCGCTTCCTTGCGAGGCGGCATTGTAGAAGGAATTCATAGCAGTGGCGGTGGCAGCAGCTGGGTTGCAAAACAAAATGGAACTCTCGGCATTCATGCCTAAAATTAAAAGGGCCCAGCAGTGTCCTCGTCCACCACAAGGAACGCTTTCTTGGCCTTTCCCCTCTTCCCTCTCTTTCTCGGTGCCTCTCCCCTCCAGCCCGAGCCCTCTCCTCTCCCACACGCACACACACATGCATGTACGGACATGTGCAGGCACAGGCGGGTGTGCACACGGGGCTGCAGAACTGGGAACTAAGCGGATTCAGATGTTCTTGAAAGCTCAACTTATCTCTCCTCTCCAAGCCCGCAGAAGATCTTGCAGGGGGAGGGAAGGGTCTCTTGAAGCCATCTGGGTGACCTTGGGCTAGTCACTGCTCTCTTCTGAGTTCTCATAGCCCCACCTACCTCACAGGGTGCTCTGTTGTGGGGAGAAGAATAGAAAAGCTTTTCAGCTGCATTGAGTCCCCTTAAATGGGTGAGAAAAACAGGGTAGAAAAGCCTACTCTTCTTCTTCTCTCATCTCCCCTCTTGCTCTCTGGCTCTCAGGCTTCAAGGGTGGAGGGGGGAATCCCTCCTGGAGGAATGTCTTCCTCCTCCCCCCATTCAGTTGGCACCCCGAAGAAGCTCTCATCCCTAAGCGCCATCAGTGTGTAGGGGGAACACAAAGGAGCTGGAGGGCAGAGGGTTTTGTTGCTATGTTCTAAGTAAAGGCAGAAAATCTTTATTTTAAGTGGGTCTCTTCCCCCAACACACACTCTTAAAAACAGTAGCAAACATATCAGCTGCATGACATTAATGCAATTAGGAGAAATCTCATGCTTATGACATTGCCGGTTTCCCAATGAAGGGTTCACCGCGGTTTGCATGGGGACAGGAGGATTCAGCTTGAACCTGCGCTCTCCTCATTCCCATGGGGACATGTTAAATCGAATGGCAATTTGGATTGGGGATGACCCGATTCAGCCCCGAAATAAACGAAGCCCATGGGGACTCGCCCTTATTGAGGAATACAAGGAACCGGTAAACAAGATATAAAAAAGATTTTCCCCATTGCTGTGCTACAAACACACAGTCTTTCATCATAAGGTACCCGATGGTATCTCCTGTACTTCACCGTGGAGTCAATAAGTTGAAAACATGCATAAGTCAATTGGTGCCTTAACTTCTGGGGCATTTTGTATACTAAATATTTTTCAGGTTGGAAAATAGATTTAGGTTGTGCTAGGCAGTTTAGTGCTCTTAAATTAGAAAGGCTAGCAATATTATTTTGTGCACTAATGTCCATCACAAGCTGCTTAAAAATCATTTTGGCTAACTGGCTGGTGTGCCCCAGTATTTGCAAGGAGAGACCACAGTGAGACATTATTTGATGGACCCATGAATTCCTATATTGTTCTTCAATGAACATTAAATAATTTGTTCTAGCGTTTGCACTTGGGAATTCTAGTACACGCTACACCAATCCACACGTGCCTAGAGACTTACCTGAGTCTGGCATAACTGCATGTGTGCTATCACCACAGTGATGATGATGATCAGCATATGTGCAATCATGTTTGGGGTCATCTGAGGTGCTAGCGTACTTGCCCAGCACCTCAGATGGTGCAAATGGTCATGGTGCTGGATGACAAAAGTAAGCTTCAAGTCACAGTTGGGATGTGTGTGGTACAGATGATCCATACCAGATGTTACCCTATCGTTTACAATGGGGCCAAGTGCAAGTTGGCTGAAGGTCACGTGCCCATGAAGAAAGGGGGCATTCTGTTCTTTGTGGTATTTCTTCACCCTGGAAGGGGAAGGGGAATAATTTGGGGTTGTTCTTGGATTCTACACTAATATTTGAAGCTCAGGTGGAGGCGTTGACTAGGAGCAACTCTTTTGGGTTACAGCTGATTTGCTAGCTATGGCTTCTTTGGGACAGAGTCACCTGTAATTCACTCTACATGGGACGGGCCTTGAAGACAGTTTAGTACACCTGGTGCAGAATGCAGCAGCTAGACTGCTGGTACTGCTGACCAAATGTACATCATGTTGGTCCTAAAACAGTGATGGCCAGCCTATGACACGCATGTCACCAAGCCCTTTTGGGTATCACACATGGTCACACTGGCACCTGGGCATGTAGTGCTTGCTTGTTCTTGAAGGGTATGAAATACCAACTTTCAGTTGAAGATTAAGCAAATGTAAAGAATTATTTGTTTTTGCTTTTAATAAAATACATATTATCAAAAATATAACTTTTTTACTAGAGCTACAAATATGACAAAATTATGGATATTTCTAGATGTGACACAGCACCCGAGTTAAGCTAGGTTTTCTTGCAAATTTTGACACACTGAGCTCAAAAGGTTCACCATCACTGTCCTAAAAGAACTGTACTGGTGCCTATTTGCTACTGAGCCCAGTTCAAGGTACTAAAGTTAACTTATAAGGCCCTAAATGGTTTGGACCCCAAATATTTAAAGGAATGCCTGTTCCCATATAGACCTGCCCATTCCCTAAGATCTGCTGGTGAGAGCCTCTTGGCAACACCATCACATTCTGTCATTAGGGGAGTAGGAATGTTTGGGAGGGCATCCTCAGTTGTATCCCCCAGGTTATGAAATAATCTTCCTTCCAAGTGTGTCAGGTACCCTCATTGCATGTGTTCAGACAACTGGTGAAGATGCACCATTTTACCCTGACTTTAAGCTGAGGGAACAACATTCTCTTCCATACAGGCACTGATATTGTTTTAGTCATGCTTTTTTAAATCTGTATTTATTATTTTATTGTGATCCACACTGAGACCTTCAGGTATAGAGCGAGGTACACATTAAATTAATAGATGATGATGATGATGATGATGATGATGATGATGATAGGCTGGAAAAAGAGACAGAGATGTTCCTACAGTCAGGCAAAAGTAGCATTCTTTTCACTTCTGTGCAACTCCTACCTTGTTTTTGTTGTTGTTGAAGTTAAAGTATGAAGCTATATAAAAGAATGCCAAAAGTCATGAATTAGCAGTATCAAACCTTTAAAAAAACATACTTGTACTCATTACTATATCAGCATGTGATTGGGATCTGAAGAAGGAAGCTTGTACATCTATCCTTAAATTATAGCAGAAAGAATCTGCACCACCATCATCCTTATGCATCATTTTTTTATACCTTGCGGACTCCCATCATCTTATTTTTTAAAAGATATTATTTTTACTTCTTCAAGCTATTTTGACCTCTCTTTTCTGGTTTTTAGATGGTGACCTATTAATTTTATGCTGTTCTATGTATTTCTGCAGGTTTTTATTAATTTTGCACCAATATTTATTTTACATATTGATTTAGGTGCCTTTTAGTGCTCTTTATTGTATCCATAATTTATTAGATGATTTTGAACTGTGGACAACACAGATGGCATAGCTGAAATTGTGGCATGAATTACCTAAATACATCCTTTTGAATAAGCAATTACTGAAGGAAAAAGCAACACTGGAAAAACTGACAAATTTAAAGGGCCTGAATAAACCATCTTCTCAGGAATTCATCCTGGCCAACAGAATCATGGGTAAAGTCTGAATAAAAGTCCTTTATTATAGCACGCTGGCAGTGATGGCTAAAAGTTTCTTGCAAGTAAAAGGAAGTAGATCAGACCATTACATTAATTTCATGGCACCAGCCCCTGGGTTTGTGAGGGAGCCCGCTGTATCTCCATTGAGCCCACTAGTTCTTAGGAGATTCGATAATTAGATTATGAAAGGCCTATGTGTGTCATCGCATTGTATTGGCCCAGGAGTGAATTGGGCTGCCATCCTCTCAGACATGTGCCCTATACCATGCTAGTTTTGAAGTCAAAGAATGAATATCCAATGGCATTAGGGTTTGTGTGCAAGGACCCAAGTGATGCTGATGCCTCCCTCCCTTCATGTCCAAAAGGAGCAACATTTTTGGAAGGCAGGAAATTTTTATGATGTCACTCCTTCAGAGGATGGTTGTGGATTTTTCTGCCTTGTCTTAGTTAAGAATATTGTTTCTGTGTGTGGCATTCCACCTGGAGATACATTCTGGTGGCCATGACCTCTGTCCATGGGATAGAAGCCCCCCCCCCACTCCCATGTCCAAGCAGGCCCCTGTGAGTGATGGCTTCCTGGTTGGGGCTTCATCTGGTTGGAGTCAAGAATGGAAAAACACTAAGCAGCTATGGCTATGGCTATGACTCCCATTACCCACCTGAAAGGCTCCATTTTGGGTGGATGAGGAAGGCTCCCCAATCTGCCATAGAAAAATAGCATCCTATACATTGCCATTTTGGAGCAGGGAGGTACCATTTTCAGTGGTGCAGGATATGAAATCGGGCCCTGTAAGTAAGGCAGCTCTGATGATAAATGAGCATCATCATCTCCATGAAGCACTTGGTGCCTCCATGAATGAAGACATGACACTGTTTCATATCTATTTTTACAGGAAGCCTCAGAAGGTAGGGAAAGAAATCTGGCACTAGTAATAAATAGCAGGAGTATGAGATAGAGGAGGGCCAGGTACAACATTTTCAAAGACATAAAATCTGTCCTAACAGTTCATTTTGTTTATATCTGTAGTTTTTCACATAATATTTAAATGAAAGTATCAAAAGGATACCTACTGTGTCCTTTACAGTCCCAGAAAAAAGAGGGATCTACCTTTCTTTGTGTTCATTTTCCTTGCTGTGATTTGTAAATGCTACTATTTCTGTGTCCACATTTTTCTTTACTGCAAATTAGAGAGCTGTACATCAGAAAGTAGTCCTCTATGCATATTTATTCCATGTTAACTGAACCAGCTTTCACTGCCCTAATCCAGAGAGGATGTTTTGTCAGATAATCAAATCTCTCTACTTCTTTTTCCCTTCCTCCTCCCCACTTGATGCATATTTCATTAATATGATTCACTACTAACCTTCACCATAATTAAGCAAAAAAAAAAAAAAGCAAACCCATAAAGAAGCACAACCCAGTTCCTCTTGCAGCATTCTAGGAGATTAGAATTCCCAATATAGTAATTTGGTACAAATGTGCTCTTAAGCTGCTACTTCACTGGGTTTATGTCTACACTACTAATAAAATTAAGCGAGATGGCTTAAGTAAGCTGTTTATAGAGATGGCAAACCTATCCCCAGAAGTTTCTGTTACAGCTTATGCAGTTGAATAATGTTAAGCGCATAAACACTCCATGTGTGGAAAATCTGTGACTTATTATGTTCTCTGCTTTTGCTGACTAGAATGGCAATGTGAATATATGATAGGCTTGGGAGATGAAGGTTCTCCAAACTCCAAACTCCCAAATCTCTTCATGGGTCAATTTAATTCAGCAAAAATAGAAGCAAAACTGAATATAAGAAAGGCAGTGAGAGAGCACTCAAAAACATTATAACTAGAAAATAAGCAAGCACATTTTTCCTTCTGAACTTTAGAAACTTGAAATCACAGAACTATATAAATGTCTTCTGGTTCTGGTTGTAAAAATAGATATGAAACAGTGTCATGAAATTTTCTATTTCTACTAAAAATTTAAGGGTCTCCTTACAGTGTCAAATGAAACTGCTGCTACCTCTAATCAAAAGTTGAAAAAGCCTGTCACCCAATATCTCTGTTAAATTCATTTGAGATAGCCATCATGTTCACTGCAAGGTGAACTTTTTCCAAAGTAGTGCTCCAGGATACCTCAACAATTGTGGTAGAGAGTTCCAAAGCTCATGAACTGCAGCTGAAAAGTCTTCTTCCCTGGCCCTACTTCCAGATAGCTCCAAGGATCAGATATTTTAAGGTCTAACAAGTACACAGGGCAGGTACTTGTTGGGCAGGAAAGATGTGCTTAAACATGGCCAGAAACTGATCCCTGTAGTGATTTATCAAGACCAGTCCTTTGAATTGGACCCAGAAGCAAACCAGCAAGGAATGCAGCAACTGGTACAGAAGACTCACCCTGTCATATATCCTGTGGATTTTCAGTAAATGACCATTGCGTTTTGGGCCAGCTGAAACGTCTGAGTTATCTTCAAAAATAGCCCTAGGTAGAGCACATTACAATAATCCAGATATCCCCCCACCATAGTCTGCCCTAGCATGCAAGCAGCAGGCCCCTATTCCAAGATGTATTCCAGAATAAGGCTCAGTGAAGAAAAGCCCAGAATCTCTACTGGTATTGCTCCAACACTTCAGCGGAGGAAAAAAAGTTTCAGTTGCACTCACATCTCATGAAATCATAAGATAGGACAAATGGTTTGTCCTTTTCATCTTTGGGGCAAAACACAAAAAGCTTGACTCAGCATTCCATAAAATGGTTCACTTCATGTGAAGTCTCCATATTTAATTTTAAATCTTCTTTAGACAAAACACTAGTGGCATATCTACAGATTCTTGGGGGGAAACCATGAACAACCAGTTGGTACTCAATTCATCTGAATCACATTCTGATTTATGTATTCCTGAGTTCATTTTAGATACATATCTAAACAAAACTTGTGTGAACCCAGCCAAAAGAACTAGTCCTACCTTCCATGTTTATCATACATTCTGTGAATGATATGATTAGCATCAGCAAGAGTTCTATCATTTAAAAATCTTTTCAGTCTTAAGAGTATTGAAATAAGACTATATAATATTTACTGCACCAAATCATCACCAGCTATAAATCAGTGCTATTCCAGTGATTTCATCAGGGTTATCCTAGGTCAGCTGAAAACACTAAATGCTCAAGGAGAGTTAAGGATCTCATATAGCAAATAGAAGCTACATGACAAGCTAGGAATGTGTTATCTCCTCGAAATGGCACCTGGCACAATACCAAACTATTGAGTTGTTTTCTGCAGCAGATAAAATGTTCTCTAAGCATCCAATCTCTGGCTGTGCAGCCATATCTGAAAGTTTTTCAGGTCTTTGTAATATACCTGCTGTATAGAAGGAAAAATAAATGAAAACACTTTCATAATTATACATCACAACAGATTCAGTAATATGCCTTCTTCCAGATTATAGTGCAGACTAGTAACCTGCCATCTGCATGCTAGTGCAGACTAAGGCAGATTTTCTCAGGTAATGGTGGAGAATTCTGGGGAAAGGTGATCGCTGGAGAAACAGCAACCCACATCTTTATACTTGCCAAGAAAAACCCATGGAAAACCACAATCAGTAATGCTGCATCCAGACAGGAGTTATACTTTGCAGGAACTCTGGAGCAACTGTCAAAGTGCCAGACAGATTTTATACTTCACAGTCCCTGCAAAAAAAAAGCCCAATACTGCAAAGTAAAAAACTGTTTACATCAGCATTGGCTATGGAGTTTCCTTCCCTCCACATTTTTCTGGGTGTCTGGGAGAGATCTCACAAGATCTCATGAGAGTTCACCCTCACCCAGGAAGCAGCAGGCCACTCAGAGAGGCAACAGGTGTCTCAGTGAGGGAGGGATTCACCTTGTCATCAGAAGTGACCCTCCCTGATGCCTTGGAGGGTCGGAAGAACATGGAGACATTCCATGTTCCCTGCACAGCTCCTTTACTTCACAGTAAAGGTAAGCTCTGCATTTTAATTTATGCCTGAAAGCATCCTACCTTTACTAATAGCATTACCTGTTTACCCTGAGGAAACAGCTTCCCCTCCCCACTTTCAGTCACTGCTGTACTTAATGGGTATTTCTAGTGACAGTGGAAAAACACCCAATGGGTACAAAAATGCCACTACGTACCGATTAATGGGTACTTAATGGGTACTTTTAGTGACAGTGGAAAAACACCCTGTGTCTTTCTTGCAAAAAGAGCTGATCCCATCCTGAATTTTGTGTGCATGGATTCCTGAAAGCTGTGTGTTAGGTGCCTCACTGAAATCATTCAGGACTGGAGGGCTTACCATGGGTCAGATGTATAATTGAACTTTTATGAGGCTGGGTCCTTAAAGGCAAGTGAGATCAATTCACATACTGGTTTCCAGGGCCCTATATCTTGCTTTGCCGGTTCTGAGAGGCAAGAAGCTAGCAAGAATTCTGGCACTTCTGTCGTCACTTTAAGTCTGACACTCTGAGCTAGTGTGTATGAGACACTGTCTGCATTTTTAAAAACTATTTAAATCTGCAAGTGGGTCAGGTCAGGACAAAACAACCATTCACAAATAGAAAACCTGAGCAAAGAAGAATGCCTTTGATAGGCACTATATAGCAACACAATAAATTCCTATCTGACTTTAAGTGGTCATCTTACTCCAGGCAGTTGCTTCTCTATATTCTTCAAGATTCCTGAGGATGGCTTGGTTTTCAGGTATTGACTGTCTTTAAATTCCATGAACAATGGACCTCTTGAAGAACCATATTTCATTTCTGGCATCAGTGCTGAAGAACCATGGCCATAGTTCACACTGCAAGAAGCGAAGATAGGATCAAGTGTCTTCTGATGCTCATTTAATCTACCTCTTGTCAGAGTCAAGAAATCAATTTTTCACACTGCTTGCAAAACATTTATTGTGGCATCATATTAGGTGATGTGGGACTCCTATAAAGTTACTCCTATTATAAAGAAGCCAGGTTTTTATAAAGGTGGTGTGTCATCATAAATGATAATGCCTCTTCCAAGGCAATGAACTAGAACAGACATTTCTTTGTATTCTATCCCGAAACTTCAAACACAACCTTGACTAAACAGAATGTTTGATCTTCTGGCTACCAACACAGTTTCTCAGCTACTTATGTAATCTAAAGCTCCGTTCAGTTCTTGGCTGTTCCCCACCCTGAGTGCAGACAGTGATTTATTAAATATTCCCACAGCGTCTCTGTGCAGAAGGCTGCCGAGCTGCTATGGCCCAAAGCAGAGAACATGAAAAGAAAGGATATCTGGGAGTCTCATCCTACAGTTATCATTTAAAAAAAAAACTAAGGCAGATCAGCTGGGGGGCATGTCCTCATTTCTCTTGAGACGTTTTAGATGGATGCAGAACCTATTTACGTTTTGGGTACCATTTCTCTAGAATGTATACCTCCACTGCTGCATATTGACATTTTGAAAGTTAGTTTAGAAAAGAGCTTTTAAAAAAACATACAGTGCATCCCTCAAAAATCAGTATTGGGAGCTCTGCTTTTAAAAATATTCTTATTAATATTAATACAGAACCACAAGAAGTAACAGATTTAACTTAAAAGACAACTAAAGATGATTAGTGAGTAAGCGCCCTTCTGCTGTTCCCAGCTGAACATCAGACAGAAGTTTCAAAGTGGAAGGAAGTAAAAAGTGCCCCCCTCCCATAGATCTTAATCTGGACCACCACTAAGTGATGCAAAGAAGGGGGCACTGCAATGTAGGGATGTGCACGGCCAAATTTGGACATTTGAAGTCGAATCAAATGTTACAATATTCGTATGGTGACATTCAAATCAATACAAATATTTCCAGACATTTGTACGAATAGTTCAGGCATTTGTTAAGCTGGGGAAATATATCAGATACGTATGTGTTTGTAACAGATACATATCTGTTCATATGCAGATAAGTATGTATTAGCATCATATATGTATCTGTTCATAGCAGTTACAAATTGGATGTTCATATGAATACATACGAATAGATTCGTATCAAATAGAATTTTAACACATTCGAATGTGTTCTGTTCGTACAAATGCGGATTTTTGAACATTTTATTCATTTCGAATCAAATGCCAAAAAAAATTCATGCAGAGCCCTACTGCAAAACTGAAGTTGCAACTACACTTTGGAATGGTCTCTTTCCAAGATGTTTTGAGATACCTAATTGGATGCCTATTAGACACCCAGTTTTAATTCCATTTTTAGATTCTTCAGTTTTTAATACTGTTTTAAAGTTTTATTAAAAACTGCTTTAAAATGTGAAGTGGTGGAGAAATATTTTGAAATAAATAAATGAAATAAGCAAGAGCATACTTAAAAATTTTTTTAAAAATGATTTGTTTGGATCCCCCCAAAAAAACTATGTTGAAATTTAAGAAAGAATAGATATATAGATATATGCCAGAAGATTGAATCTGTAAGGTACTAATGCTATCTTTTCTGCTTTTAAGTTTTCTGTTCAAATCCTCCATCATACCTCTTGAATTGTTAGTAGGTGCTTGCATTTAATTTATTATTCAGTTTCTTTCTTTAAAATTATCCCTATCATACTCTTCAATAGAAAAGATTACAAAGCTTTTCAGTCAATAATATATCACAGTGAGACATTGTAGCATTCTTGCAAGTTAAAATTCAGCAGCAGTTGAAAAATTCACAGTGTTGAAGTACTTAAAATTCCAAGAAATGAAGTCGGGAAATATTTGTCAAGGGTTCAGAGGAGAATAATATGGGCGAGGAGAAAGCATTACGACTAGAGAATTCAACAAGCATGGACACCCTATTAAAAGTTATTTTCCCCTTGTTTGCTACTAAAGGAAAAGATAGGTCTAGATATAGACACTAGGCCAATTTGCACTTGGCCCATGATTCCCCATGCGGTGAGCTCCCAGTCAGAGTATGCGTTCATGAAAGAGCCATTTCTTAACCAAAATTGGCACCTTCCATGCAGGAGCTCACTCCAATGAGCTATATTTAAGTGCACCACATGGGCCCTTACCTTTACCTAGTGTCTGAGACAGTAAGGCATCAGCCAGCCCATTTGCACCTCTTCCAGTGGTGGAGTGGCATGGAATGCACTGCACAAGCACATTGGTGTGGCATGTGATGTGCCATGCAAGTGAACTGATGTGGCACGTCATGTGGTTGCCTTAGTAACAGCGCTGCACATGTGCACTGACACCATCACCGGGGATCTGACAATGGTAGCATCTGGACACCCATCCATATCTCAGGTAAGTTGGGAGAGGGTTTGCAAAGGGAAGGGAAGTAAAGTGTGAAAAGGACTACTGATATTTTATATTTATAGATATAGTGGACCTGATGATATATAAAGGAGCCCGATGATGCAACAATCAAAGCACTCTGCCATGTCCTCTATGTAAAGGTGGCTCTGATGGCAACTGTGCTCTTCACTTAAGACACCTCATTCCACCCCAAAAATGGCAACTAAGACCTCTGAAGGAGGTTCTCTTGGGTTTAAGTGATGATAGTGGTAGAGGCAGGTTGTAAAACACAAATTCTGCTGTCTTTTTAAAGTTCCTTCCAAACACAGTTATGTTTGTCCATTTTGTTCCAGTGCTTGAATCCTGGAAAGACTATTCCATAAGCCCAACTCAAATCTACAAAGGTAGACTGGTGCATCAATGAGGCAGAAATGGATATGTTGACATGTTTGAAAAGAAAAAAGCTTTTCACTTATTATCTTATAAAAGAGAAAATGCTAATAGAATTTGAAAAATAGTTTATTCATTTTATTAATGTAAAGAAGGGACATGTGATATTAAATTAAATTCTGTAGTTTTGTATCTCTATAATTTTTATATATTTTTAATTTCTACTCCTCCTTTCTGTGATTTATTGTTGTCTTTGTTTTTTCTATACTTACATTGCAATCTGTAATAAAATGTATACCAAAAATCCCCAAAGCTGATGGAGAGAACTGCATATATATTAAACTTGAATATGTATTTATTTTAACTGGTTTCAACTATGTTATCATTTTAAAAGTTTTGCCTGTTTCAGATTGGCAGGGTAAGAAACGGTAAAGTTCTGGGCTGTTTTAGAACCACGATTGAAATCAGTGAGGGGTCTTTTACCAACTTTATATTTCCCAGAGATCAAATAATTTAAAGTAATGAGCTGATTTTACGGGTTTTGCTTACTGGAGAGTCCCAGACAACATCCTAAAAAGACATTAGATAATAGGTCAGTGAAAAAGTAATCAGTATTTTAGACCATTTTAGAGGGGAGCATATCCTCCTTAACTTATATTTAATTCTCTTACAGCATTTTTGCTTCCTGGTTGGGATCACTGAGGAGAGAGAAGATATAAATTTAATGAGTGCATACAGTAAAAGCAGGTCTTTCATGTAGCATAAGGCCCTAATTTAGCCTGCGGGTAATTAGCATATGGCTTAGTATGTCTAGGCTTTCACTCATCAGGGGGTGTAGTCAAAATATTAATCTCCAGCTGTACTAACAGCACCATTGGTTCAACTGAGACTTAAGTGCAAAAACAGCCATAGCAGCCAGACTGCATGGGTAATTGGCAAGTTGCTGAGTCTTAGGTTTCCATCATAAAAAGGCCACCCCAACCACTGCAACTCCAGAGTGGCCTTTCTTGATCACAAAACCCAAAGATGCAGATGGAGCCTCACCTAGGGATCATGTGCCAGGTTCTGTCCCAATGACTTCATTTAGGGAAGGGATGCTGTTATGACTAAAAGGATCCACTTTCCAAAAGACCAGATACTCATGTGATTGAACTGGTTTACGGTGAGATTAGGTGAAGAAAAAATTTATTGAAGAGTGACAAGCACTATACTAGAATCTAGTCCTTTTACAGTTCAGGTTTTCACATACAAACAATCACAAACATCTGTCACATTTGCACTGACAGATCATAGTAGCTAAAAATGCCAGACTCTAAAGCCTACTGCACTCTCATGATGGGAGGGACCAACCAAGTTTCCATTTTCCCATAAGCCCTGGGAATATGGCAGAACTGCAACCAAAGCATGAATCACTACAGAAGCCCCAAGAGTGAAATTTCCCATTCTTTATATGAAGATGCACTACTTCTAGCTTTGGAGAAAGCTAGATCTGGATCTGACTGAAATGTGCCCATTTACCTTCTATGTATGATAGTTGTCTGAGCAAGATATGGGTGAACCAAGGAACCACTGATGCCTCCCAAAATTGGCTCTGCATTTTAAGAAGAATTCCTTGAATAGCAATGGAATTAGCCTTCTTATCTGAGAAGGAAGGAAGGAAGGAAGGAAGGAAAAAAGGAAGGAAGGAAAACCTATGAATTACAGTAAAAGCAATGTTAAAATAGCACATTACCTTGTATTAACAGAGAGCAAATATTTGGCTGATTTATTGCATTTTGCCTATTAAAAAAATCTTGGCAAACAGTTATATAATTAGATTATTTGCATCACACACAAATGCTAAAAATATAAAGCACTAAAGGAATGAAACAGAATAACAACTGCTGCCAAACAAATACAGTGAGGCTGAAATATACACTCACAAGACTATTTATCACAATAGGTGAAGTTTTAAATATCTCATCCCACCCTTCCTTCTCTTGAACACAAACTGTATGTAGCCTCTTCAGCCTCTTTCAAAGTCTAAATCTCCATTTGTAATACGAGTCACTAAGTCAGGTTCTACGGGATAGCAGAACCTGCACCATAAGTGAAGTTCTTTAAGCCATCTTTGCTCACTGCAAACTCACTCAGGCCCCATTTCCATTCAAGATTTACAGAGATTTGAAAATGTTTTGAAATCCAACATCCCCATTCAAATTTTGATTCTGGGACTTTCTGAAAATTAAATTGGCAAAATTAGCATTAAAAAACCTTGGAAAAACAGTTCTCACTCCAGTTTTGAGGACTAGTTCATTTTATTTTTCCTCAATGGGAATGGCAAAGTGGAGTTTTTGAGAGGAAACATACTTTTAGGGGCGTTTCCCCTTCCTCTTAGCCAATTATAAAGGTTGATGTTCTCTCACTTCCCCCCCTTTCCCTACTCTTTGTTCTAAAAAGTAAAAGAAGGGAGATCTGGGTTTCTTGGCAGGTGATTTCTAAAGCTCCAGCCTCAGCAGTTTGGCTCCTGCAGAATACAGTGGAGTAGTCCTCCTTGCAGCTAGCCACAATGACCGACAGTTGGTGCAAATCAGAATTCTATAAATACTCCCAAAGCGTCCTGTCAATCAGTCATACCCGGTTGCAGTACCAGCCACTAGCTTTAGAGGGAGCTAGTCATCATGGCACTAAAAGGAAAGAAACAACATAAGGAAATCAGCTCCTTTAAGGGTGAAGGGTGAGGCAAACTATCATATACTTCAATCATACCCCTTTAACCCTGATGAATTGAATATTACAGGAAATCATTTAAAATGGGGACCCTGTGCTTCTGATTTTAAGAGAGAACTGCTTCTTGCCAGTTCGGATTTTCCGTTTTTTCCTATACTAGGGATCTCTGTTTTTATACTTTAGATTATAGAAACGGATCTCCCCTGCCCTCCCTTCTGTCACACACACACTTGTTCTGCAGCTCCCTAGTAGGTTTTCAAGAACTTAAAAAAAACTATGTAAGAATTATTTGGCAGTGTTCTATCAGAAAGCTGTGAGTTGTGTTTTATCCATATGTTTATCAGTAAAACAACACTCGAATTGTTAGCTGAAATTTACCATGCAAAGATTGGGAAAATAATCAACATGTCAAGTAAATTAGTAGCAAGGTGGCAGCCATCCATACCTTGAGTGCTAGAAAAGCCCTGCAGTAGACAAGGAGCATTCAAAGTGCAGATGGCCAAGGCATGAACTCAGACTTTAACATGGAGATCTGGGGCCTTTCTGCACTTGGCCTTATTCTGGAATAGATCCCAGAATAGGGACCTGCTATCTGCATGCTATCTGCATGCTAGTGCAGACTATGGAAGGCCCCAGGTGAGCCCTGACACAGTCTGCATTAGACTGTGGCCAGTAGACTGGTATCCTGAGATACACTCCAGAAAAAGGCCAAGTGCAGAAAGGGCCCTGGATGTTGTGTGTGATTGCACAGCCACAGCTGCAGTTGCAGTGCAACACCACACCCATTTGCTACACCTAGTAGAGGGTATGGATGCAGCATCCAGGAGTGAGCTAGTTGTTCCTGGGAAGCACGTGGATGGCTTCGGAAGAGCTGTCTGATCAGCAGACCAGCAGAGAACAGGCATGTTCTGAGCGATATATTGAATTATCCGACACTTTGTCTGTACAGGTTTCATAATCTGAGTCTACTTTTGTACACAGAAGGTTTTCCTTGGATTATTAAGTGCTTTGAATTGTACACTAGACCTATAGAAAGGGTTGATATGTAGTAAAGGCCCTTTCTGCACTTACCTCGACCCATATCAATGAATCTGGTTTAGCTAGATATGGATCAACCAAAGGCAGAGGCATCTGCTTTAAGTGGGCTTTAGAACAGCAAATCTGTGCTAAGAAGCAATGCAATGCCAATTCCTAACCCCTGTTCCTCAGGGGATGTGAACTACTGCCGTAAGGAGTGTCCAAACCATGATGCATTTGGCCCACACACCTCCAACATCTAATGCAACTGCCCCATGCCCCTGTTGATCAAATGAAGTACCTGCTTGACAACTGGATACTGGACTTAGAACTAATTATTTAATAGATGTTGACAATATCTGCACAGTCCACATGCTATATGCTGGTCTACATGCTATTGTGCTTACAGGAGATGACAGCCTTCCATGGCAAGCAGTGGCCACATGGCTGCTCCTGGAATGCTCCAGCAACAGACCAGGGCCTTTTCCACATTTATCAGTATCCTGGTATAGTGTGGAGCCTTGTCCTCTTCTGGGACCTCTCCTCCATACCCTGTAATTGTATGATACATCAGGTTGTCTGTGAAGATTGTACAATCTTCATAGTGAGAGTGGGGGCTGACCCAGAACTGTTCATTCTGGAACAATGGAGTCTGCTGCCAGAACTACTCCAGGCCAACTTGATCAAGGTGAAAATAGTTCATGAGTGTTCTCCAGAGTATGTGTCTATAGTGAACGAGTAGTTTCTGTTGCTATGCTCTCTTCACAGATTTCTACATCTAGTTCAACTCTAATGGTCTTGTCATATCCAATAGTAGTAAATATCACAGATTACTAATAAATGGAAAACCTCTCTTTCAGCCATGATCACACCTTCGCTGTAAACCTTTTTTCAGTTCATCTTCTATCCACAAATAAATGGACAGAAATGAAAAGGTGTGAACAGAAGGTTTAAAATGAAGGTGTGACCACAGTCTTCTTTTGTCTTCATAATCAGTCACCTCTGCTGAGTGACCATTTTATTATCAGTACAGATTATTCCTCTATATTATTTTGTATGACTCTTTCTTTGTAGCCTGGAAAATCTTACTTTTCCCCACACCGGGTTAATTTATTATCTGAAATCAGAATATTTTCTAAAAAGCCTAAGAGGAGCACACAATTACATTATCATGCAATGCTCTCATAAATAATTCCTGAGAACAGTTAGGTAGGTTGTAGAGCTGATTACTTGACTATATTCCATCCCCAAGCTATCTAGTGAGTTTTCCAATTTGTTAAATTGCATTTAGGCTCCTATTCAAGCTTACTGTCTAGGAAAATGCTTCCTCCAAAGACAAATTAATTATCCTGGTGGCCAAAAAGCTCAAGATCTGAAAGCAAGAGGACAAAATCAGGAAATAAAAGACTCACATCTGTGTTTGTTCCAAAAGTGTCAGTTCCTGTTCTCTTTCTATTGAGGATGTTTGATGAGGTGAGTTGAAATGAAAGGGCTTGATTGTCACAATGGCTGACATAGATAGGAATTTATTTATAGAGATTTTATAGCATAAATACATGTTATATCCTTA
This sequence comes from Aspidoscelis tigris stejnegeri, assembly GCA_023333525.1. Classification (NCBI taxonomy): domain Eukaryota; kingdom Metazoa; phylum Chordata; class Lepidosauria; order Squamata; family Teiidae; genus Aspidoscelis; species Aspidoscelis tigris. Next base: position 33,048,410 of record JALMGA010000002.1, read on the forward strand.
AGAATGAGAACCAGTCATCTAACAAAAGAGACAGAACCAATGAATTTCTTTTATTTTCAGAGAAGGATTGTATATGATCACTGTTACAGGCAATTGAAAGGCTCATTTTAAATGTTACGTATTTTCTTTCTTTTTAAAGAGAGAATCAAGGGACACAAGGAGGAACAACATTACCAGGTTATGAATCCCATTGCTCTAAGCTTTGAGGATTGCTCAAAAAAGTTCCACTGAGAAGGAGAGGGGATTCCTGGTGCATGAGATTTCCTCCAGATATACTGGCAGAAACAATAATGTCAGGTATTGCTATGCCACTATTATTGCTTTCTATCCTGACAGGACTGATCCCAGCACTGTCTTTCTGCATTTTGGACATGCATCATCTGGTTAATTTGGCTGCTATTGAATTCTTGTTTGTGTACATGACTACCTCCAGCTGTTTCAGCCTCCACACCTGTGTGATGGATGGAACTTTGATTGTTGCTCCATCCAGAAAGTGAATCCATCCATCGCTAAAAATGTGCTATTGCTGGAAAGTCCACTACCAGTACTGGGTTTTCCAACCATAGTTCTTAGCACTTTTTAGGGGCAGAACAGCAAGACTATGGTGGGCTTGCCTATGATATGTAAGATAACCCCACCATAGCAGCCCCACAATGGCCATATTTTTCTCCTGTCTGAATGTACCCTGAATCTTGGGGGGAAATCACATCCAGATTACCATGGTAATGCCTGAGCATGTTCTGGAAGTTGCCATGGATGTTGTCATGGCAATCCAATTTGCCCTGCCCTGGCTATCTGCACTTCAAGTGTTACTAGCCTGGTATGGGGCTTTACCAGCACTTGAAGTGCAGCTGGCCATCACCGTGCTGGATTTTTACCTGACTGGTATAGTATTATTATACTATAGAGTCAGGTAAGTGCAAATAGGCTCATAATCTTGGAATGCCCCATTTGGTTAGAGTACAAGCAGGCAGACTAACAGCCACTAATTTACGATCATGTTAAAGTTCTATAAAGTGACACCAGGGACTTCTAGAGATGACTATAGGATTAGACTGCTTAGAAAATAGCCCAAGGACAGGGTACTGAGGCCATCCAGATGTTCCCAAACAACATGTCCTGATATTCCTTGCTGGTCCCAGTCAGTTGCTTGGGGCTGGCATAGACCGATCAGACTTGTAATTCAGGAATATCTTAGGCAGCTTCTGCTCACTGTCTGAAGCAAGATGCATCAGGCCCTGATTAAAGCAGGAAAAGCAGAACCATTCAGCAGATTTATTAGCTTTCCAAGTTGTTATTGGAATCAGTCAATAGCTATGACTTTTTCAGGAAGCAGCATAAATTCTGCCAAATGAGCTTCATTCAGGGCTCACCTACAGCTTCGTTTAATCTAGAGCCATGAGTCAGGATGCTCTTAGATGGAAGAGCACTTCTGTTCCATCCTAAAATACATTGCCTTTGCCAGGAGAGTCTATGATGTGAAATATACATCTGAAAACAATGGGTTGGAAGACAAATAACAAAGGTTGTTAATATTCTCTCACTCTGCTTATAACTTTCCAGAAACATCTAGGTGTTCATTACTAGAGGCTGGAAAACTAGACCGCATGGACATCTTATCTGATTAATTAGGACTTTTTCCCTTAACCATAATAAAAGAAAAAAATTCTCTTGCAATTAGACTAAAATTGCAAGGCCAATATAAGGTAAAGGGGAAAGAAAGAAAATGGGCGAAATAACAGGTTTGTCCAAAAGTCTAAATAATTAATAGACTCCTTTCCCACTCAAAATCTACTGAGAATTCCGTAAACAGATAATAAGCATAACTCAGCTACAGGATTTGCAAGATACCCTCAAGTGTCATTAGTGATTCTTGATGGCGTTAATTAAGACATGCCACGCATTAAACTAGACGATAATCAGTTCTCACACTAAATAGTTGCCAAAGTCTGTTTTATGTGAGACTAAGTTATTCATGAGCCCCACATAATGAGCCTGGAATTTAATGAAATTTTAACTTCCTTTAATTCTCTCTAAAAACCCAGTATCAAGCAGGAGGAGGAGGAGGAGGAGAAGAAGAAGAAGAAAATAAACAGTTTAACTCACTTGTGTTAGGGAGTAATCTAAATATGACTAAGAAGCTTGAAAGATATGAATTCAGTGTCCCTGGATAAAATCATATTTATGTCATGGTTTGTGATTTTGCCGAAGGACACCAAGGGTATGTATATTCTGCTATATTTGGTTGTTTTGGACTAAAGCATGGGTATTCTAGAATGAAGTGCTCCCAAGAGTGCTTTATTCCAAAATAACCAAATATAGCAGAATAAGTAAGTGATGTCTGAATGCAAACCAATATATTGCCCTTATCAGGATTGCATGGGACAAGTCAAGCAAACATGAAAATGCACATAGACAGTTGTACAGTGTTTTTTAATAGAGCAAAACACTGGCACTAGTCACTGATTTCTGCCAAGCGTTTGATCTGCTTTGGTCTCTCCAACCTTAGTTTCAGTTCCATTATGACACATATCACCAGACATATGCACGCTATATAATGCACAGAGTCAAATAAAGACATCCATTCCAAACAACCCAATCCTGCCTTGGATGCTTTGCATGATCAGTCCTTCAGTTTTAGTTTTACAGCATCTGGAAGAACATAGTTCAACCAGTTTTTCTTTAAATACCAGAAATTTTAAAAGAAGTGAGTTGTGCCTATGTCCCAAAGTTCCCACCACCACCTCCTTCTGCCACTGATGCCCCAGCACTGAAGCAACCTTCCCAAGGGACATGGTGACAGTGGAGGTAGGAGAGGCAGCAACAATGGTGGCTGCATTGACAGATGCGCACCATGCCCTCAATGCTGATGACTGCAGCCAGACTCCCTCTTGGGGCATTATCTGGGCCTTAGGAGGCATCTTGCAGCATCCACATGGTGCCTTCCTTAGCACCTATTCCAATCGGGTGCTAGTGGATTCATGCAGATGTATGGGGTCGTCCCGGAGATTTGGATCTTCAAGGACTGGATCCCAGGGAGGACCCCATCCCAAAGATCTGGATCTTTTAAACTCTGTGCAAAACTGGAGATATAATCTATCTTCATTTTTGGGTGGGACTGGGGAAGAGGACTAAAACGGTCTAAACGATACTGTAATGGGTGGATACTGCATAAATGTGCCTTCCCTTTTGCCCAAGGCATGATTACACACTGTTGAGTCACAGATCTTTTATCCTATCAAAGCTCAGGGGGTGTTGTGATGGTGGAAAGACTCTGGCTTCTTAATAAGTGATTATTTCAGCAAGGTGTGACTATGGCCATGGTAGTCTCAGTCTAAAGTTTGTCACAATTATTCTGTTCTCTCACAGGCCAGATTACACTAACACTACTATGAATATGTCCATAGCACTGCCATCATTGCCATTTTCTCAAACCCAGGCTTCTCTGCTTGCCTTCGTTACATATGATGCCTTTCCCCTGTGCTGTGGTTTATTTCTTGTGAGTGCTGATAGTATTCTGCTGGGAATTACTGGTCATTATGAGAACCCAAGGTTACAGTACTGGCTTAACGGCAGGAAGAAGAGAGTAGTAATAAACGGCCAATTCTCAGGGTGGAAAGAGGTAAAAAGTGGGGTCCCTCAAGGTTCAGTGTTGGGACCAATGCTTTTTAATTTATTCATCAATGATCTAGAAGAAGGGGTACGTAGTAAAATAGCAAAGATCGCTGAGGATACTAAATTATTTAGGGTAGTAAAAACCAAAAAAAGATTGACAAGAGCTCCAGACGGATCTCTTAGCATTGGGTGAGTGGGCAACCAAGTGGCAAAAGTGCTTTAATCTTAACAAGTGCAAAGTAATGCACATCGGGGCCAAAAATCCAAATTATGTCTATAAACTGATGGGGTCTGAGCTTTCTGCAACACACCAGGAAAGGGATCTTGGGGTTTTGGTGGCCAGTTCAATGAAGGTGTCAATCTAGTGTGCAGCAGCTGTGAAAAAAGCTAATTCAATGCTGGGAATAATTAGAAAGAGAATAGAAAATAAGTCAGCAAGTGTCATTTTGCCTCTTTATAAATCTATGGGGAGGCCACATCTGGAATATTGTGTACAATTCGGGTCACCATATCTCAAAAAGCATATTGTGGAAGAGGTGCAGAAAAGGGCAACCAGAATGATTGAGGGTCTGGGACAACTCCATCACGAAACCAGGCTGCAACGTCTAGACTTCTTCAGTCTGGAGAGATGGCGTTTAAGAGGGGACCTGATTGAAGTATATAAAAGTATGCATGGTATAGAAAAGGTGGATAGAGAACATTTCTCTATCACACAACACTAGAACCAGGGGGCACTCTATGGGCATGTCCACACGGCAAGAAGATTGTGAGGCGAAAGCTATTTCACCTTGCAAGTGTCCACATGCAAAGCCCTAAATTGGGCTAAAAGAGGAACAAAATCCTCTAATTCAAAATTTTAAAAAAGCCTTTATAACTGTACTTACCCCGGATTAGGGGGCAAAAGCGGGTTATAAAGGGGGCATGGGGACACTCGCTGGTTACGATCGCAGCATTAGTGGGCGGAGCTTCACTGTCCCTGCCGCTAATGCCACAATGGCAACTGTCCACCCTTACGCTAGAATTCTCGCTACAGTTCTGTGGTTTGCTTTGCATACTTCCTGGCTACAAGGCAGACTTGTAGCCAGCAAGTATGCAGAGCAACTGACAGGATTTCAGCATGGTGAAAGCTCACTGTCTCTTCATTTTCCACAGCCCCCATCCTGGCATACTTGAGGCTGCAAAAGGAGAGAGACAGTGAGCTTTACCCACACTAAAATCCTATCAGTTGCCCTGCAAATGACAGGATTTGAGTGAGGATTTTATCATGGTGAAAGCTCGTTGTCTACCTCCTTTTCCATGTGCCCCTATTCCTTTGCAACCTTGAGTATGCAGGGATGGGGGCTGTGGAAAAGGAGGAGACAGTGAGCTTTCACCATGGGCTGGAGGAGGGAGAGAAAGAGGGGAGGGGAGGAGGAAGACAGGAGGGATTTCCCCCTGTCTGTGTGTGCATGTGCATCAGTGCATGGGTGTGTGCGTGCGTGGAGGAGGAAGAGAGAGAAAGAGGGGAGGGGAGGAAGAAGACAGGAGGAATTCCCCCCTGTCTGTGCATGCATGTGTGTTTGCATGCTCAGACAAGGGGGGAGGTGTGGAGCAAACCGTGGTATCCCACGGTTTTCATGGGGATGGGCAGTTTGCCTTGAACCCACATTGTGCCCCATTACCACGGGGACAGCTTAATCTGAATTAAGATTCGGATTAAGCTGTCTCGCTTCCACCCCGCTTTTTTTTTTTTTAACTCCATGGGGATGCCCCCTATGAAACTGATGGGTAGTAGAGTCGGATCCAACAAGGGGAAGTATTTCTTCACCCAGAGGGTCATCGGTTTATGGAATTTGCTGCTTAAAGAGGTGGTAACAGCTATCAGTCTAGATGGCTTTAAGGTAGGGTTAGACAAATTTATGGATGATTAATGTATCAGTGGCTACTAGACTGCCTAGGTACATGTTTCGTGCTGGGGGCGGGGAAAGCAGGACACTTCTAAGGCCATTTGCTTGGAATCGAGAACAGGAATAGGTTTGTCCTTGTCTCTGCTTGAGATGCCCATGAGCATTTGGTGGGCCACTATGTGCGACGGGATGCTGGACTAGATGGGCTGTGGCCTGATCGAGCAGGGCTTCTCTTATGTTCTTATGTTAGTAGTTAGGCATGATCTGGACTAAGATCTTTTATCAAATAAAGCTTTCTAGCATGTTAAAATGATTTCGCCCTGGCCTATGGAATGAATCCTGGGGGAGTGATCTTGACAGAATAAGACATTACCACCAGCTCAGAATGTGGGTGAGGTTCCAAGGGATGGACCAGCCAATTACCAATGTGATCCAGACTTTCCACAGCCTGTCAACTCCTCGTGATTTTTCACGTAAAACTTGAAAGGCTGCAGTACCACATGCAGGATTGGTGATCAGCAACCCTTATCGCTCTGAGCACTTTGTTACTGAATGCAGGGCCAGGCCAGAAGAGGGATCCAGAGGGATCTTCTGACGTTGAGCCCATGGTGACAAATGCAAAAGTGAATTTGTGGCCAGTTGCCTCAGCTGAAGAAATCAGGTGCTGCTGGCTCCCAGAATCATGAATCTAAGGGTTCAGCATCTGAATGGGATTATAATGTTACTGTTAATACACCATGGCATTTTATAGACCCACTGAGCCTGTCCAGTCATGCTTTGGACAGAGCACAGAAGTGCTTGGTTTCCAATCCTCCAGACACCCTGCATTTGGAGATAATTAATTTTTATCCTGTCCTTCACCCAAAGATCCCAGGGTGGGTCACAGCATATAATAGAACATACAACATTCAAACATATTTAAAATATAAGGCAACCACCAACACACTCTCCCTGCCTTCCTCCTCCCATCCCTGGCAGATCTACATTTAGCAGATGAAGATGCATGTTTTAATCAACCGTCAAAAATCATATGAAGTTAATACTCAGCATATGTCCACTAGAAGACTATTCCAAAACTGGAACTAATACAGAAAAGGCCCTCTTGTTTTCCACAACCCCTTGTACTTCACACATAACAACATGCCACAGGAGCAAAGTCCAGAAAACTCTTTGAAAAACCTAGGGTGTTTTCCCACTGTCACTAGAAGTACCCATTAAGTACCCATTAATGGGTACAAAAATGCCATTACGTACCCATTAATGGGTACTTAATGGGTACTTTTAGTGACAGTGGAAAAACACCCCTAGTCTTTCAGTAACTTAAACAAATGATCCTGCCTCCCATAAAACCATATGCAAAACTCTAGGGCCGCATCCCCATTATAAGCTTAATCCAGTTTCCCTAAACCGAAATAATAGAACTGGATGCAACACAAATTTGCCTGATCCCATTACTTTCAACTCGATCCGGATTCTGAGGATCATAGGTGGCATGTGTGACTCAAGGGGGGACTCAAGTGGCTACTTTTTAAAAGTCGCTTTTCGGGGCTGCCCTGCCCTCTTCCTCCTGGCGTGAACGTGCCACCCATAAGGGACCCCTTCACGGAGCCTAGCTGGGTGGCTGCCACTTGCCTGGATGGAGGAGAAATGGCAGCGGGCAGCCAGCGATTATTTCCCCTCCTCTCCTCATTGCCCAGGGCACACAGCAGCAGCAGCAGCAACTCAATCTCCCTTGCTTTAAACATTCACACATCTCCCAGAACCTGCAGCTGCTTTCCTTTCCCTTTCTAAAGGTCAGAACTCCAAAGAGCTAGAATTGCGCAAAATTGCAACATTGTTATCAGGTGTGAAGTGCGTGGATTGCTACAGTGTAGCAGCTGCAGTAAAGGGTGGATTTTTACACTGAAATCACTATCTTTGGAAGCAAGCTATTGGGGGAGGGAAGCCCTAAACATGGATTCTCATCCCTTCAAATGGTACGGTCCTCACAGTAAAAAAATGTAACACATATCAAGTGCACGAACCAGAGTGAGACCTGTTGAAATGAGGGTTAACATTTACAACGCTTTGGGGCAATTTAACACGCAGAAAGCGTGTTAAGCTAAACTGACGTGGGATCTGCAAGGATTGGAACCTTATCAAAACCAAATTAAGCTTGTAATGGGGATGCGGCCTAGCTTTCTTTTCACAAGTTACAGCAAGCACTCCACACTGTACATCATTAAGTAGGAAAATGGCTTCTACTAAGCTCTCAGGATGCCTTAGGAATGCCCTTTTACCCAACTGTTTAGCTTCTAAACAGAGTGTAATTGAAACTCTGGAAGCATATATAAGAGGAATATTACAATTTCATGAGCTTAAGAAGCTGTGTATGAGGATGTCCTTAGGAGATAAAAAAAAGATACAAATTTTTGAGGAAAGGGGGGGAAGAGGAGCAAATTCATTTAGCTGCTAATAAGAGTCCTAGACTAGTTATAAGGTAGGCAGGCATAGAGGTAAGTGAAGGTTAATGACAACCATTCAGAGAATGGATTATGTCACTAAGGGCTTGAGTGTGCATTGAGGTGTAAGAAATGATTATACAAAACTGTCAGAAAAACCATTCTCCCTCTCTCCCTCTCTCTCTGTATGTGTGTGCGTGCATGGAAGGCATACTTACAGAGAAAGAGAGATTTTTCCTTTATACTGCGTGAGGGGTAATTCCCCAAACCCAGTTTATTCCTTCTTGTTGTTTCACCCTCCATTTTGCATTAAGAATGGCATCCATGGGAATGCTGCACTCTTCCTGCATGCTGAATATGCTATAAAGTGACAGAGTTGGGCAGGCACTATATCCTCATGGCACATTTGAAGAGCTTTAACAATGTCATGCGAATTCTGCCTTTGTGTGTTGTTAGAAAGAAAATGAAAGAAAACAGGAGTGATTAAATAAAGTTCTACATTCTTCATTCTCCAGCAGAAATGGTCTTGGGAAATAAATGTGTAATAGGCCTTGCTCATGGGAATGTAGGCTTGAGTTCTGGACATATGCATATTCAAAACTTTTTGTAATTACTCATCTCTAGTTATTCTAGCAGGATCTTAAAACCTGTAGGTTGGTGTAACAAGCTGCTTGAAGGCAGATTTATTTATTTATTTAAGAAATGTATATCCCACCTTTCATCAGATGGTTCCAGGGCAGGTTTCAAGAAGAATAAAACATATCAAATATCAAATATTAAAACATAATTTAAAATGTAACCTCCTTCTCATCCCCACCCTTCTTCCCATTCCCACCCTCCCTCCCAAATAGGACAATGTTACTGCAATTGGCTGGTGTGTGTTACTCAAAGGAAAGGTGTGGGGAGAAAGGAGTTCTGAGTCAAACATGATTCAAAAAACAACAATCTTTATTAAAAACAACAAAAGGAAAAGAGGCAGAGCAGCTGCAATAACCAGCAACAATGGAACAAGCTTTGGCAATAATACAGTGTTCAGGCAGGTTCAAAGATAAAAAGCAAAGCTACAGTGAAGTAAAGTGGATGGCAATGACACTGCATTGCTTCACTAAGAAGAAGCAAAAGGTTTTTTTTAGTGTCCCCAAGTAAGTATGTAGTGCAACTTAACAAAGATCCCTCTCAGTTTTCCAGTTGCCCTAGGTCCTCTTCCCAGTCTGACCAATAAGTAACATGGCTCATTTGTTGACTATCTCAGCTTCAGATCCCAAGTGAAGTTGACCTCAACCCAACCTGATGCCAATTCATACTTGCCTCCATAGTACATGATAGGGTAACATCTTGTAAGGATTCAGGAGGTGTTTTCAACCCAGAAACAGCTCCTTCCTTACCAGATGCTACCTATCATCTACTAGCAGTGGTGAAAGAAGGGTTCTTGTTTTGAAAGATCTCTGCAGGGGCAAAGGATGAAATGCTCAGGATCAGAAGCCAAATAAGGTAGTAAGGACAGGAAAGTGAACACTCCATGATCCTTATTTCTTGAATGCTGGATGGCAGAGAGTAGGGGACTTGGTGGAGCTCTAGGAGCAGAACCAAGGAGAACATCATCACAGACCATTGGATATATCCGCAGCACAAGTCTGAGGATGGATAACGCTGAAAGATGTCTTGCACCAGTAGACAGAGATTCTAGGATCTACAGCAGATATCCAAACAAGGTTGTCCTGTAGCCAGAAACTGGAAGCATAGAAGAGAAATTCAACTTTAGCAAAGCTGCACCAGGCATTTCCACATTGCCCCCCGCCACCTGCCTTGAGTGCATTTTGCTATCTCCATTGGGCATCCTATGCTACTGAAAATTTCAATAAAGTTCCTCAGATAGTTTGTGGAGGCATCTGACAGGATAAATGGGCACATGATCTAAGTGAAAATTGCATGTAATTATGCCAGAAAAGAAGAAAGAGATATAAATTCAATGTAAGAAAACAATATTGTAAATAAGCAAATAATCTCAGGTCTAAATTTCAGCCTAGTTGAATGGCACCTTGGCACATGATGCAGCAATTCAACAAGCACAAGACTGGGTTTAGACAATATTGGAATGGAAAATTGTCTACTGTATGAAACGTATATTGAATTTCTATCATGAAAATGTCATGGACCTGTTAAGTTACATGTGTGTGTGTGTGTTATTGATATGTGTTTTGGTTTACTCTTCGAAAAATAAATGGAATCCAAGAACTGAACACATTAACAGGCTGCCCACCAATGTAGACAATGCCACATAAATTAATATTTCCCTTTACTTCCTACCTTGAAATACTTTACTATAATACTCCAGATCTTCTCTGCAGAGTTTCAGGGAGAACTCATCTCATTTTAAGAACCCCAAGTATTTTCTACTGATAAATACATGCACACTTTATAATTTAAAGGACAGAGGCTATCTGTAGTCCTCAGAAACCAGGCACAAGTGGTGTTTCTGGTTTTTCTGAGGACTTTCATAGGTGCTCTGTAGGGTTTTGTTTTGTTTTACTTTCTTTCATTTTAAAGTTACTTTTCTAACTGTTGTGTTTTAATTTCTCTCTTTTTCTCTTATGGCCCATCCTGAAAGACTCCTGGATGAAGGGCAAGCTAGAAATCAACTAATCAAACAAGTCAAGACCAACAGAAATAGCATTCCGAGGCTTCCCAAAGTGGCAACCAAAAGACATTGCTAAGTTTTTCCTAGCAGGCAGTCAGCTGATTAATGTGGAGTTTCTGGATAAGTGCACAAAAAAGTCAATAAAATGGTGACAGTTGTCTTGAAAACTAGGCTTTTCTCTCTGCCTGACTCTAGCTGTGTCCAGACATGTTTTATACTGCACATGGAATGCACAGTCCCAACTGTTCCTTCACACGGGATGACTGACCTTACGTTCCCCTTCTGCTTTAAAGAACTGTTAGTGTGCACTTACCTGAGTGCAGGAGAAAGAACTCTCCCTGTGCACTATCTATTTTATTTATTATTTATTTATTTATTTGTATTTCTATCCCGCCCTATACCCGAAGGTCTCAGGGCGGGTTACAATATAATATTAATCTTAGACAGGTCCCTGCCCTCAGGCTTACAATCTAAAGAGACAAGATACAAAAGGAAAATGGTGTGGGAGGGAACAGGGGTGCTCTGGTGGCAGCAGAGTCCTGACGTGGGGACTGTGAGGATTGAAACCGTTTCGAAACTGTTTTAAGCTTGTAATGGGAATTCACCCTATAGTTGTTATTCATAGTCTCTTTCTGCTATTTGTAATCAATTTCTGTATTGTGCCTTATTCTGGATTATATTCCAGAATAGGGACCTATCCACATGGGCCCTGGTCACACGTATGTGAGACAGGACATCCTATTCATAATTCTAACTGAGGTTGAACCAGTTCTGTTTACACATAGATCATTATAGGTCAGTGATGGCCAACCTATGACACGTGTGTCACAGGTGACACTTCAAGCCCTTTTGGGTGACACACATGGTCACCCTGGCACCTGGGCGTGTAGTGCTTGCTTGTTCTTGAAGTGTACAAAATACCAACTTTGAATTGAAGATATAGCAAATGAAATTCAGCAACAAAAGTCACTAATGTAAAGAATTATTTGTTTTTGCTTTTAATAAAATACATATATCAAAAATATAGGGATTTTTACTAGAGCTACAAATATCACAAAATTATGGATATTTCTAGATGTGACACAGCACCCGAGTTAAGTTGGTTTTCTTGCGAATTTTGACACACTGAGCTCAAAAGGTTCGCCATCACTGATCTAGTTAAACTGAAGTAACTAGTTAAAGCATGTAATGCAGGCAGAACAACAAGAATTACCCCACAAAAAGCTGCCAAACCAGAAAATGCAGCTCAAAACCTTATCAGCTGCCTGAACCCACTCTTGTAGCTCCATAGACTAAAGTACAGAACTGTATGGACTATCCCATTTCCCTTTGCAGTGAGTTTACTGCGCTTTTTAATTTAACTGCAAATTTATATGGCTAGTCTGAAGGCAGCCTCTGTTTTTTACTTGGATTTCATATGTTAAAGTTAAGACTTGCCACAAAAACACATTTGGGATTGCTGAAAGTGACCTTCATTCTGTCTGCCAGTCCTTGCAGGCTTAAACATTACTATTAAGATGCTTTCTAGACAGGTACTGTACTGTGAAGAGGAACTATGCCATACAGAATTAAGCCTCAGAGGCTAACAGACTTACAGTTATAATATGCTTTGTCACCTTCCTCAGCTGACCAATTCAGGGAATCATATAATCCCCTGAATAAAAAGAAAGAAAAGAAAATCAGGTGCTACAGCATGTTCTTGCAAACCAGTGAATACACTGAAGAGGATTAGTAAATAATGTAATAGACTGTTATACAAGAATCACTTCCCCCTGCTCCACTTTGTTCAAAACAAAGTTAGTTCAGGTGGCAGAAGAGGAAAGCAGATTAATTTTCAATCAACTTTGCTGATGAGGCTCCGAGCAATAATTGTCAGCAAGACTAATGGGAATTTTTGGTCTAACTGTCATGGTCAGCCAGGATGATGACTCAGAGGATGAGGAGGATTCACTTCCTGAGGTACAGGAGGAACCTGAGGTGATGCCAGGACCCAGTTCTGACCCCCCCAGCCCCATTGGAACCTGGGGTTCAGCAGCCCAGCCCTACCACAGCAGAGGTGCAGGATGTGGGAGACAGGGAACAGCAGAGCCCAGAGATCCCCAGCTTTAAGCAAAGGAGAGCAGAGAAGCAAGGGTTAAGAAGATCAAACAGGCTGGCCCAGAAACATGCAGATCACCTGCACCTGTGAACTCAATCTGCAAAGTTAAAACACGGGGCAGATGCTCAAGCCCTTTGTCAGAAACTATTTGTTCACCTTAAGAGAAAGCTGCTGTATCTGACTCCTGGACTGCTTGGAAACCCTAGACCTTGGAACGTACCCGTTGACCACCCTTCTGGCTGCCCTGACCTCGGACTGGACTGTTTGTATGACCCTCGTTAACCCTGGACTTGGACTGTTTTGGATTCCTGCTTTTCGGACATCGTTTGGGGCTGTATCTTTGCGGAGCAATCTCTTACCAGCTGTGTGTTTGTAGGTGAGCGGGCAGCTTTCCTGGACACTAACTATGCCATTTCTGCTGCTTTTGTCAGTAGACCTTAAAGCCATCTAGACTGGTAGCTGTTAACACCTCTTCCAGCAGCAAATTCCATAAACCAAGGACCCTCTTGGTGAAGAAATACTTCCCCTTGTTGGATCTGACTCTCCTACCCATCAGCTTCATAGAGTGTCTCCCCCCCCCCCAGTTATAGTGTTGTATGATAGAGAAAAAAAAAATTCTCAATCCACCTTTTCTATACTGTGCATGATTTTATATACTTCAATCAGGCCACCTCTTAAACGCTGTCTCTCAAGACTGAAGAGGCCTAGACGTTGCAGCCTGGTTTCATAAGGGACGTGTTCCAGATCCTTGATAATTCTGGTTGCCCCATTCTGTGCCTTTTCCAGTTTCACAATATCCTTTTTGAGGTGTGGTGACCAGAAATATACACAATATTCCAAATGTGGCCTCACCATAGATTTATAAAGAGGCAAAATGACACTTGCTGACTTATTTTCTCTTCCCTTCCTAATTATTCCCAGCACTGAATTAGCTTTTTTTGCTGCTGCCACGCACTAGGTTGACACCTTCATTGAATTGTCCACCAGAACCCCAAGATCCCTTTCCTGGTGTGTTGCAGAAAGCTCAGACCCCATCAGTTTATAGACATAATTTGGATTTTTGGCCCCGATGTGCATTACTTTGCACTTGTTAAAATTAAAGCACATTTGCCACTTGGTTGCCCACTCACCCAATGCTAAGAGATCCCTCTGGAGCTCTTGGCAATCTTTTTTGGTTTGTACTACCCTAAATAATTTAGTATCATCAGCGATCTTTGCTATTTTACTATGTACCCCTTCTTCTAGATCATTGATGAATAAATTAAAAAGCATTGGTCCCAACACTGAACCTTGGGGGACCCCACTTTTTACCTCTTTCCACCCTGAGAATTGGCCATTTATTACTACTTTCTGCTTCCTGCCATTAAGCCAGTCACAAATCCAGTACAGAACCTGTCCTCTTATTCCATTGCTGAAGCGTTTATTCAGTAGCCTTTGATGTGGAACTTTGTCAAAAGCCTCCTGGTTCACCTACTGGTTCACCTTTATCCACGTGTTTATTGACACTCTCAAAGAATTCCAACATGTTTGTAAGGCATGATTTACCTTTGCAGAAGTCATGCTGGCTTTTGTTCAGATGGCTCCTCCATCTGCACACTAATTTTGTCTTTAATGATGGTTTCCATCACCTTACATGGAACCGATGTTAAGCTAACTGGTCTGTAATTGCCTGTAACTGAAGATTAGTGTTACATTTGCTACCCTTCAGTGCTCAGGTACAGAGCCTGATGTTAGGGAAAGATTATATATTTTTGCTAGAAAGTCAGCAATTTCGCATTTGAGTTCCTTAAGGACTCTTGGATGAATACCATCTGTTCCTGGTGTCTTGTTAACATTTAGTTTATTAAGACATGCAAGGACCTCTTCCTTGGTTATCTCTGTCCAGTTTAATTCTTCAGAAAATACAGGCTCAGCTACTGGCATGTATCCTCTGTCTTCCTCCATTAATATGGAAGCAAAGAATTTGTTTAGTCTCTCTGCAATCTCCATGTCTTCTTTAATTATCCCTTTCTGTCCATTACCATCTAATGGTCCAACTACTTTCCTGGTTGTATTCCTACTTCTGATATACTTATAGAAGTTCTTGTTATTTCTCTTGATGTTTTTAGCAATGTGTTCCTCAAAATCTTTCTTAGCTTTCCTAATGGTCATCTTGCATTTGTGTTGCCAGTGTCTATGTTCCCTCCTGTTCTCCTCATTCGGACAAGCCTTCCATTTTCTAAATGAACTCTTCTTGTTTTTAATTACTTCATCTACTGCACTTGTGAGCCACATTGGTTTCTTCTTGGACCTAGAAGTCTCCTTTCTTCTTTTAGGTATGCATTGTAGTTGCACTTCCATTATTGTGTTTTTAAGTAGTCTCCATGCATTTTGAAGTGATTGAACTCTTCTAACTTTCCCTTTCAGTTTCCTTTTTACTAATTTCTTCATTTTGGGGAAGTTTCCCTTATGAAAGTTTAAGGTCTCTGTGTTAGACTTTATTAAGAACTTACTCCCTGTATTTAAGCTGAAGGTTATTGCATTGTGGTCACTGTTTCCAATTGGATCAGCCACGGTGATGTCCTTTACCAGGTCCTGAGCATTACTGAGGATCAAGTCCAGGACTGGTTCATTCCATCATCATTTGTTCCATGGAACAGTCATTTAGCAGGTCTAGGAATTTTCTCTCTATTTCCTGAGTTGAACAGGAGTTCACCCAATCGATGTGAGGATAATTGAAGTCCTCCATTATAACTACCCTATCTTTTTGGGATACCTCCTTTACCTCATTTTCCAACTGTTGATCACCTTCGGGCATTTGGTTGAGAGGATGATAGCATATCCCTATTGTTAGGCTTCCTTTTTGGCTTGGTGTTTTTATCTTTGGAGGGTGGGGACAGAGGAGACCAGTTTTTTTCTCGAATGAGAAACCAAACATTGGCTGACAGAAGTGCATTTGTGATACTAGATTTTTTTTTAGGAACAATGCAACATGACTTATATCATTGGAAAATAATATAAGTCAGAGGTAATAATGTAGGCAATATAACTCCTATTTGTGTCACAAGAGATGTCTTCAAACAAATGGATAAGGGGTGATCAAGACTACTTGGAGCAGCTTTCTGAATCAGAAGCCCAGCATGTGAGAAGAAACCATTGACTTCCCAGGGAGTGTCTGTGTTCACATTGAGCAAAATAGCACTTAAGAAATGTCATAGAGACAGTAGCATATGTCTCCTGTATTCTCAACCCTAATAATCCATTTCTAGCCTAGATTGTTCATGAGATAGGGAGAGGTAGACTGATCTATAAGTGACACCACCTGCAAATTTTCTCTAAGCTGCCTTAGAAGTTGCTGTCGTTTTAAACTGCCTGCAAACACAGCCAGTGACCAGGAGGCTGTGTTTGTCTGTTCCTGCTTGCCTGCTTTTTTGGCTGCTACAACTGGCAAGCCTGTCAAAGCCCTAATCTCACAGAGGAACAATGAGACAGCACAAGCAGTACAGAGGATTTACTCAAAAGCACGAAATGGTGAAGCAGATAGAGAGATGTCTAGAGTGAAGGTGGTGCAAGCCTTGAAGAGAATTTGACTGAACACAGATTAGAAAACATTATTACACCTGTGAGAAATAAGATAGTTTTTCTTTTTAATAATAGTAAAAAAACCTAAGTGACTAACAGCCATTTTGCTTCTGTAACATGCTTGCATCTAGAGTTAAAATGGAATAAGAAGTTTCCCCAAATGGGCCTCTATGCCCTGTTCTCTTCTAACAGCTGGTCAGATATGGAATCTTTTTGAAATTTTAGTAATTAGTCAAAGTTGACACTTCAAAGAAGGTAACTTGCTGTACAGGAAATCTTGGTATCTGAAGATGGACAAAGGAAGATACTTGGTGCCTCTCTGCATATTATAGAGATAAGAGAAGGCCTGAATACGTAGGCAAACTCAGGCAGCTGTAGGAGCTTCAAAAGATGAAATTGAAAGTTAGCCAAGTAGGTGACTAGGATACGAACTTTAGGCCTTAATAAGGTACTTACATATTAAAATCTCTTCCCCATGATGAATATATCAGATGTAAATGAACTTTGGGGTGTGTCACTTGGCACAGAATCCAAAGTTTTGTCTAGACCAATAAAATTGACTCTGGGAGGGAACATTTTGGGTGGCTAAGCTATAAAAGTTTCTGCATTTCTGTGTTAGGGTTGAGTTGGCTCTAGAGAGCCAGCTCCCTCCACTTCTCATTGCAATGACTAGGGAGATGTTAGGAATGGTTAGGGAGAAAAATTCTTGTATTTTACAAATGCTTTAACTTCTTGCTTTTCTTAAATAAAATTGTATCTTTAGTCTAATCGAATCGAGTCGAATTTTTCCAACACACCTATCATGTGGGAATGTGGCGGCAAAAAGCAGGCTCCGTTGGTAGTGAACCGTGCAGTAAGGTTATACCATATGACAAAGAGTGGAGAGTTTTTGTTCCTTTAATAGTTTCACAGAAGTGGAATTTCCTGCAGGTCAGCTTGTCATAAAAACAACATGTCTTGACATTCCCTGTTCTGTGCAACTGGTTAAAGGGGCAGGGAGCCTGGTCTGTTTCTTACTGCTAGCCAGCAAAGATTTATGGGAGTTGTAAACTCATCTGCTAGCCTATAACTTCTTGGGCCAGGAGGGTAGAAGCAAATAGATGCAAAGATATTCAACAGGGAGATAAGCAAGAGAGTACTCAGCAGAGAAGTCAAGGGCCAACAAGGAACATAGGAACCAACATCTTTATTTCATGTAAATTTTAATAAATTGAGTGTAGATCAAGGACCTCTTTACAGTTGGATTTTCCACACAAGCAAGGCCATCTTCAATCATGTTTGCTGTAACAAGGCTTTCAGGGGAGAAGAAAAAAAGAGAAAAAAGCCAACCGAGAATGCCCTATACCTCCATCCCAGCAGAGTGAATTCAGGATCAAATATCCTATAAGAAAACATTTGAAAATATACTTTTCAGGAAAAAAATAGACCAACAAAAACCACTTCAGTGAATCAGCATTTTATAGCCTGCTGATTTTGGTTTTGTGGTTAGAGTGCCAGACTCATATCTCACAGTCAAAGGGATTGATTCTGCACTCCTCCAAGAAGCCAACTGGGTGACCTTGGGCTAGTCACAGCTCTTCTGAGCTCCCACAGCCTCACTGACCTCACAGGCTGTCTGTTTTGGGTAGAAGAAGAGAAAGCTTTTTCAGCCAATTTGAGTCCCCTTAAATGGGTAAGGAAAGCAGGGTAGAAAAGCCAACTCTTCTCCTCCTTCTTGCCATCTGGCAAGGACAGCAAGAGGCAATTGCAGAATTTAAACAGAGCAGGGGTCAAATCCTTGCTTTTCCATAGAAGCTCTGAAGGTGATCTTGAGTCAATTGCTGCTTTACAGAGAAAAAAATATAGGCGAGACAAATAACAAGGGTTGCCATGAGCAGCTTGGAAGAAAGTCAGGAGGACTCTATGCTTTTGGGAAGAAATTGTACAAACTGTGTATGCCATTTGTATTTCATTGCTGCTGCAGTTTGAACCTGAACTAACTGATTTTGGGGGAGGATTGCTCTTTTCTAGTTCACTCTAGGAATCTTTTAAAGTAAGAGGTGCAATTCACTGATGTGGATTCATAGGAACAGAAAGGCTAAGGAAGGAGTTCGGAGGCAAGAATAACTTGGCAATCTTTATTAGATAGGAACAAAAGAAGAAAAGGGAGACATCAATTTAAAAAGCAGCAAAGGATATAGGCTACAATAGCCTTAACAAACTTTCCTCAATGAGAAACATTAAAACAAATATAAAAATGAACATACTAAAACAATACAGTGACTGAAAATGGGTGGAAAAGCTATTTCTTTATTTAGCCAAAGACCAAGGCAGAGACATGTGCTTTCCTGAACATGTAGAGTGAAAATGCCTAATGCAACTCAGAGGGGAGACTAGTCCATAATCTGGGAGCCATCACTGAGAAGGCCCTATCCTGGGTGGCCACTCCTTTTGTTACTAAGGGTGGTGGTACATAGTCCAGTCTGAAAATTATCAGAGCATGAATAACTCTGACCAAATCATCTCTGCCCAGGGGGACCCTTAGCTATCAAATCAACCATTGTTGAGAATAGGCATTCTTCACCTCGGCCTCCATCTGAGCTTCAAGCATCAGTGCAAAGTTCAAGAGTACCCCCAAATTTCATACCTGTCCCATCCAGGTCATTGCAACTCCATCAACGACAGGACATTTCCCAATTTCATGGACTCAAGACACACAGCAGCTCAGTTCTTATTTGGTTTTGGCTTCAATTTATTGGCCCCCATCTAGCCCATTGCTGCCTCCATTCAGACACTGCCATATTTTTTATATATTTAATAAGTTATTGGTTTTAATGTGTTCATTTTATATGCCATAACCTGCTCTGAGACCCTTGAAATAAATAAATAAATAAATAAATAAATAAATAAATAAATAAATAAATAGTGTGATATGAGTATAGACCCTTGTACAAACTTTCACTAATATTGAAGGGTAGGAGATAACGTACCAACGTGGGCATATTATCATTATGTGAAGTATATAGCATAGAGTGTAGCATAGACTTGGGAAACACACCATACTGTAGCAACAGACTATGTACATAATTGATCTTTGATATTCCTCAGAAGAGTTCCATAATCACTAGACAAGCATATGTTTCTGTCCCCTAACAAGGTAATTCTACTAATTGATACAATGGGTCTAGAGGAAAATTGAAATTAATTTTGGGGGGTGGAGAAAACATTACAAATTCCTATTTTACTTCTTTAGGAATTACTTGGCAGCTGACCTACCCAATTATTTATTCGCCTCACATAATAGTGTGGGTTGTTTTTCAAGTTTCCAAAAGTTGTTCCTATAAAGAAGGAAGAAAAAGAGCAGTGGTGTTCCTGAACTAAAATTTAGTGGTTCAGTTTGAATCAAACCAAACTACACTTGGTTTGGTTTATTTCAAACGTAGGCTTTTTTAACAACAGGGTGGCTTGGTTTCCATGTGAACCAATGAAGCCATATATGAACAACTGTGGTTCGCTATGGTTCACTAGACCACACCTTGGTTCAGGTTCAATTTGAAACATTGTTTTTTAAACAAGGTCATTCGGTCTGCATTCAAACCCAAACACCCCAGTTCACTACAAATTGGGAACCCTATGACTATGGAATTTATAACTTAAAGCATACAGATTGAACCATTTGACATAATGGTGCAATGTCTTAGGCTAAAATTCAAAGGCTTATAAAAAGAAATGCAAATAAAAATAATAGAACAATATTAAATACTGTAGCTTAAGCTATTGATGACTATGGTTATAGATTCACTAGAACCCTTCACTGAATCTTCTTAGGCTGCATCTGAAAGGCTAAAAAAGGCCACATAGAAGGAATCTAGAAACACAAGGTGCCTCCAGACTGGGAGTGTAAATGATTATTCAAAGACATTCAAAATTCGATCTAATTTGTCCAAATTCTGACATTCGAATTTGAATTGCATATCCATAAATTTGAATTTAAACATTCAAACAAATTTTGAATTTTTGAATCTATTTGTTTGAATTATTTGGACAGTCGTATGGGTACTTGCATGTACGCATCTTTCCTGCATCCATACACATTTGTACGGATCCGAATGGGACGAAAATGGGTTGCATACAGGATAACTACAAGATGCGTACAGACATGTCCAGATACATACGGATGTATACAGGATGCGTAACAACGCATATGGACACATACAAATGTCGACATTCATAAGTGTAAATTAGAATTGAAAATTTGAACAAGCAGATTCAAATTTGCTTAATTTGAACCGAGTTTGGGTAAATTCAGATTTTAAAGATTCAAATTGAATTGAATTTTTGGATATTTGATTCTTATCAAATCGAATCATGAAAATTGCATTCGTACACACCCCTACTCCCGACATGGTCTATGCTTCACTGCTTATGCACAGCTTTTTTCAACCCAGTGGTGAAGCATTTATGAAATGATTGAGCTTCCTGTATAGTGGACGGCAAGCCACTGTGAAGGGACACCATAGCTTCTGATTCCCCAGTCTGGTGGACCAGAAGCCTCTACAGTGTCCCTTCACAGCATACAGCATGTCTGGAGGCACGCACAGTGAGTGTACATCATGGCATCTGTTGAGTCCACAGCCCATTCCATAAGGTAGTAAGCACTCTCAGAAGTGGGCTTTTCACAGAGCAGAAAGGCCCACTCTCAGAGCACTTTGCACCCCTATTTTCTGTTGCCACCACCATGTGGAGGGATGGCATAAATAGGAGCAACTTACCTGGCCCTATTATGCAGCATGCAGAAAATGCCCAATGTCTGGGGCCATCTCCTGCACATTTCTGAATGTGGAGTAACTCCTTACATAGAAATGTGTGGGTTTTGTGATTTATTCTGCTACATTTTACTATATGGAAAAATAGAGAAATGCCTACCAGTCAAAACAACCCCAGGAGAAAAGAACTGAGGGCTGAGGGATAAATACTGATATAAATATAAATGTCATTACAATCGCAATAGGCAAAATCTAAATTATTGTGTTGGGGTATTGCTTTTGGTCTGATCTCTTATGCTGAGTTAAAACTTTGATTTAAAATCTAATTGAACATCCCATCCCATGATTCTTAAGCATGGAAGAAGCACTGCAAAAATATGATTGAATTAAGGTTGAATTCCTAATGACTTAAATAAAGTTAATGTTATATGCAACAAAAATATACATTCATCATTGTATAATTCTAGAGTTGCTTGAAAATTGTTCATGTTATTTTCATCTTCCCTTCCTTTCTGGTACACTGTTAACAAGACTTCTCTCTTGCTCTTACACACACACAGACACACACACACACACGAATGTGCCTGCCTACCTATTGAGAAATGTCATCACCATCTGTACACTAACCTTGATATTTAGGTTTGTGGAGGAGGTGTTTAGCAGGCATTAATATTCCACTTCTCTTCTGAAGAGCTGTTCTGGCCATACTAAGCTTTTCTCGATTTTTTTCCAAATAGTAATATGTAGCAAAAACCACAACATTTTTATGGCAGGAACTGGAAGGCAGGGAGAAGAACACTAAGAAATGTAGCACTCCTCTCCCTGAGCACTGAGTGCTACACCAGAAGTAGGGATATGAATGAATGTTAAAGTATTCATTCAAATAGATCCCTTTCAAATGTGGTAGGATTCTATTTGATACGAATGCATTTGCACGAAATCATATGAATATCTGATACGAATGCTTAGTATCCTATATGAACACATACATATCAGATACATATCCTATACCAACGCACTTATCCAATATGTAGCCAGTACATATCCCCAGTTTAATGAATGTCCAAACTATTTGGACAAATATTCCAAAACATTCATATTCATGAATGTTGTAACATTCAATTTGTGTATGAATGTCCAAATCTATACGGATAATGAATGTTACAAATATCTGTGCACGTCCCTAACCAGAAGTGTTCTTCTTGAATGGTAGTATGCTGATCACATGCTTTTCTTTGCTTGTGGCTAACCAGAAGGGTCACTGAAAACAAGAAATGGCCTCATGGACCATTTCCTATATTTGATAATTGCACAAGTCACCTAGCAGACAAAAGTGAGGTTTGCTTGAGTGGTAACAGTGCAGTCTTGATAGGGCCACCATTCTGCTGCTCAAATGCTCCAAGGACAGCGTATAGTAGAATTTCAGCTAGACAGGTGCAGGTCCATGAGAATGCTGCATTCATCCAGTCTACCCAATGTGCCACATGGGAGAATGGTTCTGTCCCCTCATAGCACATGAACAGGTTAAGTGCTCTACTAAGTGCAAGCTAAGTGTGATCGCCACTATACTAGAGGCAATCACCTCACTATGGCAATGAGCTTGTATGACATCATTGCTGCAGCAACCAGTTGCCACAGCAACTGCCCTGTCCCAGCTTCTATTCCCAGGAAGAGGCACAAACGGAGGCATGCCAGGCTATAGTTGTAGAGCATAAAAATGTGGTCTACCAGCTCTACATGCAGGGGATGTCCCAGAATGTGCAGAGTTGCTCTGGCCAGTGTGTATGCCCCATTCATGTCCTGTGCTTGCTGTTCCTGCCCTGTGCATTGGAGATCGCAACCACTGAAATTTGGGCGGAGTACTTTAGGTGTTAAAGCCGAAACAATGAGGGGGCAGCGAATGGCCTTCGCTGCCCCATGAGACTCTTTTATACAAGTATTAGACCCCCTGTTTTCCGATCACCAAGGCAGGCAGGATAATGGTTTGATTTTTCTCCATTTTAAGCTTCCCAGGTGTTCTCACGGTTCCTGGGTGAAGTGGAGGTGCACAAAACTGCTCAACTGCTCAACTGCTGCCAAACCTCGTAGCAGCTTTGTTTTGTTTTTTTTTTAAATATTATTTTTCCATTCATCCTGGCAGCAGCTAAGGGGGGGGGATGTGGCATTTGCAGTGGGCAGCACAGAGGTGGGGTGATGTCAATCTGGCTTCCAATGAGGAGGGAGGGGATGGAGACGAGATGGCGCTGCTCCCCCGTTCTGGGGTTTGGTGTGGTATGCATGGGGATGGCTGAATCTGCACCCAGCCCACACCCAGCCCACGTTACTGGGAATGGCATGGTGACAGGCAACATTTGTTCTCGTTCCTGCACCCCGTCCAATGTGTGTCCAATTAGATCCAAACGGCTTGCATGGGGACATGGCCTTTGTCGTCTATGTCTCCTCTCCCCATTTTGCAGTATCTTAAAAAGATGCCACTATCTATAATCTTGCATTTTAAAACACAAATACTTTTTCTAATCCACAACCACCTAGGCAGTGCTTATAACCATTCCTGTGTAGTATAAACCCATAACATTCACTGTTGCAAATCACTACTTCAGCCTGCTTAGAAATTATGTATTTTTTCTCCCCTGTTGATGTGAAGCTGTGTTGACTATTGATTGCAGAAGTTGCTGAGTCCCCGCCATGCGACTATATCTTTCTGGCAGCCTTCCTGCCATATTCCCAACCACTGTGTCTCCATCCTGTGCATCAAAATTTGACAGAATATACATTGCTCCTCTGAAAATGACATCCCTGTATTAAATTGCCCTTCCCCTTTTATGCAATATATAATAATGGAAACCTGAGATATAGCATTATCAGCCAGGGCATTTCACCCTGTGACCCTGTTCCATTGGTTGTTGCTAAGGTAGATAGGAACATGCCACAGAATACAATGAAGCAAGACAAACTAGCACTTAAAGTGAGACAGAAAGCTCTAAAGTAAAGCATCTACCTTACAAACTAAAGAACTGAATTGAAACTTCGCTGAATTACAACAGTGGGCCAATTAGTGCTTGACCTGGTAGTGCAGGTTTGGTAAGCTGCCAGACAAAGTGTCCATATGTAAAGGAACTATTTATTTACCAGAAACAGCTCCTTCTGTGCAGGATCTTACTACAAATGTATATGCACCATGCGTGCATCAAACTTGCACTACGTCTGGAGGCGGTAAGGGTCCATGCACTCCAACTGCACATCTTCCTGTTTGAAAACATGCAGGAGGGTCATATGCCTGGTGGTACATGTACAATGACATGTGGCATCCCCAGGTTGCCTCTGTAACATTGCCACACAGGCACACTGGTCTAGGCACTGATATTCGAAGATGGCTGCCATCTGGGCAGGCATCTGCATTCCAGGTTAGTGCTGGAGAGGTTTGGGCAGGGTTAATATGCACTGACCATCTGCAGGTTGCCATTCCATCCTTTGCTTCCAAGCAATGCGAAGCAAAGTGCAGAATGACCCCTTGTATGCCTTCAGGATCAGCCACTATTTTCAGGTTTCACCACATCCTTAAATATTAGATAGCCCAATGTTTGGTTGCTGCTTGTCTAGACACAGGAGGAAACTGAACTACCCTCTTCAACAAGTTAAGGGCTACAATTGATCCACCAAGAACTAGCTAGAAACACAGGCTTTCTTCATAGTTGAAGAGGAGAAACTCTATAAACAGATCTGATGCCCTTGTTTTGGCCTTAAGCACTCTATAGTTCTTGTCCTTATCATTGCTGACAGAAGCAACTTTGTTACTAGCAGGGATGTGCAAGAATATTCAAAATATTCATTATTCAATCAAATTTGGCTAAATTCAAACATTCAAATTCTAATCAAATGTCCAGACATTAGTTTTTAAATATTCAAATGAATGCGAATATTTTGAATAATTTGTATGAATAATTCAGATATTTTTATAAATACACATTACATACTTATCCATGTGCATCTTATTGGTATCCATACAGATATGTACGGGATAAAGCGGGATGTGTGTGGATGCATGCAGACACATAAGAATGTTGTTGACATTCGTATCAAAATGCGTTTTGAATATTTATATGAATAGATACGAATGTATTCAAATCAGTTCAAATTTTAATACATTTATTTTTTCTCTGTTCATATGAATTTGGACATTCGAATGTTTGATTTGAATCTAATCAAATGTTGAAAATTGCATTCGTGCACACCCTTAGTTACTAGATCTGATACTGGTTTGTAGCACTGAAGCCCCAGTAATGTGTACTAAAGTCCTTTTGCATGTGAATTGCATTTGTATTCATTGCCAGTGCACTTGGGCATGAGAATTCTTTGAAGAGCATTCACATCAAGAGAAGATGGTCATTTTTTTCACCAGTATTATTGCAAAGATGATATAAAAATAGACAAATTGATTTAATTAAATATCATGCTTTGATATGACAGATGTTTCATTGGCATAGCAGCAATGTATGCCAGTACTTGTTTAATGTGAATCTAGTATTGCTCTGCATGGTGCTTATACACATTTAAGAAATGCAAGGTTATTTATGATCTCATTCATTTAATTAGTGCTTTACATTTGTGACATATGTACTATATTTATATGACTTCTCTGTAGCCATAAATAAATTTCATTTAGAGCAAAAGAAGGATGTCTTTTTTAGCAAAGTTGCAAATATAAGTGCAAGTATTTATTTTACAATGAAATATTATTGTGAAAGTGTACTTCAAACATACTGTAACAAACGAAAGACGGAGACTTTACTGCATTTCTCAAATGCAGATCCATAAACCATATAATAAATATTCTTAAACATCATGGATGCTGAAAATGCTGTAATTTAGAACTCAGTTGCACTGTGGATTCAATTTTCAGTTATATTATAGAGAAATGTAACAAATGCTCACCTAGAGCCTGTTTGCACTTAACTGCCTGCAATGATATATCATTCCAGTGCAGTTAAGTACAGGCATGGTGGCCCATGTTCACATCACAAGTGCTAGTGATTTCTCCATCTGTCCTACCACCGCTTACAGTGTGGACCATCTGAGTTGCCACGGCAAATTCCACCACATGTACAGTCATTGCCACAGCAATCAGGATACAGCACACATTTGTGCAGCCACAACTGCCCCACTCTGCCCACACAGAGTATTTGCACTAGAGCAAGGTATGAACACTGCGTCCAGGAGCTCCCTAGTAGCTCATGTTGAAGCTATAAAGCAGTAAAAACTGCTCCACAGATTCAGAGGATTGGAGACAATCATGGGCATTCCAAAATGCTCCAGGACTGAAGTGTTGCAGACAGAGCATCCTGGAGAATCTGTGAACATCCCTGCAAGGTAAGTGCACACTTGCCCCTAGATCTGTCTACACCTAGAAATAGCCTCCCAGGCAACATTCTTTTTCCTGGAGCAAAGACAGGAAGAAGAAGGAAAAGAAGCTCTTCACAGAGCATTCCAGACAGCTCTTGTCATGACCCTGTTGTGTTTGAGGGGACTTACGGGTCCCCTTGGCAGTGTTCTGTGTTATTGAAAACAGGAAATGACCCATGGAACTGCTTCTTGTCTTCAAGAAGTTGGATTCAAAGCTGGGAGTTATCCTACTTCAAACCAGAAGGAGGAGGAGGAGGAGTTGGCTTTTCTAGCTCGCTTTACTAACCCATTTAAGAGGACTCAAAGCAGCTGACAAAACTTCTGCTCTTCTCCCCGCAACAGAACACCCTGTGAGCTAGGTGGGGCTGTGAGAACTCAGAAGAGAGCTGTGGCTAGCCCAAGGTTACTCAGCTGGCTTTGAGGAGGACGGCAGAATCAAACCCAGTATTCCCAGATGACAGTCTGGCTCCCTAACCATTAGTCCTTCCCCTGCCTTTGAAAACACAAGAAAAGAGAACACAGCTTTGATCATAATGAATGGGGAAGCTGCTTTCCCCATGTCAACACTGGGTGCGTCACATCTACTTTTGATAGTGGGATCACAACAAACACAACAATTCTATTAAGTTGTACGGAGAAAACCACTACAGTAGCACTTTTCCTACTGCCATGAAGAACTTGCTTAAGAAAGGATTTTAATCTGCTAACACCCTTCATAATCCTCATCCTTTTTAGCGGTGCTATTTTGTCCATAAACTGGAAACATCACACTTTTAATGATTTTAATTCCCCCCGCAAAAGATTTTTGAATGATCAGGTGGCAAATATTAAATTTCTAGATAAATAAAATACTGCAGCTGAAGAGTTTCTTTTTGGATCAAATGCTGCCAGTGACCATTGTAAGACAACAAGTGATTTAATTCGCTCTTTGATCTATGGCAACATGCACTAAGGTCCTTTCTGCACTGGGTGCTATTCTGGATGATATCCCATCATAGGGACCTGCCATCTGCATGCTAGTGCAGGCTGTTCAGGAGCTTTTGCTGAACTGGCAAATATTCTTAGAGAGTGTTCATTTTTAATCTTATTTGGGGACAATGTATTTATTTGTTTGTTTGCTTCGGTCTTGCTTCCTAGTTTAGTCTTCCATCCATACATTTTGTCTTTTAAAAAAAAAATGTGCCACAAAATTCAGTTCTGCTTTAGAAAGTGACTATGCCTGTGTTCCATGTGCTGTTATGAGATCTAAATGTCATATTCTTAGTGTGAGGGATTGTACCAAGGTCCTTCACATCAATGCTCACATATGCATTTCTAGATCAAAATTAAATCAACATGAGCAATAACTAGCTCCAGATTAGGTCATGCAGCCAACAACAATTGATTTTGGCTGATTCCCTTCAATTACACAAAGGCATTCTGACAATGCTGTAAAAGCCTTAATGAGCTTTTAGGCACCGTGTTTCACGCAGCACAGACACGCAGAGAAGTGTTTCCAGCTGCGATTTCCACTTTTTTCCTCCAGGGCTGTCTCGTTTAGTGTGTTTCTTTTGCACATTTGAAAGATAGGGCATTATCAACGTCTCCAGTGGTCATTATGTAGTTTGGGAGCAACTAGCATTAAATTTCAGTACTTTCAAAGCCATTTAAGCCCAATGATGTTATTGCAGAGTACCTCACAAGCCAATACAGAGTCACGCTTGATGGTACACAGAATCCAAAAAACCTACAATTTCCAAAGGACGCTCAGTTAGTACTCCAAATAATGCTATCTACGGCTCGGGGAGGGGAGATTACACAAAAAAGTCTAGACTATGCAATAAAGCTTTCCTAATTTTAAGTTAAGTACAATTGATGAAAATGTCTTTGTGATTCCTTAGGCTTGGTTTATGAATTGCCTGTTTACCTGTAAGGGTGTTTTCACACTTTGCCTCCTGTCCTAGGGAGGTGAAGTTGTGGAATGCATCTGAAAATTAGCTGGCACTAAGCATTTGAAACATAGTGCTCAACTTATTAAGTACAAGCTAAGGCTCAGCGCAGAGCCCCAGCAACAGTAATGGACGAGGTACAGATCGAGCCTGCAGGGCTATAGTATCCCTGCCACTAGTATAGGTGTGGTACACCTTTAGCTGTTCTACACTTATACATGCAGGGGGAACTCCAGCACACTTGGAAGCATTTCTGGAAGCATGTGTGGTGTAGATGTCCTGTGCAGGAGTTCCCCCTGCCTTTACTAATAAGGTAAGTGTGAAGGAGCTCTAGGAGCTACTTTGCTTTCTATGCCTTTAACTGTGCACCACGGTAATGATTTCCCCCCATTTCAAGATTTTGATTTGCAAGGAGCCCCTAATAATTTAACCCCTCCCCCCCAAAAAAAAGACACACATGGGAATCACATCTGATGAAAGAATCCCCCGTGAGATATAGCTGTGAATTAGAACAATTTATGCTCTGAAACACCATCCATGTAGAATGTAAACTAAATCACATACCAATTAGCAATACGTTAATGAACAAAACAGGAAGATTAATGAAAGAAGTGCTTCCAGCAATCACCAGAAACATCCCTATGTCTTCCACCTGCACTCAGAGCTAAATAAACCCTGAACAATTTATTTCAGTTCTTGACAGCCATTAGCAGTCCCTAATTATAAGTTTTGCAAGAGGCAAAAAGAATCACCACGCCACTAAACCAAAATAGCTGGATTTGAGCCAACTGTGACAGGAAAATTACAGCAAGCAGGAGAGCAAGATTATGTGCTTTCTCACCCCCTACAGCACAGCAGATGGGCAAACCTAAAGGGAGAAATGTGTAATGGTGATGTGAAGGAAACAAGGTAAAAAGGGACAGGGGAAAAACAGCCAACATGGAAAGCAAAATAATGTTATAGAATGCATTGTTATTCATACATTTTGGCCTATCTGTTGTTTGGATGCAAGGTTTTCTCATTTTAAGGTTATAACATTTCTCTCTTCACAAAAGTGGGATGTCAAGACAATGCTGAACAACAAAATAATAATAAATTCATAAAACTGCTGATCTTCTAGGGAAAAAAAAAACTATTTCGCTAAGATCAGGGTCCAGGCCTTAAGAATGGAAGGTGGCAAATATAACACCAGTCTTCAAAAAATGACCCAGGAAGTTGCAAGCCAGTTACTGTAACATTAGTTCTAGGTAAAGTGATAGAAATAATCATTAAAGATAAAATTAGTGTGCACATAAAGGAGCAAGCATTGCTTGAAGGGAAACCAGCCTAGCTTCTGTGGGGTCAATCACACATTAGTAACTTCTTAGAATTCTTTGGGACTGTCAGTAAGCATATGGATAAAGGCAATCCAGTTTAGTTCGTCTATCGAGACTTTAAAAAAGCTTTTGAAAAAGTGCCCCATCAAAAAATCTGGAATAAACATCAGTAATGGAATAAGAGGGCAAGTTTAGCCCAGGTAATTGGATAAAGAAAAGGAAGCAGAGAATAGTAATAAATGGCCAATTCTCCAAAAGGAGGAACGTAAAAAGTGGGGTCCTCTGATGCTCAGTATTGGGACATGTGATTTTTAATTTATTCAGAAACAATCTAGAAATTGACTTAAGCAATGAGCAGCAAGGTTTGCTAATGAAACCAAATTATTCAGGGCAATGAACACTTTAAAAGATTATGAAGAGCTATAGACAGACCTCTTGACATTTGGTGAGTAGGCAGCTGGGTGGCAAATGTGCTTCAGTATTAGTATAGGCAAAGTACCCCAATTAGACCTATAAATTGATTGCTTCTGAGCTTTCTATGACAGGCCTGGAAAGTGACCTAGGGGTTCTGGTGAACAACTCAACTTAGTGCACATAAGCAGTGAAAAAAGTACATTCAAGGTTAGGAATAATTAGGAAGAACACATAAAATAAATCTACAAGTATCATTTTGCCCCTTTAAAAACCTTTATAAACCTATGGAGAGTCCACATTTGGATTTTCATGTGCAACTCTGGTCACCACAACTTAGAGAGAATATTGTAAAAGTGGAGGGCAGGAAAGGCAGAAAAGGGCAACCAGAATTTTAGATGTGGTCACCCACTTGGAGACCTCTGGGTATAGGGTGGGATAAAAATGTAAATGAATGAATGAATGAATGAATGAATGAATGAATGAATGAATGAATGATTAGGGGGCTGAAACACTTCCCTTATGAGATCAGGCTGCAATGTCTAGACCTATTCAGTGTTGAATGATAGTGTTTACGAGGTGACCTAACTGAAATATATATAATCCTGAATGGTGTGGAAAAGATGGCAGGGGGAAATATTTTCTCTGCTTTTTCAAGTGGAGTTCCAGCCAATGTGCCTGAGAATGCAGTTCTCCAGGGACTGCATCCAATCTAAAAAAGAATTTGCAATAAATGTCCTTTATACAATTCAATTTCAACACGTTTCCTTGACAGTTCTACTGCAGTATCCCACATAGTTTGGTCCTTTGGGATGAAAATTTGGACTAGCTTCTTTGGTTGTAATGTAAGTATTAACAAATGAAAAACACTGATGAACTGCAAATCAATTGATTTCTTTTTATTGAATAGCTGTTACAAGCAAGAAAAACTAGGCCACTGATTTGTTGTTCACAAGCCAGTTTGCAGCTCTCTCTCCTTTCCTCTCTCTCTTTAATTCTTTACAAGGCATAAGAATAACCTGGATACAGATTTAAATAAGAGATAGCATATTTATTTATTTATTATTTCCATTTCTATCCCGCCCCATACCTGAAGGTCTCTGGGCAGGTAACAACGGGTCAAACAACATATTTAAAAACATATCAAGAACAAAATACAGATTAAAACATATTAAAAACACAATACAAATTAAAACAAGGTACTTGGTTAAAAATTCTGATATAAGCCGTGCGCTCCATAGTGCATGGGAATGGGAACAGGCAAATTCACGTTTGCATCCGGTTCTATTATTTCGGTTTAGGGAAACGAAATAACCTTGTAATGGGGAATCGGCCTATATATGTTCAGAAAACTGGTAAAGACACATTTACCCTGGCTTTTAACTGAACATCCTTCTGTCCCCACATTCAATTATTATTTTAGTATGCTATTCTTTATAGTACATTCATTTTACATTTTGTTTCTATTTTGTAATCCACCCTGAGACATTCAGGTACAGGGTGGGATAAAAAATGGATCAATATATAGCATACAGTATATGCCACAAATGGAATCTCACTCTCAAATTTCTCTTCAGCTATAAAGCTCAGTCTTGGTCCAATCAATCCTTTTCAGCCTAACTAAACTTGGGCTGCAGTGTGAAACATTGTAGACATCGGTTTTCTCCTAAAACTAAACTGTATTCCAGCATTATTTCAAAAACAGCCTTCAGTTTAGGAATATGAGAAACTCTCCACATCCAGTCTTTTTTCGCCCCCACTAGTTTTCTTCTGATCTGTTCTGCTTTATCTCCCAGACAGATCAGAATTTTAAAGCAATCTGTTCCACTTTGCACAGTCAGAGTGCCTGAGTGTCACATTACATACAAAATGTCATGTGCAGCAGCCAAATAATTAAAGGAAAAGAGAAGGAGATTGTTTGGCCAAGAGCAGTTAAGAATGGATGATATTGTTCCAGATAAGGGGGAGGGGATATGGTAAAGAAGAAGAACAAGTCAAGAGCAGTAGTTATATAAAAGTGTTCATAGATCTGGAAAGAACATGATTGAAGAAGGATGTGAATCTTGGGGGAAAGCTTCTTTATTACTGGTTAAAAAACATCTGACCTCAGCTAGGCCAAAACATCAGAAACCTAGATAAAGTGGTATACTTTAACTAGGCACCAATAGATATATAACCTTGACACCTGGCATACCTCTAGAGGAAGGCAATTTCAAAGACTAGGAACCAGGAGCAAGAAGACGAAGAAGTTGCCTGAATCCCTGCAGGAAGCTTGCCCACTTTCTCAGACCACGATAACTGAAATTGAATCAGTATAGACCCAATATAGACCCAACTTCTAGGGATCTCAGAAGCAGCAATCTAGCTAGCAGCCTTTCTGCTCTTCCCATGCTGTGATCTGGCCTATTGGGTATGGACTAGAGATGTGCCAAACAGCTTTGTTACCTTCCCATTTTGCACAAATTTGGAGTATTCACACCTTCATATGCAAAGATGAATGTGAACATCTTTCGAAATTGGCCTTCATGTGCAAAGCAAATATGGTGCATTTGTCAAGGCTTTGCTGTTTTCAAAGGGTCAGTACTCTTTATTTTGTGCATCCTCTGTGACTGTAGTTTTTAGCAAATGTGTTTCAATTTCCTATTTGTTCTTGTCTTACTTTCTGTGGCTGGTGATTGAAGCCTGAGTGACAGCTTATATAGCTATTAGTTGCCCAGTTTACTGTTTATCTCTTGGTAGCAGAGAAAAAGGTCTTCTATTCACTGTTTTGGATTTCAGACTCTTTCAGGATGAGAGAGGGGAGCTCAAGGGACCGTGTAAAAGAAGACTCTGGGGCAGATGTTTCTGTCAACCTATCACTTGGAGGGTGAGTTGCTCTTTGGCTTGTTCTTCTGCTTCAGAACTTGGTCCTTGGTGGCAGGCCTGGTCTGGGCAGATTATTTTCTTTGCAGTGGCTGTCCTGTAATGTTGCTGTAGATTAATCTGCACTGATTCCTTTGGCAAAACAAATCACTGAATGATCAATCTGAACATTAAAGACCGCTGACATTCACAGGGGGGCAATGTGCACAAATGGGAATTACACCAACATTTGCTTTGATGTGAAGCACATCACATGAACCTGGACACGCACACAAACAAATTGTGCACAATACTAGTCTGGACCATTGACTCCTGCTAGTCTAGATGACATCACGGCACGGTCTGGAATAGCATCGTCTGCAATGACAAAGCTTGTCCAGATGAGATCTTTCACCAGCCTTGGAGGGCTAGGAATTAAAGCACCTAGCTTCAGAGTCCCAGGGAACATATTT
Source organism: Aspidoscelis tigris stejnegeri (assembly GCA_023333525.1). Classification (NCBI taxonomy): domain Eukaryota; kingdom Metazoa; phylum Chordata; class Lepidosauria; order Squamata; family Teiidae; genus Aspidoscelis; species Aspidoscelis tigris. The sequence goes on from JALMGA010000002.1 coordinate 33,081,763, forward strand.
CAACAGCATGTTCTGGTGCACCACTGAAATGGTCCCCTAGTAGTGTGGAAAATGGGAGTCACACTTTCTGCGTGCCTTTTTGTTCTGGATCAACCAGAGCTTGTACGCCTGTAGTCATCTATGTCAAGGATTACAAGTAATCCAGATCAAGTCCCCTTAACCACATTACCTTTTGTCCTGTGCAGTTAAGATATACCAGTAAGTGGATGTGGCTTCACTGATGTGCACTAACATGAGGCTTGGAAGTGGACCTTAAGGGATCTTGTTCCAAAAGAAAAGTAAATGCAGAATAGTCCTAAGAGAGTTAAAGGGATTTGCCTATGGTTGCAACTTCACAGTGGGGAAATGCAGCTTTGCTGGATTGACCCACAGTGTATTCACACTATGTGCTTCACCTCCATGCATACTTTGAAGCCAGGAAATGACCCACAGTCTGCCATCTTTGGCATGCCTCAAAACATGGCTTTTCAGACCTTTTGAACTTTTACTGAGTGTTTTCTTCCATCTGGAAGGATGCAACCTGTTTTTACCTAGAGCTCAGAACTCAGCAAGGCCTGAGTTAACTATTCAATATATTTTCAGTGTTGAAGCTTTTTTAAGGAGATTGTACAGTATTCACTTAAGGTTGCCTTTAAGAGCTTCCTCCTTCAACAATCAGATTTTCCCCCCATAACATCCTACAATTATCTATGTCTCTTATCCCATACTTAAGGTTTAAAACCACATTACTTGAGGTAAAAGAGGACTTAGTCTTACATAGTTGCAATGGTCTGTAATGGGAAAACATCTGTGTGAGATCAAAATAGCCTGTATTTAGAACTACACAGGGGCAGAAGCAAAGAGAAGTAAGCTTTCACCATGCCTGTATAAAATGGTGGGATTCCAACGTAGAAGGATCCTGCCACACTTTCATACATTTTTGCTTTATCATTTTAAGCCTTCAAAAAACCAGCGATTGATATGCAACAGTTATTATGCATAATTTGGAAATAAGGATGTGCCTGAATATTCATAACATTCAAAATTTGTACGAATTCATATGAATTTGGACATTCAAATTTGAATCAAATGTTTCAAATATTGACACTTGAATTTGAATCGTTTTGATACATTCATACAAAGCTTTGTTACATTTGTGAACCTGGAGTTGCATTGCCCATTCAGAGTGGATACGTAGCAAATTCATATGGGATTCACATGGGATTTGTATGGAATTCATAGCAGGGATTTAAATATAATTTTAATCAAATTTTAATCCTACCATATTCAAATGAGATCTATTCGAATGAATATGAATTTTCTTGAATTTGATATGAATCAAATTTTTTTAAAAAAATCAGTGAATATCCCCATTTGAAAAGAGTGACTAGGACAAGGTTTTTCTCAATTTCCTAAAGTACTAGAATAAGGGATCACCTCAATGAAATTAAAAACAGGTTCCTTTCTCCAATTGACCTTATCCTGAAATATATCACAGAATAGGAGCCTGCTGTACACATACTAGTGCAGAATAAAGCAGGTCCCACTCAAGCCTTCCATAGTCTGAAATAGAATGTGGATGGCACCTCCCATTTTGGGATATATTCTGGAATAAAGCCCACAGCTTCACTAGGAACAGCTAGTATGTTCCTGGTCAGCAGCATTTGCACCCTTTTCTGAGCACAACAGTGCCAGTGGGCATGGCAGTGCAGGTATGGCTGCGGCTGTGAAATCATATGCCATGTCCCAATCCCCATAACAATATTTGGGTGCATGCTGGATGTTGCTGTAATCATTGTCATAGCAATCCAGCTTTCCTGGATCTGGCCTTCCATATTTCAAGTGCTGGTAGGTCCTCCAAGCTTGATCTTTGCCTCACTGGAATGGTGCAGACAGGTCCAGTACTGGTTCACCAGTACAATCTAACAGAACTATGCTTCATAGATACTTTGCAATTTCTTGAACTTTATAACCTAATAGGAAAACAACAAAAATAAAAACAACAACAACAACAACAAAAGGAACACCTCCTACCTTATCTTCCTGAATTAGTGGCTGCACAAATTTCAGGTAGTTTAAGGCTGCAATCATCAGTCTGTGTTTGCTCCTCTAGGGAAGAAATAGTACATTTCTTGGCTGACAAAGACATGCTTTCACACACAGTAGCCTAAAATACAAGCATATTTAAATGTTGATGGCAATGGACAAACTGTATTGTCTAAACGAATGTGAAAGAAGTTTTCCTGCATGGAAGTGGGAACTACAATTTTGAGCTGCATTGTAAACTGTCAAAATCAATCTTTCGTTCTCACTCCTGAGAACAGACTGACACTCAGAAAAACTGTCTCGTGCTCTCTGCTAACAGCGTCAGGATTTCAGAGACTTTGCTCTGTTTTGCATTATGCCTTAAAACATAACGCTGCCCTGAACAAGGGGGAAATGTGGCTGGGGGAGGGGGGAGAAAAAAGAAAAATGCATTTTCATTGTTTTAAACATTTGTTCTTCGTTTACATTCTAAAACCACTTCAGTAGTTTTAAATTAGATTATGCAAATAGTTTAAATGAACACATGTGGAAGAGATTGAAAATGTACATCCAACACACTTTTTTGAAGGTTAGATGTCTCCTTTTGTGTAGACAGTTACACCCAAGCAACCAGCTTGTGCAAGGAGGGGAAACGAACGGTTGATTTGAGAGTCATTCCTGAACTGAATGCATCTCAAATCCACAATAATCCTCCTTGTGTCAGGTAGCCTTTAAAAAGCAACACTGCATTATTGGAGCTCATGCAAAAGCTTTACTTCCTTTTTTCTCCTGTGGAGTACAACCTTCACAACCCAGAGCAAAAAAGAAGCAAAGAATGACACCAGTCAACAAAAATAGGCCTGCAATAGGAGTGGACTTTGGCTTCATCTGCACTGCCTTCATCCTGGGGCAGGAGGTACATGAGTGGCTGCAGGGGCAACCAGGCCTTGGGCGTGCATCAGTCCCTGCGGCAGTGAGGAGAATGCTGCTCGAGGCAGAACTGCTGCCCACAGCAGCACAGACTTCTCTGGAAGTGCATGGATGAACTGAAACTGCCGCTTGAAATGTGCAAGGTCTGGATCCCTGAACTTGATCCAAGTCACAGATCTGGGCTCAGAGTCACTTCTTCCCCTCTCTACAAATCAAAACGGGGGAAAGTAATCTTTGAACAGAGTGCTACTGTAGCAGTTTACTCTTCATTTCATTTTACTCTTCAACCTGCCACCTTGTGAACTGAAAGGGAGAGACAGAAGAACCCGTCCATCCCACCTCCCAATCACTGCAAAGTCCACAAAAATGGCCCATGTAGATGCAGCCTAAGAAGCCTGGTTCCATCTCATTTAAGAAGTGGCATTCACCACTATATAAATTCAATTCCCATCCTGTTTCATCCTCTCACAGATGAGGAATCTGATGCATCCTCAGTGGTGAAAAAGACTTAGATGTCTCAATTTCATCTTCATCTTTCTTAGCCAGCACAGCTGTCCCAGCGCTTCAGCCATATTCACACATTATTCCAAGACAGAGTAGGAATACCAACCCAGGATTAGCAACCCATCCCAAGTTGCTGCTGATGCAATGTCAGGCTGTTTGAGGCTGGAATTTCTAGAATTATCCCAAGGACACAAGTGAAAGTGGTTTTCCCTTCAGCCACAAAAAGGACTAAGTGATTATGAGATATCTTTATAAATTACACGGTCCAGTTCTGTCAGGACAGGGCACAGTATATTTCACTTCATTTCAACAACCTTCTTCAATATGAGTAGGATAATTGTGCACAGCAGCCAAGTGAAGGTGTAGGGCTCCCCCCCCTCCTCTTTTCCCCAAGCCGTTTCACAAAACATATAAAAATACTATGTTAGAAAACTTCACAGGGGAAAACAATGCTGGAAGAAATCAGGTTATTATCATATATGTTGTGGTTCCAGGGATTACAAGCAAAGAGGATAGACAATAATTCCACTATCCACAAAACACATAATTGTTTGCCCATATTGATGGGATTAAAGACAATAGAAAGGGTTTTCTTCTTAAAACAAACCCTAGTGCTTGTTGACTGGAAAACTGACTGGGATATGCATTCTGATCTACAGGCATGTTCAAAAGCATCAGGGTATTCTGAAGCACTACCGAAAAACAAGACGTGTGCCTAACTGATTCGCATTCAAACCTGTTCAAATTCTGCAGGGTAGTCTGACTGGTTTGAACTTGAACTGAACCAAGCCCCCATTTGATGGGGCTAGTTCAAACTGAACCAAACAATGGAGAATATTTGCATGGACCAGTCAAACAGACCCAACAGATTCAAGTTCAAATCAATGGCCCTTTAAGAAAGGGCTTTCTAAAGTAAATTTCAGTGCAGATTAAAAACAAAAACAAAAACACAAAACCTATTCATTTTTTAACCTGAACCAGGTCAAAGCTGTTTAATGCAGTTTGCGTTCAAACTGAACTCAGCAACATTCAGTTCAATTTGAACCAAACTGAACTGACCCACAGTTTGCTTTGTTTTTTAATCTTTGTTCACATTTTTACAAAAAACAAAAAAAAACACAAAAAAACCGAACCTCTCAGATTCCTTCCGAATCTGTTACCTGAATGGCATGAGTGCAGGAGCAATGATGTGCACTAGACAACAATGAGCACTAAACAAAAAAAGACAGTATCTTTTCACTCTTGGGCAAAAAGACCAGTCTGAGTATGCTCCTACATGAAGCATATGCACCATGCAGAGCCATTTCCATACCAGAAGCAGCTCTGCGCATTCCGGACCATCCCCTGGCCTGATAGCAGGGGACACAAAAATGTGCTCCACAGCTATACTAGTTGCATCTAGGGATGTAGCTAGTACAGACTGGCATGTACCATTTGCACTGCTTCCAAATGAAGGATGTATGGGACAGGGTGGCACAGCTGTAGTGGCATGTCACATCACCCAGTTGCTGCAGTAATGCTTGGTACATATGGTTTTTACTGCAGCAAGGTGACTGCTAGTAGTAGTGAAGTACCAGGTAAGTTTCAGATTTATCAGGCATTCAAACTGCAAATGCCTGACCCAGTCCAGATCTTCACTGCCCTGGGATGATTTCGCAGAAGAGTGAAGGGTGTTGCTGCATGACCACATTTTCTACACAGCCCTGGAAATCAGTCAATTTCTGTGTCTACAATAAGATGGCTTTGTGGAAAGACTGGAAAGGTGTACCTTAGGTAAGTAATTGCTGCAGTGGCAGGGGTGATAACAGACCAAGAAAGTGTAATTAGAGTGATTTCTTCCATTCTGTGGGGAAAGTACTTCTGACACTTTCTACACACTATGGAGAGATGTTCACTCAATGCATGCAGAATTGTGCAACCTCTATACCCTTCACATGCTACCATTATGACATAGTTTGGATCCTAACACTTCTGTCATATGTTAGTATAACTAAGACAATTTTAATTGGATCAGAAGCCCAAACAGCATGGGACCCTATGTTCATGAAGCCGCCCACACTGTGGTGGTGCAATATGTTGTGCAGAGATAGACTCAGAGGTTAAGACTACATGGTACTGTGGGAGGGGAGAGGCTCCACCTTTAAGCCACCATGAACTACACATTGCTCGAAAGTGGATTAAAGCATCATCCAGAGAAAGGAAAGGAAAGCTTCCAAAGTTCTGATTCAAATGGCATACTTGTTCATAAGGTGAAGAGATACCCAGGACCTGCTGCTTTTGAAGCTTCCTTAGTTTTCCTTTAATGGCCCAACACTTCCACTGAGAGAAGAGAAGATCAGCCCAGCCATTACATTCCAGGTGTGCAAGCATGTCCCTCACAGTCACACATTTGCATGATTACTCATTACTTTCTTTGAATTCAGCAAATATAAACATTCCTACATGAACTCCTGCAATGCAGAAATATTTGCTGATGTACTAAGAGCTTATAACTAAAAAAATATCATTTTCAGAAACCTTCAAGAAATGTTGCCAAACTGTCAAATGAATGTTGCACAAACTGTGGCCAATCAAAACCGCTGCAGAACTCACACAAAGTGCCACTGAGGTCTACGGGCAAGGTTGACAGTGAGCTACAAAGTTCACACAACAATCAGACACTATGAATGAACCCTGGCTAAATTCACACTTCAACCCAAAGTATGCAACTAGGCAACATCTGGGCAGGTGCATCTGCACTTCCAGGAGGCATTTACAGACTAGAAATGCCCCCTGCCTGCCCAGGGGTTGCCTAATTGTACATCATGCTCCACAAGCATACTAATGTTTAACAGGGACTTACCTGAAGCATCCAACGGTGACCATTAACACGTCTGCTGGCTAGGGAGGTCATCAGAGCTGCTGTGTAAGCGCACTGACAGCTCCAATAATGCCCTGATGCGACTGTGACTGCACAGTGTCAGCATCGTTATAGTGATGGCGCTGACACACATGCAGTCACAGAGGGCACTGCACTCAAGATGGCAGTGCCCAGAAGAGGAACAGCACAGAGCTCAAACACAGGTAAGTGTTGGATTGTACATGGGGTGGGCTGCTAGCGACTACGCTCACAAGTGTGAGCACTATTTAAGGTTAGTTGATTGCACACCTTTCCCCTCCACAGCACAGGAAGTGCAAAAACACCCCCTTAGTGGCATGTTCCCTCCTTGAACAAACAACAGCTCATTTTGGGAAGGGCTTTCTCGCCACCTTGCTCTCTTTCTTTAACACCTATCAGCCATGGTTCTGGTCCTAATCAAAATGAGAGAAATACTATTCCTGGGAAGCAGAAAACTTTTTTTTCTCTTTTTTGGTGGCACAGAACTCGTGGAAAGTATACTATTCAAGGCACAGCTCTCATAAGCTCCCTGAAAATGTCTTTACATTTAGTAATGATGAGCCTTTCCACACTTACTGACTTAACTCATTTCTAGGCCTCTCTCTTTCACACTTTGATATGGAACCATGTCCCCTACTAACAAACTCTATCTGCATTGAATGGATCATAGCCTGGCATAGCTCTACTACTGGACGTTTTTGTAGCTTCTCCAATGCATGACTGGTTGGAAAATGCAGAAAGAGTGTGCTTTACTGTCATTGGGAAGCCAGCAGCAAGGCCAAGGGCCTTTTTGCACTTGGCCCTGTAGTTTGTGTGCAGTATGCTCTCAGACAGAGCATTTGCACTTGAACAGTCTATGTCATGCTCCATGCATAGACTTAACTTGACCAGAGATGGCTTTTGCCATCTCTGGTGCAGCCCATTTGCACCTCTATGGTTCCGGGCAGGTCATCTGAGGTGCCATGCAAGTTCACTGGCACCGCAGATGACCCAAAATGTGGGTACTCATGTGTGGCACATGTGCAGTTGTACAGACCTCTGGGATGAAGATGGTGGTGCCTGCATACACAGCCATCCTCAGGTACACATCTACAGACTCATTGGGAGGCAGAAAGGCTAGTGAATGCCAGTGGAAGTGCACTATTCGCATCCCTGGACAGGATTGGAAGTGCAGAAAGGCCCCAAGTTTCCCATAACAGCTGTGATTTTCTGCTCATTTAGTGAGGTTCGTACAATGTGTATAATTCATTCAGTTTTATGTATATCTTGTGTTACTTCTTGCCATTCAGAGACAGCCTTGTTAGTAGAACACTTCCTGTATGCTAATCATCATCATCATCGACATTGCTATACCAGGTGACAGCAGAATTGACGATAAACAGTTGGAGAAACTCTCCAGATACGAAGACCTGAGAACTGAACTTCAGCGACTCTAGCGAAAACCAGTGAAAGTGGTCCCAGTCATCCTCAGCACACTGGGCGTGGTGCCAAAAGATCTCAGCGGGCACCTAAAAACCATTGGCATTAACAAAATATCCATCTGCCAACTACAAAAAGCCACTTTACTGGGGTCTGTTCACATAATTCACCGATACATCACAGGGTCCTAGGTGCTTGGGAAGTGCCCGACTAGTGATATAATACGAAATCCAGCATAGTCATCTCGTTTGCTGTGTGTAACTGCAACTGCTGGTTTTAAATAATAATAATAATAATAATAATAATAATAATAATAATAATAATAATAATAATAATAATAATAATAATAATAATAATAATAATAATAATAATAATAATAATAATAATAATAAAGCATGAAGCATGAAGCATGAAGCATGCATTAACAGATTACGTGGCAGAAAGCAAAGAATCAGCTTTGATTGAAGTCAACAACCAGAAGCTTCTCAAAGTGCAGCAAACCAAGAACCAGTACCGGAAAACTGCAATTCAATGCCGAACTGACAGCTGGCACAATAAAGCACTGCATGGACAGTTCCTGGAGAAGATCGAAGGCAAAGTGGACATGGAAAAGACCTGGTCTTGGCTTACGAATGGAACATTGAAAAAGGAAACAGAAGGACTGATTCTTGCTGCACAAGAACAAGCAATAAGAACAAATGCCATCAAAGCCAGAATTGAAAAATCAGGAGAAGATCCAAAGTGCCGACTCTGCAAAGAAGTGCATGAAAGAATCGACCATATACTCAGCTGCTGCAAGAAGATCGCACAAACTGATTACAAGCAGAGACACAATGCTGTAGCACAAATGATCCACTGGAACTTGTGCCAAAAGTATCATCTGCCAGTGGCAAAGAACTGGTGGGATCACAAGCCAGAAAAAGTTGTTGAAAATGAACAGGCAAAACTACTTTGGGACTTCAGGCTTCAGACTGACAGAAAACTGGAGCATAACACCCCTGACATTACAATTGCTGAGAAAGAGAAGGTGTGGATCATCGATGTTGCTATTCCAGGTGACAGCAGAATTGAGGAGAAACAGTTGGAGAAGCTCACCAGATACGAAGACCTGAGAATTGAACTTCAGTGACTCTGGCGAAAACCAGTGAAAGTGGTCCCAGTCATCCTCGGCACACTGGGCGCGGTGCCAAAAGATCTGAGCGGGCACCTAAAAACCATTGGCATTGACAAAATATCCATCTGCCAACTTCAAAAAGTCACTTTACGGGGTCTGCTCGCATAATTCGCCGATACATCACGCAGTCCTAGGTGCTTGGGAAGTGCCCGACTAGTGATATAATACGAAATCCAGCATAGTCATCTCGTTTGCTGTGTGTAACTGCTGTTTTACATCATCACAATAATAATAATAATAATAATAATAATAATAATAATAATAATAATAATAATAATAATAATAATAATAATAATAATAATAATAATAATAATAATAATAATAATAATAATAAAGTTTTGCATTTTTGAAGAATTGAGGTCATTTAATCATCACCATCATTATCATAAATTCTCTCACGTGTAGCTGATCTGTATTATTAATTATGCCATTTAGTGAGCATTTCATGAATCAGCAATTTACATTTATGAAGTCCTTTATGAAAGGAGAGAATAGTGCACAAGTATAAGGTACAAAAAAACTCATGAGCAGTTTAAGTTCACTTTGAAAATTTGATAAAGTTATGTGCCAGAGATGAAGGAAATGTAAATGGGATGTAAAGTATCTTTCACCAAGAAGCAAGTCAGCAAGTGTCATTTTTCCTTTTTATAAATCTATGGTGAGGCCACATTTGGAATATTATGTACAATTCTGGTCACCACACCTCAAAAAGGATATTGTGGAACTGGAAAAGGTGCAGAAAAGGGCAACCAGAATGATTAAGGAGCTGGAAAACCTCCCTCATGAAATCAGACTGTAATGTTTGGGCCTCTTCTGTCTGGAAAGACAACATTTAAGAGGGAACCTGATTGAAGTATATAAAATGTATCACACAACATTAGAACCAGGGGGCACTCTATGAAGCTGATGGGTAGGAGAGTTGAATCAGACAAGGGTGAGTATTTCTTTACCCAGAGGATCATCAGGTTATGGAATTTGCTGTCGGAAGAGGTGGTAGCAGCTACCTGTCTAGATGGCTTTAAGGAAGGGTTAGACAAATTTATGGACAACAGATGTATCAATCGCTACTAGAATGGATGCCTAAGTACATCTTTCAGGCTGGGGGGAGACAAGCAGGATGCTTCTAAGGCCATTCAAGAGCAGGAAAAGGTTTGTCCTTGTCTCTGCTAGATGCCCATGGGCATTTAGTGGGCCACTGTATGTGACGGGATGCTGGACTAGATGGGCTGTGGACTGATCCAGCAGGGCTTCTCTTATGTTCTTAAGTGGATTGCCTTGAACCCAGACACCTGCAGCAGATATCCCTTATTCAGGTGCATGACGCAGATCTCCAGGAAAACTGTACTGTTCTGAAATATCCAGCAATTCCTGTAGTGTCATTAAAAAGAAACATGGATAGAGTACTTTAATGGATGGACGTCTAAATCCTGATGAGATGCTGCTGTTGTAGCAATTTTTAGGCTTATGTGAAATTCCTCTAAGGCAGCATTTCTCAAACTGTAGCCAGCCATATATTCCTGAACATCAACTTCCAGAATTCCACATCTCCTGAAGGACCACAGTTTGAGAAACACTGACTGCCCAAAAAAATGGACAGATCAACCAGAGTAGGTCAAAATCTGTCCCATCCGAACCTTATCTCCATTTAGCTCTACACCACAAGAAACAAAATAAGGAAAGAGGTCTGTGTGAGAGGCTGATCCCTTTCACATTTTTCTTGGGCCATCAGCCTTCATGACAGGTACTCTATGCATATGGCCAGTGCCAGTAGTTGAGTGACAGGCACCTAGGAGCTATGTGTCTTGAGTGATGTAACTGAAAGCAGGCTTGGAGATCCCACTGCAGTCATAAGAGACAGGAAGAAATATGCCAAGCAGAAGCAAAGGAAAAGAGTTCATAGAAGGAGTTATGGACACATTAGAAGTATCACTCCTTCAAATCTCCACTATCCGACTTTAGGGATGCTAGCTAACCTCCTCACTGGCCTGGTCGTGCTACTGTTTTATACTAAGTCAGTTCAAAATCAGTAACCAATTGTTTGTGGCTTGATCTTGGATGAAAGGGCTTACCTGGTGTGTATCACAGGAACAAGTAAACATAGGTAGGTTGAGAGGTCCAGAGTCTTCTCAGCTTTGCCCCTCAGGATACCTAATACAGCATCAGCTCATGGGGTGCCATAATACATAAAGTATCCATCTTTCTTACCAGACATCCTATTCTCACTGTGCTCAGCATTTGTGGGATTGTTCCAGTGTTGAACTAGAGATGGAATAGGCCTGTTCTTGATGTATGTTCACCCTGCTGCCCAACAGCTTCTCTGTCTAAGTTGGTAGATGCTGTCTCACATGTGCTGTTGGAGGCCTCTTGCATGGTGGTGTTGGGGGACCTCAATCATGTTGAGGAGGCCAGCTCATTACTTCATTGCATCCATGTCTCAGTATGTTATTGCCCCAAACCATGTTTCAGGGAAATTGGAAATGCATTGTATAAGCCATATTTAAAGAACAAAATGTGGCCAACCTCATATGATTCAAATTGAACCATTCTGTTTATCTATGAGACTCTGGGTTCAAATCAAACCAGCTCCTTCTGAGCTGCTTTAGAACATTAAGCTGAGCTGCCCCATTAGAACATCAAGGAAACAGTAGAGCTGAATATGAACCCCAAGTGGAAATTTCTCCATAGCTATCTCACGAAATGATCCTGGTGTTTTATGAGTTAGGATTTCCTAGTATCTGAACCACTGGGAATCATTAGCATAGGAAACCTCCTTGGACCAAACCCAAGAAATTCATTGCAGCAAAATCCTTGGCATTTTTGTAACAGACATGAAATATGAGAGATGAAAACTAGTGAGAGGATATTTTTATGGTGGTTTTTTTTTCAACCAGACACATGGAGCATGGATATAGAAATCTGAATTGAAAGTCGCTAGTGATCATTGGAAAGCATGAGACTTGAAGCTGTCTTAACTATCAGATATTGCAGAGAATGCAGCTACCCCCTATATCTTGGTCTGCTGACTTTATTCTTTGACTTTGCCTGCTTTCTGCCAAAATTCTCTTATGTTTAATTGTTTATGTCATAAGACAACTTAATCCCATCAATCTGCAGCAGAAGGATATCCTGCCTTGGGCAAGAGAGTGCCAGAATAATATCCCAACGGCGGTACACAAATTGAATAGCTGATTTGATTATTGCAGCTTGCTTACTTCATCTAGCAAAGCCTAGAGTTGGTCAATGTTCAATTAATACCTGCTCCCACTCAAGCATTTGTCCCTACTCCTTGAGGATATTGTTTTGGGGTGTAAGAGCATGTGCCCTCTTCATTCATGTCATTGGCTTGCACTGACTCCACTACTACATTCTCTTGTTCTCCAGCCCAAGAGTCCCACTTCTTCTCACACAGAGGCATTTTGGAAATCAGTTTCAGGCATAGCGATCAGAAGTGGTGATAAGAAAAAGTCACAAGAAAGGCTATGCTGTAAAATAACGCTACATGCTAGAGTATGAGTTGCATTACCTTTCTGTGCAGCAGGGTGTAGAAAAAGTTCTGATCAACTTGGGAGCTAGGAAAAGGAGAGGAAGTTCTTATCCTGAGTTTCCATGGCAACTCAGTTTATATCTTCTTTTCCTCCTCCTTCCTCTTCTTCTTCTTCTGAATCTGTTGGAAGAAAGCAATGGCTGGATTAGCAAAGGCGAGAAAGACATAACTGTTTACTTAGCTTATGTCAGGATCTGATAGGAAAGGACACTCATGAGAACAAGTGACCGTAGTCTGTTCCTAGCAAGATTTTTACTGTTGGCACCATTTGTCTGCCAAAATGTGATTCCAGATTTGAAGAGTGAAAGGAGGCCAAATTCTCAAGAAGGTTAAAATACTTTGGAGAACATTTAGGCCGTGTCTTCACGGCAACCTTATATCGGATTCAAAATGTTTTGAATCCTTGGAGTCCACACGGCAGTTTGGCTTAACACGGTTTCCCTGTGTTAAACCACCCCAAAGCATGGTGAATCTCAATCCTGATTTCAACAGGTCTTACTCCGGATCGTGCGCTTGATACGTGTTTCATTTTTTACTGTGTGGACAGTACCGTGTTAAGGTACTCTACCCAATGGATATCCATGTTCTGGGCACGTCATTAAATGGGTGTGGCTACACTCCCATGGTGGACAGCCCCTCCTAACCCTGTGGCTTGGCCACCCTTTCACAAAAGTTATTCGCCAGCCTGAGTTCCTGCGTTTGCACCATCCATCAACCCACCCACCCACTCACCCACCCGTCCATCCCCTCTGGTGGGTCCAAGCTGCGCGAACGACTTTCTCCTGCCCAGGTGCGGCCACCACGACCTCTCGAAGAGGGTTGCAGCTGAGAGCGCACCCTTCTCTCCCTGCCACCCTGGGCACCTCAGAACGCAGCCCTGCTGTGCACCAGGATGCGCACTTTGCCAAGGGGCCCTGAGCCCAATCGCCAGTGCCCCTCAAAGCTGCACCAGGTGCCCCTTTCTGAAGTGAATCCAAAAAAGGTGAAACTTTCCCAGCCTTTTCAAGCAGGGAATGTGCTTCTAGAGACGGTGGCGGGGGGGAGGGTCTCTGCTTTTTGTCCTCCTTTCTCAGGAGAGGCAGAAGGAGAAAGGAAGAGAGGGAAGAAGTGGAGGGCAGCTCCACTGCAGGAAAGGCGGTGGAAGCATTCGGGACGAAACCTATCTCGGCTGCTGCCCCTTTGCCCGTGGGAGTGCGAGATATGTGTGTACGTGGGTACATGTGTAGCGCACGGGCTGAGGCTGCTGGGCGCGCATGGTGGAGCAAATCGGGCCATTTCCCTTGGACAACAAGGGTCACTCTGTGATTGTCTCCCCGCTGACAGCCCCGCAGTTCAGCGCCACAGCTGGGCAGAAGAAGTTTGGAAGTGTTTTTGCACGGAAAAGCTGCAATCTGTCCCCCACCCCTCCAAAGAGACCCCCAAAGAGAGGTGGAGAAGGGAAAAGCCCCAAACAAATGGCAAATGAAATGCTTTCTCCCTGCACCAAGAGGTTGTGCTACCCCCGGGAAGAACTTTCTTTCTTTCTTTCTTTCTCTTTCTCTCTTTCTTTCTCAGTCCTCCACCCCCGCTTTCCAGCCTTCACAGCAGTGCTACACTGTAGCAAGGGAACCACTTCACCCCTGATTAACAATGTTGCGATTTTGCACAATTCTAAAAGTTCAGACCTTTAGAAAGTGAAAGGGAGGAAAGCAGCTGAGGTTCTGTATGAATGTTTAAAGGAAAGGGGCTTTACTTGCCGCTGCTGCTGTGTGCCCTGAACAATGGGGAAAAGAGGCGTGAGGCGAAGGAAAAGCCCCTCGGTCCCCTCCAGCCCAGCCTCTCGGTGTGAGGGAAGCACGGGTGGGAAAGGGGGATCCAGACATGTGGTGGTGGTGGTGGTGGAGCTTGGAGGGAAGAGCACAAAGCTGGAAGAAAAGGGGGAGGGAAAGGTGGTGCAGAGGAAAGGAGGTGGAGAGCTGCACAGCGATGAGGGCTGGAGGAAGCAGACAGAATTTTACAGAGTTTAGTGCATGATCGCTACAGCTGATTAGAACAAAGAGGCAAAAAAGGCATGGATGAGGCACAGGGAAGGGAGGGTGGGAGCAGGCAGGCTTTCATGACAGCTATAAAATCAGACAATTTTGCTGCATCCCCCCCCCCACATCTCTTGTTAAATTTCCCTTCTGATACATCTGGTTCATTTTTCACCTCCTTCCCCGCCCCTTTCAACCATCCCCATCAGCTGGGGGAGAGGTCTAATCTCTGTTACTTTGAACTAAGCGATAGGGGCTGATCCTGGGAGCGACGGAGGGAACACCAATCAGAGAGAGGGGGTGGGCACCATGACTGGCAATGGGCAGGGAGGATAGGACTGCCGTGCCGACTCCGAGGATTGAATCCGAGATAAGGTTGCCATCGGGATGCCATCGGGATGCGGATGAACCGGATCAAGTTGAAAGCCGTGGAAACAGTTTCAACCCGGTTCAATTATTTCAGTTTCAGGAAACCAATATAAGGCATCCCGTGAAGACATGGCCTTAGTGTATTATAAGGTTGGGTCGGGTTGGGGGGGCTTTACTGGCTTACTTACAATTATCCATTGTGAAGTTTGGTACAGCAATGCCATGAAGAATCATTAGTCAGTCTTTGTTAAATGCAAAAGTATGTGTGCCTTCTCCAGATGTGGCTAGCATTTTTTTCCTAGAATTTATCTGTGCTTACATTTGTACCTGGAAGTTACTAATCCTTAGTAGAAAAGTATTTGCTTTACATCCAGAAGGCCCAAACTTTAGTCATCAGATAAAGGCAATGGGGAGAAAATTATGAAAGGTTGCTATGAAAATTGTATGGATGCAGACCTTGGCAGGCCTTGCTTAAGGCTTGCTGCAACCTCCTCTAGCATGCAGACACAGGGCCCTGTTCTGCAATATATTCCAGAATAAAGACAAATGCAAAGAGGCTCCTGGTCTAGGTGTCCATTTTGACCACCTAGATTGCTATGCCCCAATCAATACAGAGTGGCTAGCAGGGTACATGGGCTATCTAGTCCACACCAAAGTATGGAATAGAGGCCCAGACTAGGCTTTTGCACTAGACCAATACACTAGACAGTGTGGAAAGGTCCCAATTCTGATATTCAAGTGATCCTAATAAAAGTACTGCAAAAATATATTTTATTCCTTAGGAAGCATTTTGCAGTGGTTAAAAATAATCTCTCTGAACGTGAGACTGATCATGTTGAGCTTGTTCTTGTTTTCTTCCACCTGAACATAACCTGTTTCATGAACCAGTAGCACCAGTAATATTTTAAGAACCACAATGAAAATGAGTAAGCCTCATCAGCTTTGTATGAACTATGCTCTTTCTCATTGTGCAAGCAGCAGCACATCCCAAAAGTCTTTCATTTATGCAGTCTGTCTTATGAGCTATTTATGAATGTAGGAATGAAACTTGAAGAAGCAAATTGAATCTCAGTTCGAGATTCAGAGTTATGCCTCAGAGAACCTAAAATAATTTTCTCCTTAAAAGCACTGGTGTAACCAATTAATTTAAGCAGATCAGTAAATATTGAGAACTGGGAGGCATTTAGTGTTAAATTATTTAACAAACATAAAATGTTTACAACTTTCTCAGAGGTAAAGAAATAAATGACACCATTACACTGGACAAATCCATCCTTTCCAAAAATACATTTGGACAAGCTTCTGTCCTTGAAACTTGCTCTTACATTGCCTTTGCTATCACTGTTTTTACAATAAATCTAGTGATTTATTTTTTTAAAAAAGCAAATGATTTGTTCGCACTTGAGCAATGAGAATGTCCCAGCACACTCTGGGACAGAGCATATGCACACAGATGTACCACCAATGTCCTAGCGGAGCCCAGAATCATCCTTATCACCACTAGTTGTCTAGGATGCTCTTGGTCAACTCCCAGAGGCAACATCAACATTATTTCCATATATAAAAGCTGCATGGGGGCCATGTGGCTTGGCTGCAGCTGCACAGTTATGCATCACTGATCAACATAGCAATGGCTTGGCATGTGGGACTGTTGCTATGGCAATGTGGATGGTCCTAGACAGGGCTGTCCCTCTCAGTGAAAATGCAAGCCACTGTCTCTGGACTTAACTTCCAATGCTAAGCTCATTGTGTTATGGATGTCACTCAGGGAGTAGAGGGTAGGGATTTGGGGATTTTCTCATTATAGCTTCCTAATTACACTCTCTCAAAAAAAGAGTGTATTTCTCTCAGTAAAGAACTTCAGCAGAATCAAATAAAAAGACACAGAGGTGTAATGAAGGAATGAACTTTTTCCTCTTGCTTTTTTGTACACCAGCCATTTAGCATCTTACAAAAGTAATATTTTGGTACATGTTTAATATTTAATGACATGTTGCTGTTTTCACAGCATGGTATCAACTTGAGGTTCCATAGCACAAAATTTGCTAGATCTAACTCACCACTTGCTAGTATATAGCTTTTTAAAATATTAATGAACCCTGAACTGCTGCAAAGTTGGAGGGAAAGTCAACAACCCAGGCAGGGATGGTGAAAAGAATGAATGTAAAAGTCACAAGCAGCAAGAAAACAAATGACATTCATATTTTATCACCTCTCACATTCTGCTATAAGACACACAAAGAGTTATTTCATTATTTAAGAGTAAGGAAGCCAACATGAGTGCAGCAGGCAAGAAATCTGTGATCGCAGCAACATCAGTTCTCTCTTAATGGATTGAATGGATTAATTCTAGTTAATGGGTATAAATGTTCTCGCTTTTAAAATGAACTAAGAAATAGTCTCCTTTGTTCCCTCTTTCTCAAGATATATGGTAGAATTTACTCAATACAAATCCAACACAAGCTTTTTTCCATCTAAATATTTGGAGTCAAACCAAGATTGATGGTACCCAAAAACAACCCCAGTTATAGGGAAACAGCAGCAAAATGAAATTAGATACCTCATTTTCATGTGTCAGAGCACTGAGGTCTGGCAACTAATCTGAGCATGTGAAAGGAATGCAATTTAGGCTATCACTATTAGGCTGTCTTTGCATTCCCCACATCCAGTATTCTGGAGCAGAGAAGGATGCACCAGTCCAGAAAGGACAATCTATTTTGGAGCCTAACAAAACTGTCTGCATGGGGAAAGCCTGTTCTGCACCAGTGTCCATGCTGGCTCTGAAGCCTGTGTCAGCTATGGTGCCGCATTGGGTGCCTCTGAATGCTCTGAAGGCCAGGAATGAAAGTTCCTGGTCTTAGGAGTTCCCAGGGGCAGCATTGCAGTTGTGTGCCTTGTTTCCTGGGGCTCTTTCCATGTGGACCGTTATCCTGTGTGTTGGAGAACAAATTAGAAGACCTGGGTAACACAAACAATCTTTCTGGAGTTGTTCAAGATGTGCTTTGTGCAGGACATGAATGAGAATCTGAGGGCACATCTCCATGGTCTCTTTTTGCTTCCCTCTTGTGTCAGATTTTAAAAATACGGGTTGTAATTCGAAATAAAGCATCCCCATGTGGTTTGGGGCAATGCGGATTTAAAAATTACTTTCCTGTCTCCATGCAAACCACTTTTTGTGAGCCCGCATCTTTTTCTCCACCCCCCCACCCCCACCCCCTGCAGAGGTGAAAGGCAAAAACCTCAATTGAACCTCCAGAACACAAAATCATCCCTTTACTTGGCTGCCAAGAGATAAAAGCAGTTACTGAAAGCAACTCACTCTCTCCATAACTATGCTTGCAACATAGTTACAAGCAAATCTGAAAGCAGGCTCCCTTCAGCTGTCAAATTCAACTGCCTGCATTCACCTAATGGCCCCTGATTAGCACAAAACCAGACCTGCAAAGGGAAACTTAGTTTCACTTCGGAGGCTGCATTATTAGGAGGGAGAGAGAGAGATTTGCTTGCTGAGAAACAATCTCCCCTGGTAATGATAATGATAATTAGTATCACTTTCCCTGTTAGCAAGCACAAAATCTCTCTCCCCTTCCGAAGTGAAACAATGTGACAGTTTGGAGCTCTGCTTGCCCACTGAAACAGCTGAATGCAGGCAGCTGATTCTGACAGCCAATTCTTGTGCAGAGATCAAAAATGCCTAAAAATTCAGTGGAATATGGGAGAAGATGTAGAGAAAACCTCTGCGGCTTCCCAAAAGTGCGGAGGTAGTCCTGTTTAAAGGGGGGAGGGTTCTGCTGTGGATTTTCCTCCTTTGTGGCTCTGGAAGCCCAGAGTAAAGCTCTGCATGCAGAAGCTCAGAAGCAAAAGAAGCTTTTTAACAGGTTTTTCTTTGCATGTAGACGGGGCTTGAGGCAGAAAAACTTTGCCTTTAAAGTACTCCTAAACCCAATAATGCTCCAGGACATTCTGAAGATCTGTTATTCAACCAGCTTAGCATCCAACTCATGTTCCTGTCAGAAAACACCACCTCTGTAACCAACCCCATGAACGAGAACATCATCCAAGCTTTTGAGATACATCATCTCAGTCATATCTTTTACCATATTGTAGATGTGCTGTAAACCACTACAGAGAACCCTAGATCAATTTCAGTATTACTCTTGCACTTCCAATTATCCAAGTGTCCCTAGACACCATCTATCTCAACCCCCTCAATATGTGCTGAGTGAAGCTTTGGCAGGAGGCTGTCGCTAGCAGTTTTCCTATGAAGGCTGCAGAGGAGGAGTTGACAAGACCGTGGAAGCAAACAGATATCTTGTGGGTGAGTGTTTGAAAATCACCAGTCAGCAGATTCAGCAGAGTTCTTGGAGTCAGACTCCTAGAAACTGTCAAAGGACTTACTCAGTTCAGCCAGTAACACAGGGGTAAAAGAGGAGGAGGAGGAGCCCAGGGCAAAAGCCACCTTGAACTTAACCAGCATGAACAAATTGGAGCTGGCGGATATCATAGGCTTTTTTGCACTTACCTAATTGGGCTGCAGTGAACTAAGGCTGGTAAACTTCAGGTAAAGGTGGACCATTCACATTTGCTGGGAGGTAAGCTTCGACAAAGCATCCATTACCAGGCATAAATGCAAATGGTCCTCCCATTTACAAGACTGTGCTGATGCCTCTGAAGCTGGAAGTTCCACCTCGCTGCTGTGACTGGCCGCTTGGATGCTCCAGGCTAACCCATGGTCGAACACCCCTCTTGTGATTCTATGATCAATCACCACTCCCAGGGGTCAGAGGTGCCACTGCCACCATGCCTACACGGATGCTGCCTACACGGATTCTCAGCCCACCAAATGATACGGACGCAGAGCGAATTATCATGCTGCTGGACGCTTAAACATGGTTAAGCTAATCAACAATTAGTGAACGTCTGCTGAGGGCAGGCATGCTTGTAGGCTGTAGCAGCCTAGTCAACATGTGTATGTTTTTCACCAGATGTTCACTACTTTTTCACTACCAGCTTAAGTGCAAATAGGCCTCTGGTTAGAGGTCGGCACCACAACATCACCTGAAGCAGAAGACACAGCAACTGATGGGACAGAAATTCACATTTGGGCAAATGGAGCCACTTCAAATTTGCTAGGCTTTGAATTCGCTTTGAATTCACTTCAAATCCCTGCCACCACCAGTCAAAAGCCTTTGTTTTGCATGTGAGAGTCATTCTTCAAATACAGCCAATATTGAATTTGAAAAAAAAAAATTACCTGTCCCTACAGCTTCTTTAAATCCATACAGCTAAGAAGGATTGAACCGAACTCTCAGGGACTGCCATCACTCCTGCAGCAGCCAAATCAACTTCAACAGGATCAGCATCAAGAAGGAAAATCCAGTAATCCCTTCTTCACTCTAAGGGTGCCTCAAGATATGCAAGGAAGCTTCACAGTCACTGTGGTCACATGACCATCAATCAGTAATGGCAGCACAGCAGCAGCAGGGGAAGTGCAAGTTTAAAAGCTGCTGTTTAATCCCTTGTGTGAAGGGAGGAAACTGCAGAGTATTGAGTGTCCTGTCTGGACAATGGGGTTTGGCTCCATAGGGGCTTTGTCCTTCCTGCACAGCTTTCCCTTGTCTCATCAGGATGTCAGGAAGCGGCTGCACAGGGAGGACTGAGTTTTACTTGTGTCTGGAGGCACTCTAAGATTCCCCTTCCCTTCCTTCATTCTAGTGCCTGGATTCTGCTACCAGCTTCCTCCCTTGCTCTCCTGCTGTTGCAATCCACAACATGGACACGTGTTGCCCAGTCTCTTCTGCCGAGTTTTATCCTTGTGATTTCTTCAGCACTATGAAAAATCCTGCCTGGGGCCACACTCTGCCACCATCATATCCTACCACCATGCTGCAGCTTCATTCTCTTTATATACTATCAAAGGCAAGAGATGTTCCTCGTCCCATCATTCTTGCTGATGTTTCCACCAAATTCCTGTCTGGTATGTAAGGAGGAGAGGGGGACGAGAGATCCAGGAGGAACCAACCGTTCCTCTCCTAGAGAAGGTCATAAATCAGAGCAACCAAGGTGGTTTCCATGCTATAATCAGGCCTGAAACCAGACTGAAGTTGATCTAGATAGTCAGCTTCTTCCCAACATGCCAGCAAGTGAATAACCTCAACCCTCTGCAGTACTTTGCCCAAAAAGGGTATGTTGGCCACCACGTGATAATCGTTCAAATCTTCTGTATCTAGGAAGGACCTCTTAAGGAGGTGGCATGCAATCACTTTTCAAAGAGGTGATGGGACCACCCCATATCTCAGTGAGGCATTCAATACTCTCTGGAACCACCCGGTCATACCTTGCCAGTTAGCTTTTATCATCCAAGAAGGACCAGGATCCAGAGGATTTGGTATCTGCCAAACCCCAGCAAGCAGCTTGTCCACATCCTCAGGCTGCAACAATGAAACTGATCCAAAATACCTAGATCACATGGTTCTCTAGACACTTTCTTTTGACATCTGATCCCCCGCAAATGTGAGCAATTTTGCCTGCAAAATACCTTGCAAATTTGTCACAGCAGATATTGCATGGCTGTTGCCCATGCTCCCTCAGGCTAGATCTTAGTATGCCATACATACTCTGCTGGACAGCTACTCAAGAACACAATGGTGGCAGAGAAAAACCTCCTCCTGGCATCCACCATTGCTACTTGGTAATATGCTCTGAAACCTGTGTTCAGTCAGACTCACAGCAGGATTTATGCCACCAGGATTTATGTTTCATTGCCTGTAACTCCATGGAATACCAAGGTACTTTATAGGCTCTACAAGTAGGCCAAGGGCAGTTTAGACAACCTTGCTCATCTCCCAATTCCACAAAGACATCAGAGCCTCAAAAATAAATTCCATAGCACATAGAATATCCTCCAGAGTATTCAGGAATCACTCAAATTCTATAAGCCTCAAGTGTAGACCATCTCAATAGATCCCCAAGCCCTGCAGAGGGGAACTGCCACTGCGAGTCCAAATCTCACCAGAATATGAACTGCCCATAACAATGTTTCAACATTACAGGCTGTAAAAAACATTTTATCTAGGGAAGACATCTTGGCTGGCATGTGTAAGTTTCAGTATTACAACCTGTGAAAAACCCTTTTCTGGGTGTGGGTGAGCATTGCTGCAGGTATCTTGGGTGGCATCTGGGTGACACAGATTTCAGGCATGGCATTTCTATATTCTGGCTTTGCCCCTAGGGTAGATCCTTTCTGGGGTCCCTGTTGTGACGGTTTCAGGGGTACAGGCTGCAAACCGTTTAGCTTTGTTGCAAACAGCTTGTTGCTAACCCTGGGATTTGGGCTGCAAAAAGAGCGGGAAATCCTGTGCGGGCCCTGTTGCAGTGATTGGCTGGAGTAAGGTTTTGGAGGGAAAAGCGGTCCGGGGATCTGAGTGCTGGAGGGGCTAGAGAAGGAGTTCCCACCAATCAGGCTGGAGAGACAGCAACCTCTGTTAGGAGTCTCCAGCAGCATTTTATTGCGGCTAGAGCCAATCAGGATCAGGGGTGTGTGTATAAATGAACACAGAGTACAGCAGAGAATGTCTTCATGCTGGGACAAGAGCTGAAAGGAGAAGAAGAGCTGAACCTGAAGGAGCCAGACCAGTAGTTGACCAGGGGTCTTCGTGCTGGGACTGAGGCTGAAGGGAACAGAGGAGCTGATCCTGAGGGAGCTGGAACCAGTAGCTGACCAGTGGTCTTTTGGGCTGAGTGATTTCTGAAGGAGGCAATCGGGTGGATTGTAGCTCTGAGGGAGACTTCACTAGCAACTGACCAGGCTGAATGATCGGACAAGCAAGGACGGACTGGGCCTTGTGATCATCTAGGGCCACGTTCTGGTACACTGGCTTGGCTTGAGCTGTGGCAAAGCAAGTCAGAGGGGGAGGAACGTGTCGAGGCTTGTCTTTTAAAAGGGGAACTATTTTCCTTTGGAGAAAGGGGTAGCTCCTAGCCTTAAGAGACTTGCAAATTTAAACTAACAACTACCTGAACCTTATTATCTTTCTAGTATTGCTTGTGTATATAATAATAAACTTGTTTTAGTTTACTGTTGAAACGCTTGCTACCAGTGTTTTGTGTCCACACTGTAGTATTCACTTGGCCGTTGCATGAACCCAGCATCCAAACAGGGCCACGCTACTCCTAAGAGAGGGCAGGCACTTACAGGATCGCTGGGCATCGTGGCACCTGTGCTTTCAATGCATTTTTCCTCCATTGCCAATGGAGGTTTTCACTGTGGTTGAGCTAACCTCTGGTTTTATATTGAAGTCAAATGCTCCTGGAATGTAACTCCCATGCATATCGAGTTATGACAGTATTTAGCATTGTATAGTAGTTTTTTTTTTAAAAGCAAAATCTCTTCCTTTCTTGGGCTACTGTTCCTTGTTGGTGTCCCTTACTTGAGGTTGTCAAATTCTCCATCTACTGCCTGACCCCTTCTATTTTTAAAGAGCTTGATTATTTTCTAAGATGAATTTTTTTGTCTTCAAATCTATTGCAGCAACTGCCAAGCACTGCTGCAATGTTTTAAGAACACTTCCTGTAAAAACCTGAGAGTGGAAATTCCACATGGGAATGATATTCCCAGCAATGGAACAGCAGAGAGTAAAAGGCTTGTCAGATTCAAGCTCTTATAGGGAACAGTTGCCTACGGCAATGCTTGAGTTGAACAGGAAAGCTGGCAGCCTAGAACCAGCAGCACGCTTGAAGTCTGCCAGATAAACATTAAATAAAGAGCATCTTTGTTGCTTCTGAAAAAATGAATTATTTATTATTTAGTTTATCAGCAAAACAACAAAAGCAGTGTTACCACCAGGGCCCACTGGCATTTACCAGAGTTCTTTCTATCTATCTATCTATCTATCTATCTATCTATCTATCTATCTATCTATCTATCTATCTATCTATCTATCTGTCTGTCTGTCTGTCTGTCTGTCTGTCTGTGGGTGTGGGTATGTATCTGTATGGTGAGTGTGTGTATGTACATACACACATATGAGAAAAAAAGGAATGGAAAGAAAACAAAGGGTTATTCATATTCATAATAAACTGTCAAGCACTTCTACCAGAAAGGAACAAATCTGTATGCACATACATAAACATATCATTTTGTTACACTCTTCTCTGCTCACTCCAACACATAAAGAGGAATCCTATCAGTATCCTCATAAAGGGTGGATATTTTTTTTTAAAGACATCTCTCCTTTTCTTCACTGCAGGAAGCCACGATATCAGCTATGCTAAGCACAATAACAGCCAGCACAGTGGTGTTTCCAAGGCACTTTTCTGGGAGGCATCTGCAATCTGCCCTCTTCAGTCTCATCTGTCTAGGGCCGCATCCCCATGTATTGGCATGCAGGGGTCGGGTGCAGTGCCGAGCACACATTCCGGGCATCCTCATGGGATAACCGGCAATGTGCGCCAGGTTTGGGGTTCAGCACAGATGGAGGCATCCCCAAGCAAGCTGCAACGAGCACTGGCACGTGGAGCAGCTTCACCACCTCTCTGCCGTCTCTCTCCTCAGTCCACCTCTCTCTCTCTCCCTCCTCCAGCCCAGCCCTCCTTCTCTCTCTCTCTCTCTCACACACACACACAGAGAGAGAGAGAGAGAGAGAGGGTGGAATCCCTGTCAAACCCCGTTAAAATGATTAAGAGCACTGAAAGCTCTGCTCTCATTTTAGCAAGGCTCTGAACCTGCACACATTAGCCCCAACCCCTGCCTGAAACCTGCTCAGCTGTCAAGGCAACTGTCAGGCACTCGTTTGGGGTTGCTCTGCACAAAGCTGAGCAGCTTTCAGGTGGGGGTTGGGGCTAATGTGTGCAAGTTCAGAGCCTCGCTAAAATGAGAGCAGTGCTTTCGCTGCTCTTAATCATTTTAATGGGTCTGACGGGGATTCCACCCTCTGTGTGTGTGAGAGAGAGACAGAGGGGGGGAGGGCTCAAGCTGGGGGGGGAGAGAGGGGGGAGGGAAGGAAGAAGCAGAGAGGAGGGCAAGGAAAGAGAGTTAGGGAGATGTGTGTCTGCAGAGGAGAATCAGAGACTCTGATGAGTCAGTCAGTCTTCCGCCAGCCTCGCGGGCATGGAGCTAATTAATATGCACATCTCCTTCCAGCAGCTTGAATTCTCTGCTCTGCAGCCCCGTGAGTGGTCCTGTCTGTGCTGTGTGTGTGGACGGGGGGGGGGGGGGGGGAGAAGGCAAATATCAGCAATCACTTCCCTTCAGCACAATTATTTAGGTATGGACAGCCAGGGTTGGGGTGTGTTTTTTGCTTATTTTGCACCCCCAATCTACTAGGTGGTATGAGGCAGGCTTGATTTTAAGTTTACGGCGTTCCCCATGGTTTTTCGGTGGATCACAGGTGTGCAAAAGTCAAGCGGCTGCTATCAGCTGTCAGAACCGGCAGCTGTCAATTGTCAAGCGCCTACTGCTGCTAAATTGTGGCTTTCTCTGTTAAAAAAAAATTTTTTTAAGCTAAAGTTATTTTTAGGGTCATTTTTTAAATAACTTTAGCTTTTTAAAAAAATAATTAATGGCAAAAGCTGAGGAATCTTCTGTTTTAATAGTTGTCAACTCCAACTGTAGATTAAATGACCATAAGAATAAAAAATAAAGACCACAATTTAGCCCACTAATAGATAGTAGTGGGATAGTGAATAAAATTGGCAGGCAGGTCATGTGGCCACTTTCTCCCCTATTACAGTATAATGAATTTTATTTCTGTTAAAAATTGTAATACAGGAATTATTTTCACATCTGGATATGTACCTTAAAAGTCTGACAATTTGAACAAAATGCAAGTTAGTATTTCCTTGGGGATAATGGTGGGCTACATTAGGAAAACAAGAGAGTTTGCTTCTTCTTTTTTTTCTGACAGACCCTGGGCTATCAGCTCCTCATTCCATGGAGTCTTGTCTGGCAACAGCACAGTTTTAGTGCAAGGCAAAGGCATTCTGTTTCTCCAAGGCATTTGAACCATAATTGGCAATTAAGCTTTAACTGGCAGCTGGATATCTTTCTTGTGCTCCTCAAATGTTTAGACAGGCAGAATTGATGAAGGAAAAATTTGTTCTTGGAACTGACTGCTGCTGTATTTTGGATTATTATTATTATCATTGTTATTATTGTTTTGTTTTTCATGGACTTTTTCTATTTTGTTAGTCACTGGAGAATTCTTTAAAATGCAGGGCATCTGATGAGTAAATAAAATAAAAATATGTTTTCTTCCATTCACAAAAGCTTATGATGGGTTAACAGTAATAACAGAACTGATTATCTTTCACTTCTTACTTTTATTATTATTCTTAAAGTTAAAGGCTGCTCTTCACCTAAAGTCTCAGGGCAGACTTTTCTTCACACATATTTGTCTCTTGCAAGTGTGAAGGGTACTTGAATTTATTGATTTCCTTTCCTAGGTCCTCCCTCCCCCCCACATCTCTTAAATAACATGCCAATGTATTAAACTATGAACCAATCTTGCATGTTTTGATAGACAGTTTATAGACATATACTTGTAGATAAGAAAATATATCAAATAATTTCTGGAACTGGAAGCCAAAACATCTGATCACAGAAATGCCAGAAATTGCAGATACTTTAAGGCATGTATATATTTCCACTGAGACCCCTGAGAATTGTCACTGACAATTTGAATGCCCCTTATTAATTAATTTATAAGTAATTAATGATGGTATGTAAAGCTATTCTGCTGTACCACATGGTATGGAAAGCTGGAAGAACATAAAAGATCATAAATTGGCCATTTTGGCTAAGCAATAGATCCATGAGGCTGAGGCTAATAGAAAAATAATGTATGGGGGGTGGGGGGAGCTAACATTTAGGGATATACAAGAATATTCAGCAAATTCAGAATTTGCATGAATTAGTACGAATTCCGACATCTGCAGATGAATTGAAAGGGCCTATTTGTTCACAAGTCGAGAGGATCTGGCATTCATCAAAACTTTGTCAAAGCTTCAATTAAGGCTGCAAACCCCACCCCCGATCCCTACCTTTGGCTTCTACCGCATGGAGCCCTTCCAGATCTTCCTGTGCAGCTTCCATCCCAATTGTGCGATCTCTGCACAAGAAGCTGCACACGCATACCCAGAAAATCTATTTCAGCTTCTGAACAGTGCCGAAATGATGGTGAATTATGCAACTGACCCCCCTCCCCAAAACCCGGTTTCACTGCACTGCCCTCCGTTATCCATATGGAAGCTGCAGGGACATCGCCCGTTGTCATTTCAGCGCTGCTCAGAAGTCGAGACCTGCCTCCTATCTATTTACGCTCAGCTTTCTAGGCCTGTCATCACAACCACTGGATGGGGAGCTGCACATGCATAACTGGAAGGGCTGTTTTGGCTTTGAAGCAGCATGAAAATGATGGTGGAGGATGCCATTGTGGCCTCCAGAGAGGGAAGAGAATGCAGTAGTATGGAGAAGGGCAGCGCGGTGGCACAGCTTCCCATCCAAGGATGATGATGAACTGTGGATGAAGCTGCACATGCAAATACAGAAGTCCTATTTCAAGCCTGGAGCAGTGCAGAATGGCGACAGTGGTGGCAGTAGGTGAGTGGGGGGTGGGAAGAGAGGGGTGAGGGTTCTCTTCATTCATAAATATTCATGAATATTCATGAGATATTCAAACATTCGTGGGGGTCTAGTTGGCTGACACTGACTGTTCCCACATTTGATTCATATTGAATCAAATTGACTTTGTGCACAGCCCTACTAACATTTTAAAAAGAAAACAGTTTCCTCACTTTTTCCTCCGTCTCCTTTATGTTGCCATAGCGAGAAGCAATGCGAGCTACGACTGGAATAGTAAAATATATCTATACCCACCTACTCCAAAAAAGCCTGTCTGTTAACTGCATAATTACAGTGTTAGATAATCCAATAAAAGGATTAGCACCTAGGCAAACATGCATGGAAATAAAATATTGCTGGTAGCAATCTTGTGCAATACTTTAGTACATTTTCAACTATTGTTGCTGTTATCCGACAAAAAATAGCTGTTTACCAGTCTGGTTTTACATAATCACCCAAGCTGGCATCAGATTTTCCAGGTATGTGTGTTTTATAAGTTTTGATAAATACGGGATGGATGGCAACATGTTTACCATAGTGTTGCTCCTGTACTAAACTAAATTTTAACCCAGACTTCCATTGCAATTTCTCGTCTCCATTCCCTGCCCCAGCATTTGGCTCTACGCATGCTGTTGTCCACACAGAGCCATTCTGGAGAGTTAGTGTGGAAGAAAATCTGGAAAGCTGGATTTGGCGGGGGGGGGGGGGGTTCTGCAAAGCAATTAAGGTTAGGGGCTTTCCAGCCAGCAATAAAAGTAATGAGGCATACAGTAAAAGTAGAGCATTTCAAAACCAGCTGTGAAAAAGTATTTGCAGTACTAGAATGACATATTGGACTACCTGTAAGTAGAGAGCAAAAAGGAGAAGTAACGCTGGCTGAGAACAAGAGAATGGTTTAGTTATTTTGCAGTGAGTATTGATACCTGTTTGATGCTTTGATAGGTCACTTTGATTAGTTTGTGTAAAGAGCAACTACTATTCTCAAAGGATCAAGATACATATATATCTTGCACTTCAATGAGCAGGGCAAAACAACATCAGAATGCTTAGAATGCATGAATCTAGTACAAAATACGTGGACAGTACAAGGTCCAAGAGAACCATGTATAATGACATGGGGTGAAAAAATACAGCTTAGCTACAATCTCAAATGTATTTAAACAGAGGAAGATTACACTACACTTGATGTGATTTTAGCCCCATCTATATGTAGTGTGAATTGAGCTTGATGAAGTTGGTAGCGAGGGGCAGCTGGGGACGAGGCTCCATTCCACTACTGAATCAACACAACATGGAGCTGATCCCCAAATCAAAGTAATACTTTATTGATCTTTGACCAGCAATTACATGCATGTGGGAAGCAATGAAACACACTGCTTAAAACTCAGTAGCAATTTATAGCAATACATACTTTCTGGCCTGATAACTCTTCTGGAAACAGTCCATTTAATTCCTTATCCACCAGAAGTCAGTCTCATATCTTCAGTGCCTTGTCTGTGCACAGTAGCTTTAGATTCTGTATTGTGTTTTAGTGGGACAATTATCTCTGGCAGTCATTCTCAGAAGCCTTGTGTCTTGTGGTTAAAGATCTTTGTGCCCTTGTAGGCAACAAAAGCAATGATATTTTATATGCTATTATCCTAGTTATCTGTGAAAAACTTGCTAATGAGTAGTTGTCAGGGGAAAAAATGAGCAGGAGGAGGAGAGATGATTTGCAGCTGAAATACACTTATCAGCTTGGAATTCTAATGAATGCTTATGATAGGAACAGAACCACTGAAGTCCATAGGAAAAATAAACATCTCGTTAAAAATCAAAGGAATACAGGTCAGTCCTGCTAGAATAATATGCATCTGTACTGATCATAGAAGAAAAAATGACTTCATGATAGTGGCAGCCCTGTGGATTGGGGGTGTAAGGAGTGAAGGAAGGGCAGGCCTCCAATTGGGAGCTTTCCTTTGATCCGCCAGTTATTGCAGCTTCCCAGGATTTGATTTTAAAGATATGAAATGTTCTGATGCAGATGTTTCCACTGAAGCATCTGTACCTTGCTGAAGTATTGTCATTGAAGCTCCGCTATGCTGCAGAATTGCAGGTGCACTTGTATTGTAAGATATTCCTCTGATGAGTTTATTGGCTCCCTCCGGATTGGAGGTGACTGATGAAATATCTACACATGGTAAAGATACCATGGTGTACACTCCCCTTCCTAGTCATCAGACAAGTGTTCAAAAGGTCGTGCTGCTTTGCTTCATGATTTTCATGTCATTTTGGCCATGCTTTCTGAGAGCTAATTCTGTGCCAGAGAGCATCACTGCAGCAAAATGGCAGTCAAATACAGAAAACACAAATGTTCCATAGAAATGAACAGTAACATTCCAAATGGAGGAGTAATATCCTTTTTTTTTTTTACACAATTCTATGGTATCTATATTTATAGACAGCCAGAGTTTCCAGAGTTAAAGTCTCCCATTTCATTCCCACCTTTTATGTATCCTTATGTGCACTTTTCCATAGTCATCCTAGGCTGGGTACATGTTAGGTGCAGCAGCAATTTGTTCATAACAGTAGTGGAATTTTTAATATATACACATTTGTTTGTTAAATATCCTAGAAAATGAAGCAAAAAATGAAGATGGAAACAGCCTGAAGTTCAAGATGCTACACCTCACTCTGTCACTGAAAGATTTGTTTGCAGCCAGCTCAACATAAGCAGCCAAAGCAATTTGGTTCTAGCTTGAACAAATGTCATTGGTTCTGTTCATAATTTTAATAACAGCGAAGCAAGAGTGCAAAATAAATTCTTTGCTCACCTCAGGCATTTCTTTTCTCCCTGAAATTACTCACCCCCAGATCATGAACAAACAATTTACCAGAAACTGCAGGGTGCTGCCTAACTACTTTTGATGATGCCAGCAAAAGTGGCCTGAGGTTTTAAGAGCAAGGATAACAGCATTAGAGAACTGGTGCAAATGTTCTCCTTGAAATTTTCTAGTGCTGTAAACACAGTCACACAGCTTTTCAACTTCAGCTTTCTTTAACACACCTGTTATACACTTAGCATCACCAGTGATACAACAATCTGCCAACCACCCCTATTTGTCATTTGAAGAGGAAGACATCAATGCTTATATTGTTTAAATATAAAATATTATCTATTGAGTTAAACATAGATTTCAACACAAAGGGGAACTTCAATCTCTTTTTTGCCTACAACCCCTCATCCTGCCTGGGTAAGTAACAAGTCTGAAGATTCAGAGGCACTGCTAGAGGAAATGTTGCAAGAAAATGTATTGATTTAGGCTAAACACAAACATTTCAGCTTGCCACCATTACTATTAAATCAGGCTGCATCCAGATATAGGTTACTTATTTGGCTATATCCAGATATTTGGAATATCCACACTTCATTCCAGAATACACAAATATGGCTTAATAAGTCACCAACATCCAAATGCAGCCTTATTGTTTTATTGCTTTTTTCTGTTGTAGTGAGAATAGCCAAAGCAGGACAAAGCA
This sequence comes from Aspidoscelis tigris stejnegeri, assembly GCA_023333525.1. Classification (NCBI taxonomy): domain Eukaryota; kingdom Metazoa; phylum Chordata; class Lepidosauria; order Squamata; family Teiidae; genus Aspidoscelis; species Aspidoscelis tigris. The sequence continues at coordinate 33,112,735 of JALMGA010000002.1, forward strand.
GATAGGCAAGGTTTTTGTAATTTATTGCTGGTCCACCAGGCACAACTCTCTGAGCAAGAGCCCCACCAACATGTTGGGATTTGGAGGTTACATTCATACATCAAAGCAATAATAAATGTTGCACGATTTTGGAATCAAAATAGTGTTTATCTAGCAACTTGAGTTTAGCTTCATATATGGCTTATAAGCTATGGCGTCCAATATTCTCTTCTCAAGCATCAATGTTCTACATTAGAAAAACAAAGAATTTGCTGTTCAGTATTGTCTCTTGCTGCTTCTGCCAAGGTTGCATCAAGCAAAGGAAATAAAAGAGAAGCAAAGATGTAAGCAGAATAGAGATCTGGAAGGAGGGGCAGCATTATGTGATTTTCTGTAATTCTACTTTGATTTGGCTCATCTTGTATTATTCTTTTTCTAGCTTAATATATTCTTCATCAGCAATAACGTCATCATTTTGCCAATCTTTTGACACACTTCCACAGGTCATAACAGTTTCAGTATTTCATTGTTTTATTTTGTTTCTTCTAGGCCCCATTCCCACTTGGACTTTATTGCATGTTGAAAACATTTTGAAAATTGTTTATCCACATTGAAAATTGGTTTCCCACACTTTCCAAGGAGTAAATTTGAAAAAAAAAAAGCATTAAAAAAACACTTGCTTAAAGAACTCTTGCTCCCATTTTTGTTTTTAACATGCCTTATTTTCCCTTTGGGAATGGTAGATTTGCAGTATCCTGGCCGCCTGCCTGCCCCCCTGCCTTTTTGGGCTTCACTGCCACTGCCTCACCGCCTTGCTCACCCAGCTGCTTGCTCACCTGCCCACTTCGGCTGCCCACCATTTCACCACGCTTGGCCTTTTGGGTGCCACCACCACCACTACTGCCGCTGCCACCTTGCTTAGCTTCCTGCATGAGCCCTGCCCTGTCCTCCCTCCCTCTCCCTTCCTTTTGGCTGCCACTGCTGCTTCGCCTGGCTGCCGTCAAGCAGCCATGGCACTCCCAGGACACAGGGAGGAGGAATGCCAGGTGGGTGGGTGGGTGGGTGACTGAGCCCTGCCCTCCCTCCCTCCCTCCCTCCCTTTCAGCCACTGCTTCTGCCATACTGCTGCCATGCTCTGCTTTTAAAAGTGGAATTAACAAAAAAATGAGAATGCGCTAAATGCATGTTCACATCCATTTTTGTTAATTCTGTTTTAAACAGCCCTAGTTTTAGTGTTTTATTTTGAACACCATCCTAAAAGTACAGTGAAATGGGGTACAGAAGTTCCATAATACAGTAAAATGGCTTATCAATCCATTCATTCTTCAAATTAATAGGGAAGAAAACCCGGAGGAAAGACAAAAATATAGATGAATAACATTAAAATTGAGAATTATATCACTTCTTTTAAAGTTGGTTTTCCATCTCATTGTGAAAGAAAAGAAATTGAGTCAGTCGCAGAGGCTGTTTCCACACTTACCTTACTGGACCGCACCACTAAGACTGACTCAAGATGGAGTGCTCCACCAGCTGAAGGGGGCCAAGTGTACCATTTGCATTTAGACAGCTGTTCCAGGAGAGCCACCACACTGGCCCCAAAGATTGCAAGATATTCAAAGGCATCTTCTGCATTCTCCTATGCCTCGGCACCACCAGGGGCCTGTTTCAGTAGTGCAATTTGGTGCACCATCAAAATGAATTTCCTGCTAAACTTTTATTATTATTAATTATAAAATTTGTTATACAGCATGATAGCACAGCTGCCATTTCTTTAGTGTCACCCTTCATTTTGCATTTAGTTCTTCTCAAGAACTTAAGATGTATATGGATCTAAGGAGTTTGGTGGTTGACCAACGGAGATTTTGTCAATATGCTGATGTTCTAAATGTTGATCAAGGTTGTTTTTTTTTTAATTGCATCTAGTGGGCTGATAAGCGCTGAGACCACAACTGCTGGATTGTTCCTTAGTCTTTCAATTTTAATCTTCAGACCTTGATATTATGCAGTCTCTGCAAGAACAAGTCTGTGCAAGAGGAGAAACAACCAAGTCTTGTGTTGCACCTGTGAGACTGGAGCCTGCACCACATTCTTCCCCAGGATGTACATAAAAACTATGACTGCCTCTGGCTGGGGTGAGAGGAGAAAGGCATTCACCACTTCCTGGATCCACCCGGTCATACCTTGCCAGCTAGCTTTTATCAGCCAAGAAGGGCAAGGATCCAGAGAGCACATTGTTGGCCACACCCCTGCAAGCAGCTTGTCCATGTCCTCAGACTGCAATAACTGAAACTGATCCAAAAGAATTGGACCAGAGAGTTCTCTGGACACCTCCTCTGGACTTTGTCTAATTGTGACATCTAATCCCCTGCAAATCTAAGCAACTTTGTCCTTAAATTGCTTTGCAAAACTCTCACATCAGATATTACCTGGCCCTGGCTCATACTTCCTCGAGCCTGGTTTTATAAGGCCATTTCCTGTTCTAAAAAGCTCTTCAAGATGGCTGCCGCATAAGGATAACAGACGCCGTCGCTCCTGAAGGTGACAAAGATGCACCTCTTTGGCCTGGCCTGGCACTATTATTTTAAATACTGGCTAGCTGCTGCACCTGGGCATTTTCTGCCTGCACCACACCTTCCTAGAAGATATAAGAACTATGGCTGGGGGAGAAAGAAGAACTGGCTGGCTGCTGCACCTGAACACAAGCTTCCTTGCTGCACTGAGGTGTCTGCTACCTTTCCCTTACACTATTTTATAATGTATGGAATGTTATTATGTATATTTATATGTAATTTTATAATGAATCATTTTGTATTGTATTTTTTCTTTGTTGTAACTGCCAATGTTTTGGCTTATTTTGCAGTGTTTGTATTATGGGCAATTTTTATAATGTTTTGGTTATTACTTTGCATTATGTTTTCTGTTTGTTGTAAACCGCCTTGGGCAAAATTTTCTTTTGGAAAGGCGGTATACAAATAAAAAAAAATGGAAATGGAGAAACAATCAAGTCTTGTGAGATTGGAGCATTTTCCACAGCCTCCTCTAGGTGTGGGTCCCATCTGAAGATGGAGGTTGTTGCTGCTTTGCTGTAATTTCTGTTCAGTTTCTCCTTTGATATTTTTCAGTTGTCTTGTGTTAATTGGTCTTATGGTATATTTTCTTATTTGATACTGTGTACTGTAGTTTCTTAGATTATATAGCTTATGAGTAGAATTCTGTACATTGCTTATGATATATATTTGATGTTTTATTCACTGAAAGTGATTTCTTTACTTGCTATATTTACTTGCTGTACTTCTCTGATGTGAGGATGTATTACTTTGTATTGCATTTTTCATGGTTGCTGTAAACCACCTTGAGTAATTTATTAGAAAGGCGGTATACAAATAAACTGAATGAATGATCGATCGGACATCCTCAGAAAGAGAGAGGATAATTATCTTCAATATACACAGTAGCAGCAGTTCCAACAAATGCCAACCACTTCTCTAGGCAATCAGTATAAGAAGAAAGAAGCAGCAGTTATCTTTCTATCCTATATTAGAGCCAAATTGTCAAAATCACTGGCCTGGATGACCCAAAGAAGAATCAAGTTTCTTATTTCAGATGCACAGTCCAAAGTCCCTTCCCACAATGCCAGCAGATGCTTTTGTCCTGCTTGCACCCTGTTCACACTCCATCTGGACACATTCTAGAGGCTTCAGTGCAAAACAACCATAGAATAAGCAAGCACTTTTTTAAAAAAATGCGGCTAAAATGCTTCTTTTCAATCACAGTATTAAACCTGTCACACAAGTCTATTTGATTAGCTTTGTACTGTTATTCTGAATCTCCAGTATTAATAACCTTAAATGTACAGTGAATGAAATGGGAAGTGGTTAGAATAAAACAGCATCCAAGGTTTGCAGTCCAACATGCTTTTATCTTTTTTTCAAACCACACAAGAATAAAGTCCCAAGAAGAATGGAAATAAAGGTGTCCAGATCTCCCATAACTAATCCAACAAATAAATGTCTTTAGGCAACTCTGTGAGATGATATCTTTTATTTATGTCACCATGATGCAGAAGAAGAGCTGCACTTAACTGTAGAATTGTAAACGTTAACAATAAAAAATGTTTTAAAGGCTGCAAGAAGGCATGCAGATCCTAAGATTCATTACAGTGAATTCTTACTTGTTTCCCAAACGCATAACCGTGCATTTGAAGTTTAAATATGAACAGGTCAATCTTCTGCAGAGAAGCATATCAGGAAAAGAGCATTTTTTTAAAGAAACAAATTGCATTTCAATTTTTATTTTTGAGCTGTCAAGACTGGGGCAGTGAAACACAGCAGCACTTCTGTTGATGAGTGTTGTGGAAGAGGGAATGCGGCAGCTTTTATACACTAATGCCTCCTGCCTAAATATTATATTTTGAGTCTGCATGGCGTTTTGTGTTCATTATGCCTTCCTCCACAACAGGTTTTCAAATGGACTTACTTTTTCTTATTCTGTATAGTAGAATAAACTTTTCAAATGTAAATTTTATTTTTTTAAAAACAACTTTTTTTTTCATACTGACAGTAGGACAGGGGCCACAGAATCACTTCTCAGCATTCCAGTTTGTGCCACAAAACAACCCTACATTTTGAAAAAAAAAAAGCTTTGAAAAAATCTATGAGATTAGAAGTGACTGCTACAGCTGAAGCAGTTAGAAATTATCTTAACAGTGCAGTTCTATACAGTATTTGCTTGTTCTTCACTGAGGACCTGGTCACATGAGTGTTTTAGGTTGACCTGAGTCGGTCCCTAGGACGAGTGACTCACATTAATTTTAGTTAAGTTGTTTTCAAAGCTAGCCTACACCCATTAGACTGTCCTAAAATGCAGTCCTGTTTTTACAGGACTGACAGGGACTCAGGCCAGCCTGGAATTCCAGGCTGTCTTCTGCTTCCTCATGTGTGAGTTGGGAAATGGCCTAAAGGAGGCAGAATTGTGCTGTGGTGGGTGGCACCCAGTATTTCCTTTCTGCCGATCAGCACACGCAGAGTTCACAAGGCACCTCCCTTTTGGCCAATCAGCATGCACAGAGTCCATGAGGCATCTCCCACTCTCCTCATTCTATGTGTGTGATTCCTCTCTCTAGAATTGTTACACAATTTTTTTATTAAAAAAATTAATTGCAAGAAGAAAAGCACAACAAAAAGGAAGGGGGGCATGGAGGTGGGGAAGCAGGCTTTAAAAAGAAATGCAAACACATACCATTGCCTTGCTTGAGCAACACAAACATCATCCAACTGGAAACAAGATAGATTTGATGTAGCAAAAGTAGTGGAGAGCCAAGAACTCCATGGAGGAAAACCAGGCTGATCTCTAAAGAAATGTGTGACCAACGTGGCCCAGCCTCAGGATGACAGACATCAATCCACACCTGATCAGCACTGATACAATCTGAATTCAAATTCATGAATAGGCCATCCTGTGAGCCAGTTTGGTCTAGTGGTTAGGGAGCTGGACTCTTATCTGGGAATACCGGGTTTGATTCTGCCCTCCCCCATGAAGCCAGCTGGGTGACAGCTCTCTTCTGAGCTCTCACAGCCCCACCTACCTCACAGGGTGTTCTGTTGTGGGGAGAAGAATAGAAAACTTTGTCAGCCACATTGAGTCCCCTTAAATGTGTGAGAAAAGCAGGATAGAAAAGCCAACTCTTCTTCTTCTTCTTCCAGCTGATCTGAACTTGACCTTATTATGGAATATATCTTGGGATTGTGGTCCGCTGCCCACAAGCTAATGCAGACTATGGCAAGCCTTACTATGGGGCATTCCATAGTCTGCACTAGCATGCAGATAGCAGGTCCCTATTCTGGTATATTTTCCACAATAAGGTCAAGTGCAGAAAGGCCCCTGGTTCCATTGGGGTGGTCCTTGCAAGATAAGGTAAGTGCAGAAATGTCCTGTGTGAGAAAATATCTAGGAATAGTGCTTGGACTCACACATACTACATCTATCATCTATTTTGCTGCTCACCAAAACTCCATCCCTCATCTACCCTGCTGCTAATTCTGGTTTGATGCATCCACTATAAAGCCTTGCACAATGTACCAGGCAGTGGTGCTCAAAGTACAGCCTCATCTACTGTGGCTTCTGTGACAGGAGTAGCCTGTTTTGTGTGCAGGAATGTTATCCCTATCTGAAGTCTGTCATACAGATTCCCCCAAGCATATATGTGCATGGATGCACTAAGGAGAGAAACAGAGAATGATATATAGCCATTATGAATGAGAAGCGAAATGTACTGTTTTTACCTTAAAGCTTTCTGCTCACAATAAAATACAATAAAGGCAGGGCATTTGGATGACACATGGGCAACAGCTCACATCTCACCCCAAGCAAACACAAGGAGCAAGGCAGGCAGAAGATCACAGAGTCAGCATTCATTTCATGAAAGAATGACACCAAAAGGCAGAAGTCTCACTGGAACTCTACAGAGGAAAGACCTCAGCTAGTGATTGCAGGAAGTGTGATATGTATTATTCATTCCTTTATATGCACTTTGTTCCCATTCTCCAGGGCTGGATTCAATACAGAAGGTAACAACAAATTCCTGAAAACTCTGGGACTAGGGATGTGCATGAATATTTGTAGGCATTCAAAATCTGATTGAATGTGCTGAATGTTGACATTTCAACTTGAGTAAAATGTCCTGAAATCTGGATGTAAACATTCGAATCGAATTCTGAATTTCAGATCGATTTGTTCAAATTGTCTGGACATTTGTCCGTGTACGGGTTCATACACGATGTGTACTTGAAGATCTGCATCTTTCCCACATTTGTACAGATCCATACAGGACGAAAATGGGTTGCATATGGGATGCATACGGATGTGGATGGGATGCTTAAAGTTGTGGAGAAGATGCATACATGCACATACAAATGTTGTCAACATTCATATGTGCAGATTCGAATGAAAAATTCAAATGAATAGATTAGAATTTGAGAAATACAAATCAAAACTTGTTAAATTTGAATTTAAAAGATTCGAATCAAATTGGATTTTTGGGTATTCTATTCTATTTGAATAGAATGAAAAAAAAACATTCACGCACATTCCTATCTGGGACACTCCTGGAGGACTCTTTGTGTGCTATATTCCACACAAAAGTTCAACAGATAGATACTCCATCTATATAGAGACATTCATCCCATGGGCTGCACACTTCTGAAGGATAATATGGAAGGGAAGAGGGACTCACCCATCTTTGGGACCTCTAGGCAAAGAGTGAAATACCACTGTGAGTAAATAAATTAATACACTTAGTCATGCATGTTTAATATTTAAAGTTGTTGGAAAGTTTAAGAAAAACTCATCTGGAATATTTTAGTAATTTTGTACACCATAAATAATGAAGTAGTGATTAACAAAATATACATAAAAACTTGAGTTTTCTTTTCTTTATTCTTTATTATTAATTATTTAGATTTCTATACCATTTCCACCCAGAGGTCCCAGAATGGTTAAAAAATAGATAAGCAAAATCCTTTCACTTTTGGAGATATTGGGGGAGGGGGGCACCTCAGGCCCCAATCACACCACCAAAAAAAAAAGCTAATTCAATGCTGGGAGTAATTAGGAAGGGAATAGAAAACAAGTCAGCAAGTGTCATTTTGCTTCTTTACAATTCTGGTCACCACACCTCAAAAAGGATATTGTGGAACTGGAAAAGGTGCAGAAAAGGGCAACCAGAATGATTAAGGTGCTGGAACATCTTCCTTATGAAATCAGATTGCAGCATCTAGGCCTCTTCAGCCTGGAAAGACAGTGTTTAACAGGGGACCTAAGGATATAAAACCATGCATGGTATAGAAATGGTGAATAGAGAAAATCTTTTCTCTATCACACAACACTAGAACCAGGAGGAACTCTATGAATCCAATGGGTAGGATAGTCAGAAAAAGACAAGGGAAAATATTATTCAGCCCAGAGGATCATCAGCCTATGGAATCTGCTGCCAGAAAAGGTGGTAACAGCAACCAGCCTAGATGGCTTTAAGAAAGGGTTAGACAAGTTTATGGATGACAGATGTATCAATGGATGCCTACTAGAATGGATGCCTAAGTATATCTTTCAGGCTGGGGCGACAAGCAGGAAGCCCCTAAGGCCATTTTCTGGGATTCGAGAGAAGAAGGTTTGCCTTGTCTCTGCTTGAAATGCCCATGGGCAATTGATGGGCTACTGCGTGATATAGTAAGCTGGTCTAGATGGGCTGTGGCCTGATTCAGCAGTGCTCCTCTTATGTTCTTAAGACTGCATTTCAAGCTTTTTTTCTTTCTTTTTCAGTTTAGTGGTGAGCCTAACAGATTTTGTTGTAGTTTTTACTTTCTCCTTAATACCAGGATTTGCCCCAAACACTTATTCACAGATTAGTTGATTCTCCTTACCTGCTTTTGAAGTTAAGCCCTGTTTTCTTGTTTTCTTTTTTCCTCAGTTCTTGTCCATTATTGGTGATTGCCGGCTTATTCTGATTGGTTGCTGCCACTTCTCCTGCTTTTTAAGCTTTTTTTCCTGAGTTCTAATAAGTCTTTGATTTTGTATTTCAGAAATTGACTTAAAATTATTTTATCTTGCTGCCTGCTTACTTTTTCAGAATAATTACCCAATTTATCATATGTCAAGCCTCTAGCACTAAAGACTCCTTAGTTTTGGGATTGATGTGGCTGGACTGAGCTAGGTTTCCCAAAATAGACATAGGTCTAGACTACAACCTGTAACACACTCAGGTTGGGGGGGGGGAGCAATTCCTGGATGCACCTCTACACCATCACTAGCATTAAGGGGAAAAGAGAAAGTATGGGGCAAGGAGGTAGTGGGGCTAAACACTGAGTAAGGGAAAAGGGGAAATTTTCCCTATGCCTACCCACAAAGGGCTGGTTGCACCCCCCAATAGTCCACTTATGCAATCATACCTTCCAAATGTAAACAGAATAACAAGCAGAAATCTGATTACAAAATAGCTCCAATCCAGGGGGGTGGGTATTCCAGAGAAGAAATGGAAATGCATTTTGGGGTATGATAGCTTGAAAGAAAAGAGATAATGGAAACTGATCAAATATTGTGTCTGACTGCAGCCTCTGATGAAGTTGTTGAACTTGTTTTTTCACCCACTCTCCTCTGGTAAGATATAATTTCTAGTGCTTTCTGGTGCCTTTTCCTTATCACTCAGCACACATGATATTCCTTTATGCATATAGTAAATATTTTAAAGAGTAAGCAAACTCCTCCTAAAAGGTAAATGTTAGTGCAATTCAGCTTCACAAAGGTCCATGAACCAGGATGAAGGAAGGAACTATTACTAGAAAGAAAATTACTGACTCATTTCTATGTTGAGCAAATCTTCCACACTTTCATTAAGCAAACCATTTATTATTATTGTATTAATTTTCAAACCTGTGACAGTACTAAAAGTACTTCCTAAGGCCCTCAACTCTAATGTTAGAAAAACAAAAACAAAAACTCAAAACCTTTGCTTTCCCTCAATCCAAGTAAAGCTGTAAATTGTAATTAAGGGCAGAGTAGTTCATGTCACTGTGAGTGTGGTGGAAAGCAGATTAGAAGACTGGAATTAATGGAGCCTCACAGATGCCTGTCTACAGGAGGGTGTTGTCTAGCAGATCCTGTGAGATTATGACACCACCTTATTGACATTTTATTCAGGATTTAATTAAACGGGCAAAAGCATAGGTGTTGGCACCACGTTTATTCAAGGAATAGCTTGCAGAACATACGCTTATGATTTATTTATTTACTCAGTTCAAATTACTATTGCCTGACACAGCCACAGGGGATACACTATCTCATGTGTTATGGATGATTTGGAGTTAACAGTTGCCAGATAGTCACACCCTAGAATGACAAAAGAATGAACTTAACCTCACTTAACCAGGGCTGAGTTTCACATCATCTAGGCTAAAATTTCTGTCCTTTTAATTTGGTAGCACAGCAGCCTTCTGCTGCCAAGCCACTCAATGTGTCCCTGAAGAGATACCTGGAGGCTCTAAATAAATGTAGTCATGAAGATGAGTGTTGGTGGCATAGTCACAAGAGCCTTGTATTCTTACTTTTTCATACTGTCATTCTATATACAGTAGCTTTTAATCCTGTATAATGGGAAAGAAGTAATTTTTTTTCTCTTGTGTACAGAATCTGCAAAATCTTTCCCAAATAAGGGAAACCATGCAACCCAAACTATTTTAAAAAGACACCACAGTCCATCTGATCCAGTATCCTGTCTCACACAGTGGACCTTTCCACATTTACCTGTGGAACAGTTCAGCATGCTGTGTGGGCCTCTTATGGGCCTCTCCCTTCCACACTCCAACAGAGACTGGAGAAGCCTTGCCTCCTTTTAGGCTGCTGCATCTGCACTGGATCCATCATGTCCCAGTCTAAACAGCCAAAATGAGGGCCTAAATTGGTTTTAAACAGGCGTACTGGTGGTCCAGGGGCTGCTAGATTGTCCCTGGTAGGCACTTAGAAGGGTGCACATCTCCATTTACTGTTTTAGCAGGGAAATACATTTCATCAGTGCACAAAACTTTGTGATTAAAATGAGTCATTCTAGGCCTCTGAGGCCAGAAACTTCAGTTCCTGGACATCACAGTCCTTGCGTCAAGCAAAAAGTTCACAAGAGCTTTGAAGAGGCACCAGGCCTTTGTCCTAGTCAGGTGGACCACTCTAGCCTGGAGCCACACCAATTGGAGCAATTCCAGCCGGACTGCTCCCACACACACAAGTGCAAAAATGGCCAGTGACCCACAAATTGCTTCTGGGCATTCTCAAACGGAAGATGAGAGCAAAATCCTTACATGCACTTGACACTCTGAAAATGGTCTTTAAAGGCATTCTGTTTATCTCTTCAACTTGGAGACAGTACTGGCCATTCCAGTAGCCACTAATAACCTAACATTACCATTATGAATATGCATCAAGATCTGATTTCTGTAAATACTGGTTCTATTGTGGCAAGTTCAAGGTGATTGTAAGAACCCTAGATTTCACTGTCCTTTTAGATAAATATTGATTTGAAACTAAAGGCAAAACAGCAAAATAATGGGGCAAGATATGAAGCCTTTTTTTACCTAGGAGAGTAGTTGAGAACAGTTCATTCGTTTCCTACACAAAGGGGAATAGTTAATGTTTGTTTTTAATATAGCAACTTTTAGTAGGAGCAAAGCTCTTCCTGAAATATGCAACTGGCCAGAACTATCCTTGCTTTGGCTAAAGGCAGAGTTTCGAAACACAAGGTCAAGCTCTAGTACCTCAAATTATGATAGCTTTTTTCTCAACAAAGGAGGAGAAAAATAATAGATATATTTTCTGCAGCAAAGTTGACTTCTTAAGGTCAGAAAAAATAACAAAACAAGAATTTTTTAAAAAAGAAGAAACAGCTTCTGAAGCTGTTATCTTTTACCCTTGAAAGCTCTTAAAGAAAATGGCACAAAATTACTAATTCAGAGAAGACTGGACACAGAAAACTTTCTGGTAGGAATTTGGTCACCCTTAGGTCTATTCAATAGATGGATAAAATAATTTCTCCTGTAGTCGGAAACATAATAAGAGGTATCATAGTTGCCTGCATGGCTAAATCTGGCTTGACATGTGTGATGACCGCTAGGACCCCTCAACCCCAAAATTAAGTTATTTTGGTTTAAAATACAAAGTGTGGCGAGAACGGGTTGTCTACACTGTTAAGTGTCACCAAAGTGTATTATTTGAAAGGGTAAGTAGCCTAAGGGAGGGGCTAGTTGAGCACTCCAGGAGGAGGAGTGAAATAGGATCCTGGAGGAGCTCAGCCAATCAGGGCAAAGCTAGCCAGCCAGGCCCATATTTAAGGGGGCCTGAGGGAACAATTAAGGTTCTCTGCCTTGGGTCGTTAATCTGGGAGGTTAACGAAGGGGAGAAACGGGCCTTTAGCTGTCCTGAGGGAAGCTGGGAATTGGGGTCCTGAGTTTGTTAATACGTGTTTGATGTTGCTGGTGAAAAATATAGGGGCAAGCAAACACATATTGTACTGGTTGAGAGTTTACTCAAGAAGTTTAAGAGTCTTTGAACTGAGTGTGAAAGTTAGGGACTGAACTGTCTGACAACCGAAGCTGAAAGTGTAACTTGAAGAAGAAGCCGACTTGAGACTTAACTGTATACAATAAACACATGTTCTTGTTGTTTCAAAGAAGCTTCGTCGAGTTCTCTGTTTATAAAGGGAGCCAAATAGGGCCAGAGTTCTGAACAGTAACTGTATCCAACCCACTGCTGGAGATTGGCAGAGTGGGGGCAGGGTGCTGTCTGCTGCAGCATCAGAAGGGAGGCAACATTATTATCAAGCCAAAGAGTAGGGAAAAGGAAATGGAAGGTGCGCCTCTTGGAAGGAAATAACAGTTTGATTTACAAGTAAACACAACGCTACCACACTACCAAATAAAGATAAATATATATATGAAATAGATAAGGGCTGAGAGGCGGCCTTTACATTTGGTGGCAGCCGTGGGATAAAGAGCGGTGACCCACTGACCACCAGGAAAGTGAAATAGAAACGTGGGGATATAAGTATTTGAGATTTGAGATTTTTTTCTCTGGCTTTACAACATGTCCTCAGCTATAGTAGACTTAATATTGCATAGCATATTTAGTACATGAGTTTTTGAGACTGAAATTATGATCTATTTTCATAAATAAAAGCATTACCACTTACCGTATTTAAAAAAATAATAAAATGTGGGTGTTGTGGTCATCCCTGTTATATAGCATTATTTTTAGCTATTTTTTTTTTATTACTTTAGAGGAACAGACAAATTCACTTGAATATTTTGGGTTATATTTCACATTGTTTGGTTCTTTATCCTTCACCAGAGTGGCTTGTAGATTAGGGCATAGAGTGAAAACTACAGTGCCATCAAAAGCTCAGAGCATTTCCATTCATCTTGGAATTTGCTTCTGAATATTTTATTACTTTGTGTCTTAACTAAGTTTCAATTGTTCCAAATGTCTGTAACTACCCTGATTGTCCTGAGGAGAAAGGGCATAGTAGAAGAAAGGTGACTGAATGGATAAAATAATTGGTTTCAAAAATAGATCAGGAGGACCAATTCAGACAAACTTCTCCATGGTTTGTAATTTATTTATATTAATATTTATATATATTTACATATATATATATACACATCCCTGTACCTTAACGTCTCAGGGTGGGTAACAGCATTTAAAAACAGACATATTAAAATAGAACCATATATAGAAAACAGTATAAAACAATAATGTCTGTGGTGGTGGGGAAACTGTACCACATTTAGCCAAAGGCCAGAGCAAAGGTCACCTCCTTCCTGAACGTATAAAGTGAAGGGGCCTGACACACCTCGAGGGGGAGACTATTCCACAACAACATTGTTGTTGTTGTTATTTTGTTATTTTCTTTTTTCTCCTCACTGTCTATAGCATTTAGAACTGTTATGTCCTTCCTTCCTTCCTTCCTTCCCTTGTTATATGTACCAGACTATCATATTCTTTAGGCAGGCCTCAAGTTTTCTACTGCAGAAAAAAGTAGTAAAATCTCCATTTCTTTCTACAATATATAAAACATATTAGCATCAATGGAATGCAAAGGAAACAAAACTACCCGTAAAACGTTGGCATCTGCAATGTTGGATGTCTTTTTGTTTTGTTCTGTTTTTCCCTAACACATACTCAAAGAAGCCTTAATGTAAGCTCAGTTTAACAATTCCTTTGACTTTCCTTACAGCTTTTCACAACACGATATTTCATGTCTATGAGGGGCTGGTAATTACTGCACAGGGAAACCTTCCCATAAAACTCTCCTTTAGAATGCAGAACTCCTAAAATGATGGCATAATATGTCTTACAGTTGCAGAATTTGTTAGGGGATTTCATACTTAGAACAGACAAGGTGTCGAGATGATAAATTTATAATGAAGGCCCATAAGGGAGAACTTTGCATATTCCTACTTGACTTTGTGGACCTGAAATATGTTTGAAGGAAGCCAAAAAAGCACAGCCTCAGCTATCAAATTTGTACATTTATGCAGTCCATTGGATATTAATAGTAATACTATGGCTACTGGCAGTGTTGGCTATTCACCCTGATCAGCAATTACTTCAAAACGACAGCCCCACAAGGTATTCTTATTTTGACAAATGTTTTACAAGCGTTCTATATCTGGTTCCATCTAACTGAAGATTCAAGGACAGAATACATGTAGCTTCCTCAGGCCATCAGCCTACTTCTACCAAAAATCTGAAAGCAGGTCACTGACTGCTGCTTTGAAAGTGCTCACTTTGAGGAATTTCGGAAGCAGCTATATGTTATTTGGCCAATTCAGCTCACTACTGTTTATATTGACTGGCAAGAGATTTCTTATCTTGCCAGCCCTATCTGGAAGAAAACAGGGATTAGAAGCAGCACTTTCTCCATTGGCTGTAAACCAAACCAAACATTACTTGAGCCATTTCAGTGTGGATGCCAAAGGAAAGCCACTCCAGGCACACAAGCTGTCTTGCACATTCCAACAATTAAACATGGTCAGCGTAGGAAGATAGGAGTGACTCACAACTGGACACTGGTGGGAGGGCTTGCATTCATGCATGACCCATTTACAATTCCCTACTTTCTGGCATTATGTCAGCAAAGATGTTGTGAGAAAGGCAGCCCTTAATTTGCCTTTGACCTAACATAAAACAGCAGTATCAACCAGATAGAAGGAACTGGCGAAGTGATGGGAGAAGCAACTGACTAGTGATGTTCCATCTTGCTGAAGTGACAGTCGATGTGTTATGGATAAAATAGCAGTTCAGGCTGATGAAAGACATTCAACCCATTCTCCTTCAATCAACTCACTGTCAATCTATAACTAACATTTCACTGGCCATTCCTGTACAACAGGTGCACTGAATACTAATTATGATCATTTCTGCACTGTTCTAAGGTATCCTAGACCAGGGCAGGACACAGTTGTGGGACACAGCACCACTTTGGGGCATATCCCACTCTGACTTCATCCTATGTGGATGAAATAGTGTTCTGAGTGGGGATGGCCTCTCAGGTGACCATTCCATAGTGCCGATAACCCTTTCTATGGGTCCTACTGGACCAATCCACAGGCCTAGTGTAGACAGGATCTCTTACTCTGGCAAGACAAGATTCTGGACAGCAGTAGCAAAGATAAGACACGGTATCTTCCCCAAAATGGGAGCCATCACTAATGGCACTCGCTATCCTCCTTCTGAAGGTATATACATTCACACTGAATAGTGGCCATGTTTACCTTAACAACAACAGAAAATAAGAATTTTTAAAGCTATCTGGATAGAAAAGAAAGCCACAGTCCTCTTCATTAGGGATCTAATTTTTTAAAAGTATTGTCAGTAGTCAATACTAGACCATCAGAGCACTGTCCGACAACTAGGCACTGTCAAATTACTTTATCGGCTCAGATGGCTAAGTTGGCTTGGCAGCCTTTGAAGCAAAAGCTCAGGACATCTGATACATTACCATTTACGTGCCCCACTCCTGGCTAACCAAAGATAAGCTGGAAAGTCACCTGCTGCTTTAATCCCTCTGGATGAAATCAAAGGCCTTTTCCACACTTACCCTAGTAGTGGGATATTTCCTAGCAATTGGAGAAGCCAGATGCTGAGTCCAGAGGCCTTTTTGCACAGTGTGTTGTAGACGTGTTCCATTTTCAGAGCACTAAAAAGTGCTCTCCACATGTTCCAAGTGTTCGGAACACCCCCAGAGGGAAAGCATTCTCACGCTCTCCCTCCATGACAGCGGGGCTCCTCCCCTGGCCTACCCCAATTGGCTGCCTTGCAGCCAGGGCGGGGAGGCCAGTCGGGTCCCATGCAGGTGGTGAGACCCCCACCCAGCACCTCCCAACCCACTCCTGGGTTGTGCACGTGTGCAAACAGCACTTACCTGCTGCTACCGGCTTGATTCTAGCTGGAATAGGCCGGTGATGTTCTGCACATGTGCGCGGGGTAGCCCCTCATTGGCTGGACACCTGCCTGGCCTCAACTGGCCCTGTGCACAGGTGGGGTGTGTGCGGCCAATAAGGGGCCGCCCCGCATGCATGCGCAGAACATTGCCACCTTATTCCAGCCAGAATTGAGCAGGCAGTAGCAGGTAAGCGCCGTTCACACACCCGACCTCGGGGTGGGGGGTGCTGGGTAGGCGTCCCACCATTTGCATGGGCCTGATCCAGGCCAATGCAGGCAGCAGGACTCCAGGGAAGGGACCCAACTGGCCTCCCCACCCCTGGCTGCAAGGCAGCAAATGAGGAGAGGCCAGGGGAGGGTCTTCAGCCCAAACACGTTGAAGCCACTTTCCCATTCCCACATAGGCAGGGAAAAGATGTGTTTGGAACACGTCCTTTACTTGCCAGTGCAGATGGGAAAGTGGCTTCAACGCGTTTGGGCCAAAGTGTCCTGAGGCATCTTCGCTTTAGTGTGAAAACACCTCAGATCTCACAATCTTTGAAACCAGCATGGAGCTATCCCAGAGCAAGTGCAGCAGGTTTGTTCGAGAGCAATGGCATTATTCCTACCACAGGAACGAGTCCAAGCTGACCTGTTCCTGCTAGACTGTGGAAACTAGATAAATGTGGAAATCGCAGAAGAGATAGATTAGACATTATTAGACAATGCAGTAGGGCAGATTCTAATTTTGAATAAGTAGTACTGAATGTGCCATTTTGCAAGTTATCAGCCCTTACCTCCAACTAGACAGATTATGAAATCCATGCATGAAGTTGAATTTCATTCAGTAGAAGCATATGCTACAACAACCTTGTATTTTGCTTTTGTTTTACCATAATAAACAATCCCACATATTGTAAGCTTAATGGGCAGTAGCAACATAGCAATCTGTTGCAGATCAAAACATAGTATGGGAGGCTTCCCATCAGACACTGCTAATCCAATGCAGTCTTTGAAGATTACTGCTGCTAATAGGATAGGGAGAGAGATCTCCACTTATGGAGAGAGGCAGCTTCATTTTAGGCAGATGGGGAAGACAGGCTGTATTTCAGTGGAAAAAGATACCTCATCATTTCCATTTTAGAAATTGCAGCATCTCCTTGCAGTGCAAAATAAGACACTGCTAACAAGGCATTTCCATAGTGACTGCACCATCAAATGGGGTGTTAAAATTACCAGAATTTCTCCTGTCACTGTGAATAAAGACACAGTGACAGCAGGCACATTGTCCAGCAAATGTGGACACCTTTTATGGTAAGTGGGGACGCAG